>JARHVA010003528.1:0-615000 GCA_037957365.1 Torreya grandis
TTGTCATATTAGTTCCATATTGTAGGCATGCACCTAATATAAGGATACTTCCAATGTATGAATAATGAAATTGATACAAAACTTAAATTTCACAATCATATGTAAACCTATAAAATAGATATATAATCATTATATCTAGTAATTCATAACTATGTAACAGATTAAAGATAAAGAAAAAATAATTTTATGTAAAACAAGAGGATAAAAGACTAACATAGAAAACTAAAACATATGAAAGAAGAAGGTAACTTCAAAATTTTAAAAATATAAATGTCACAATCAAAATAATCTAAAACCAACCAATAACTCAAGAGAGAATAGAAATGGAGGGCTATAAGGAAGAATGATGAACCCAAAATCCATACATGACATAAGAGATAATGAACTATAGATGCACAGCAAATAGAGGAAGAAAAATAATAATATATGTTTAATAAATGGAGGAACGAAAAAAACTATATATAATATACAGTTCCATTGAATCCAATCATATGAAATTAGTAAAAAATACTAACCATTAGAATTATCTATGTAATCATTAATGTGACCATAGTTCACATAAATAGATGTCATCCTATCTTCATGATCAAGATCTAAAATTTCAATGTCAGATGTGTTATCCTAAATAGTTAATTGAGTAGTATAACTTGATCCATATAGTTACTAGAAACATCATAATTAGTAGTGTAATAATTATCATTATGATTAACTGTGATAAAAAAAAGTTATTATTTTATAAATAATCACTTTTCTCAATTTAAAAAATATTTTTATGGTCAAATGCTTATTAGGTGATTAATAGTAAAAATGTGCAAGAAGTTGTGATAGTATGACCTTAGTGCATGGACAAGTAGGTACTTGAACTAGATAGAAGTTTTCACTAAATATTTTATGATTTTATAATTTTCTAAATCTTTATTTGATACCTCATACTTATTTGGCAACTCGTAAGGAGTTTTTTGAATATTAGTAATTTTATTATCATGCACAAACTTTAAGCATTAATTAATGTAGATGGAATCACTCTCATTTGATTAATCCATCCAAGTAACAAATCATATGTCCTATTATCCAAAAATACATGAAACCTTGGTAAAATAGTATTAGGACCTATAATTACTAGTAATGTAATAACCCTAAGAGGCATTTGAGTAATACCATCATAACTTTTAATAAAAAGGGTTGTATCATCTAAATCCTCATAGGTATATCCACAACTATAAAAAAATTACATTGTAAACATATTTAGACTCAAACCATTATAAACCATGATGTCTTTCGTCAACTTTGAATGTGAATCTAAAAATTATATATGAATAATGATCTATTCTTATAATTATCTATTGGAATCTCCTAGTCATATAAACTAATACAATGAATACATTTATGTGCACCCATTACCACACCTATGAATACATTTAAGATATGATCATTATAAATTGGTGGAGGTTGTTTTAAATCCACCATATGAACATCATGTTTATTTTTAGTATTTTGACTACCATTATTTATAATAGGATGGGTATGTACTTTCACTTGTTGATTTGTTGAGAAATCAATTTATTCAAAGTACTATTATGTCATTTCACTTATATTTATGGTTATTAATCAATTCTTTAATTTTATGCCTTAGTGAAAAACATTTATTTTTAGTATGATTTGAACTTATATGATAATCACAATACACATCAACATCATAATTCTTAGGTAAAGGATGAGATAAGTTGAACTCATATTGTGTAGGTAAGGATATAATATTGCATTCAAGAAATCATTTAACTACTTGGTGAGGACTCTCATCTATTCTTGTAAAGTGTCTTTACTGTTGTGGTAGAATGATAATCTTCTAGGTTGTTGAGTTACCACATTAAATACATTTTTGGTCTCATTTTTAGGTTGAAAAAGTAGTATTATTAGCATTGGTATTGAATGTTGGATTACATTGATATTTATTTGCACTATAGATATGGGACTTAATATCATATTTAAGCATATTTCATCTAATATCAAAGAATGGATAGGTCCAAAAATATTGTAGAAATAATTTAGAAAGATGATTTTGATATTATGGATAGTGATGTAATAGAATCAAATAATTCTAATTTTTAAAACCTATCCCAATTGTTGTATACTTTTTACAAAGATAACTGTGTAGATTTTATACCTCTACAATGATTTAAATCCTTTCATAATTTTTTTTGAATAAAACAATTGGTGCGTAAAAATATTGGAGTGAATTATTGGATCAAGACATAATCCATTCCAACAAAACCTTAAAGAGATGAACAATTGGGTTTTCTTTAAAGGGATTATCTCAATTATCACTCAATTTATAATATTTTATAAATTAACACTTTTACTTGTTAATTATCAAATCCATGTTTATAACAATCACATTCCTTTTCCCTATCATATGAGAATGAATATGCAACTAGGGTGAGTATTAAATTTTATTTCACTAATAAAATATCCTCTATTTTGTATAAGTATTTTAAAACAATTATTGAATGTAGTAAAAGGAAATCTAAATATGTAATATCTATTTTCCTTATAATTAAAAAATATGTGATCAATATGGAATATGGATCTAATATATCAAATTTATTAGGGTGCTTTGATATACATATACATTTTGAATTAAAATTATGACCTTCTTCACTTGAAAGATGACAATATGGAAGGGGAAACCCAATAATCATGGCACAAGGAAATATAGTGAGATGGAATAAAGAACCCATGACTAACATGAAAAAAATAAAGATGGTCTAACTATGGTCAAACCATTATTGGATTGTTTTGATTCTGATCAAGGTTATCAAATATCAAGAAATGGAAATCAATGATTATGTAGGAGTGTTGGAGAATATCTAGAGGTAAATACATATTAAATCTAAATTTATTCATGAGTGAAAGATAATAATGAAAGGATATTTGGGATGACACATAAATGGAAATATTCCAATAAGAGTTAAATTTTAATCAATTATCTATATATATGAAAACATGATAATAATATTTCAATTAAAAGTCTTATACCAAGATTAGGTATCTACACTACCTTTGCTTATTTATTTTTGATCTCTGGTGGTCTTGTTTCTTGAATGATACATGTTATTTAGTGATGATATCATTATATATTTACATTTAGGCATGTGATAATTATTATTTACATGAATACACAAACTTATGATTTTTTTAATATTTAACATGTGGTAAATGTGAATCCCTTTATTTTGATATGATTGATATTAAGGTTATCCCACACCCCAAAATTGGGGTATGTGATTTGATTATTTTACATTTCGATACATGATTATATGCACCAAATATTTTTTAAATTTTTATAGTTGGAGGCACACAATAGAGAGTTACAATATATTTACCTCCACATAGTTTGAGTTTCACAATATAGAGTTATAATATATTTACTTATTCATCTATCAAACACGTAGTAGAGAGTTTTAAGAGTAATATGGGTAGATGCACAAAGTTGTGGGACAAAACATGTGAAAAAATGGAAATCATAAATTTTCATTTGCAAATGGAACACACCCTTTAAAAAAAAACTAAACCTGTGTTTCATTTCCATGGTTCTAAGGAAAAAGGGTGGACACCCTTTTCAATAAGAGTGTATGCTCTTTTTGAATAAAACAACATATGACATTTATTTCACAAAGAGTGTACACCATTTTTTAAAAGGTTGTACACCATTTTATATAAAAAGGGTGTATGCCTTTTGTGGGTTATAAAAGACATGCACCTATTGTAGAAAAAAGGGTGTGCACCAATCCACAAAGGGTGTACATCATTTTTGGGTTATAAAGTGCATACACACTTTGTGGGTTATAAATTGCATACACCTTTTGTTAAAAAGGTTGTATGCCCTTTATAAAGCTAAATTTATACAAAAAATTACATTTATACACCCAAAACCCACATTTTATTGGATCTAAGCACTCATGTTTTGGAAGGAAAATTGAAAAGGACATGCATGCTATAACGTTCCTTATATATCAACAAATCGATTGTTCATTTTGATCACCATATTAGGTAAGTTTTTAAATTAAATTTTTGATTTTAGGGTTTGAATTTATATATGTTTTAAATGTTTAGGGTGTTAAAATTAAATTTGAATTTCTCTCACATTTTCTAAAGAAAACATTTTTTTTTATAAATATAAATACAAATTTTGACAGACCCATTACCTAAAGAAAATGTCGAACAAAATCATGATTAAAACCCCCAAAATTTTGAATTCATACAAGAAACAACTCAATTATATGAATAATATAATTCAAATCAATAACAATTAAAAATTATTATCAATAGTTCATGTGAATCTTCAAGTGATAGTGCATAAAATTCACTTGCCACTACATTAGAGGTCATTTTCAACAAAGTGGGAAATGTATACACATGATATTTTCAAATTTTATAAAATAATGATGCTTTACATATTGAAATAACCCATTAGGACTCAATCTCTCTGAGTGCATGCCCTAAGGTGTGCACCAACAAAGGGGTGGGTAGACCTTTTGTGCTTTGTAGGATAGTTGTCCCTTATTGCCACATTATTATCAATCCAACCAGCTCTTAAAATCAAACTGTAAGCTATTAATCCTCCCTTTCACACTCCTATAATATTTTTACTCTTTCCATCCTCATTTTTTTTCCTTAATTCCCTTTTGGATAGTCATTAGTACTAGGTCAACTAGGGTCAACCCTATATAGTGTAGGGGTATTTTTCACTTTTTGTGTTTGTTAGCCTTTTGGTTGACCTAGTTCAGATCTAGTGAATTGTCCCCAAAAAGATACAGGGTCGACCCTATATAGCTAACATTTCCAATAGGATTTAGGGAAAGATTTTACTATAAATAAAATATCATTTCATCATTATTTTAATATGTAATAAAGAGTTATTATTCACTCATGCTTCTTCATAATCTACTCTTCCACCATTATACTTGAGGAGTCTTAGCGTAGGTTTCTACTTGGAGAATATAGTATTGTGGATAAGTTTTGGATGATTTGGCCTTTCTTAGTGATCCTTACAAACCAAAACAACCTCTTTTAAAGTCACTTTGGCTAAGGGAGAGATTGAGTATCGATGGGTTCACATTCAGGTAAGTATATTATAACTTTGTTATTCCCTCTTTAGTATATAGAAGTAGCATAAGTGTTGGACCAAAAAATATTACTCTTAATATTCCATGTATTAGGGTCTTACTCATGGTTATCTTAATTGAGATTCTCCTATAAATGTTTTGATTGTTTCCCCTCATGTTGTGCCATATGCTTTAGTGTGCATTAGATTAGATTTACTTTATTTTTTATTAGAATAGAATGAATATGAAACCTAGGACTCCTTTAGGGTTGTTTCATGATTATGTTAGACTATAGGCTTTAGAACCCTAACTCACATGGTTTATTGTGACAAGTGATCCCCTAATCAGGTCTAGCAGATCCCCATATTGGTCATGTTCCTATTTGACAAATGTATTCCCAATTAGAAATATAGTTATGATCTATCTTCTCTAAGTCAAGATCAATTTATAGACATGATTCATTTATGATTGCATACATTCTAGTGAACTTGATGTGAATCTTATCCCACCACTATTTGGATTATCTTCATATTTCCATTTTTGTTTCCTTTTTTATTGGCATTAGCTTCACTTTGGCTTCACCTTCATTTTACATTCTATTGAACCCAATGTGAAAATAACCCTTGATAGATTTACTTCACTTTATTTTATTATTTTTAGCATTATTTTTATCATAATAGATTGACTCTATTGACCTAGTTCTAATCTCTATGTGCTATTTTTTAGGAACAAGCATCTAGATTGACTCAGATGACCTAGTACATGTTTCTAGACTTTTAGACTTCTATTTTAGACTACTATGTCAACCCTGTAAAATTTCATGCATCTAGATTCAACTATTAAGTCATCCTAGTCAATCCTTTACATTTTAGGCACTCAGTAATAAGATTTTACAAAGCTTGGTCGACCCAATTAACCCAATTAGTAGAGTTTTCAAGAATATTCCAAGGTTCTCGATTATTAATCTTCATTCTCAGCATCTCTAGTCCACCAAGGTTCCTTTCTATCTCTCTATCTCTTTTTTTTATATCTTTCCTTTCAAAATTTGTAGTATTCAAAACTATCCTTTAACAGTCAACTGGATTGACCCTATCAACCTAATTTTGTATTTTATGTGATATCTAAATAACTAGGTTAACCTTAGACAACCCTGTTCATTTTTAGACCTTGCTTTCATAGTATAGGTTTGACCCTATTGACTTTGTTCTATATTTTGTGCATATAGTGTTGACACTATACCTTGTTTCAAGTTGGAATTAATCTCTATATGCTAGTAATTAGTTCACACCTTTCTTTTCTTGTTGCTTGTATGATCAAAATATTGTACATAGTCTAATTAAGGGTTTTTTAATTAATTTTTTAGTTTCACTATTTCATTTTTATGCACACATGGCCAAATCACATAATCTAAACAAGCATTTTAACATTTATTTACCCAAGGCCAACGTACTTGGATTCATCACCAAGGGAGAAGCCAATTTGATACTTTGGTCAAGCATAAATCATGGTTAATGGTATTTTATAGATAAGCACCCAACACCTTTATCATTTTGGTATATGAAGTGAGGGGGTAGGCCCTAATACCAAGCCTATATCATTACCACTACAGTCCCTTTCAGCACAAACTACTTAAAACTCTCCTCAGATTACTATCTAGTTCTTTGCTTTGCAACCAACTTCCCATCATATTTAAAATCATTTATTAATAATATAATAAACATATTAGGTTTACCAATTAGTCATCTCTTTATCTTTCAAGTTTATTGATTACACTTTGCTTAATTATGTGTAAAAAAATTGCATTAGCTAGTGTTAGTACAAGGTTTTGTATTATGTACTTCAATTATATTAGCCAACATTGATCAAATTGACTATTTGTTTCCCTTAAGTTCTTAATTTCATATATTAGCTATAAAAATTGTGTTATTTTAGTTCATAACTTGTTATTAACCTTCTCATTTTCCCTATTTGTTATACTAGGTCGACCCAGTTGACCTTATACCCTTTTTCTAGCCTCTGTACACTATACTAGATTGACTTAGTTAACCTTATAATATTTTTTAACTCTATTCATTATTTTCATGTCTTTATTCACTATACTAGATCAATCCAGTCAACCCTATGTAGTTTACAAGCCCTATCTCCTATGCTAGGTTGACCTAGTTGACCTTGTACTATTTTTTACTTTTTCTATTCATCAATCTAGTTCCTTATTTCTCCACTTTTGCATTATGTTCATCTCTCTTCAATCATAATGAAGTATCCTATCATAATCTTCTTGGATATCTTAAATCCATTTAGATATTGTATGGGATGTTCATTTCTCCCTCTCTTTTCCTCTTAAGAAAACCATCACTCTTGGGGTACCTCTCCTCCTCCTTCATCTATGAATTGTAACATGGTGAAAATAACACCTCAAAATGAAGTTGATGGATCTAATCCATTATTTACTTACCAAGATACTTCTCATCTTCAAAATATTCAAAATAATGTGGGAGTGATTGACACAAGTTTATTTAATAAACCCACTAATAACCCATCTTCTAATAATCCTCCCGCTAATACCAATTTGGTGACTGCTCCTAGCAACACCAATCCACCTCCTAATACAACTAAGATTTTATCCCAATTTATCTAGAAAATGAAAATTATGCAAAATTCTAACACCCATCAAATGATGCAACTTCAACAACATTTAATCAATGTGGATAATCAACCTCCAACTATGCATCCTCAAGCTAATCCCAATTTTATTCCTTCATCTCTTAGGGATGCCTCAGGTAATGTTATTCCTCAACCCATAATGAATAAACAATGCTTAAATCCTTTAAAAATGATCCTTTATCCCCATTTATTTTATCTATTGATATTGGTAACATATCTCCAACTATCAAATATGATGGGATTAAAGACCCTGCCTCATTTCTTAAAGCCTTTAACAACCTTTACAAAGAGTGGATCCAAACTAATACCTTTACCACAACTAAAATCTTAGTCAAAATTTTTACTAGTGATGTATTATAATGGTATAATCAACTACTCCAACATTCTATTTTGAAACTTGAAGATTTAGTTAATCATTTAGTTAAAGAGTTTCAACATAATGATCTTCCTCAATATTGTCTTAGTCACTTCATCAATGCTAAGCAATCTCCAACTAAATCAACTCATGAATTTATCAAAATATGGAAATCATTGGCCCATAAATATGAACATAACATGATTGATGATAACTTATTCAAACTCTTTATCACAACTTTGACTCCTACTCTCTAATATAAGGTTCAAACCTTTGCTCCCTAAACACTTACTGAAGCTCTTGATCAAGATAAATGTCAATATTTTCTCATGAATCAATTCAAACCTAATACTAAATTTATTAAAGGATATTTCTAAACATCTAATGCTATCACTAGTAATATTCCATAAACCAAACTATGAGTTACCAAAACTGATGTTCCTTTACCTTCTCTTACACCTCTTTCAATTCAGCAAATGAAATAATTTTTACCACCCTCAAAACCTTTCATCTATCCCAATACTCATCGTAAGTGGTATGATCCCAATCCATTTTGTTGGTTCTATGCCAACATTGGTCATTCTCATGAATATTATAGAGGGATCACTAAATTTTTTGTCTCTTATGTGATTGGTTATTCATTCAATCATGAATCTATGATCAATATTCATCATTAAGAATACATCACTTCTTTTCAAAAATGACAAACTTTCAAATCTTCTACTTTAAGTACCTAAAAATCCTCTTTAAATAATCAATCAAATTCTAAGGATTTTTTGTGCCACTGATGTTGATTATGACCAATAATTTAAGAATTCTCAATATATTAACATTGCTAAAGTACATTATCATCGTAAACTAGCTCACAAAGATACCATTACCAAACCTAAAAATCCATCTTTGGAGGAACAAGTTCTTAAATATACTATCATTATAAATCCTGATTTGAAAGCATGTGAGGAATAAATTCCTCCTTCTAATCCTTCAACCACATCTATTCCTCCAAATTCTAATCTACTTCTTAAACTTTATGTTGGTTTTTCTAAATCTCATTGGAACTTTCTTAAAGAACTTGATTTTATGCCTTGTAAGATTCCACTTATGGAGTTGGTTTTTACTTCACCTTATCATCATAAATTCCTTATGTAACAACTTCAAGAAATTAAATATCCTTCTTCCATAAATAAAAACCACCTTCTATCGATTCTCAACCTACCAATATAAATACCATTGAAACTATGTGTCCTTCTTCCAAACCCTTTATTGAATTCCTTGAATAGGGCATGATCAATGTTGAAATTATCTTTCATGTTGATGATCCACTACTCTATCAAATTAGTCATTAATACCATTCTTATCTAAAAAGTTCTTGTTGATGAAAGCTTTGGTATTAATGTGACATCTTTATGGCTTATACAACAACTTGGTTATAACAAGGATCATCTCAAGCAAACTCATCTTACTTGTCAAGGTTTTGATAAGACTAATTAAAATCCACTTGGTTGTATTTGGCTTCTATTAACCATTAGACC
This sequence comes from Torreya grandis, assembly GCA_037957365.1. Taxonomy (NCBI): domain Eukaryota; kingdom Viridiplantae; phylum Streptophyta; class Pinopsida; order Cupressales; family Taxaceae; genus Torreya; species Torreya grandis. The sequence continues at coordinate 9,657 of JARHVA010003528.1, forward strand.
TAAAATAATTATAACAAAGCTTATGGTCCTTGATCTTTTTTTAACGTATAACATACTCCTTGGTCATCCATGAACTTATCTAATAAGGGCCATTGTTTCTTTTGGTAGTCAATATATTGAATTATTGCATAATGGAAAATGATATAAACATGAAGCTAATCCCAACCCATGGAGCATTCAGTTTCCCAATCCCAAATCACAATATTGTATTCCTACCATTCCTAAAATCAATAGTCCTCCTTTACCCTAATTCATCAACATAAATCCTAATTTACAAGTTAAACTTGTGGATTTTGATGATGATAAGCCCAATTATTTATAACATACTTACAATACTGCCAAGTTACCTCCCTAAATTTTGTAATGGCTTACTTATTATCTCTTACTGAGAGACCATAATGTTCCTCTCATGGATGAGATTACTAATTTTTCCCCTCCATACAATTCTCAAGAGTGTTCACTACCAAAATATGCCTTCACTTGTAATGATTTTGGAGTGGCTAAATTATTTCAAGATCCTCTCATCATGTTTCCTCATACACTTATTAATATCAGGATTTCATCCTTTGAAATTACCTCTAATTCTCAAGCATGTACAATTTCTTCTAACTATGATGAAAACTATATCATGTCCCAAGCTCAATCTAGAGACTTGGATGTCTAGAATTATTAGAAAACCTTAGCCCAAATTCATGCTTTTAATTAGGATGTTCATACCATTTATGTGGATCACACCTTAGATCTTGTGGGTCATGTGCCTCCTACTAATCTTCCTCTTATCAATATTCCTTGGGTGGTAGATAAAATTATGCCTTCCAAATCCCCAGAAGTTTTTACACCTCTTTTAATACCTTTGGATCCAATATTTATAACTGATCCTTCTCCCATAACTAAATCCACGAACACACCAATCTCTTATACTTCATCTACTTCATCTACTCCCAAAATTACACTTGATGATAAGACAATCGATGCTCATCCAATATGTTCTGATTTTGATCACCATGGCAATTAAAATTTATACCTTAAAGTAGATATCGATTATTATGGTCCTCTTCCTACTCTACCAAGTGATGAAACTATCCTTGAGTTATGTTATGCCCAAGAACCTCAACTTCTTTGGAAACATCATAAACTTTGGAGTTTTAAAACTAAAACTCCTTGCTTTAACAACATTGTTGCTAGCATTGATCCCAAAATAAATCTAGTTTATACCTTACCTAATGCACCATACCACTTTCAAGATGGTAATTCCATACGCATTAAAGAAATCACTTATATTGAATATGGTAATTCATCTTATCCTTGACCTATCACATTCTCTCATGAGCTTTCACCTACTAAACATGATAAGTTTAACTTATTCTTTGACAAATATCATGAGGCTTTCACTTGGTCCTATGAGGACATTCCTAGCATTAACCCTAGCATTATGGTACATAACATCATTATGTATCTTGATGTGAAGCCTATGCATAAAAAACAAAGACAAATTATGCTTGAAGTTTTAACTTTATGTCACAAGGAAATCATAAAATTACTTGATGATAAATTTATTAAACCAATTGATTATTCTAAATTGGTTCCCGAAATTGCACCCCTTTAAAAGAAGGTCACTATGGTCATTCTTATTTGTATTTCTTTTCATAATCTTAATCTTGCTTGTCCCAAGGAAAACTTCCTTTACCTTCAATATATGCCATTATTGATTCCATAATGGGTTACAAAATGTTATCTCTTATGGATGGATTCTTAGGGTACAATTAGATTCATATCACCCTTGAGGACCAACATAAAACTACTTTTACCAAGGAATGGGGAACCTAGTACTATGTCAAAATGCCCTCTAGCCTTAAAAATACTAAATCCATTTATCAATGACCAATGACACATCTTTCATGATCTCATGGATGATCTCATTACTAAATCAAAAATTCATAAGACTTATCTTTCTGATATTACTATCATCTTTGGCCATCTCCTTAAATATGAAGTTAAACTTAATCCTTACAAATGTGTTTTTGGAATCACATTTGGAAAATTGTTAGGATTCTTATTTTATCTCCACAACATCGATGTTGACCCCATCAAGATTAGTTCCATAGTCAACATGCCCATTCTTAGATCTATTCTCAACATTCATAATTATTTATACAAACTTGGGGTAATTAAATGATTCATCCCCCAAATGGCTTATTGAATCCACTCCATCAATTCACTTCTCAAGAAGGGTGCTTCATTAGAATGGATTGCTCCATGTCAAAAATCCTTTAATAGAATGAAAGAGTCTTTTCTTCACGCACCTACACTTCATCCTCCTTCCAATGATAGACCCTTGATTCTATATACTTCTTCCACACCTATCTCAATTGGAGTAATGCTTGTCAAACATGATGATATGGGAAGATATTATGTTATCTACTACATTATTTGAGTCCTTATCGATTATGAGACATGTTATACCAAATTTGAACACAATTGCCTTGCTATCTATTTTGTAATTAAAAAGCTTCATCATTACATGATTTACTAGACTACTTATGTCATCATTCATTCTGACCCCTTTCATCATTTTTCATCCAAAACCTTTCTTCTTGGAGATAGAATTGGAAAATTGATGGTCCTAATTATGGAATTTGATCTTTTCATCATCACTCAAAAAGATGTTAAAGGGTAAGTCATAGCTGATCAACTTGCCACAATTCCCATTCTAGCCACTTCTTCCCTTCAAGATGATCTTTAGATGACAATATCCTTTACATTGAATATCTTAATCAAGATCTCTCTAAAATATTACTTTCATAGCTTCACCATTGATCATGAAGCCAATCAACTTGATGAATCTTCCACTCTATCTGGGACTACTACACCAAAATTAGTTATCAAGGAGCTTCTTTAAATTAATGCTGACTTACATGAATATATTTGGAACCTTCATTTTGATGGTGCTAATGCATTTAAGGAGCTGGGGCAATTTACATTCTCACAAATCACCTTAGAAAGATCATTCCTTCAGCTTTTCACTTCACCTTTGATGTCACCAATAATATGGTTGAGTATGAATCTCTTATCTTAGGCATGAGAGATACTCTTTATTTATACATTAAATACCTTCATGATTTAGATGATTCTCAACTTATTTTCCATAAAGTTAGTGGTGATTATCAATTTAAAAGTGAGAGCCTTATTATCTATCATCTAATTACAACCACTCTTGATAAGGATTTCATCTCTTTTACTATTGAGCCTATTCCTAGAGATCACAACTCCATTGATGATTCTCTTTCGTCATTAGCATCTCTCTTTCATCTGCATCAAGTCCTCTCTAATATTTATATTTTTATACAAATAAGAAAATCCCTATTTTCAAATCAACCACCAAATTTTCTTATTTTCCATATTGCTAAAGCCTATAGTACCAATATATTATTCAATTTTTAGAACACTAAACTTATCCTTCTAATTTAGAATCTTGTGAAAAGACACATATTCATAAACAATCTTTCAAGTATGTATTTTGACACAACATCCTTTATTATTGTAATGCTTAAGGTACCTTGCTCCATTGCATTATGCAAGATGAGGTTCCTCCTCTTCTTGAACAAGTACATGGGGGCATTTGTTGTGGTCACTATAGCATACATGATACAACATGTAAATGCCTATGTATGGGTTACTTTTGGCCTACTCTTAAAAATGATGCAATCAAATATTCTAAAATGTGTAATCCTTGTTAGCTTCACAATGATCTAATCTATTCACCTCTATTTGAAATTCAAACTATCAAATCTGTTTGGCCATTTTATACACGGGGATTTGATCTCATTGGTAAACTTCCTCATTCCCAAGATAGACATGTCTTTATCATCACCACTACTAAATATTTTACCAAGTGAGTTGAATCCATGCCCCTCATTAATGTCACTAGTCCTACCATTTCAAAATTTATTATTAATCAAATCATTTTCCACTTTGGAATTCCCTATACCATAATTTTATAAAATGGTGGTAACTTCAAAAACAAATATGTTAAAAAACTTTGTGCTAAATTCAAGATCAATCACAAATTTTCCATGCCTTATCATCTGTAATGCAATGGCTAAGTTGAGGCCACTAATAAAATTATCAACAAAATCCTTCAAAAGATAATTTATGAAACCTACATAGATTAGCATCTTCATCTTTACCCTACACTTTGGGCCTATTAGACTAGCATAAGCACTTCCACTAGGGCAACACTATTTTCTCTAGTATATGGTTCTAAGTTAGTCCTTCCTTTAGAATTTGAGATTTTGTATCTTCGTATATATCTTCATGGTATTATTCCTAATGAATAATTATGTGAAACTTGCCTTCATTCCCTTAATATTTTTTATGAACACCATTTTTCTACTTTAAAACATAACTACCAATACAAAACACACATTGCCAGACAACATAACAAATATGTTAAAATTCACACTTTTAATGTTGGTGATCTTGTATTTGAATTAGACTACACTCATGATAAAGAAGGTAAATACACCCAAAAATGGTGGGGCCCATATTTAGTTAAAGGAATTCTTGGTCCAAGCACCTACCACCTTCAAACCAATGAAGGCCATGTTTTCAAAGAGCCCACCAATGCTCATTTCTTTAAAAAGTAATTTTCCTAAACATTTCGTTATTCTTGTCATTATTTATATATGAATCTATCTAACACTTTTTTTAGGTTACTTAAGCAAGGGTATCTCCCTCTACAACAATTTTCTCTTTGTCACAAACCATTAGTCCTACCTTTTGGTCTTTTGGTTTCTTAATGTACCATAGTCTTCTTTATATTTTTCTTGCCAATTTTGTTTTGGCACCCCTTGGGTTTTTCTTTTGTGATTTAATTTTTAATACCATAGATAGGACCCAATATCCCTCAAAAAACACTATCTCTTTGATTTATCTTTATTTTATATAGTTGCAGTGTAAGACCTTGGATAGGACCTGACCCTCATCATAAAATTAGCACCTTTTCATGTCCTTGATCCTTGTTTTCAACATTAGATTTTGCTTTTTTTTTCTGGATGAAATTTGCACAATAATTTTGTTAGCATGATTTTCTCCATTTCCTTCATTTTCATGATAAGGAATCACACTTTACTACCATTGTATCCCTTCTTACCTTGTGTCACATTTTTTTGCAATTTGAAGTAATTCAAATTGTTCCATGTGTCACTCCTCTTGATTTCCCCTTTATTTCACTCCACATTGGAAAATAAGGTTGAAGTCAAGATAAAACTTTTATCTCATCTAGATTTATGAGATTCTTATACCCCATGATATTTGAATTTATCTCTCTTATCAACCTAATCCCAAGTATTCAAATGAAAGTCATCTTTAGCACCCATGTTTGGTTTACCAAATTTGTATAGAGGAGGAATGGAAAAAGACATTAAGAAAGTTAAAATACAAATCATTTGAATCAAAATGCAATGATATCTAAAAGACAACATAGAAATCTTAGAAGTCAAATTTAAACCAAAAGACATGATTACAAGCACATTTCTTATCTAGATTTATGAGACTCTTATACCCCATGATATTTGAATTTATCTCTCTTATAAACCTTATCCCAAGTATTCAAATGAAAGTCATCTTTAGCACCCATGTTTGGTTTTCCAAATCTGTATAGAGGAGGAATGGAAAAAGACATTAAGAAAGTTAAAATATAAATCATTTGAATCAAAAGGCAATGATATCTAAAAGACAACATAGAAATCTTAAAAGTCAAATTTAAACCAAAAGACATGATTACAAGCACATTTATTATCTCCAATCAAAGCTCAAACTCCATAGTTGGCCTCACATAAAACTAAGGTCCTTTGGGGTGCAGTAGGCTAGTAGATTAGAATATGGGCATTCAACAAACTCTGTGGTGCTACCTACTTTCTCATGCAAGTACCCAATCTTCATAGTAGACTGATGGCTCTGTAAGGGGTCCTAAAGAATGGGGAACACGTTATGGGGAGGTAGGTCCATTTTATTTTTCATGCATATAGACTTCATGGGATGATATATATACTCCATTTGTTGACCTAAGACTTGTGTGGATAAGAGAAGTTCCTCATAGACCTTAAGGTTGAAATTCCTATTATTTTGATAAACCTAATTTGAGTGTCTTAACTTTCATAAAGAGTTCCTCTACCTTGGTTTTTCCTTCATTTTCCCCTCCAACCATTTAATTTTCCCCCTTGATAGATAATTTGTGATTATAAATCTATTTTCTCTTCTTATTTAATTCCTTCTTCACCTCTTAAAAACATGCTAACATAATTTATTTTAGTTTTATCTATTGTCAAAATGAAACAACATGTTTGAACAACTATGGATTACTTCTTTCTTTTTCACCATCGATTTACATTTCTAGACTTACTTTACTTTCCTTTTATCATTTGTCATTATTGAACTATCTTGTTGTTATAGACACCTAAGTTCATACCCTTTTTCCATTGTTGAGTGAGGATGGCTAGTTACTTCTCACTCATCAATGTTGTTTTCCCTTTTTATGCATCTTTTTCCATTGATAATTAAGATGTGGATTTTTAATGCTCACTCATCAATGTTATTTTAACTTTTTGTCTCTTTTTTTACCATTAAATTATTTATTTTACCATCCTATTTGACATTTATCTTTGGTTTGACTTGGTGAGTTTGCCTTTCTTACTTAAAGATAGCTTATTTGAGTTTTTTAATCTTTATTAGCCTTTGTTTTTTAGTTACCCAATTTAATCTTTTCATTTGACTTAGTCATTTGGTCAAACATATCACCTATCACCCCAACTTGCCAAATTTCCTAAGTATGTTCCATCCTCATATCACTGACTATCTTGGATTTTCTTGTGTTTATTTGTTCTTGCTCTTTAGTTTTATATTCTTGGGTTTGTCAAAAGTAGTCTCTGTGCCCTACATAATAAAAAATAATAACACAACAAATAACCATCACATAATAAAGATAATTCAAGGTACGCATTACATTTAATTTTTATTTATTTACTTTTTAATCATTTGCTTTCAATTATTTTTTCTTTAAAATACCACAATTTTTTTAGCATCAGCATTATGTGTTACTATGTTCTTTCTCAAAGCACTATCCCCTATTACACATTAGTGACATGTGATGAGCTTCAAATGGGACATATGTATACACATAATATTTTCAAATTTTATCAAATACTAATGCTTTACATCTTAAAAGAACCTATCAAGATTCAATCTCTCTAAGTACATACCCTAAGGGGTACATCAAGAAAGGGGTGGGTAGACCTTCAGTGTTTTTCAAGATTATTGTCCCTTATTACCACATTATTACCAGTCTAACCATCTCTTAAAACCATTCCTTAAATTATTACTCCTATCTTGCACTCTTCTCTAGTATTTTTCTTCTTTCTATCCTCATTTTCTTGTCATAATTCCATTTTAGACAATCAACTATACTAGGTTGACTAGGGCTAACCTTGTACAATTTAGGGGTATTTTTCACTTTTTGGGTTTATTATCCTTTCGACTGACCTAGCTTAGACATAGTGAATTGTCCCTAAAAACATACATGGTCAATCATGTTGACCCTATATAGCTAACATTTTTGGGAGGATTGAGGAAAATATCTATCTATAAATACAAGATCATTTCATCATTAATTTAATATGCAATCAAGAGTTATTATTTTCTCATGCTTATTCACAATCTACTCTTTCACCATTCTACTTGAGGAGTCTTAGCTTAGGGTTTCTACTTGGAGAATCTAGTCTTGTGGATAAGTCTTGGATGATTTTACTTTTCTTAGTGATCCTTAAAAACCACAAAAATCTTCTACAAATCTTATTTTGCCAAGGGAGAGATTGAATCTCAATGGGTTCACATTTAGGTAAGTATATTCTAACTTTATTCTCCTCTCTTTAGTAGATATAAGTAACATAAGTGTTGGCTCAAATAATAGTAATCTTCATATTCCATGTATTAGGGTCTTACTCATACTTAGATTAATTGAGATTCTCCTATATATGTTTTTATTTCTTTTACTAACCCCTCATGTTGTGCCACAAGATTTGGTGTGTACTAGATTAGATTTACTTTCTTTTTTATTATAAGAGAGTGAATATTAAACTTAGGACTCTTTTAGTATTGTTTCATGATTATGTTAGAATATAAGATGTGGAACCCTACCTCACATAGTGTATTATGACAAGTGATCCCCTAATTGGGTCTAGCAGATCACCATATTGGTCATATTCCCACTTAACAAATGCATTCCCAATAAGAAGTGTGGATATGCCCTATCTTCTTCAAACTAGGATAAATTTATAGACATGATACATTTTTGATTTCATACATGAAATGTCACCTCCAAAATTGATGAAATATTGCATCATAAACAAGTGTTTAAATAATATTATTTTGATAAATTATGAGATGAGGACATTAAATATAACAAAAGAATAAGTGTGTACTTTTTCTATTAAGCCTAGAACCAACAAACCACCACAAACAAATTATAAACACATTAGCATTGATTGGTGTATTTATGAGTATATTAAAAATAACTTTTGGGATATGTGGTGGATGGTATTTGAGAAGACTCCATGCAATAATATTAAAGATCTATAATATTTTTTGAGAAAACTTTATTGTGACTTTGTTTTACAAAAAAATCTTGAAATATTTTGATATGAAGGCCTCCCAAGGTAGGGGAGGTGGGTCCTAATTTTATAAACATAGTGTTAAGTGGTGTAGTAGATATTTATGAACTATATAGCGCTTCAGTCTTATGTACTTGGAAAACTTAGACCTTGGTTGTTTCTAACAATTATAGACATTTCCCACTTCCACAAATCTTGCATATGCTCTCTCTTGTACCCATTGGAATATATATTAGTCCAACTATTTTTATGTTGATGACCTAGGCATTATATCTTGCCTATAATTCTTAAAACATACTTATCTTATAACTATGCAAGTTTTAAGCCTATATTTTTTTGCTCCTTAGATACTTGCATCTTGGTTATACACTTACATTGACACATGTGTCCTACTTTGATGCAAGTGTCTAGTGCTCTAAATTCATCTAAATTTATAATTTAAATGTATCCTAATGGTCACCTTAACTGATTTAATGTGATATATTCTCCAATAATATTAATATAAATATAATACAACCGTCATTCATTCATCACCTAGCACAAAGCTAGATTCATACCAAAGAGCATTAAATTGAGCAAAGCTTCCATATTTTATCCTATTTCCATACTATTAATATGGATAACACATATATAGGTCTAAAATACTAAAGGATCAGCCTAAGATCTATATTTTCCAAGTTAAAATCTAGGTCTCTTTTATACTTGCTTATCACATATTGTATGATTCTAGTTAACCCTAAAAATGGTGTTTCTAAGTTGAGATTACCTAGATAATAACTAAAGGGGTATATATAAATTAATAAGTATAATGGTGATAATAATATCTACAATAAGCTAATTGGGTTCTAAACTCAGATATAAACATACATTAAATTTATTATATTGAGTTATGCTAAGAATAGTAAGCACAACTATGTTAGATATAGAAATGACAAAGAAGTAATGTGCTTAGCTTATTTTGATGATAATGCATTTCTAGATTTGAATAGGTAGGAATCAAATTGTAAGATGATTTTTAAACATTAATCATATTCTACTTTGGATTCTTTTAGAGTTGTGGACCTTAACATTAGCTTAGGATGGTTACATTGAAGCTAATGTCTGAACTTGAAACAAATGCCGTGTATAGAATACCTATTAGAAAATGAAGTGAACATCTAGATTATTATGTGTTTGTCTTCACCTTCACTTTAGTGCATTTATATCTAGGTCATGGATTATTGATCCTCATGAATTTTCATAAACCTATTTCTTCATATTCATAGTGACCTTGTGTTGAGTTCAACATACCCCCATTTCTAAAAAAATGAGGACCCTTGTTCAAATTTGTAAATTATGCCATAAATTAGGCATCTAACTTGATCAAAGTACATTATTGAACATCATGGTTTACTTTATCTTTCATTACCATGTTAGTACATAATATTTATTTGATTTTATTTGATGTTGTTAACATTTGGCTTATGTATTTCTATCTTGCAGGATCCATGGATCTCCATTACAATGAACAAGTGTTCATGGGTTTAAGCTTCAATGTTAATTTGACCCTTAGTCAATTAATTAATATTGTCACATTCAAAACATTGTGTTAACATGTGGTCCTAATTGATTAATTGGATCTATGTTTAAACAATGTTAAAACTTTAGTCTAATTTAATTTAGCATAAGTTTTTATTAAAATAGATTCATATTTTCCATGGGTCATTTTATTACATTTTAGTCTTAGCTTAATTTTAATCTAAGTTTTAATTAATTTTATTATTTCATTAAAACCTTAGTCTAAAATTACCCTAATTTTTTATATATCTTGAGTGCCTATTCATTTATTTTAATTATTCACAAATATGAATTAAACACGTGATTGCTAAGTGGTGAAATCATGAAAGATTGGATCTAAGATAAATGATATGCAGATGTTATATAAATTAAATAATTCAATGTTTTTGGATCAAAGATAGATGGTGCAGGTTCTTAAGTACAAATTCCTAATTGATAATCTATGTTGAAGGCTGCAACCAAAAAGTCAAGATAGAAGATCGATGGAGCATGTTCAATCATGTAATTAGAGATCTAATGGCAAGAATAAATTCAAAATGTCAAAGGGTATTAATATCAAACATGATGCTACCAAATTTCATACTCATGGTGAAGTATATGTAGATCAATGGTCCACATTTAATCAGGTGAACAAGTATTAGATCAATGGTATATATTTGATCATATTCCTAGTAGATCAATGATGCATGTTGATCATCTAGATCAAACATCAAAAATGCATATTTAATCTTATAGATGAATATCAATGGTGTGAAGTGGGTCAAGGAGTCAAAGAACCTAGATTGAATGAAAGGTTTCTACATGGTACAAAAGTGTTAACTGGATGATGACTATTAGCATGGTACATATTTTGAATATGGAGATGCCAAGTGGCATGATCTTAGAAGCCCAAATCAAAGATTGATGACCGTATTGAAAGTTAAGGCTAGGAGACTCCTAAGGAGATTGATAGAGTAAATTTAATCAAATCTCAAGAAGGCACGAGATGATGACATGTGTCTAAGGTGACAATGGTCATGTTTTGAAATTAAATAAGTAGTATGAAAAAGGGATGCCATATAGGCAAACACATTAGATCAAAATAGTTGGTGGACCTAAGCATGTGAAAGTATAAATACAAGATCCAAATTTGATCTAAGTCACCAAAACACATCTTTCATACTCAATTTCTACCATTAAAGATATTTTTAAACCTTTAAAAATCCTTAGAATGTAAAAAAAGCCCTACATTTTTCTTGTATTCACTAATTTGATCCAAAAGAAAAATCCTAGTGATCAAAATTGTTCAAGGAGTTCAACCAGATAGCCACAATATTTGAATTCTCATTATCAAGTGCATAATTCAATGAGTATCATAATAATGGAAACATAAAGAGCTACTTCAAAGAAATAAGTTGAATTATACCTATCATCAGATGTAGAAGGTTGAGTATTTAAGGATACCATATTCATAGTTTCCTCATTAGACACTAGAGATAATAATTGCTCAAGTCTATACTAGACAATTGAGAACCAAGGAATTTTGACCAAAGAAGAATAGAATCTACTTCTAGAGAAGAGACTCTATGATGACATAGTGGAAATTTAGATGACTAGACTCCATTACATTATTGCTAAACCAAAGGTACTACACGGTATCGATGTCTTGAGTCTTATTTTAAAAGATACTAAAATTGACAAGGGTATGTTGATTCATGAACCTAGTCTAAGGAAATTTACATATATATCCCCTATTGATTTTAAGTCTTACTATAAATCACCTAAACCTCAAATAGACCTATATTCCATTAATACATGGGCCTAAAAACATTTCATGATGGATATACTAGTAAAATGGTTAGAGAATGGTAATAAGGTCATTATTAATCCTGTAAAGAAAATCCATGTAAGCCAATATAGACCTAGGATTAGAATGGTCTTGACTATGTTAAAAAAGCTATATGGATTTGCACATACAACACATGTTGAACTAATATGGGTTCTTATTGTCTATTTTATCATTGAATAAATGGTAGTTCCTCTTTTAGGTGAAATCATTAGCATTTTCCTAAGTAGGTAGATTTATGGGGTTAAGACAAAGAAGAGAAATAAATTATATATGATGTCATATCTGCTAGATTCTCTATGTGCCACCACCAAAATCCCTAACCAAAGAGAATGGTCTCCTAATGGTACTCAAAATGTGTCTTAATTTTATTCCAAATTGCACATTTATAAATATATGGACCATATCTATTTTATTTGTGACTGTGTATATCTAGCATTGAGCCAAGCCATTGATGGTATCCTCATGATTAGAATAAGTCCTATAATCAAGAAATCCATTGAACCAATGGGAGACATATGGCTATATCTTGATTTTACTATCATTAGAATAGAGGGAACCCAAAGTACACCCCTCAAATTTCTAGTACATGTCCCAGATAGATTGACAAAATAAGAAGTGGCATATTAATTACTCAATGTTATAGATGGGATTTGTAAAACTAAGAAAAAGGGACTTCTATATAGTTTTCCTATGACAATTGGTAGAACCATTTCAACAATGGGATCGCATTAAAGTTCCTTCAAAGCATAGAATCTCTTTCAATTTTGAAGTAGATGACCATAGACAATGGGATCCATATGGCAGATAAAGGAGTATTTGAGAATAAAAGGTATTCTGGCTATGCCTTATGAGCATGCACCTAGTGAATTTAACTTTATATACACTAGGGTACCCTACTACTATGAATTTTATAGAAGACTAAAAGATCACAATATAAAACCTGAGTATAGATTGAAAAGAGATCAAAATATGGAAGATAGATGGTAGTCTAGTAGATGTTAGTTCTTTTAGGCTTCCACCAACAGATGTACCATCAAAACATAGGATTGAAGAGAGAAGACCAAGTGAATTTTATTTAATTTCATCATCTTCTAAATCCTCTAGAATAGTAGAGCAATATTTTCCTCAATAAGAGTTTCATATGATAGCTTTGGATCCTCGTGAATCTATTGAAGATGCACTCAAAATGCTTTCCATGACATATGAATCAAATTTAGATACAGAGGAAGAAAAGGTTGAGGAAGCTAAGAAGGATAAGGTAAAATAAAAGTCTTTGGACCTAGTGATTTTTTATCCTTCTAAGAGTAAGGATGAGATTGTAATTGTCTCAAAATATAATAAAATAAAAGTGGCCATCACTCCTCCTTTGAGAGAGATCAATCTCTTTAGTGAAGATAATCTAATATATGGACCAAATATACCTGAATGATTCATATATGAGCCAATTTTGGAGATAATACCTACTACTTATCATCCATGGACCATAGTAAAGACTATAGACATTCCTATGCAATAAAAATTGAAGCCTTGGATCATAACATTACAAGATGAAGAAGAAAAGAGATTGGATACTCCAAGTCAATCAATTGACATACAAGAAAAGCTACTAGTCAAAAGAATGAGCCACTATTTAGTTGGGGTCAGATATGATCCAATTTTAATAGGCTTCCAAATGGTCACTAAGAAAGTGGTCATGAAAGAATGCCAAAAGATTCTACATCAAAAGGTGGAACCTTTGGTTCATTTAACCCAAAACAAAGAACAAATACCAAGGGAGGACCCTATATTTGAATAAGATATTATAGAACTCACAAAGTCCTAGATAGAGAGGTTGCAAGCTATAATTATAGGACTAAAACAAGAGAATAAAAGTCTAGAAGAGAAATCTATTTTATCAGTACCAGTGGATATTGTCAATACTTTTGAGACATTTATCTATGATACATTCAGTTCCTTGAAAGCAATAAGGTCCAAAATAGACATGGTGATCAAGTAACATACCCTGGCTATGAACCAAGTTAACTAATGTTAAGCCTCAAATAATAAAGTAAATAAATTGGTCAAGATACTGATGGAAGACTAGATTCTTAATCTTAAAAAAATTAGCCTATCACACTAGAATATGGATATGATAGTATTGATGGAGAAAGTTAGAGATATGAATAAGTGGTCAAAAGGCATGGAAGGGATTTGAAATTATTTCAAACATATATAGGGAATAATGGTACATATATTATGAAGTTTGATCAAGGATAAAACCATCTTTAGTCCTATAGTATTGATACACAATAAATAGTTTCAACATAGAGCTACATAATTCATACAATAAGCCAAGAATAAAAGCAAGGGCACCAGAGGGGAAAATAATAAAAGTATCTTGAACTTGATCTTGACATCCAATTAATATATTAGTGATGTTACCAGCATCAAATAAGAAATGGACAGAGAAGATGAAGTCTTTAAATATTTGGTAGGGTAAGAAGAGGAACTATTCATGGAACCAATCATCAATCTCAAATTGATTGATGGATAATATGACAAAGCTATGAAGATTTTGGCACAAAGGCAAAAGGTTGTAGTTACAGAGGTGTCTCAAATTTAATTGAGTTGACTTAGGATATTCTTTGTATCAAAATCATGTAAAAAAATTATTCTATTTTGTAAAAGCATGTGCAATTTCTAACACATATGACTTATAGGGTAGTTGCATTTGAAAAGTATCATTGGTTATATAATGTTGTATAAGGATAATTGTCCTTAACACTTATCTAATTATCATTTGATAATGACTAACTAACATACATCATAGGTTTCCTATAAAAGGGGGTATTATCATTGTAAAAAAAGGAGGAAGTTTTTAGAGAAAAACTTTTGTGTAAATTTTGGAGCAAGTAATGCAAGAAAGAAAATTATATAAATATTGTCTCATATTTTTTTGTTTTTTTGTTATCATGGTTGCTTCCTCAAGTTTTTTTTTTGGTGTTTATATTTAAATCTCTTTTATGAATAATACATGTGCATGTGTTAATGCAGAGTTGTTAATATACGCTTATGCTAGGTTGATTGAAAGTTTTTAGATTCATTTCAATTTAATTATTCTTATTGAATATGTGATAATGCAATTTTATTATTTGAAGTAAATCTTTAAAGTTAATTTGATTTCTAATTTGCATGTTTCAAATATCCTTAGAAATTTGCCTGGTATATGATAGGATCTGTACTTTTGGTAATTTCATATCATATTTTCATTTGAATTACATGTCTTTGATAAAATTTAAGATTTTTCATGATGTTTAAACTTAGAATAGAAACATCATTCTTTTCTGACCTACCTTACCTATTTTCTCATTTTTTGATCAAATCATTATAGCTTAATTTTCCATTTTAAATATTCATGATAGATTAGGTTTTAGACTTTAGGTTTTAATCATTATTCATTAGAATTAGTTAAGATAAATTTAATATTTCATAAAAGGCTTCAAGACCATGGTTTCTCCCAACAACCATTTACATATTCATTTTGTGAAATAGTCAAATAGCTTGGTTGCTACTCCACCATAGATCTCAGGAAGATCACAACCATCAACATATGCAAAAGATTCTTTGAATATTGAAATGAGAAGTGTTTTAAAAATTATTAAAACCCTATGATACACTTACATGCATCAATAAGTGATTCCATTGGCACTAAAAGGAGGCTGTTGAGTTAAATATTTATGAATCTAAAGTATATTGAGCTGATTTTAGTGAATTTCATTCAAAAATTAGTTGATCCTTTGCATATTTGGGATTTTATTAGCTTAATTATGTAAATATCACTAATATTCATGTTCTTAGACTATTCTTTAGAATTATTTAGCTAAATATAGTAATTCTTTGAAGATTATATGAGATTGTTGCAAAGGTTGTTTAAGCTTTGTGAATCTAACATTTTGAGGTTAGTGATAGTAATTTGGTGTAAAGATCACTCATATTCACAATATTATATGTATATTTAAGATAATACAATTAAAGATAGTCATTCCTTGAAATATTTGTATGAATTTGTCCAAATTTTTCTTGAACTTAAAAATTTGAATGTGCAAATCTACTTATTTGTGAGAATTGAACTATCAATTGCAAATATTGAACTAAAGATCATTTGTATTTGCAAATATAAAATTTATACATTATATTTTGAAAAAACATTGGATTTGATAAGTTATAACTACCATGGATAATAACTAATTCAAGGTCTGAGATAAGGCTACCTGTCGTTTCCTCTGAATTTCATAGGAAAACAAGAGTAGATAAAGGTAAGCGTAGAATTTCTAAATCTCAACCTAATTCACATATTTATGTTTCTTCATTCAATCCTCATCAAGGTATGGCTTGGTTATCTATATATTATATAAATTTGCATGGTTAGGTACATGACTTACTAAGAAATATTGAGAAGTACTAACCTTAATTTAGTCCTAAAGACATTGTTATTGTTGCGGAACATATCAAGTCTTTTAAAGTTGTCTTAAGATTATTAAATGTTGTTCATGAAGATGTTGCTTAAATATTTTTTTCTTTTAACTTTAGAGATGCATCATATGATTGGTTTATCAACCTTCTTAAAAATTACATCTTCATTTTGAATTATTTTAACACTTATTTCATTGATCAATTTGGAAAGGTCATCAGTCCATATGTTTTATATCAATAATTCAATTTGGAGAGATTCAAATGAAACCATTAGAGATTTCAATGATAGATTTCAAAATATGTTTATAAAAACTATAGATACCTATAGGCTTGATGAAGCTTTAACTTTATATAATTATAAGGATTATTTAGATAAAATGACTTCTGTATTTCTAAAAATATCTATTGGAGTCACAAATACATCAGCTTTGGCTTATGTTGAAGTTGTGAAAATTAGTGATCAAATACAACCCCAAGGTCAATTAACATATGTTATTATTAATATCAATTATAATTTTCCTATGTTTATTATCATCCCAAATGTTAATCAAAACATGTCTACTTTGAGTCAAACTCTAGTTTTAAACTAGTTTCCCTTGTGTCATGCTCATCTTGGTTAGAATCTAGGATTGGTAAATAACTCTAAAAGTGGATCCCATCCATAAGATAAATTAGATATTGTGTCAATATATATATAAATAATGCTTAATTACATAATTTAGAGCCACCCAAGAATGAAAATGACTCCATATTGAAATGGTTCAAAAATTGAGGACTGATTTTCTTTAGTTAAAAAAATAGGTAGGTAACATTGGGGAAAGTTCCAACAAAAACTATTCTTATCAAAATTTCAATATAAATTCAAATAGGTTTCACAATAGTAATAATAATAATAATAATAATGATTCATCTACAACTAAAAATATACCTAAAATAAACATTTGTGATGTAGCTTTAATTAATTATTGTAGGGTTCACAACACTATAAAACATGGTAAGTTAGACTGTGTAGAATTTTTTAATACTTTTGAAGTATTTCAAGATGAATTGGATACATTTGAAGTTTTTCCTAACAAATATAATTCTTTATGGACATGTATCTCTTCAGATACATCTAAATCTTCCAAAATAACTCTTATGGTAGAAACTTTTGATTTTCCATTTTAAGATGAGAATGAACCTAAAGATACTCTAGAAGAGATTCATGATTTTCAATAGTATCTAATGAATACTTATCCATTGAAGAATAGAGAACAAAATAAATCAATGAAAATTTCTACTCCACCAAATAACTTTGATACTCCTAATCCCAAAGTAGATAATAATCCAGAACCTCCAAAGGGAAGTAACACTAGAAATAATGTTGATTCATCTAGTTTTTCTAATAGGAGTGGGTATAATATAGTAGAGGATATGAATAAAATAAAATATAATATCACATTGCATGAATTGACTCAAATAACTAAACAGAGAGACTTGTTGCTAGAATATTTAACTAAAAAACCTAGTAAATCATAGAAGCCTACAAATGCAAATTTAGTGATGTATAAGAATAAAATAGAGGTTCCACCTTTTGTACTAACAATTAGAGTTTTTGGTAAAAACTTGCACAATTATTTGTTAGATTTATGTGACTCTACAAATATCATGCCAAAAGGTATTTATTAAAATCTTGGTTTAACTCCTATTAATTTTGATAGAGTAGTGACTCAATTAGACAAATCTAGAGTTAAAGTGATTGGTGAATTATTGAATGCACATATGTATCTTAATTTAAAGCCAAGAGTGTAGAAATTAATTGATATTCAAGTTTTAGACATTCTAGATACGTATGGGATGTTTCTTAGTAGAGATTGGACCAAATATTTTAATGGATACATCAAACAATTGCTCTCATGTGTGGTTACCATGAAGGGGAGTTCCTAATAAAAATTGGATTAAAAGGGAACCAAAGAGGAAAAATATGATCACCAAATATAATGCTATCAATGAAAGGGTTAATATGATCAATTATAATTTAGGGGTTTACACTCTTGAAACTTCTCATATATGTAATTCTAAAGACTCTCATTATATACCTAGACTTTGGAAATAATATGTTGTTGGTGCTAGATGCAAAGCTAGATCTAGAGTAGGAATAGTGTTAATCAATCACATTGGGAAAGAATACAATGCTTCTTACAAACTTTAGTTTCTTTTTACCAATAATTTGGTAGAGTATGAAGCATTAATCTTAGGACTATAATTTTCTATTAAACATAAGGTCATAGAATTACAAGTATATGGTGATTTTGAACTAGTAGTCAATCAGGTTAGAAGCAAGTATCAATGGAAATTGTCTTATCTAAATAAACACAAGTTTAGAGTGTGGACATGAATGAGTATTTTTATGATTTGAATATTGCTTCAATCTCTAGATAAGGAAACCAATATATGGATGAACTAGATTTAACTATAGCTAACATAATGCCAAATAAAGATTCCCAAAGGCTTAATATTGAATTGGTCCCATGTTCCTCTGTACCTAACATGATAATCATCTACAAGTGTTTAGTGATGATGTAAAAATCATTAAACTCATGAACAAATTAGGAGTGTTTGAGTCTCATATTATTGATGAGGTCAATGAGAAATCTCTTGATGAGGATAGAGTTGATGACAAGATAATACAACTGAATGATAACAAGATTCCCAAAGGCATGATTGCCTTGAAAATATTATTTAAAAAAGATAAACTAATTGAAACTACTAAAATTCCCAAAGTGCATGGTCAGGATTATAATGTTGTTGACATAGAAACTTAAGATCAACCTTAGCTAGTGAACCTTGGTATAGTGTGCACACATGAAGAAGCGAGAAAAGTAAGAGACTTACTAACCAAGTGAAAGGATGTTATTGCATGGTCTTATGAAGACTTGAAGATCTTTGGTCCTCAAGTTATCACCAATACCATTCCCTTGAAATAAGCCTATAAACCCTTCAAACAGAATTGAAGAACAATTAATCCTATTTTGGAACCATTGATTTATAAATAGGACAATAAATTATTAGATGCAAAAATAGTTTTTCCAATTAGACATTCAACCTGGGTACCTAATCTAGTACTAGTTAGAAATAAAAATGGAGAGATTATATTATGCATAGATTTTAAGGAGTTGAACAAATCTTCTGAAAAAGATGATTATCCTATATCATCCCTTGACTAGGTGATTCAAATTGTTAGTGGTTCTACCATGATGTCTCTCTTAGATGGTTTTTTAAGGTTAGAATCAGGTACTTGTTAACAAGGAATATAGAATGAAGACTTCATTCACAACAAAATGGGGCATTTTTGCTTACAAGAGGATGCCTTTTGAAATCATCAATGTAGGAGCTAAATTTCAAAGAGATATGAACCATACCTTTAAAGGTCTCATGGGTAAATGTATCATCACATATATGGATGATCTAACTATGTTTTCCAAAAATAAGGAAGATTAGTTAATGTATTTACAACAAATATTTGAATGTTGTTGAAGGTGTTAATTCCAAAAATTGCGCTAAAGTAATTGGCCCTTGTTAATTATGAATGATTGAGTTTCTTGACTAATTCTATTTTTCAAGTGCCTTTGGTCTATCAAAAAAGCCAAGTGAGTTCATGTTTGTGCACTTTGAAAAGCCCTCATTCTAATTTCCCTAACTTAAACCTCCTGATTTAAAAACAAATTTAAGTGGGAACATTTTTAATATGTTGTGGACTTAGTTTTATTTGTTATACTAAATCTTGGTTGTGTTTATTAACATGACCAAACCATAGTCAAAAAGTTCATATTTGATCCCTTTTACTTCCCATAGCTTGGTCCCTTTTATTTTATATAAATTGTCTAGCTAATGTCCATGGTCTATTTCATTTGTTAGCATGGTCTGAATAAATATTGGTCCCTTCATTTTACACTTAAGCATATAAGTCTATAGGTCCATTTCCTTCTAGCATTTTTCGCGTGAAAAAATTTTGAAGGGTACTTTTCCTTTGGGATTTTTGCCTATGCAAAAAGCCTACCAAAAGTCAATTATCTCTGTAAAATGTCAAGTTCAAATATTTTGGAAAAAATGTTAATCCTAGTTTCTTCAAGTAAATTGTTTTGGATAAAATGTCTAAAAAATTATCCTGACAAAGACAAAAATGTTGAAGACTTAATTTCTTCAGCAAAAGTGGAAGAATCAATTTCTTCGAAAAAAGTGTTAGACTCAATTTCTTCATAAAAAGTGTAAAGCTCAATTTCTTTGACAAAAGTGATAAATTTCAAATCTTTTGGGAAAAGTGTAGAGATCATATACTTCAAAGAAATTGTTTAAGATAAAATGTTTGAAATAATTATCTTAAACAAATTATTGTAGAATAATTATCCTAACAAAAAAATGCCAAAGATAAAAGTCTCAAGGACCCAAGGACTAAATGAAAATAGGGATGTTGAAGAAAAAAATTTAAAGAAAGAGGTCCTAAAAGATAAATACTTGGAATAAATGCCCTAGGCTTGAAACTTGGTAATCTTCTTTAATTATTTTAAGCCAATCACAACCGAGCTAGTGGATCATGATCGAATGGTATGTGTCAATGTAGAGCAAGATGATTGAATGATGCACGAGCAATGTTGAACAATCACAAGTTAAAAAAAATCCATGAGAGTGACAAGTGTCACCATCTCAGTGGAATGCCTAATGATCCAATGACATGTAGGAGTCAACAAAGTTAAAGGAACCTCTAGAGGATATGTGTCAAATTCTTGGTGAATGGAATTAGTAGTGTGATGACTACGTGAACATATTTTGATGGTCATATGGACATAAAATTTAAGCTCTAATGGATACTTTCCTTTTATGGCTTAAATTTTATGGTCATGCAAATATCAAAGACATTCACACAAATGTCAAATGATGAGCATGTAGATATCAAATTTAACTCATAAAAGATAATCATCTATTGGAGCTTAAATTTGATGATTACATGAATGTCATTGATGTATATGTGGACATCAAATGATGGGTTTGTGGATGTCAAATTTAATCCATAGTGGATAGACAATGGCATATGATGTGTGACAAATAAGGTCAATAGTCTGTGTTTGATCATGCAAATTAGGATCAATGATACAAGTGAGAGCTAAATTTTCAAAGGACTTGGGCCAAATAAGGAGCAACCATGTGGTAGAAATATGTTAGTATAATCTATGATCGACTATGTAGAGTGTAGAAAGATCGTAGAGCTACCAAGTGGAATGCTAGCATTCATCATGAAGATAAGGATTTGGCAGTGTTGGTCCTAAGTGGAATTTTTGAAGATGTGGACCCAATGATGTGTTGACATGTGTCCTAAGGGAAATGGTCACATGTCAAGTTAATAAATAAAGTTACATAGTGATTCCACATAGGCATACATGTCATGATCAAAGATCCTATGCAAAGTGAGTTTATGGAGCTTTCATTATTGATAACATATTAACTAGGCAAATTGTAGATGAGTCATGATAGCTATGTAAGAGTTTGGGGTTTTAAAAGCAATTACAAATTAGATCAAAGAACCATGGGTACCTTTATTGAAAATCTCATGATTTAGCTCCCAAATATGTTATAAAGGGCATAGTGGTTAAACATTTAGATGTCACTACTATTGTAGGTACATTTAAATTTTGGGACTTGTGGATGGAACATGTATTTTGATAGTCAGTAGTATAGATGGACACTTTTTAAGAAAATGTCATAATGGTGAAACATTTGAAACATATCAACATTATTTTTATGTTTTTAGCTTACTAATATGAAGGAGCTTATGTTCATAAAATTGATGACCTCTTTGCAGATCTCAAGTAAAGCTTATATGAGAAGGGAAGATATAAGAATGAAAAGTCTATGTTCAATGCATTATAAATCAAAATGGATTCACTAACCCCTTATGTGCTCATTTGAGAATTCCCTTAAGGAACTTCCCATGATGAATATAAGTGTCAATTACATAAACTGTAAATTGCCAAGTGGGGTCAAAATTTCCCCAATTAGTTAAAAGTGAAATAATGCATTTACACATTAAAAAGGGGAAATAAGGGGGAAACCCTAAAAAAGAAAATTTGCAAGAAGCAAAGATACAAGTTGAAAAATGTGAAAAATCAAGTTGGAGATAAAAGTGTAAAAGGTAAAATGAGATAAGTCTTTTGCATTTTTCATTATTATGTTTATCTAAGCTCCTCCATGAAAATATATTACAGCTTTGCAAGTCCAAAGTGGGCCACTCCAAAGAATATCATTCAAAGGGCCATAGATCCAAAATATTCCTAAGGAATCATGGTAAAAATAGGTTATTCCATAACATGTATGAGAGGGAGGGAATCTATCCAAAATTTTCAAGCTATGTAGGCAAGTGGTCGAGAGCATCCCTAGGTAGTTACAGATAATGACAAAGTTTATTTATCCCTCTACCACTAATATTCTCCTTCTAGGTCATGTGGAAGGCATATCCCACCATGAAATTATAGGATGTGCTCCAAATTTTCACCATTCCTTGTAGAAGTAGTTAGAGGAATGATTTTTCTTACAAATGCATGAAGATCTCAAGTGTGGCAAAGGGCATATTTTAGCTGGAAGCATCTTGGTAGACTTGAAAGTTTGTTTTGAAATTTTGAAAGTTGTAACCCATAGTTCTAGATTTGAAAAATCTATAAATAGGTGGATTATTCTTTACTCAAGGTTGTTGTTTGTCATTGTTTTAGGTGTTCATTTTTTCTAAGTCTAGGTTTTGCATAAATTTTTATAGGATCAATTGTTGTGTGTAGATTTTGTCTCTCTTACTAAGGTGGTTATAGTTGTACAACCATTAACAAGATTTGAGAGCATGTTTATGTATCCCATCTCAAAAGAGAAATCTCACCATGCTTCTCCCCATTATAGAATTTTGAAATACTGATGTGTGTCATATTTATTTTCAAGTTAATGAAAATACTTGTAGTTCTTTTCTATTTCCTATGGATGAAATGTAGTGACATGTTTTGCAAGAATTTATTATTGGAAATTTGGGTTTGTGCTCACTATTAGTTGTCATTTTAATCATAGATTTAGATTATAAACTCTTTCTGTATTACTTTTAAGATAGGTTGTTGAATAACTTGTTAGGGAACCCTAGGTTTATGGATTTGTCAGGGAAATTCATTTGAAATATTAGTTTTAGTGTATGTTCTAGTCTCTTAGGTATTATTTGATATTTACCATTATCTTGCATTTAAAGTTTTTCTGCATCTTTACTAAGGAATGTTATCATGAAATACTAAAATATACCCTATTGTTTGGAAACCACCAACACACCACCCTCTTTTTTAATCATATAAATTATCCTACCATATCCTACCCTACAAATAATACACCTTGTTACATACTATAAGTTTTATTTGCCTTGAAAATGCATAATATCTTAGATATTTGAAATATAGTTGTAGTGTGTGCTTTAAAGGCCCAACCCTGTAGTCTTTTATTTGACCCCTATTATTGAATATTATATAGAATGAAAGTTACAGTGTCTTTTCCATCTATCTTTAGTAGCTTATATATGACTTAGAACATTTGTACATTTCATGTGACAACCCTTTATTGGTGAATTATGAAAACTTGGTTATTCCCTAGTCATATTTGTTCCTTGTGCTAAAAATCCCCATGGAGATTGAATTGAAATATCTCTCCATGTGAGAAATATACCCCATTGGTCTTCTCACCTTGGTTTAGGTAGAGATAAAAGTAGTAGGGCATTGATCATACCCTCTATAGGTACCTCTTAATCATTTTATGTATTTAGTCTAGTCTTGATGATAAACTCTTGCCTAGATACAATGATATACTAGCAAGTTTTTCATCTTAGTTTACCATTTTATCAAACTGTGAAAGGTCGAGCGTACATGGTGTACAACTAGGAACCAACACTCTTTGGGTTCCATTATCAAGGAGAAAGAACCTTGACACTTGTGTTGTTGGGGAATCTTACAAGAGCTAGAGTTGTAAGTATTTCATGTTGTGAAGTTCTCTACTTTTATTTGCTACATTCAGACTATCCTAGTTGTCAACACTGCAACACTTTATTGGGGATGTGCCAAGAATTCTTGAGGCTTGATAATTGAATTTTGTTTTGTTTCTTACAAATAGCTACTAAAGTTACATGTTGAAAGGTAACTTTTTCCCTTTTGAACATTATTCTAAAAATTTTAGTGTCTTTGTGATATTATCTCATCATTAAATTCATAAAAGTATGTTATAATCATGTATCACTATTATTTTATTAATTATTATATTCTAGAATTGTGATTCTAGTGGTGACTGTAATTTTTATCACCTTGTTTCAAGAAAAATCAATGCCTATTTTGAATATTTTTTGTTTAGTTTCAGCTTTGAGTATTTTATTATTTGCAAAGTTGGAAGGATTAAGATCATCTTTCAAAGGTTACTCATCTAAGAAACTTGTCTCACCATTAAGTTTATATCAAAGATGGAGATAAGTTTGGAATCCTATTTAAGGGAAAAGTTAAACTATTAAGGGTTGTCAAGATTTTGATAATTTTAAACTATTTAATGACCTTCCCATTATTGAGGACTATCATAGCTCTCTTAGAACCTCTAAAACATATAGTCCTATGTATTACCTAGATCATTCTCAACTAGTTGAATCCCCTCCCAAGTTTGATCCACCAAGTCCACCTCATTCTCCCCCTCATATTATTTTGCCATTTTTTCTTGAACCTCCCATTGAACTAATCATGTGGCATAGGGACCAAGATGAGAATGAACATCCTACATTCCATGTTCCCAGATTCAAACCCATTGATTTTGATGAAATGACATACTATCATAATGAGGTCCCAAATGAAGTTAGGAAATGCCCCCCAAAGTTTCAAGGGAACAATGCAGTAAGTGGTGATCAACACCTAAGGGATTTTCATAATATTATTAAAGATTATGAGGTTGAGCATGAGGATGTGTGCATTAGTTTGTTTGTGCACATACAGGAAGAGGATGCTCATGAATGGTTCAACTCTCTTCCCCTTGGATTCATCGATTTATGGGAAGAAATGAGGAATGTTTTTAGAATTCAATATTGTGATAGAATTGATCTAAGGTTCCTTTTGGTTGAGTTAAGTGTGTTTAAGAATTCAATAAATGGTTTAATAAAACTATGATATGGCCACCCAAAAACATCATGCCCAATGATATAACATTATTGATAAAATATTATGATTATTTTGATAATAAGGTTACATACTATTTGAGGGACAATAGATCCCACTAACCTATAGTTGACATTAAATATGGATATCCAAATTGAGAACAACATAAAGGCTATGGGAAATCCCATGAACAAGTGAAATGATGTAAATTAGTCAATCTATAAAAGACACAATAAAAAAACTACCAATCTTGAGAAGACTATTAAAACTTTGGCCTCTGCTACCAAACAAATTTCATACAAGTTGGTCGGAGCTAATAGGGAGATCCCTCATGTGTCTACCAGTCAAGAAAGGTCTCCAAATATGAATCAAGCATAAGGCCTACTTTCCACCATCAAGATAATGATATAATTAAGAGGCCTACATGTGAAGAAAGACCATATAGAAAATAGAATAGAGGGGTTAGAAAAGAAGTGTCTAATCCTTTAAATGTCAAGGTAAATGTTGTGAATTCTTATTCAGACATTGATTGGTGTGACAAGTGCTTCTTTTCACACCCTCCATGTGATACAGCTAGACTAATTGATGAAGATGTAGATGAACTTGAGTCTACATCATCTGATGATGAGATTTTGATGTTCAATTTTGAAAGGCCCCAAAGTGAATTGACTACCTCCATGAAATTATTGAGTGTTATTATTGTTGATCAATTTTGGAGTGCAGTTGAAAAGGTAATTGTCCCAAATCCTAAATTTACTTATGATGTTAATATGGCACAAGAATATGAATTTCTCATTCATGAGTTCAATTTATTACACTCTATGATGATTAATAAATATGATGGGGGAATTCTATCAGTTGAGAACAAGCAACTGCTAATCAATGCAATAATTTCCCAAGACAAGGAGTATCACTTGAGAAGAAAATATTAGGTTGTTTCTTCTCAAGACACTTCCCTTACAAATCCAAAGGTAGGGGATGATAATAAGGAGGGTAAGAAATCTATAATAGTCCTTAAAGCTTCCAAACTAGTGCTCATTTCAACAATTACCTAGCCTAGAGGTGCTCCAACCAAGAATATGGTACCCATGTTGTCCAGTATCTCTAAGGGTGCTAATGATGTTAAGGTATTAAAGGCTATTGATAAGAATGTTAATCCGCCCTAGCCTACTCCACTTTAGACCTTAGGTGACTATATTCTAGCTGAAGGTGTTATTACCTTTCCACCAAATACTCCTCTTCCTTAGTACAACATATGTGATATGGCCCAAGTGTTGAGCCAACTAAAAATCACCATGCCACTTGTTAAATTATTAAGAATACCTAAACATAGGAAGAGGGCCTTTGAATATTTAGAATTTGGTAAGATGTTAGCTAAAAATGAAATTGAGTTACCCCAAATACCCTTAGAAAGTGATGAAGAATTAGAAGAGATTGTTGAACCTACTTTGAAAGTCTATTTAGGAACTGCATTAATAGAGAGTTAGCAAAATGTGGATTTTTTTATATAACCTTGCTAATTAATGGTCTAATTATCCAAAATTATATGTTTGATTCTGGTGTTTCTTGCATTGTGATGCACTTGGGTGTTCTAAATGAGCTTGGGGTGAATATTACATCAACATTTGGCAAATTTTATGCCATGGACTCATGAGATGTACCAATTGTGGAACAATTCAAGGGGTTGGTAGTACAATTGGTAGTGCATCTAGATAATTATTTGAATATGGATGTGGTAGTTGTGGGCTTTCCACATAAGTGGGGAATGTTATTTTTATGTAAATGGGTTGTTAGAATGGGTGGAAGTGTATGGATGGATTTATATTATGCCACCATTCTATTAAAGGGTAAGATGGTCAAGATTTATAGAGAGTCAAAGATGTTACATGTAATTGAAGATCCAAAATGTGATCTAAATGAATTATTGTACACAAATGTTGAATCAAGAAAATTTGTTGGGAATGTTGATACTAATGAATAGCTTGATATTCTTGGTGTTGAACCTAACAAAGAAGGTGTAGTTTGGAAGATGTGTTTTGATGGGGCCTACTCCAATCTTGGAAATGGAGCTGGGGTTGTTTTCTATGCCACTAATGGAAAATGTTTTAAGTTTTTTTTCAAATTTATTTTGAGTGCACACATAATATTTATAAGATGAGGCACTCTTTTTAGGTATACAAAATGCCCATGAATATGGAATTAAAAGTTTGATTGTCAAGGGTGATTTTGACCTAGTGGTAAAGTAGGTCTTTAGTGCTTATGCCACAAAAAATAAAAGGTTAAAACAATATCAAAATGTTGTTTGGGATTTGGTTTAAATTTTTGATACATTAAAAATTTGTTATCATGATATAAGTTTTAATGAAGAAGTTAATAGACTTTTACGGTTAGGTGCATAGTTTGATATTACAAATACAAGCCCTTATTGTTAGTATCAAGTGGAGGTGCTTTTTAGGCCTTTAGTACTAGACAATGTTCATCATTAGTAGGTATTTGATGATTATGATCAAATTAATAGGTTTATAAATTATGAATTTGAGTTATATGATCAACTCATAGACTTGGAATCTATGGCTCAGGTTTGTGATGGAAAAGAAACCTCATTTAGAAAAGACATTATTTAGTTTAAGATAAACATGCTCCATAAAGGATTTGTAAGTTTATAATCATATTTTGATGGAGTTGATAGAGTCAAATTGAGAGACTAATTTATCTCAAAAGATGTGACTGAGTGCAACTTGGGTTCTCATGATA
The DNA here is from genome assembly GCA_037957365.1 of Torreya grandis. Taxonomy (NCBI): domain Eukaryota; kingdom Viridiplantae; phylum Streptophyta; class Pinopsida; order Cupressales; family Taxaceae; genus Torreya; species Torreya grandis. Next base: position 38,087 of record JARHVA010003528.1, read on the forward strand.
ATCCAAGGAAGGTTTGGCTAGGTACTTACTTAAGCGCAACTGAGAAGAAATATTACATGTAACTACTCAAAAGGTACCAAGATTGTCTATCATGGTCTTATTTTGAGCTGAAATCATATAGGAAAGATTTGTCCCATCATGTCATCTCATTACATCCTAACAACAAGCCTTTTAGATAGAAATAAAGACCTATTAACCCCATCTTGGCCACCAAGATGAGGGATGAGTTAAAGAAGCTAAAGGATGGTGGTATCATTCAACCCATTAGGTATTCATCATGGGTTACCAATTTATTCCCTATGAAAAATAAAAATGGTGACATCTGCTTATGTTTAGATTTCTAAAATTTGAACAAGGCTTCCTTGAAAGATATGTATCCCCTACCTAATATGGATAATCTGCTACAAAGTGTTACTAGATTTGAGATGTTATCCACATTAGACAGCTTCTCAGGGTATAACTAGGTTATGGTGAAGGAATCTGAGAGATCAAAGACTATGTTCACACACCTTAGGGCATATATTTATATATGAGGATGCCTTTTAGGTTAATGAATGTTGAAGCAACATTCTAGAAAGTTATGGATGTTAATTTTATAGAGATACTTAATAATTTCATATCTCTTTATTAGGATGACATTACTATGTACTCCAATACTAGAGAAGAACATTTGAAGCATCTAGATTAAGTGCTAATTAGATGCAAGGAGTTCAACATTTCATTTAATTCAAAAAATTTCCACTTTGGAGTATAAAAGGCCAAGTTGTTGGGATATATAGTGTCCAATGATGGTGTCATGATTGACCATAAAAGGGTATAATCCATTGATAAAGTGTCTATCCCATAGTCCAAGAAGGGAATTCAATCCTTATTTGCAAGAATTAGTTTCATTAAGGAGGTTTGTGCCCAATTTCATAGAGATCACTCTACCTATTACTTCCATGTTGAAGAAAGACTAGATCATCATGTGAGAGGAGAAGGCCATGTAAGCATTTAATGACATTAAAGGATCTTTAAAGTTTGCTCCTATTTTGGCCAGCCCTGATTACACGAAACCATTTTTGATATTCTCTTTTGCATCAAATAATAGTGTTGTTATCTTGTTGCAAAAGAATGAATATTGTCACGAGTAGCCTATAGCTCTCTTTAGCAAAGCTATGCAAGGTCTTGAACTAAATTATACCATCATGAAAAATCAAGATTTCATTTTGTTAAAAGTTTTCAAGACATTCAAGCCTTATATTTTGAGTTCAAATATTATTGCTTATGTCCCACATACCATGGTAAATGACATCTTGAATCAGATTGAAGGATCCAGTAAGAGATGCAGATGGGTTTACAAGTTACAAGAGTATGACATGGATATTCAAACCACCAAGTTAGTAAGAGGGATGGGTTTATCCAAGCTTATGTTTGAGACCAATTTGCAAGCTATTGAGGTAAACACTACTATTTTTAACATTGATGATTATTTGAGTCAATTTAACATGTCTCTATGGTATATAGACACTATCTGTTACTTTCAAAATCTAAATTATCCCTTTGAATTGGAAAAGAATCAAAGGATAAATATTAATCTTGTTTTTTAAAAATAACTCTTGAATGAGAATGGTTGAGAATGAAATAATCTAGATGGGGTTTTCTGAAGATGCATGCTAAAAGAACAAACTACTAACCTAATTGAAGACTTCCATAGTGGAGTATGTGGTGGCTATTTTAAACCTAAGGTTACAACTCATAAAATTTTGAGAGATGGTTATTAGTGGCCATCACTATTTAAATAGGTAGTTTAAAAAGTTAGAAAATGTGAAAAATGCTAGTGTTTTGTTGGGAGGATGAAAGCTTCAGGTTATCTTCCCTTGCATCCTGTGATGATTGAAGGCCCATTCAGACAATGGGGAATGGATTTTATTGGATAAATTTTTTATTCATCAATAATTTGGCATAGATTTATACTATTTTTAACTGACTACTTTACAAAGTGGGTTGAAATGGTCCCTAAAAATAAGGTGATGCACTAGGTAGTTATGGATTTCTTACTAAATTAGATTATTTATAGATTTAATGTGCCTGTCAAGATAATTGATAATAATGACATGAGATTCAAAGCTAAACCTTTGATGGAATTATGCAAAGAGTATGGGATTGAATTTACCTATGATTTCAATTACAACGCTTAAGGGAATGGGCAAGTAGAATCTAGTAATAGTAACTTGCTCAAAATCATTAGACATACTTTAGAGATAAAAAAGAAGTGGAGTGAATAACTAAAGTTTTATTTGTGGGCTAATAAGATCACACCCTAGATAACTATAGGCAAAATACATTTTGAGATTATCTATGGATCTCAAGTAGCTTTTCCTATGATTTTTTAATTTCTAACCTATCAGCTCATGCAACAACTAGAATATGATGAGCAGATCAACCACTATGAGGGTAGTATGAACCATATTATTGAGCTTGATGAAATTCAAATACAAGCTCATGAAAGGAACCTCAAGTTCAAGGAAAAGATAAAGAAAATATTTGACAGGAAGGTCACTCTAAGAACTTTCCAAGTAGGTGATTTGGTTCTACTTTGGGATAGAATACATGAAGAGAAAGGCAAGCATGGGAAATTTGATGCCTTGTGGATGGGTCCCTATTCCATTAACTATCAGATTGGGGAGAGTATTTGTTCTTGAGAGACTTGGATGGTGAAATATTGGAGCTACCAATCAATGATAGACATCTAAAGCACTTCCTAGATTGAGCCCATTTACAACTGTGTACATAATTATATAGTGTTTGTGTTTTGTTGTTTCATTGCTTTGTTTCTCCTCTGATTTGGGCCTTGTTTATATAATTTAATTTTGTGTTTTATTGTGTGTTCATCTTTAGATAATATTTTTTTTCAAGTCTACCATTTTTTTGAGCTTTTATGAGTGTTTTTTGATAAATTTCTAAGTCTTAACTCCATGACCCAATGGATTGGCACCTATTTTTACATTTTGGGGTTCATTACAAACTACTAGGGAGTGTGAATCCCTAGGTGAGATCTAGTGTTAGTGCTCAAAATTGCAATAAAATAATTGGGCCCTTGTCAAGTATGAATTCTTGAGTTTCTTGCCTAATTATAATTTTCAAGTGCCTTTGATCTATCAAAAAAATTCCAAATGAGTTCATGTCTATGTAATTTGAGAAGTCCTCATTCCAATGGCCCTAGCCTAGACCCCTTGATTTAAAAGTAATTTTAAGTAGGATAATTTTTTAATATGTTGTGGACTTGGTTTTATTTTCTATACTAAGGCTTGGTCATGTTTATTGACATGACCAAACCTTAGTCAAAAAGTTCATTTTTTGTCCCTTTTAATTCTTATAGCCTAGTCCCTTTTATTTTATTTACATGGTCTGGCTAATGCCCGTGGTCTATTTCATTTTTTAGCATGGTTTGAATAAATCTTGGTCATTTTATTTTATGCTTAGTGTAAAATTCCATAGGTCCATTTCTTTTGGTCATTTTTCCCACGTAAAAATTTTGAAGGGTAATTTTTCTTTAGGCATTTTGCTCATATAAAAAGCCTCACAAAAGTCAATTATCTTGGCAAAATATCAATTTCAAATATTTTGGTAAAAATTTTAAGCCCAATTTTTTTGAGGAAATTTTTTTGAACAAAATGTCTAAAACAATTATCTTGATGAAGACAAAAATGCTTAAGTCTCAATTTTTTTAGCAAAAGTGGAAGACTCAATTTCTTTGACAAAAGTGTAAGACTCAATTTCTTCAACAAAAGTGTAAATCTCAATTTCTTCAACAAAAGTGATAAAGTTAAAATATTTTGGGAAAAGTGTAGAGTTCATATGCTTTAGAGAAATTATTTCAGACAAAATGTTCAAAATGATTGTCTTAACCAAATTGTTATGAAATTATTATCCTAACATAGAAATGCCAAAGATAAAAGCCTTGATGACCTAAGGGCTGAATGAAAATAAGGATACCAAAGACAAAAAAATAAAGACAAAGGTCTCAAAAGACAAAGAAAAGTAACAAATGCCCTAGGTTTGAAACATGGTAACCTTCCTTATTTATTTGAGCCAATCATAGTAGAGCTGATGGATCATGATCAAATGGTGTACATCAATGTAGAGGAAGATGATTGAATGACATGTGAATAATGTTGAATAGTCAAAAGTTACAAGATCCCCATGAGAGTGATAAGTATCACCATCTTGATAGAATTCCTAATGATCCAATGACATGAAGGTGTCAACAAATTCAAAGGAACCTCCAAATGACACATGTTAAATTCTCAATGAATAAAACCAATAGTGTGACCCCTGTGTAAACATTTATGATAGTTGCATCAACATTTTTTGATGATTGGGTGGATGCTAAAGCTAAGATCCAATAGATAATTACCTTTTATGGCTTAAATTTGATGGTCTTATGAACATCAAACATGTTCACATAGATGTCAAATGAAGGGCATGTGAACATCATATTTAAGTCATAAAAGGAAATCATCCATTAGAACTTAAATTTGATAGTCATGTAAACAACATTGACATCCATGTGGATGTAAAATGATGGGCATGAAGATGTCAAATTTAATCCATAGTCGACAGCTATTGGTGTTTGATCTGTGTCAAATGGGATAAATAGTCTATATTTGATCATGTAAATTAGGATCAATGACATAAGTGAGATCTAACTTATCAAAAGACTTGGGCCAAACAAGGAGATACCACATGGTAGAAGGAAATTAGTATAAGCCAAGATCAACTATGTAGAGTGCAAAAATCCCATAAAGTTGCCAAGTAATATGATAGAATTCATCATGAAGACAAAGATCTGGTAGTACATGTCCTAGATGGACTTTTCAAAGATGTGGACCTAGTGATGTGTTGAAACATGTCCTAAGGGAAATGGTTACATGTCAAGTTAATGCACAAAGTGATATGGTGATGCCATATATGCATACAAATCATGATCAAAGATCATGTGCAAAGTGAGTTTGTAGAGCTTTTGCCATTGAAAATAAATTGACTAGGCAAATTACAAATGAGTTATGGTAGCTACATAAGAAGTCTAAGGTTTTAAAATAAATTTCAAATTTGGTCAAAGAACCATGGGTCCCTTTATCTAGAAGCTCATGATTTAAATCCCAAAGATGCTATAAAGGGTATAGAGGTCAAACATTTATATGTCACTAATTTTTTGTAGTTACATTTGAAGTTTGGGACTTGTGGATAGTCAATAGTACAGATGGACACTTTACAATAAAATGAAATAATGATGAAGCACTTGTAACCTCTTGACATTATTTCTATGATTTTGGCATAATAATATGAAGGATCTTATGTTCATAAAATTGATGCCCTCTTTGTAGATCTTAGGTAAAGCCTGTTTGAGAAGGGTAGAAATAAGATTGAAAAGTTTGTTTTTAGTGCATTATAACTCAAAATGGATTTACTAACCCTGTATGTGCTCATTTAATAATTCCCTAGGGGAAATTTCTAGGGGGACTATAATTTCCAATTACATAAATTACAAATTGCCAAGTGGGGTCAAAATTTCCCCAATAAGTCACAGTGAAATTATGCATTTATGTATTAAAAAAGGGAAATAAGAGGGGAAACCTGAAAAGGCAAATTTGCAAGAAGAAAAAATATGAGTTACAGAATGTGAAAATGTAGGTTGAAGCCAAAAGGGTAAAAATGTAAAATAACCTAAGTCTTTTGCATTTTTCATTATTGTGTTTGCCCAATCTTCTCCATGGTAAAATATTATAGGTTTTCAAGTCTAAGGTGGGCCAATCTAAAAAAGATCATTAAAAGGGCCATGGATCCAAAATATTCCCAAGGAATCATGGAAAAATTAGGGTTTTCCATGGCATGCATGAGAGGGAGGGAATCCAGCTATAAGTTTCCATCTGTGCAGGCAAGTGGTCAAGAGCATCACTAGGTAGTTACATATAATGACAAAGTTTGTTCAACCCTCTACCATGAATATTCTCCTTCTAGCTCATGTGAGAGGCCTCTCCCACCATGAAATCAAAGGGTGTGCTATAAATATTCATCATTCCTCATAGAAGAAGTTAGAGTTATGATTTTTTTGTAAATGCATGAGGATATTAGGCATGGTAAAGGGCATATTCTAGCTGGAAGCATCTTGGTAGAATTGAAAGTTTTTTTTTTCAAATTTGAAAGTTATTATTATTTTTCATATTTGAAAAATGTATAAATAAGGGGATTCTCCTCTATTCAAGGTTATTGTTGGTTGTTTTAGGTGTTCATTTTATCTAATTCTAGGTTCTACAAAAAAAATTAGAATCAATTATTGTGTGTAGATTTTATCTCCCTTGATAAGGTGGTTGCAAATATACAACCATTAGCAAGCTTTGAGAGCATGTTTATGTCTCCCTTGTCAAAAGAGAAATCTCACCATGCTTGTCCCCATGGCAGCACTTTGAAATACTGTTGTGTGTAATATTTAGTTTCAAGTTCATGAAAATTCTTGTGGATTTTTATTGTTTCCTATGGGTAAAGTATAATGACATATTTTATAAGAATTACTAATTGGACATTTGGGTTTGTGCTCACTACTAGTTGTCATTTTGAGTATATATTTTGATTATAAAATCTCTCTACATTACTTTTAGGATAGGTTGTTGAATAACTTGTTAGGGCACCCTAGGTTTATGGATTTGATAGGGAAAAGCATTTGAAAGATTACTTTTAGTGTATGTTCTAGTCTCTCAGGGATCATTTTATCGTTTGGTATTTTACCATTATCTCGAATTTGAATTTTTTTGCATCTTTGCTAAGGAATATTGTCATGAAATACTACAAGATACCTTGATATTTGAAAACCACTAGCATACCAACCTCCTTATTCTTAATCATCTAACTTGTCCTACCATGTCCCACCATACAAATAATATACCCTATTGCATACTATAAGTGTTATTTTCTTGAAAATGCATAATATATTGTATATTTGAAATGTATTTGCATTTTTTTCTTTAAAGACCCAGCCCTATAGTCTTTTATGTGATCCCTATTGTTGAAGATTCTATAAAATGAAGATTTCAGTCTCTTTCTCATCTATCTTGAGTAGCTTGTATATGACTTATAGCATTTGCGCATTTCATGTGACAACCCTTTATGGTTGAAGTGTGAAAACTTGGTTATGCCCTAGTCATATTTATTTCTTATCCCAAAAATACCGATGGAGGTTGAATTATAGAATCTTTCCATGTGAGCAAGCTACCCCATAGGTCCTCTCACCTTGGTTTAAGTAGAGTTATAAGTAGTAGGAAACTAATCATACCCTCTATAAGTGCCTCTCAATAATTTTATGTATTTGATCTAATCTTGATGCTAAACCCTTCCCTAACTATAATGATATACTAGCAAGTTTTTCATCTTAGTTTTCTATTTTATTCAAGTGTGCAAGGCTGAGTGTATATGGTGTACAATTTGGAACCAATAGAAGGTATGGAGTTTACCTTAACCCTAAGAAAAACATATTTTGCATAACTAAAGGGAATTTTATATGACATGTGATAACTAAATATGGGATTTATATAGATCTAGATAGAGTTAATGTTATATCTAAAATAGAATCCCCAAATAGTAGAAAAGAACTAAAATCTTTCTTTGGGAAGATCAATTTTGTAAGGAAAATCATTTATGGTTTTTTAGAGGTTGTGAAACCACTCAATGACATGCTAAATAAGGATGTGCATGTTGAATGGAATGAAGAAAGACTTCAAGTATATCAAGGAAGCAATAGGATAGGCGCCTATGCTGATAAGTCTTATTTTTTTCAAAAGATTTTTGTCTTTATTATTTTGATTTTGAACATACTATAATAACTATATTAACTCAAAATTGATAAATTTGATCATCCAATTGCATTTATGAGTATTAAATTCAAAAATTCTAAGTTAATTTATTCCCTAATTAATAAACAAGTATTTTCTTTGGTTAAGGTAGTCAAAAAAATTAGCCACTATATTCTTAGGAATAAAGTGCATGTTATAATGCTAGACCTTACTACCAAACTCATGTAGAGTCAATATGATTAGGGAGGAAAAAGAGGTAAGTGGAGGTCTATACTCTAAGAATATGATCTTGAAATGAAAACTGCTAAATTGGTGAGGTGTCAAGGATTAATTTAAATGATTGCTAACACTAATCCTAAATTGAGCATCATGCCGGTTGACCAATGAGATTTTCAACCAAATGAATGGTATGATGTGATCATTCATTTTTTTTATCAATGTTGGTTATCGTATAGGTATGAATAGAGATTAAAGAAGACTTTTAGGCTCAAAGCAACTCACTTCTTGATCAAGGATGGGATACTTTATAGGAAGAACTATGAAGGAATATATTTGAGATGCATTTCAAAGGAAGAATCAGCTAAAATTTTAAATGCCTTTCATGATAAAATTGGAAGTAGAAATCCCTCTAGGAAAACAATAGCTTAAAAAATCCTAAGGGTAGGATATTATTGGCCAACTATTTTTAAGGATGCTCATAAGCATGTCATGGAATGTCATTAATTACAAATATTTGGTATAAAGGAACCTAAAATAGCTATTTTCTTGAGGCTAATTTTAATTAAAAAACCATTTGATCAATTGGGTTTGGACTTTGTAGGGGTTATCGACCCTAATTATTTAGCTGGGCACTATGTTTTAACTACCACATATTATTGTAAAAGATGGATAGAGGCAATATCAAAAAAATAATGTAAGACTGAAGATGTCATCAAGTTTTTAGAAGAGAACATTTACACCAAGTTTGGGACACGAGTATCATTGGTATATGACAATGGATCATAATTTACATCTATAGAAATGACAAAGTGGGCCTATGATAATAGGACAACTCTAATCATTATCCTTACTGTAATAGAGTTTTAGAGTTACAAAAAAGAATTTAATGAAATATATTAAGAAGTCTACAACTCAAGAACCAAGAACATGGAATAAATTGTTGAAGTACACTTTGTGGGCAAATAGAACTAGAGTAAAACAAGCTCTAAAAGCATCACCATTTCTTTACTGGTATATGGACAAGAACCAATCTTTCCATTTACACTTGAATTGTTAACTTACAAGTTTATGCAAGAGTTTATGGAAGAAGATCAATAATATGCTAATTCTAGGTTGCTTGATATCATTTAAATGGAAGGTGAAAGAGAAGAAGAATTGCTAACTTTAGCAAACATCAAACCACTATCAAAAAATGGTTTGACAAATGTTCAAAGAACAAGGTGTTTAGACAAGGAGACCTAGTTATCCTATAGGAGAAAACATCTGAGTCAAAAGGAAAGCATGGGAAATTCACTCCTTTATGGATTGGCTCTTACTAAATTATTGATATATTGGGAGAAAACACCTTTAAGCTCAAATACTTGTAGGGAGTAGAGTTCACTTTGCCAACCAATGATCAATATCTCAATCATTACTTCTCTGTTGTTCCACCTCAAGTATTCATGAGTAATTTGTAAGATTAGTTAGAATTAGTCTTGGTAGGTTTAGATTAGTTTCATTCTTATTTCTTGTTTGTAAATAGTGTTTGTGAATATTTATTTTCTTATGTTTTATTTATTTATTTATTTACTTTGTTCTCTAGTTTACAATAGGCTTTTTCTAAGATAGGTCTTTAAACTCCAAATCCATCTAAAGTCTCAAAACAACTTCATAAATCTAGAATGAGGATATGGCTCTTAAACATTAGTTGATCATGGATTTTGTAAATTCTAAACTTAATGTTATTTTTCTGAGAAAGTGGTGAAGATTAATATATAGATTAATTGTTCCTTTAATATCTTAAACATTATTTTTATCTAAGTTTGATTGCAATAAGTATTGCATATGTTTGAGTGAAAGATTGAATTATTATAGGAAATTAATGTTAGCACTTAAAGAAGATTATTGTCTGGGATGATTTCTATGACCAAGGATGATTGTCTAAAGATTAAAAATTTAAAAAATTTTCTAAATACCTAGTTAATTATGGTTCCCAACTTTTGTTGGAAAGCTAAATGAAATTGAAAAATAAAATTAAAAAATAAAAGCCTTATTGAAAATCTAAAATTTTACTAAGCAAAGGTGATTTGGGTAATCTCCATCAGGGCTATGGATTCCTGGATGGTAATGGAGTAAGGCCTAGAGTGGAACAAAGGTATCTCTATCAGGGCTATAGATGCTTGGATAATAGTAGAGTAATGCCCAAACCTTCTATTTTTATAAAAATTATGAATTATAATGAATATCTAAATATGCTACAAGTCTATGTTACTAATTAAGGTTAGGAAATATAGAGGTTATTCTCTAAATCCCATGGAAATTGATAAATTAATAAAATAACACAAACAACATGACTAAGTTTTGATGTTTGAACCTAACTCTACATTTATAAGAATTGTTTTAATCATGATTTGATCTTAATAATGATACTTGAACATGTGGAATGATTAGTCTAATTATTAGTTTGAACCAAGAGTATCTGAATTCTAACATTATATATGTTTCCCATAGAAGTCACCATTTGTTGAGGTCAACATACCCCCATTTATAAAAAAATGAGGACCCTTATTCAATTTTTCAAATTGTGCTATAAATTAGACATCTAACTTGATTAGAGTGTATTATTGAACATCATGTTTTATTTTAAATTTCATTGGCATGTTAGTATGTAAGTTTTATTTGATGTTTCTAACATTTGTCTCATGTGTTTCTATCTTTCAAGATCCATGGATCTCCATTAGAATGAACAAGTGTTCATGGGTTTAAGCTTAAATGTTAATTTGACCCTTAGCTGGTTAATTAATATGGTTACATTGCAAAACATTATGTTAACCTTTGGTCCTAATTGATTAATTGAATCTAATTTTAAACAAGGTTTAAAGCTTTATTTTAAATTACTTTAGCCTAAGTTTTTATTAAAATAGATTCATATTTTCTATAGGTCATTTTTTACATTTTAGTATTAAATTAATTTCAACCTAAGTTTTAATTGAGTTTATTAATTCATTAAAACCTTAGTCTAAAATTACCCTAAGTCTTTATATTTCCTAAATGCTTATTCATTGATTTTAATTATTCATAGATATGAATTAAATGTGTAGCTACCAAATGGAAAAATATTGAAAGATCAGATCTAAGATCAATGACATATGAATGATCTCTAAAGTCAATAATTCAAAGTTACTAGATCAACAATCAAAGGTGCATGTTCTTATGTAAAATTCTTTATCGATAATCTGTGTTGAAGGCTAGGGTTAAAAATTCAATATCAAAGATAAATAGAGTTGCTCAATCATGTAATTGGAGATCTAATAGTGAGAACTGAATAAAAATTTCAAAGGATCATGAGATCAAACGTGATGCTACCAAATGTCATACTCATGGTGAATTAGATGTATATCAATAGTCCACATTTAATTAGGTGAATAGGAAAGAGATTACTGATCCACATTTGATCATATGCTTAATAGTTCAATTGCACACATTTGATCATCCAGATCAAAGATCAATGGTGCATATTTAATCCTACAAATGAAGATCAATGGTGTGAAGAAATTTATGGAGTCAAAGAGCCTAGATTAAATGCAAGCTTTCCACATGTTTCAAAAGTGTTAATTGGATGATGATAATTAACATGGTACATAGATTGAATGTGGATCTACCAAGTAGCATAATCTTAAAAACCTAGATCAAAGATTGATGGATGCATTGAAAGTCAAGGCTAAGAGACTCCTAAGGATATTGATAAAGCAAATTTAATAAAATATCCAAGAGGCACGAGATGATGACACATGTCCAAGGAGACAATGGTCATGTTTTGAAATTAAATAAACAGCATGACAAAGGGATACCACATAGATAAACATTTCATATCAAAATATATGGTGGACCCATGCATGTAAAGGTATAAATACGAGATCCAAATTCAATCTATCATAAATGGATGTATTTAAAACTTACTTGCCACCATTAAAGATTTATTTAAACCTCCAAAAATCCTTAGAATGTATGAGAATCCCTAAATTATTATTTCATTCACTAATTTGATCCAAAATAAAAATCCTAGTGATCAAAATTGTTCAAGGAGTTTGACTAGATAGCCAGAAGATTTGAATTGTCATTCCCAAGTACATAATTTGATTAGGATCATAACAATGGCAACATAGAAAGCTACTTTGAATAAAGTAGTTGAATTATACTTGTCATTAGATGCATAAGGTTGAGTATTCAAGGATACTGAATTTGTAGCTTCCTCATTAAATACTAGAGACAATAATTTCTCAAGTCTATTATGGAAAATTGAGAACCAGGGGATTTTGACCAAAGAAGAAGCGAAGTTGATTCCAATGAAGAGACTCTATTATGACATAGTGGAAATTAAGATGACTAGACTCCATTATGTTGCTATTAAACTATAGGTACTACACTGTATCGATGTCCTGAGTCCTATTTTCAAAGATACTAAAATTAATAAGGGTATGTTTATTCATGAACCTAGTCTAAGGAAAATTGAATATATATCTCTTGTTTCTTTTGAGTCTTATTATAAATTTACTAGACCCTAAATATACCTAGATTCCATTAATACATGGGCCCAAAAACATACCATGATGGATATCCTATCAAAATCGTTAGAGACTGGTAACAAGGTTATTGTTGATCCTGCAAAGAAAACTGTGAGCCAATTTAGACTTGGGGTTAGAATGGTCATGACCATGTTAAAAAATATATATGGATTTGAACATACAACACATGTTGAACCAATATGGGTACCTATTGTCTATTTCATCATTGAATAAATGGTAGTTCCTCCTTTAGATGAAATCATTAGCATTTCCCTAAGTAGGAAGATTTATGGGGTTAAGACAAAGAAAAGAAAAGAAATGTCCTATGTGCCACCATCAAAATACCTAAAAAAATAAAATGGTATCCTAATGGTACTCAAAATGTGTCTCATTATTACTCAAAATTGCACATTTATAAGTATAGATACCATATCTAGTTCATTTTTGACTATGTATATCTTGCATTGAGACAAGCCATTAATGGTATCCCCATGATGAAAATAATTCCTCTGATCAAAAAATCCATTGAGGAAATGGGAGACATATGGCTATATGATGATTTTACTATCATTAAAATAGAGGGAACCCAAAATTCACCCCTAAAATTTATAGTACATATCCTAGATAGATTGGCAGAATAAGAAGTGGCATATCAATTGCTCAATGATATAGATGGGATTTGTAAAACTAAGAGAAATATAATTCTACATAGTTTTCCTATGAAAATAGGTAGAACCATTTTCAAATAATGGGATCACATTGAATTTGACTCAATGTATAGACTCTCTTTCAATTTGCAAGTAGATGACCATAGACAATGGGATCCATATGTTAGAGTAAAGGAGAATTTGAGAATCAAATGTATTTTGGTTGTGGCATATAATCATGAACTTAGTGCATTTAAATTTACATACACCAAGTTAACTTCCTAATATGAAGTTGTTAGAAGACTAAAAGATCAAAATCTAAAGCCTGAGTCTAGATTATGAAGAGATCAAAAGATGGAAGATAGATGGTACTTAGGTCCAAGGCAATATCATTTAGTGGATGTTGGTTATTATAGGCTTCCACTAGTAGATGTACCATTCTAATATAGGATTGAAGAGATGAGACCAAGTTAATTTACTTCAAGTTCATTATCTCCTAAATCCTATAAAATATCATAGTAAAATTTGCCTCAATAGGAGGTTCATATGATAACTTTGGATCCCCATGAATTTATTGCAGATGCACTTAGAATGTTTTTCATGATATATGAATTAGATTTAGATGTAGAGGAATAGAATGTTAAGTAAGTGAAGTAAGATAAGGGAAAAGAAAAGTATTTTGACCTAGTGATTATTGATCTTCCTAAGAGGAAGGTTGAGACTAAAATTGTCTTAAAATCTAAGAAACCAAAAGTGGCCATCACTTCTTTTAAAGAGATAGATCCCTTTAGTGAAGATAATCCACTATATGGACCAACTATACCTGAATGCTTCATATATGAGACAAGGTTGGTGAGAGTACCTACTACTTATCATCTATAGACCATAGTAAACACTACAAACATTCTTGTGTAATAGGAATTGAAGCCTTGGATCATAGAATTATATGATGAAGAAACAAAGAGATCGGCTACTCCAATTCAATTAGCTGACATATAAACAAAGGTATCAATAAAAAAAAAGGGCCAATCTTTAGTTGGGATTAGATATTATCCAATTTCTATATGCTTACAAAGGGTCACTGAGATAGTGGTCATGAAAGAAGGCTAAGATAATTTACATCAAAAGGTGGAACCTTTGGTTCATTTAACCTAGAAGAGAGAGCAAAGAACAAGGGAGGACCTTGTATTTGAAGATGATGTTCTATAACTCACATAATCCTAGGTAAAGAGGTTGTAAGCTACATTTAAAAGATTTAAACAAGAGAAAAATAATTTAGAAGATTAATCCATTCTATTAGTCCCAGTGGATATTGTCAATAGTTTTGAGATAACTATCTATGATACATTTAGTTCTGTGATATCCCCTACCAATAGAGATATATGAAAGACACAAAACTATGATACCAAAGACCAAAGCTCTGATACCACTGTGATATCCCCTTCAATCAGGGAATATAGAAACATATAAAGCTCTGAACAAGATACAATTTGCAGAATAGATTCAAACATGCATAAACAAATCACAGATCTTATCATTCATCTAGCTGATTACAATAGATGTCCTTTCTTATGCAAACCAAAGAATATTACAGATATGGTCTTAAAACCCTAAAATTATGCAAACTGGGAATAAACTTGCAATTCTGGAAGTCTCGGCCTGCTGTGTCGAACACACAGTCACCGGCGTCGGTCGATATACTACTGACGTCGGTCTCTGTAGGTCCCTATCTGCCGACGTCGGTCCTCAGACGGCCGATGTCGGTCACTGGGGATCTCTGTCTGCCGGTGTCGGTATCTGCGTGGATCTGTATGGACCTGTACAGACTTAGTACGACTGCCAGCCTGTCTGTTCTTAACCCCTGTATGCTGAACCACCTGATCTGAAGATATACTATTCTAATACAGAATATCTCTATCTGTATAATTTATTGGAACAAAACTCAATAAAGATAAATACCTAAAATATCTGTAATAACTTCTGTGTGAAGTTATCTCTCAACCTTGAAATTTTGTGATAACTTCTAGATGAAGCTATCTCTCAAATCTGTACCTCTGTGATAACTTCTAGATGAAGCTATCTCTCAATTTGGCAATAGATCGGCTGATCTTTCACAACCTCTGAATTGCACACAATGAAGAGTTGACGTTCTCCACTGCAAATGGAATCCTGGAACCCTTGGCTCAGTCTTCACAGAAGAATTTCTCCAATTTCAATAATCAATTCATACATAGCATAATAATCCACAATGGCCTCCATGAGAAACCCTTATACCCTCAAAAAGATATGCTTGCCCTAATTAGGGTTTCTTAAATTAGAATTAGGGTTTCTAATTAAAAATAGGCTAAATAATTAATATTTGATTAAATCAATCAAATATTAATATCTCCCTCAATACATGTCGGATCGACGAACCGATCGAAGCTAGTGAATCAGGGAGTGATTCCGCACATAACCATATCAAAATAAAGGCTCTCTGCTGCATATCAAATATCCCTAAAAAGTAGGAGCTCATGCCAAATGTGTCCAAAATAACCTGAATGAAAATCAAATGTAGAAATTCTGTGAATCAAAGTCAATCCAAGCTCCATTATGACGCTCTATCCATCCTATTAGCCTACGAAGGTCGTATAATAGGCCAATCATCAAATCTGTCAATGTCCATGAAAAAGGGGACATGACAATCCGCCCCTCCAAAAATTGCTTGACCCCAAGCAATCTCAGAACAATGAACTACTCAATCCACCTGGATCCCAAGGAAAAAGTTGTGTAACATCCATCATGTCACCAATCAACCCATGTGAATAAATCATCAACATCAACAGTATCAAAATCAGCAACTGAAAAACTGCACTCGACACCCAAACAACTATCTGAAGACCAACTGTAGATGCCGGTAGAAGAAACCACTCTTAGGGACTCAAGCCAACTAAAATATCAACTCTGTCAAAATTCAAGTCCCTATCTAACTGATACTCACATCCAACTGGACCGTGGATATGACAATTATTGGTATCTAAATCACTGACACCAAAACTAATCTCTAGATGCAAAGAAAAATAAGGAGCATACCTCACCGTATGATGCTGGTAAGAACCCCCAAACTCTGCTACTGGCACACTATTGCCAAATTGGAACTTAATGGATGGCTCCAATCTCGGCTCAACAAACATCACCTCAACATCCCTGTAAGGTAACATAGTAGAAAGGGTTCGTAAAATCTTGTCACCCAATCTGCTAATAGCACTAGAACCTCAGACCAGAACACCTTCTATCATCTTATGTGAGTCCAGATGAACACCTGCACTATCCAGCAAATACTCCATGAATGGTTCAGTGCAGTAGAAGTTATATGTGGAAGCATCAACATACTCCCCCACACACTCCAACTGATCTCTCTATAAAGGTGGCACAACCAACTGTACCACACTGTCATCTGTGTGAGAATAATCCATTTGGAGACTCGACTCCACTGGTATCTCAAGCTCATCAGAATCAGGTACTCCCAAATCCTGAATATGTGTATCAGCCTCAACAACATGCTCATCAGCAACAACTGTAGGAAGGTACTCATCACCAACCACCTCAATATACAAATGATCATCCATACTCTGTAAATCAACGTCAAAGCTCATATCAATACATGGAGTATCAACAACTATAGCATCACTGTCTAACTCTTCCATACAGAAAGAAACAACCGGTGAAACTAAGTCCTCAAAACTATCCACTGCATTCTCCTGAGTATCATCTACAATAATAGGATCTTGGGACTCTGCTACAATCTCTGTCATAACTGAGAGATCATCAACCCTCAGTGCACTAACATTTGAGCCCACTTGTACACTCTGAGTGCAAGCATCTAACTCATCATCATCTTCACTATATCCTATCTCATAATCATAATAATTATGGGACATGCTGCTCTCTCGTCTAAGTGATTTGTAGTGCTCTCTCCTCAACTTGACAAAACGATCAAAGGTCGTCCTCTCTTGAACATGAGGAGGTAATAAGTCCCACTCATCATTCGCGGTCTTATACCTTGTGGGTTTGTTTTTGGATGTAGGATATGAAAGAATTTCCTTCATCCTCCTCTGAGTTGCTTCCAACTGCTTCAAACTATGTTCCAGCTTCTTCATATCATTGTCCCACTGTTTCTGAGTATATGAAGGCATCATGATACTTTGCTGATTCAATCTACCCAAACTACCCAACAGGATGGCAAGACATTAGCTCTGATGTGCCCAATAGGATGGCAGGAATTTAGCTCTGATACCACTATGATATCCCCTACCAATAGAGATATATGAAAGACACACAACTATGATACCAAAGACCAAAGCTCTGATACCACTGTGATATCCCCTTCAATCAGGGAATATAGAAACATATAAATCTCTGAACAAGATACAATTTGCAGAATAGATTCAAACATGCATAAACAAATCACAGATCTTATCATTCATCCAGCTGATTACAATAGATGTCCTTTCTTATGCAAACCAAAGAATATTACAGATATGGTCTTAAAACCCTGAAATTATGCAAACTGGGAATAAACTTGCAATTCTGGAAGTCTCAGCCTGCTGTGTCGAACACACAGTCACCGGCGTCGGTCGATATACTACCGACGTCGGTCTCTGTAGGTCCCTATCTGTCGACGTCGGTCCTCAGACGGCCGATGTCGATCACTGGGGATCTCTGTCTGCCGGTGTTGGTATCTGCGTGGATCTGTACAGACCTGTACAGACTTAGTACGGCTACCAGCCTGTCTGTTCTTGACCCCTGTTTGCTGAACCACCTGATCTGAAGATATACTATTCTAATACAGAATATCTCTATCTGTATAATTTATTGGATCAAAACTCAATAAAGATAAATACCTGAAATATCTGTAATAACTTCTGTGTGAAGTTATCTCTCAACCTTGAAATTCTGTGATAACTTCTGGATGAAGCTATCTCTCAATTTGGCAATAGATCGGCTGATCTTTCACAACCTCTGAATTGCACACAATGAAGAGTTGACGTTCTCCACTGCAAATGGAATCCTGGAACCCTTAGCTCAGTCTTCACAGAAGAATTTCTCCAATTTCAATAATCAATTCATACATAGCATAATAATCCACAATGGCCTCCATGAGAAACCCTTATACCCTCAAAAAGATATGCTTGCCCTAATTAGGGTTTCTTAAATTAGAATTAGGGTTTCTAATTAAAAATAGGCTAAATAATTAATATTTGATTAAATCAATCAAATATTAATATCTCCCTCAATACATGTCGGATCGACGAACCGATCAAAGCTAGTGAATCAGGGAGTGATTCCGCACATAACCATATCAAAATAAAGGCTCTCTGCTGCATATCAAATATCCCTAAAAAGTAGGAGCTCATGCCAAATGTGTCCAAAATAACCTGAATGAAAATCAAACGTAGAAATTCTGTGAATCAAAGTCAATCCAAGCTCCATTATGACCCTCTATCCATCCTATTAGCCTACGAAGGTCGTATAATAGGCCAATCATCAAATCTGTTTTAAGACCATATCTGTAATATTCTTTGGTTTGCATAAGAAAGGACATCTATTGTAATCAGCTGGATGAATGATAAGATCTGTGATTTGTTTATGCATGTTTGAATCTATTCTGCAAATTGTATCTTGTTCAGAGCTTTATATGTTTCTATATTCCCTGATTGAAGGGGATATCACAGTGGTATCAGAGCTTTGGTCTTTGGTATCATAGTTTTGTGTCTTTCATATATCTCTATTGGTAGGGGATATCACAGTGGTATCAGAACTAAATTCCTGCCATCCTGTTGGGCACATCAGAGCTAATGTCTTGCCATCATGTTGGGTAGTTTGGGTAGATTGAATCAAAAAAGTATCATGATGCCTTCATATACTCAGAAACAGTGGGACAATGATATGAAGAAGCTGGAACACAGTTTGAAGCAGTTGGAAGCAACTCAGAGGAGGATGAAGGAAATTCTTTCATATCCTACATCCAAAAACAAACCCGCAAGGTATAAGACCGCGAATGATGAGTGGGACTTATTACCTCCTCATGTTCAAGAGAGGACGACCTTTGATCATTTTGTCAAGTTGAGGAGAGAGCACTACAAATCACTTAGACGAGAGAGCAGCATATCTCATAATCATAATAATTATGGGACATGCTGCTCTCTCGTCTAAGTGATTTGTAGTGCTCTCTCCTCAACTTGACAAAATGATCAAAGGTCGTCCTCTCTTAAACATGAGGAGGTAATAAGTCCCACTCATCATTCGCGGTCTTATACCTTGCGGGTTTGTTTTTGGATGTAGGATATGAAAGAATTTCCTTCATCCTCCTCTGAGTTGCTTCCAACTGCTTCAAACTATGTTCCAGCTTCTTCATATCATTATCCCACTATTTTTGAGTATATGAAGGCATCATGATACTTTGCTGATTCAATCTACCCAAACTACCCAACAGGATGGCAAGACATTAGCTCTGATGTGCCCAACAGGATGGCAGGAATTTAGTTCTGATACCACTGTGATATCCCCTACCAATAGAGATATATGAAAGACACAAAACTATGATACCAAAGACCAAAGCTCTGATACCACTGTGATATCCCCTTCAATCAGGGAATATAGAAACATATAAAGCTCTGAACAAGATACAATTTGCAGAATAGATTCAAACATGCATAAACAAATCACAGATCTTATCATTCATCCAGCTGATTACAACAGATGTCCTTTCTTATGCAAACCAAAGAATATTACAGATATGGTCTTAAAACCCTGAAATTATGCAAACTGGGAATAAACTTGCAATTCTGGAAGTCTCAGCCTGCTATGTCGAACACACAGTCGCCGGCATCGGTCGATATACTACCGACGTCGGTCTCTGTAGGTCCCTATCTGCCGACGTCGATCCTCAGACGGCCGATGTCGGTCACTGGGGATCTCTGTCTGCCAGTGTCGGTATCTGCATGGATCTGTACGGACCTGTATGGACTTAGTACGGTTGCCAGCCTGTCTGTTCTTAACCCCTGTTTGCTGAACCACCTGATCTGAAGATATACTATTCTAATACAGAATATCTCTATCTGTATAATTTATTGGATCAAAACTCAATAAAGATAAATACCTGAAATATCTATAATAACTTCTGTGTGAAGTTATCTCTCAACCTTGAAATTCTGTGATAACTTCTGGATGAAGCTATCTCTCAAATCTGTACCTCTGTGATAACTTCTGGATGAAGCTATCTCTCAATTTGGCAATAGATTGGCTGATCTTTCACAACCTCTGAATTGCACACAATGAAGAGTTGACGTTCTCCACTGCAAATGGAATCCTGGAACCCTTGGCTCAGTCTTCACAGAAGAATTTCTCCAATTTCAATAATCAATTCATACATAGCATAATAATCCACAATGGCCTCCATGAGAAACCCTTATACCCTCAAAAAGATATGCTTGCCCTAATTAGGGTTTCTTAAATTAGAATTAGGGTTTCTAATTAAAAATAGGCTAAATAATTAATATTTGATTAAATTAATCAAATATTAATATCTCCCTCAATACATGTCGGATCAATGAACCGATCGAAGCTAGTGAATCAGGGAGTGATTCCGCACATAACCATATCAAAATAAAGGCTCTCTGCTGCATATCAAATATCCCTAAAAAGTAGGAGCTCATGCCAAATGTGTCCAAAATAACTTGAATGAAAATCAAATGTAGAAATTATGCGAATCAAAGTCAATCCAAGCTCCATTATGACCCTCTATCCATCCTATTAGCCTACGAAGGTCGTATAATAGGCCAATCATCAAATCTGTCAATGTCCATGAAAAAGGGGACATGACAAGTTCCTTGGAATCAATAAGGTCCAAACTAGACATGGTGAGTAAATAGCATACCCTGGCTATGGACCAACTAAACCAATGGTAAGCCTTAGATAATAAAAAAAATGCATTGGTTAAGATATTGATAGAATACTAAATTTTAAAGTTTAAAATAATCATCCTATCACACTTGAATGTGGCTATGATAGTCTTGATGGAGAAATTTAGAGGTATGAATAAGTGGTCAAAATGCATGGAACGACTTTCAAATGATTTTAAATAGTTAGAGGTAAGAATGGTATATATATTAGTAAGTTTTATCAAGGATTCAACCATCCTTAGTCTTATAGGATTGATAAGTGATGAAGATTTCTAACACAGAGCTACCCGGTTCATCCAAGAAGTTAAGAATAAAAGCAAGGACACCATAGGGGTAGACAATAAATGTATATTGAAATTGATTTTGATAGCTAATGAAAAGATTAGGGTTGTTAGGATCATCAAATAAGTAATGGATAGAGTAAATGAAGTCTTTAAATATTTGATAGGGTATGACCTTGTTGAAAAATGGGTTAGTGAGCACATGGTGTTGAGCTAACCTTGAAGACCCCTCTATTAGTGGGTGTTGCCTATATAGCCAATAATCCAAATAGGGCCTTATACTTATGTAATTATCCCCTACATCTTAGTTTGTGTGAGTCATCAATATGTTATAACCAAGTACAATACTGACCTAACTTGTAACTTGGAAACTATATCTCTTGGGATTACCTTCAATACTTCAAACCTATATATTTGTTGTCCTTATGAATGATATGGAAATATGATAAAATAGATAAGTCTTTATTACTTGAGTGCTTGATTGAATGCCTTTTATAAGATTCTTGGTGAGTAGGTAAGAAGTTTATAGGTGAAGAATGAATGAGGGGTGATATTATATTTATATTGATCCCTTTAGAGAAGTAACTCATATTAAATCACTTATTATGACTATTAAAATACATTTCATTTACAAATTGGATGACTTTAGGTCACTGGACACTTGTGTCAAGTTAGGACACTAGCATCGATGTAAGTGTCTATCCCAAATGTTAATTTTCAAGGATCAGGGAAGTAAGTATAGACTTAGAATTTGTAGAGGTGGAATATAAACAAGATTCAAGCATTTTGAACAAGATAGAAGGATTGGGTCATCAACATAAGACTAGTTACATTAAGAGATAGGCTACAGGGCACAAGATAGTAGATACATGTCTTCAAAAAGTGAGAAGTCTATAACTGAGAGTAATAGCTAAGGCATAAGTTTGACAAGTGTATACTAATGAGGTATTATATAATTCAAAAATAATATCTACATCACCCTGTTTAATTTAGTAAAATTCCTAGATTAAAGGAAAGTAATGCATACATGGGTGTGTATAACACACCTTATGTTTGTGTTAGTCTAGCTATAGTGATTTTCTAGTGACTGAACTACATCCAAGATCATTTTTACTGTTTATAGTCTATATAATATAAAATTGGAAAGTATTGAAAGATTTAAATTGAAAGAGCAAGGTTTAAGAGTATACTTATGTCTCATTATAATTGCCTTGCCTATTAGTGAGTTGATTTGAAAGTTGTATCATTGTAAGGCTCTAAAACTGAAATTAGGATAAATATATATAAATTTGTAAACTGCATATATCTAAGTAAATATAAAGAGATTGGAAGACACATGACCCCAACCTTGGTGAAAAGGTGAATTGCCACCAAACACTTGATATTTTATCAATTGTGAAACCCAATGATATTTATAGATTTGTAATTTTAAATGATAAAATCAAGTTAAAACTAAAAACATGGGAATATTGAGTCATTTAATGACCTAAACCATATAAAAATTGAACCAATTACTGTAGTAGATTGGATTGATATAGTTTGTAAATGTCCTCCCTAGGAATTAGTATGCAAAATTCCATGATATAATAATAGTCCATACAAGAGTTTTGAAATTTGAAACTAATTTAGATTTTTTAATATTAGGCACACATTACATTGTATAATGAACCTTAGATATGTATCATGCTAAAATGATGTATAAAATAGTACTGATGTATAAAATTATACCATAATTATGAATCTAAATTTATATAACTCTATGTTTTGGCCAATTCAAAAACTATGTAAGTGTGGAAAGCATGCTTCCAATGCATGCCCCCACTATATATGGAGATATATAAAAACTAAAATAAGTACCAAAGTGGAGAATATGTTTCCAAAGCATGCCTTCACTATAATCTAGAGATGTTGAATACTGAATAAGTGTGGAGAACATGCTTATAAAGCATGCTCCCATTAAATCTAAAAATTATGAATACGTGGAATCCCTTATTATATGGCATGCCTCCATTTAATCTTAAAACTGATATACATACCAAATATTGAATAAGTGTGGAGAATATGCCTCCAAATCATGACTCCACTAAATATAAAATTATGCCATATGTGAAGACATACCCCACTAATATGACCCCTTTTGAGGTGAAGGAAGAATAGAAAATGGTAGTTAACTCACCTCAAAAGGATAAGACAACTATATAATTTGTGAATGTAACCATGTAGCATATAAAATAACATGTCTAGGTAAATGTATCATTGAAGTGCATAAAATAATGTGATTATATGAAATCCTAAGATGCATGGTAAGGATCATAACAATGTCTATATAATAATAGTAAAATCTCAAAAAGCAAATCAAGCATAAACACAAAGAGCACCCAAAAACAAGTCAATATACAATGGTCCTAGGAGACTATAAATAAGGGGCATGTTCAAATTATACATAATGAAAGGGACATGATGATCTGTAAACACCAATAGGAACTTCACTACTTTTATAAAAATGTTTAAAATGGATCTTTTAAATTCTCAATTCCAAAATTTACACTGAATTGGAAGCAGAAATTTCTCAACTTTTAAGATGTTGGAATGATTAAATCTGATTAAAATCTGATCCAAATCAAGTTTCAAAATTGAAATAAAGATGAATTTATAGATCACATCAATTATCCATTGAAATCGTTAGATTTTTCAAATTCTCAATTTACTCAATTTCTCGCAAATGATCAATTCATTAAATTTTGCATTATAATTTAAATCTAAATTATAATCTACAATTTAACTAAAACTAAAATGCAAAAATGAATCCAAAGATCAAAACATAGAAATTGTTTACAGGGTTCAAAATTCCTACGTCCTCAGGTTTGTATCAAACTGATCCATTAATGTTGCTCAAATTTGAAAGTTAAGATATAATTACAATCAAAAATAGATCTACTCTCTACAAAAATAGTGATCAGACCTTTGAAAGACCTTGGATGACTCAGCACGTCCTTCACCTTCCTAAATCACAAGCAAAGGCTTCTCCAAATCAAAATTGGCAACTTTCGTAGCTTAAAATGATGTCACCAATTCTCCAAAATCATCAAATAAATATACTTCATAGAGTGTATTGGAATTATAAACAAGTTTTTAGTTTACTCTGAGCTCTGATTCGACTTCTAAGGGCTCCAAAATGACCAATTACTGCAAATGGGTCTATCCTATTACAAAACACAGTCAATAATCCACCACGTTTAACTATAACATTGTGCCTTTATAGACATGTTTCCATGTGTAGCTCAAGTTGTCAGGACTTATCCATTTTAATGGATAGGTCATGGGTTTTATTCAATCGGCATAGTTTTTATTTGAAACTTTATCCAATATCCCACATACATGGGGATAGTAAGTTAAAAAGGCTTTTTACAGCCTTATCTCCACCTTTTTGTATGTCGAGATAGCCTTTTGGCTAAGGCATGTAATAACTCAGCCCCCAACATAGCACGTAGGCATGGGTGATGGAATTTTGGTAAGGATTATCATGAGGTATGTGGACGGATTGACTTGGCATAATATTTGGTATGTAATCTTGGGTTACATGACCCATTCTCGAGTTGTGACTCGGCAATGTGAATGTTGGTTACTCCCATGTGGCCGGGGCATGATATTACCAAACAATAATTATAAATAAATATTACAAAGTGTTTTTAAATTTTATATGGATTGTGCAATGCGCAATTTTCTACAAACTTTGCAATGCATAATTTTCTATGGACTTTACATTGGACAATTTTCTATGGACTTTGCATTGCACAATTTTCTACAGACTTTGCAAATGCAAATGCAATGAGATTTTTTTTGGCAAATACAAAGACAAAGATCACCCAAATTTTTTAGACACCCATTGATTTCCATGTGTCACCATATGATTGGTCCACTTGGCATGTCCACATTGTGCCACATCATCTAACGCCACCACATTTTTCCATGTCGAACCAAAACTTCAACAAACCATATCTTTTGCATATGGTGTCTATTTTGAAAACCGCAAAAAGCATCAAAAATCTCTCAATGAGATCTGTACTTTGAAATTGGTTTCATCACAAATTAGAAACTTTTTCCAAACTAAACTCTAGATCACACCTCCCTATAAAAGAGGCTTTTGGTCTCCAAAAGTTGACTATCACCTAAAATCTTATAACTAGTCCACTGCATCACATCACATAGAACCCATTCATATCAAAGATAAATATTGGAAAACTAAATGATTCAAAACTCAACTAAAAATTCCTACACATGGCATGAGTAAAGGAATCTACAACTACCAATAACTTGATCATAACATACCAAAACTGTCTGGCCATGTCACATCCTGGTGAACTGTCAATAAACTAAAACAATTTCCAATGTAACTACAAAACAAGTTTGTCAACAACATACATGAAATGTTGTAGACATGTTGTAATATAATGCTTTGGTATGGGACTTATATGCTAAGTAAATGCAAACAACACAAAGTGTATATTTCCTAACATCCAAACATGCCCATAGGGTCTTAACAATGCATCTATACATCCATGTGCCAAAAATAGATACATTCAAAATAGAAGTCAAATAAGTGTTGTAAGGAATCAAATCAACCTACAACATGCATTCTTCTATTATCTCCAACTGATCAAATGATTTCAAGTCCTCTAGACAACTCACACAATATAAATAGGAGTTTCCAAAACATAGAGCTTTTAAACATAAGGTGATAATTGAAATACTTCAAATGATGAACCTATCTTGAAGTGTTCTCACAAACTCTACTAATGCATCATCAAAGCTTTTTCTTTCCCTTAATATAATTCTTAACAATGATTTGACAAACAAATGCATTATTAATCCACTTAATCAAATTTTCTACCTAGTTAACTTGATTTCCTTAGTGGATTCCTTAACATCATTATGGATTGATTTAACTTCATTGATCTTATTAACAAGTGTATAAATCACTTAGTTTTACCATGTTTAGAATAAGAAGATGATTGAAGTTTAAAAAAATTATCAATATGATGTCCACTCTTATGGCAATGAGTGCAAACAACCTTCTTAGGTGAGGTCTCCCTTTTACCTCTTCTCGCTTTGCTATGATGAGAATGGTTTTGAACACCTATAATCTACTTAATCATAGCATGCCTCTTCCAACAAAATGCAACATTGTGGTTATGCATCCCACAAAAAGTGCATGGAAATGATTGCATCATCTTCTAAATGTCAAATCCAAATTTATTAAACATAAAAAGTGGATCAAAAGATTTAGTGTTTACTCTAGTGTAGGAACTAGGAGGTGGAATCTCAATACCTTGGCTATGTGTCCTCTGACACTGCACATGCTCTACTAGTGGCCTTGGTCCTTTGCTATTAGAAGCTTGTCTTTCTTTATCCATGGAGGAAGTTTCTCCAATTTCCACTTGCTCACTACTGTAACCCAAACCTGCATGAAGATATCTATGCTCTACTTGTATTGGGTTAGTAGTTTCTTGGCCATCTCGACCAAGGCCTCTTTCATTAAAGCTCATTTTCATCAACAATTTGGATCCTATACACTTAGTGTGTTGTTCAAAACTACCAAAAGCATCATTACTTAAATTTGAATATAAATGGAAAGAAGAAGTAGATGAATTACTTGGTGAATAACTTATAGTGCATTCAGTCATAGTCTTTGCATTTGAAGTGGAAGGTATGGCCTTCTTTGGTTCATAACACTACAATTTAATCAAGAGTTCATCCTTAGATTCAAGCTCTGATTTCAAACTTGCAATCTCCTCATCTAAGGAGTACAATCGAGATCTTTAAAAGACATTCTCATCTTGAATCTGAGTGTTGATGGCTTCAAGCTCTTCCATCTTGGCTTTATGTGACAATTTGCCAATGGTTTCCTACAAACACACTGATTCCAAAACTTCACACTGCCATCTAATCAAGTGATATTGAAAACCAATAACTAAAAGCAACTATCAAATCACAATCAGAAGCTAACCCAACTTTCTAACTACCCTGATACCAAAATTTGATCCATAAACACTAGTAGGAACTTCACTACTTTTATAAAAATGTTTAAAATGGATCTTTTAAATTCTCAATTCCAAAATTTACACTGAATTGGAAGCAAAAATATATCAAATTTTAAAATGTTGGAATGATTAAATCTGATTAAAATCTGATCCAAATCAAGTTTCAAAACTAAAATAAAGGTGAATTGATAGATCACATCAATTATCCATTGAAATCGTCAGATTTTTCAAATTCTCAATTTACTCAATTTCCCATAAATGATCAATTCATTAAAATTTGCATTCTTATTTAAATCTAAATTATAATCTGCAATTTAACTAAAATTAAAATGCAAAAATGAATCCAAAGATCAAAACATAGAAATTGTTTACGGGGTTCAGAATTCCTACGTCCCCGAGTTCATATCGAATCGATCTATTAATGTTGCTCAAATTTGAAAGTTAAATTATAATTACAATCAACAATAGATCTACTCTCTAAAAAAATAGTGGTCAGACCTTTGAAAGACCTTGGATGACTCATCACGTCCTTCACCTTCCTGAATCACAAGCAAAGGCTTCTCCAAATCAAAATTGAAAACTTCCATAGCTTAAAATAATGTCACCAATTCTCCAAAATTATCAAATAAATATACTTCACAGAGCGTACTAGAATTATAAACATGTTTGTAGTTTACTCCAAGCTTTGATTCAGCTTCTAAGGGCTCCAAAATGACCAATTAATGCAAATGGGTCTATTCTATTACAAAACACAGTCAATAATTCACCACATTTAACTATAACATTGTGCCTTTATAGACATGCTACCACGTCCAGCTCAAGTGGTCAAGCCTTATCCCTTTTGATGGATAGGTCATGGGTTTTATTCCATCAACATAGTTTTTGTTTGAAACTTTATCCAATATCCCGCATACGTGGGGTAGTAAGTTAAAAAGGATTTTTATAGCCTTATCTCCACCTTTTTGTATGCCGAGATAGCCTTTTGGCTAAGGCATGTAATAACTTGGCCCCCAACTTAGCACGTAGGCATGGGTGATGGAATTTTTGTAAGGATTATCATGAGGCATGTGGATGGATTGACTCGGCATAATATTTGGTATGTAATCTTGGGTTACGTGACCCATTCTCGAGTTGTGACATGACAATGTGAATGTTGGTTTCTCCCATGTGGCCGAGGCATGATATTACCAAAAATTAATTATATATAAATATTACAAAGCATTGTTAAATTTTCTACAGACTGTGTAATGTGCAATTTTCTATGGACTTTGCAATGCACAATTTTCTATGGACTTTGCATTGTGCAATTTTCTATGGACTTTGCATTGCATAATTTTCTATGAACTTTGCATATGCAAATCCAATGAGATATTTTTTGCAAATACAAAGACAAAGATCACCCAAAGTTTTTAGACACCCATTGATTTCCATGTGTCAGCATATGATTGGTCCACTTGGCATGTCCACATTGTGCCACATCATCTTGCGACACCACATTTTTCCTTATCGAACCAAAACTTCAATAGACCATATCTTTTGCATATGGTGTCTATTTTGAAAATCATGAAAAGCATCAGAAAGATCTTAATGAGATCTACACTATGAAATTGGTTTCATCACAAATTAGAAACTTTTTCCAAATTGAACTCTGGATCACACCTCCCTACAAAAGAGGCTTTTGGTCTCCAAAAGTTGACAATCACATAAAATCTTATAACTAGTCTACTGCATCACATCACACATAACCCAATCATAGCAAAGATAAATATTGGCAAACTAAATGATTCAAAACTCAACTTAAAATTCCTACACACATGGCATGAGTAAAGGAATTTGTAACTGCCAATAATTTGATCATAACATACCAAAATTATCTGCCCATGTCACATCCTGGTGAACTATCAATAAACTAAAATAATTCCCAATGTAACTATAAAACAAGTTTTTCAACAATATACATGAAACGTTGTAGACATGTTGCAATACAATGCTCTGGTATGGGACTTATATGCTAAGCAAATGCAAACAACACAAAGTGTATATTTCTTAACATCCAAACATGCCCATAAGGTCTTAACAATGCATTTATACATCCATGTGCCAAAAATAGATACATTCAAAACAGTAGTCAAATAAGTGTTGTAAGGAATTAACACAACCTACAAAATGCATTCTACTATTATCTCCAACTGATAAAATAAGTTCAAGTCCTCTAGACAACTCACACAACATAAATAAGAGTTTCCAAAACATAGAGCTTTTAAACATAAGGTGAGAATTGAAATACTTCGAATGATGAACCTATCTTGAAGTGTTCTCACAAAATATACTAATGCATCATCAAAGCTTGTTCTTTCCCTTAATAGAATTCTTAACAATGATTTGACAAACAAGGGCATTATTAATCCACTTAATCAAATTTTCTGCCTAGTTAACTTGATTTCCTTAGTGGATTCCTTAACATCATTACAGATTGATTTAACTTCATTGACCTTATTAACAGGTTGATAAATAATCTTAGTTTTACAATGTTTAGAATGAGAAAATGATTGAAGTTTGAAACAATTATCAATCTGATGTCCACTCTTATGGCAATGAGTGCAAACAACCTTCTTAGGTGAGGTCTCATTTTTACCTCTTCTCACTTTGCTATGATGAGAATGGTTTTGAACACCTGTAATATGCTTAATCATAGCATGCCTCTTTTAATAAAATACAACACTGTGGTTATGCATCCCACAAAAGTGCATGGAAATGATTACATCATCTTCTGAATGTTAAATCCAAATTTCTTAAACATAAAAAGTGGATCAAAAGATTTAGTGTTAACTCTAGTGTAGGAATTAGGAGGTGGAATCTCAATACCTCAGCTATGTGTCCTCTTACACTACACATGCTCTACTAGTGGCCTTGGTCCTTTGCTATTATAAGCTTGTCTTTCTTTAGCCATGGAGGAAGTTTCTCCAATTTCCACTTGCTCACTAGTGTAACCTAAACTTGCATGAAGAGATCTATGCTCTACTTGTATTGGGTTAGTAATTCCTTGGCCATCTCAACCAAGACCTCTTTTATTAAAGCCCATTTTCATCAAAAATTTGGATCCTATACCCTTAGTGTGTTGTTCAAATCTACCAAAAGCATCATTACTTGAATTTGAATCTGAATGGAAAGAAGTAGATGAATTACTTAGTGAATAACTTACAGTGCATTCAGTCATAGTCTCTATATCTGAAGTGGAAGGTGTGGCCTTCTTTGGTTCACCACACTGCAATTTAATCAAGAGCTCATCCTTAGATTCAAGCTTTGATTTCAAACTTGCAATCTCCTCATCTAAGGAGTATAATCGAGATCTTAGAAAAACATTCTCATCCCGAATCTGAGTGTTGATGGCTTCAATCTATTCCATCTTGGCTTTATGTGACAATTTGCCCATGGTTTCCTATAAACACACTGATTCCATAACTGCACACTGCAATCCAATCAAGTGATATTGAAAACCAATAACTGAAAGCAACTATCAAATCACAATCAGAAGCTAACCCAGCTTTTTAACTGCTCTGATACCAAAATCTAATCCGTAAACACCAATAGGAACTTCACTACTTTTATAAAAAAGTTTAAAATGGATCTTTTAAATTCTCAATTCCAAAATTTACAGTTAATTGGAAGCAAAAATTTCTCAACTATTAAGATGTCAGAATGATTAAATCTAATGGTTTCAAAACTAAAATAATGGTGAATTGATAGATCACATCAATTATCCATTGAAACCATCAAATTTTTCAAATTCTCAATTTACTCAATTTTCCATAAATGATCAATTCATTAAATTTTGCATTCTGATTTAAGTTGACTATCACCTAAAATCTTATAACTGGTCTACTACATCACATCACATAGAACCTAATAATAACAAAGATAAATATTAGCAAACTAAATGATTCAAAACTCAACTAAAAATGCCTACACATGGCATGAGTAAAGGAATCTTCAACTACCAATAACTTGATCATAACATACCAAAATTGTCTACCCATGTCACATCATGGTGAAGTATCAATAAACTAAAACAATTCCCAATGTAATTGCAAAACAAGTTTGTCAACAACATACATGAAATGTTGTAGGCATGTTGCAATACAATGCTCTGGTATGGGACTTATATGCTAAGTAAATGCAAACAACACAAAGTGTATATTTCTTAACATCTAAACTTGCCCATAGGGTCTTAACAATGCATCTATACATCCATGTGCCAAAAATAGATACATTCAAAATAGCAGTCAAATAAGTGTTGTAAGGAATTAACTCAACCTATAACATGCATTCTGCTATTATCTCCAACTGATCAAATGAGTTCAAGTCCTCTAGACAACTCACACAACATAAATATGAGTTTCCAAAACATTGAGCTTTTAAACATAACGTGAGAATTGAAATACTTCAAATGATGAACCTATCTTGAAGTGTTCTCACAAACTATACTAATGCATCATCAAAGCTTGTTCTTTCCCTTAATATAATTCTTAACAATGCTTTGACAAATAAGGGCATTATTAATCCACTTAATCAAATTTTATGCCTAGTTAACTTGATTTCCTTAGTGGATTTCTTAACATCATTATGGATTGATTTAACTTCATTAACCTTATTAATAGGTTGATAGATAATCTCAGTTTTACCATGTTTAGAATGAGAAGATGATTGAAGTTTAAAACAATTATCAATCTGATGTCCACTCTTATGGCAATGAGTGCAAACAACCTTCTTAGGTGAGGTCTCATTTTTACCTTTTCTCACTTTGCTATGACGAGAATGGTTTTGAACACCTACAATCTACTTAATCATAGCATGCCTCTTCCAACAAAATGCAACATTGTGGTTATACATCCCACAAAAAGTGCATGGAAATGGTTGCATCATCTTTTGAATGTCAAATCCAAATTTCTTAAACATAAAAAGTTGATCAGAAGATTTAGTGTTAATACTAGTGTAGGAACTAGGAGGTGGAATCTCAATACCTCAGTTATGTGTCCTCTTACACTGCACATGCTCTACTAGTGGCCTCGGTCCTTTGCTATTATAAGTTTGTCTTTATTTAGCCATGGAGGAAGTTTCTCCAAATTCCACTTGCTCACTACTGTAACCCAAACCTGCATGAAGATATCTATGCTCTACTTGTATTGGGTTAGTAACTCCTTGGCCATCTCGACCAAGACCTCTTCCATTAAAGCCCATTTTCATCAGCAATTTGGATCTTATACCCTTAGTGTGTTGTTCAAAACTACCAAAAGCATCATTACTTGAATTTGAATCTAAATGGAAAGAAGAAGTAGATGAATTACTTGGTGAATAACTTACAGTGCATTTAGTCATAGTCTTTGCATCTAAAGTGGAAGGTATGGCCTTCTTTGGTTCATCACACTACAATTTAATCAAGAGCTCATCCTTAGATTCAAGCTCTAATTTCAAACTTGCCATCTCCTAATCCAAGGAGTACAATTAAGATCTTAGAAAAGCATTCTCATCTTGAATCTGAGTGTTGACTGCTTCAAGCTCTTCCATCTTGGCTTTATGTGACAATTTTCCCATGGTTTCCTACAAACACATTGATTCCAAAATTGCACACTATAATTTAATCAAGTGATATTGAAAACCAGTAACTGAAAGCAACTATCAAATCACAATCAGAAGCTAACCCAACTTTCTAACTACTTTGATACCAAAATTTGATCTGTAAACACCAGTAAGAACTTCACTACTTTTATAAAAATGTTTAAAATGGATCTTTTAAATTCTCAATTACAAAATTTACACTAAATTGGAAGCAAAAATTTATCAACTTTTAAGATGTTGGAATGATTAAATTTGATTAGAATCTGATCCAAATCAAGTTTCAAAATTGAAGTAAAGGTGAATTGATAGATCACATCAATTATCCATTGAAACCGTTAGATTTTTCAAATTCTCAATTTACTCAATTTCTCGTAAATGATCAATTCATTAAATTTTGCATTCTGATTTAAATCTGAATTATAATCTATAATTTTACTAAAACTAAAATACAAAAATGAATCCAAAGATCAAAACACAAAATTTGTTTATGGGGTTCATAATTCCTATGTCCCTAGGTTTGTATCAAATCGATCCATTAATGTTGCTCAAATTTGCAAGTTAAAATATACTTACAATCAAAAATAGATCTACTCTCTACAAAAATAGTGATCAGACCTTTGAAAGACCTTGGCTGACTCATCACGTCCTTCACCTTCCTGAATCACAAGAAAAGGTTTCTCCAAATCAAAATCAGCAACTTCCATATCTTAAAATGATGTCACCAATTCTCCAAAATGGGAAAATAAATATACTAAATAGAGCATATCAGAATATCAAACAAGTTTGTAGTTTACTCTGAGCTCTGATTCAGCCTCTAAGGGCTCCAAAATGACCAATTACTACAAATGGGTCTATTCTATTACAAAACACAGTCAATAATTCACCACGTTTAATTATAACGTTGTGCCTTTATAGACATGTTTCCATGCACAGATCAAGTGATCAAGCCTTATCCCTTTTTATGGATAGGTCATGGTTTCTATTCCATCGACATAGTTTTTGTTTGAAACTTTATCCAATATCCCACCTACGTGGGGATAGTACGTTTAAAAGGCTTTTTATAGCCTTATCTCCACCTTTTTGTATGCCGAGATAGCCTTTTGGCTAAGGCATGTAATAACTTGGCCCCCAACTTAGCACATAAGTGTGGGCAATGGAACATTGGTAAGGATTATCATGAGGCATGTGGACGGATTGATTTGGCATAATATTTGGTATGTAATCTTGGGTTACGTGACCCATTCTCGAGTTGTGACTCGGTAATGTGAATGTTGGTTTCTCCTATGTGGCTGGGGCATGATATTACCAAAAATTAATTATAAATAAATATTAAAAAGCACTGTTAAATTTTCTATGGACTGTGTAATGTGCAATTTTCTATAGACTTTACAATGCATAATTTTCTATGAACTTTGCATTGCACAATTTTCTATGGACTTTGCATTGTGAAATTTTATACGAACTTTGCAAATGCAAATACAATGAGATTTTTAAAAAAAATACAAATACAAAAATCACCCAAAGTTTTTAGACACCCATTGATTTCCATGTGTCACCATATGATTGGTCCACTTGGCGTGTCCACATTGTGCCACGTCATCTTGCGACACCACATTTTTCCCTGTCAAACCAAAACTTCAACAGACCATATCTTTTGCATACGGTGTCCATTTTGCAAACCATAAAAAGTGTCAAAAATCTCTCAATGATATCTATTCTATGAATTTTTTTCATCACAAATTGGAAACTTTTTTATAACTAAACTCCAGATCACACCTCCCTACAAAAGAGGCTTTTGGTCTCCAAAAGTTGACTATCACTTGAAATCTTATGACTGGTCTACTACATCACATCACACATAACCCAATCATAGAAAAGATAAATATTGGAAAAAGGAATGATTCAAAACTCAACTTAAAATGCCTACACATGGAATGAGTAAAGGAATCTGCAACTGCCAATAAATTAATCACAACATACCAAAACTGTCTGCCCATGTCACATCCTGGTGAACTGTCAATAAACTAAAATAATTCCCAATGTAACTACAAAACAAATTTGTCAACAATAGACACAAAATTTTGTAGACATGTTGCAATACAATGCCCTTGTATGGGACTTATATTCTAATAAAATGTAAACAACACAAAGTGTATATTGCTTAACATCCAAACATGCCCATAGGGTCTTAACAATGCATCTATACATCCATGTGCCAAAAATAGATACATTAAAAATAGAAGTCAAATAAGTGTTGTAAGGAATTAACTCAACCTACAACATGCATTCTACTATTATCTCCAACTGATCAAATAAGTTCAAGTCCTCTAGACAACTCACACAGCATAAATAGGAGTTTCCAAAACATAGAGCTTTTAAACATAACATGAGAATTGAAATACTTCAAATGATGAACCTATCTTGAAGTGTTCTCACAAAATCTACTAATGCATCATCAAAGCTTGTTCTTTCCCTTAATATAATTCTTAACAATGCTTTGACAAATAAGGGCATTATTAATCCACTTAATCAAATTTTATGCCTAGTTAACTTGATTTCCTTAGTGGATTCCTTAACATCATTATGGATTCATTTAACTTCAATGACCTTATTAATAGGTTGATAAATAATCTTAGTTTTACCATGTTTAGAATGAAAATATGATTGAAGTTTAAAACAATTATCAATCTAATGTCCACTCTTATGGAAATGAGTGCAAACAACCTTGTTAGGTGAGGTCTCATTTTTACCTCTTCTCACTTTGCTATGACGAGAATGGTTTTGAACACCTATAATATACTTAATCATAGCATGCCTCTTCCAACAAAATGCAACATTGTGGTTATGCATACCACAAAAAGTGCATGGAAATGATTGCTTCATCTTCTGAATGTCAAATCCAAATTTATTAAACACAAAAAGTGGATCAGAAGATTTAGTGTTAACTCTAGTGTAGGAACTAAGAGGTGGAATCTCAATACCTCAGCTATGTGTCCTCTTACACTGCACATGCTCTACTAGTGGCCTTGGTCCTTTGCTATTAGAAGCTTGTCTTTCTTTATCCATGGAGGAAGTTTCTCCAATTTCCACTTGCTCACTAGTGTAACCCAAACTTGCATGAAGATATATATGCTCTACTTGTATTGGGTTAGTAATTTCTTGGCCATCTCAACCAAGGCCTCTTCCATTAAAGCTCATTTTCATCAAATATTTGGATCTTATACCCTTAGTGCGTTGTTCAAAACTACCAAAAGCATCATTACTTGAATCCGAATCTGAATGGAAAGAAGTAGATGAATTGCTTGGTGAATAACTTACAGTGCATTCAGTCATAGTCTCTACTTATGAAGTGGAAGTATGGCCTTCTTTGGTTCACCACACTGCAATTTAATCAAGAGCTCATCCTTAAATTCAAGCTCTGATTTCAAACTTGTAATCTCCTCATCTAAGGAGTACAATCAAGATCTTAGAAAAGCATTCCCATCTTGAATCTAAGTGTTGATGGCTTCAAGCTCTTCCATCTTGGCTTTATGTGACAATTTTCCCATGGTTTCCTACAAACACACTGATTCCACAACAGCACACTATAATCGAATCAAGTGATATTGAAAACCAATAACTGAAAGCAACTATCAAATCACAATCAGAAGCTAACCCAACTTTATAACTACTCTGATACCAAAATTTGATCCGTAAACACCAGTAGGAACTTCACTACTTTTATAAAAATGTTTAAAATAGATCTTTTAAATTCTCAATTCCAAAAATTACACTTAATTGGAAGCAAAAATTTCTCAAATTTTAAGATGTTGGAATGATTAAATCTAATTAAAATTTGATCCAAATCAAGTTTCAAAATTGAAATAAAAGTGAATTGATAGATCATATCAATTATCCATTGAAACTGTCAAAATTTTCAAATTCTCAATTTACTCAATTTCCCATAAATGATAAATTCATTAAATTTTTCATTTTGATTTAAATCTGAATTATAATCTATAATTTAACTAAAACTAAAATGCAAAAATGAATCCAAAGATCAGAACACAGAAATTGTTTACAGGGTTTGGAATTCCTATGTCCCCGGGTTCATATCAAATTGATCCATTAATGTTGCTCAATTTTACAAGTTAAAATATACTTACAATCAACAATAGATCTACTCTCTACAAAAATAGTGATCAGACCTTTGAAAGACCTTGGATGACTCATCACGTCCTTCACCTTCTT
This sequence comes from Torreya grandis, assembly GCA_037957365.1. Taxonomy (NCBI): domain Eukaryota; kingdom Viridiplantae; phylum Streptophyta; class Pinopsida; order Cupressales; family Taxaceae; genus Torreya; species Torreya grandis. Next base: position 75,437 of record JARHVA010003528.1, read on the forward strand.
GAATCACAAGCAAAGGCTTCTCCAAATCAAAATTGGAAACTTCCATAGCTTAAAATGACATCAAAAATTCTCCAAAATGGGTAAATAAATATACTACAAAGAGTGTATTGGAATTCTAAATAATTTTTTATTTTACTCCGAGCTCTGATTCGGCCTCTAAGGGCTCCAAAATGACCAATTATTGCAAACAGGTCTATTTTATTACAAAACACAGTCAATAATTCACCACGTTTAACTATAATGTTGTGCCTTTATAAGCATGTTGCCACGCATAGCTCAAGTGGTCAAGCCTTGTCCCTTTTGATGGATAGGTCATGGGTTCTATTCCATTGGCATAGTTTTTGTTTGAAACTTTATCCAATATCCCACATACGTGGGGATAGTAAGCTAAAAAGGCTATTTATAGCCTTATCTCCACCTTTTTGTATGTCGAGATAGCCTTTTAGCTAAGGCATGTAATAACTCGGCCCCCAACTTAGCACATAGGCATGGGTGATGGAATGTTGGTAAGGATTACATGAGGCATGTGGACGGATTGACTCGGCATAATATTTGGTATGTAATCTTGGGTTACATGACCCATTCTCGAGTTGTGACTCGACAATGTGAATGTTGGTTTCTCCCATGTGGCTGGGGCATGATATTACCAAACATTAATTATAAATAAATATTACAAAGCATTGTTAAATTTTCTATGGACTATGTAATGCACAATTTTTTATGAACTTTGCAATGCACAATTTTCTACGGACTTTGCATTGCACAATTTTCTATGGACTTTGCATTGCATAATTTTCTATGGACTTTGCAAATGCAAATAAAATGAATTTTTTTTTGAAAATACAAAGACAAAAATCACCCAAAGTTTTTAGACACCCATTGATTTCCACGTGTCACCATCTGATTGGTCCACTTGGCATGTCCACATTGCACCACGTGATCTTGTGATGCCACATTTTTCCTTGTCGAACCAAAACTTCAATAGACCATATCTTTTGCATACAATTTCCATTTTTCAAACCATGAAAAGCATCAAAAATCTCTCGATGAGCTCTACGCTATGAAATTGGTTTTGTCACAAATTTGAAACTTTTTTGAAATTGAACTCCGGATCACATGACTTAGTGAAATATTCAAAAAAAATAAGGATGGTATATTCAAATTTCCATATAAATAATGACATGTTTGAATGTAAAAGAAATCATACATAGGCATGGGGGCTATAAATAAAGGAGCATATTCAAATGATCAAATAATAAATGTAATATCAAGATAAGGTAATCAAGGAAGTGTGCATACATGAAAGCATAAGCACCCAACATAAACATATCATAGTATCTCATGGATCAAATGTGTTAGTAAAAAATGTTAAGTGTATAGCATATGAAGAACCCTATGAAATATATAATCATTGATCAAGACATATAAGTACATCTATAATCTCAAAAATGTGATAATGTAGAGTGACCATAGAATAATATAATGTGAAATTATCATGATCATATAGGTAGATGCCCCCAATGTCCATATGACATGAGTAAAGGTAAGGCTCAACATCTAACATAGGAATATATCATGTATCTATGTATGCATGTATCACACTCAATAAGAAACATGACACACATGTGTATGTGGAAGTAACTGATATACCACCCATTTACATGAAATTAACACATATATTCCAAAGATCCAATACAATATATAGGTGTTGAAAGTGTTTTTGAAATTTTAAAAGTTTTTTCTTTTTTTGATATTTTGGAATGTTTGAAGAGGAAATATCATCCTATGATCTCATAAAAGGATGGTCATAGGTATCTCCCTAGTCTAAATATGGTGCAAGTAATTGACAGTACTACTAAAGGGCATGTATAGGTGAAATATTTGTCACTATAGTATCTCTGATGCTCTATGTATGTATAATAAGACTATGTGGTCTTTGAGAAATAGTAGGAGTAATAAGAGTAGGGGTTTATGGAACCCATCATTGAGTGCTTTATGGTTTTTTTAGAATAGTAGCAATAAGAACATGTGTAGGTGATCTAGATATCTACACATGGTGTCTAGTGGATGAAGATTCTATAGAATCCTCTACATGCCTTTGATGTAATGGTCTCTCAAGTATTTTTTGCATAGTAATGGGGATTTGTCTATTGCTTACCCTTTTGCATTGGATTAACCTTATTAGTTTTTATAGTTAGATGTCTAAGTACAAGTTTCTATTTTTCAATATGATGTCCATATTTAATTCTAGAAAATTTGAATTACCTAACTGGCATGAATGTATTTGCAATACCCATGCACTATAGAAGGTACTGCTTAAGTGTATGGATCCAAGGTATTACCAAAACATATAAAATATTCTCATGGAAGGTATAACTTAAAATGTAGTAACCACATGTGTGGGACCAACCTATAAAGTTTGGTTAATCTCATGAAGAACCTTTTGAGAGGTCCCATCAAGTGCTCTAACTGATCTAGTAGAAGTATGTGAATCATTATGAGCATAACCCAAGTGTGTAAGTAATGTCATGGTGAAAATGTTATTTCTTGCATCATTATCAATCATAAAATTGAAAACTTAAAATGTAATAACCACATGTGTGGGGCCAACCTATAAGGTTAGGTTAATCTCATGAAGAACCACTTGAGAGGTCCCATCAAGTGCTCTAACTGATCTAGTAGAAGTATGTGAATCATTATGAGTATAACCCAAGTGTGTAAGTAATGTCATGGTGAAAATGCTATTTCTTGCATCATTATCAATCATAAAATTGTGTATAGGGTTTTTATGAAGGTATAATCAACTGAATAAACAATGAAGATTAGAGTCATCATGCTTAGTCTCACTGTCATTGAACAAAATAGAGGGTCTCTGAACCATAATTTATATATATCATGTATAAGTACCATTAATCATATTTAATGGGTGATCATACTGTGATGGAGGAGGATGTGCATTATATGCCATTTTCACTTCTTGTTCCTTCTTAAAATGGTCTTATAAAGGATTCTTAAAAATTTTATGTTTATGGTGATCACTAGGTTCTAAACCCGATTCCTTTAGATGATCATCAAATGCAATATTTTGGTCATCAATAATAACTTAGATCTTATGCTTTAAGGTAAAACATCTATTCATATAATTTATTGGTATCTAGTGATAATCATAATAAGAATTCACATCATATCCTTTGGATAGAGGTTTATTCATATCAAATTCTACATGATGAGGGAGATATCTAAGTTGACACTCTATTAACCAAGGGAATAATGAAGCTAGGGACTCAAGTAAATTTGTAATTTTTTTCCTTGGTGCATTGTATGATATAGGTCGATTAGGATATTATGAATCTATGTTAACCATGGTGTTATAACTTAATTTAATTGTAAACTAATTAGTGGATGTAGATGTAGTTGGTGTGTTCGATACATACTTGAGAATATTAAATGAAATAAGCTTCATTTCATGGTCACCTACAACATGGAATAAGTCATCAAAATATTTGAACTTATTTAAAATAATGAACTCATGTACATGAGTAAGCAACCTTTTCTTGAATATGTCTTTCAATTCCTTATTTGCCATAGGATTGGTCATTTTAGCTAGCATTGTCTTATATCTCAAGACATATTCATTGATAGGTTCATTTATTCCCTGTTTTATTTTTGAAATTTGAGCACAGGAAATTTTTTCAAAAATATTAATGGAAAAGTATGATAAAACCCAATCTTTAAGAGGTTTGAATGCTTTCACGAATTAGAGAGGTAAATCATAAAATGACCTCAAATCATATTCCTTAAGGCTTATTGGAAATATTGGAAATAATTTGGTCAAAATTTTATCATTGGAGGCATATTCAAGGCATGCCACATAAAAGGATCAAATATATTATTCTAGATCACCTTTGCCATCATAAAATGGAAACTTAAGTGCAACAAAACTAGTTGGCAAAGGGCATAAATATATCTCAAGTGTAAGAGGCTTATCTAACACATCTTGAAAATAAATATCATGAAGAGATTTTAAAATGTTTTATTGAATATTTATAAACTTGTCATCCAAGGTATTTATAAATTAAAGGAGTGTTTGAAATTTAGACTCAATGGGATTTAGACTATCAAGTTTAGTCACTAAAGGGGATGTAAAAATGGTTTGAGTGGTAATAGGCATTAAAACTAGTATTTGAGTTGAAATATTTTCTAATTACATGGTAGATGTAGAAAAATTAGTTTTAGGAAATAAATGTTGGAAGACATAATCTATGCTTCTACTAGATGTAGGTTGATTGATTGGTATGAAACTAGTTATTGTACCTTCTAAATATTCACCATCATTAGGTGAAGTAACCTTAGTTTTATCATGTTTACTTATTTCATCTCTTGTGACATAAAAAAATTCATCCATTATTATTATTATTATTATTATTGAGATGAGTAATAAATGCCTCTTTATTTTCCATTTGAAATTATGTTTCTGCATTAACATGTTCCATTGCTTCACAAATAGAAAAATTATAATTTGAAACAAAGTATAATCATCAAGAAAATAAAAAAATTAGAAAACCCTAATTGAATTAAATTTGGATTTCAAATATTGGGTTTACCAAATGTTTAACCCTAAAAATGGTGTGTCTAATTTGAGGTTACCTAGATAATCATTAAAGGGGTATAAAGAAATGAATAAGCATAAAGGTGATAATCAGATCTAAAATAGGCCAATTGGGTGATAAACTCAAATATAAACATATATTGAATTTATTATGTTGAGTTATGATAAGAATAGTAATTATAATTATGCTAGCTATATAAATGACAAATAGGTAATGTAATTAACTTGTTATGTTGTTAATGTAATTCTAGATCTAGAATAGGTAGGAAGTTTATACACAATATTTTAAAATTTCATCAATTACTGATTCTTTCTCTCTTGAAAGAACCTATTGAGTCTTAATTTATCCAATTGCATGCCTTAAAGGGTACATTGGGAAAGAGGTGGGTACACTATTGGTGATTTCAATATTTTTGTCCCATATACTACCACAAACCTCTCCTAGATACTTAAGCTTTAAAAATTCTCTTACACACTCATTCAATAAATTCACCACCTTAAATGACCTTCCCTAAGCTAAAAAATCTTTTTTACATTTTCCAAATAAAGTCAACATGGGCTGACCTTGTAATTCAAATATATTAGCATGTTATGGGTCTAGTTCAGCCTTAGCCAACCCAGTCTTGGACCTAACTTGATTTTATTAATTAATGATAGTGGGTTGATTGGGATGCCTCTGTCAACTAAAACTTTGGAAGGGTTTATGGTTAGATCTAATTATATAGACACATGTTTTTACCATTTCATATAGAAAGATGAAGAATGATATTATTGTTTGTGCATCTGATTATCCACAATTCTACTTGAGGAGCATTACTTAGGGTTTCATTACTACACTTGGAGATATAAATATTGTCTTATGGAGAAGTCTTTTAGATGTATAAAGAAGTTGTGTAGCCTATAAATGACATATCTTTGTTATCCTTACATAAAAGAACAACCTATTGTAAAATTCCTTGGACAAGGGAGAGATTGAGGCTCGATGGGTTCATCTTCAAAGGTAAGTATTCCTCACTCTTATTCCTCCTTATAAAAGTAGATAAATTTGTATTTTTTATCTTATATGCTTCTCTCTCCATGCATTAGGATTTCCTATACGTTTACTTGAGTAGATATATTATATGCATGCATAATTTTATGTTTATTACCCCCATTTTATGTCACAAGCTTTGGTAAACATGAGGATAGAATTTAATTTATTTTGTATTTAATTTGTGAATAATAAAACATAGGACCTATCTAGGATTATTTCATGGTGTTTCTTGACAAGAGGCTTGGGAATCCTCTCTAGTGATATTATTGTGGTAAGGGACACCTTGGTTAGGTATAGTAGATCCATCTTGGTCATGACCTCAATTATCTAAATATACCAACAAGTGGAAGGGTAAGTTTGATTTATCTTCTTCAAACTAATAATGGTTTATAGATCATCTTCAATTTCCCTTGTATAAATTTTGGTGAATTTGACATGAATATAACCCTTATAGGTTTTATTTTGCATATTCATTTATTATCATCTATTATATATTTTTATTTTTATAGTACTATATCAAACTTGTCAATATAGTCTAACATTATGTGCACATGTTTAAAATATAGTCACTTCGATCAAATCTATATTTCCCTATGTAGGTATTCTCTAATAATAAGTAACTATATCAATCAACTCAACTCAGTTATATTTTTAAACCATAGGTATATAGACTTAGTCAACCCATTCAACTCTGTTAGTAGGTAATTTTTAGTATACAAGTTTGTAGATTCACTTGACCTATATGACTTTGTTTATAGGTCATTTTCAACATACATGTCTATAGACTCAATCAACACAATCGACTCTATTAGTAGGTCATTTTTAGCATACATGTTTTGCATACTTTATCAACATAGTTGACTTTGTTATCAGAATAAAAATCATCATTTAAGAGACACAACATAAAAATATAAAATTAAGCATCTTAAAAAATTATTAGGTTCATTCTGACCTTCTTAGTCATTTCTATTTTTAATTTATAGTCCTACTTTTCATAATTTGTAGTCTATAAAACTTTAACCCTACAATGAACTAGGTCAACTAGATAGTTTTATAGCTTACTTTCCTATCTAGAAGTCTCAGTTGATCTATTCAACTATATTCTTTTAGATATTGCTTCTATAAATAGCATCAACCCTATCAAATATGTTTTATTTTGTTTTAATATAGTGTCACCTGAACTAAATTTGTACTCTTTAAAAATAAAATAATTAACCTATTTTTATAGTAATTATTTCACTCTTCATTTTTTTCTTGTTTTCTTAGAATGAAAAACATAGAATAAATAAGAGGTTTTTAATTTAACGATTTAGTCACACTATTTTCTTTTTTCACACACTTCCAAATCACATAACACTAAAATTCATTAAAAAAATTCTTCTCAAGGTATCTACTTGGATTTCATCACCAAAGGGGAATCTAACTTGGTTTTTTGGCCAAGTATAAATATGTGATTGATGGTATTATTAAAAAAGCATCTGACACCCTTATCACTATGGGATTGTGAAGTGAAGGGGTAGGCCCCAATATTAAGCCAATACCATCACCAATATAAATCCATTTCAACCAAAATTACTTGAAACTATCCATAGATTGATTTTTTAGTTCCTTATTACAACTAATTCCCTATCACAATAATTTCAAATTTTATTATAACTTAGAAACATTCAAGAATGACCACTTAATTTAGCATTTATATTAAAGTTTTATTTTTTGCTCTTTACAAATTATATTTTGTATTGTAAAACTTGTACTAGCTAGTATTGGTACAAGGTTTATGTTGTGTGCTAAAGTTAGATCAAACACATTTGATATAATTTCTTTTGCTCTCAATTAAATTTTCTTAGATATTATTTGAAAAAATTTGTCCCTACTTTTAAAACACAATCAACCCTATCGACTTAGTCTATTACAGGGTGTTTGTTCTATTTATCTTCAATACATAGTTGACTTATATGAATGTGTATCTTAAAAAATCCCTTAGTTTCTCTATCTACAATATAAATTCAACCTATACAACTATGTCCTCTATAACATGTTTTATTTATTATCTTATAAGACATTATTTAATTGTTCAACTCTGTATCTTACGATTTGATTCTTATTTCCATCAAGTTTTTAACCTCCCTCCTTCATCATGAATTTCTTATTTGATGAAAATATAAAATTAAATCAAATAAACATGATTATTTTTACCAACCCTAATAGGTTCCTTAGTCACATCTTGTGGCACCCACCATGGATCAAAGTAATGTCCATGTTTCCACTCACACTACCAACTATAGGACTCTTCTCCATTCATCCTTATCACTTAACCCTTTATTCTCACTATAAGATGAGAGTGATTTAGAGTAAAAAATAGAAATTCTCTTTTTCATCAATTAATACTGTCAACATAGAGGAAAATATCCTATAACCATCTATAATCTCATGATTAGTCCTCATATAAGAGAAGTCCAGTCACCCTCCCCTATTTTTTCAATGGATTTGAGGGAACCACTTTATTTTAATATCAACCATTCCCTTATATTATGCTCATTCACATATCATGACATCATATTATATGTCTTATTCAACCTCTATGCCAGTTATTTATATCAACATGGTAGGTTCTAATTCTAGGTTGCCCCTTCAAAAGACCCATACCCTTAACCATGCTACTAGTGCATCTTTTGCTACCAATGCTTCTCATGCCACTAGTTCTTCTTTTGATACCAATTCTACTCATTCCACTAATGTAGTAGATGTTACTACTTCATCCCACACTCATAGTGCAACTTAAGCAATTAATAATAACACTAATGCATCACATGTTTCATCTACTAGTCAAAATGTTTCTCAAACCAACCAACTCATATTACAAACATTTAATCAAGTGCATACCTTCCAAAATAATAATGTAAATAATATGATTTAGATGCAAAATCATCTCATTCATATCCAAAACCAACCTTAATAAGTTTCATGGGGAATGTAAAATCCTAATGGCCCCCACCCACCCTTAGGGATTCTCATAGTGACCTTATACCACAAATACCACTCATCAATAAAACCATCGAACATATAAAAAATGAACCTCTAGTACCTCAAATTTATAACATTGACATAGGAGGTATCACACCCACCATCACTAATAATGGATCCACCTATCCCACTTTGCATTTAAAAACATTTGTCAACCTTTATAAATATTGAGTTAATCTTAACACCTTCACCACTACCAAACTATTAGATAAAACATTCTTAAGAGATGTTTTATATTGGTATAATAAATTAAAAACCCACTCAATCACTATCTTAGAAGACTTGGTCAACTCACTAGTCCAAGCATTCCAAGCTGGTGATCTTCTTGAGAATAACTTATCCCACATTATAAATTGTAAATAATTCAAAATTGAAATAACACAAGCCTTCATCAAATGATGGAAAAACTTGTCTAAAAAATTTGAGCATAATATGGTGGATGACAAACTTTTCCACATATTCACTAATTCTCTATACCTCAAATTACAATATTGGGTTAAGACCCTCTCTTTAAAAACCTTGGAAGAAGCTCTTAACTAGGTAAAATTACAAGACTTCCTCATACATAAATTTGAACCACCTCAACCTACAATAGGAACTAGCATGATCATTAAAAATAAAAACCATCATGAAACAAATGATGGTATTATCTACACCTATGAAAATGTACATATCATCTACGTATTTGATCCTAATAACACTCCTAATCCTACATTTTCTCAACCCAACCACACTAATGTACATAAACCATTATCCCTAGCAAAACTTAAAAAATGTCTTCCAAGACTCTACAACAAGATATTTACCCCACTCATATTATGAAATCAAGGTATGATTAATTTAATTTTTATTGGTTTCATGTAAGTTGGGGCCATTCTTATGATATTTGTAAATAATTACACAATCTTGCTATGGATTTTCTTCTTGGTCATAAATTATATCATGAAACCCTTATTGAAAAGTGTCAATAAGCTTATGACATAGCTTTTAAATCTAATGAAATTCAAAATAAAACCCAAGATTTAAACCATTCTAATGCTCATCTTACTATTTATAAGGATCCTCTTCCTAACCACCAAGATAACATCAAAAAAAAACTCATACAAACAATGTTGAAATGTTTATAAACATTAATGCCAATGATGAAAATGTGGTTAATATGACTAACATGAGAATAATAGTTTCTTTTATTGACTAAAATCCAACACCTATGCATAACACCTCCCAACCATTCTACATCATTCATGACACTTCCCCATCCCATCTAATAGATTTGGGGTAAGAAGAACTTATACCCATACAATAATTACCTCTAACCACATAAATTTATTATACCTCTCATACCATTTATAATCTACCCCTAACATCCACACAAGACAACATACCCTAAACTTCCAATAGTATTTCTTGTAACCACCCAAAAGAAATACTTTAACCAACTACCACATCACCTAAAGTAACTCAACCCATTTGTAATCAACCTAATCGATACATACCCTGTTAACACAAGTTCAATTATACCTCCAAACTACTTCCCAAGAACTATTGTAACACTATGCACCTATATCTAATAATCCTCCCATGGGTTATAAGGAATGCCATCCCATGTCAGAACTTTCTCATCTCCCATCTTAAATACCTTTCTTAGAACTAATCATAACTTCTTCCTATCATATAAATCACCTAATGCAATTTTTATTTGAAATGAATATCCCTTATCCCCCTCCTTTAGGATGTGAAGCTACCTTATCTGGATCCAAAGATAGTATACTTCAATAATGTAAAGAGATGTTCATCCATGTTGATGAAACACTAGAGACTTCTCTCTCACTTAAGTTTCCTATGGATTCCATGACTCCTAATGAGATATTGCTTCATGTACATGATCCTATTATATTCATTAGCATCCAAATTAGTGATATCCAAGTTATGTGTGCCTTAATTGATGAATTTTAAGACACCTATGTTGTCTCCCTTGACTTCATTTAGACACTTGGATATTATGAATACAACCTTAAATCTACATATAATACATGTCAAGGCTATGATATAAGGAAAATATATCCTCTCAATTTTGTTGGCTTCCCATTACTATCCCTCCTATCAACATCCTTATAAAATTTATGATCTTTGAAATTGAACTTTATTACAACATATTACTTAATCAACCATGGACTCATCGCATGAGAGAAATCATCTCAACTACATGCCAATCCATGAAATTCCCTCATAATGGATCTATCTACAAGTTTCAAGAAGACACGAACCCTTAGGATTTCAAAAAATTATAAGAACATGGTGTATTTAAAATACCTACCCTTTAATCCCTACCTAGTGTCTCTTTTCAGTAATCCCAACTCTCCAACTATTTAGTCAACTCTACTCAAGGTTATAATGGTCACCCCAAATTAATTGGGAACATTTGACCTATCTTATTATATTCTAATGATGATAATCCAGATGAAATATGCCTCAAGATAAAAACCTTTGATATTTCCCCTCATGCCATCACCTAAATTCCTCCTTATTTATAACCTCAATCTCATCAACCACCTTCCAGTGATATACCTACTATCTTAACCAAAACTAGACACTCTATCCATCATGCTTCTTATGATGACAAAGTCATTCCTACAAGTAACATCGAGTTACATACACTTGACTATGATGATGGTTATGATTTAAATGACCCATTTTTATCCAAATTAATCTAAGATAATAATTTAGAAGCTCTTTGATATATATCTTTTTTATTTCAATATTTTCATTCATCTTTTAGCATTCCTTCTTTTATAGCACCTAGTAATAGTCTTTCTACTATTTGTCACATGGTAGAGATGGAAAACTAACATGGTATATATCTAGTCATAGTAGATCCCATTAGGATTATTCTCATGGATCATGTCATGATAAGACCTTATCACTTTACTACATACCATGAACCTTATAGTATGCATCCTCTAGAGATGTTAGTCATTGTATTTAAACTTGCTGCATAGCCAACCTTACCTACTAATGAGTTTAATCTAGTTTCTTCTCCATCCCCACCTTTACTCAATGATTGCCTTCTTACCCTACCATAGCTTTATCCCATTATTTAAAAATGGGTAGATCAACCTTATTGTGAATCCATAAAGTTGTGGGTCATTAGACTAAATATTACCATTTATATACATTTCATCCAAGGATTCTCCTTCCACCCCTTCAGCTACTAGACCCCCACAGTCTAATAATAAGCATATTTATTAATTTTATGGGATAAATAACCACTCTTACACCCATTACCAAAAACTTAGGTAGTACATCGACACATTACACCCAACCACTACTCAACCCAAAGATAAGGCTATACCTCCTCTTAAGAAACATCTTTATAATTTCTCATAGTCAATACCTACACCGGTCATTCCTCCTTCTATAGGTCCACACAAGAAGGAACCTCCTTCTCTATAGGTTGTACCTCCTTCTCACCCTATAAATATTATTCCCATTGATACATCCATTCCTTACATTGAGTATCCTATGTATGAGATCTCACATGCATGACACTCTTCATCAACTACACCTACCTTTTTAGTTAAGATGATATGGAAGTAAGTCTCTTAAAATTTTTATATGAAAATGGATGAGGCTCTAGATAGAGTTAGAATTTAACTTCATACAGATGTTTCAAATGTTATGGATAATATTTGTGGTCAAATAAATACATTATTTATGAACACAACATAGTGTTATTTCACATTATTCTATGTTATGATTTGGATTGGACTTGTAATCCATTTTTATATCTATTATACAATTGAATATGAGTCAAATTTTATTTCACTTATCTATTTTACATGGAACATTATATTATGATTTATGTGTTTTATATGGTTTCATTTACTTTCAACTTTTATTATGGATCCTTATCATTCTTTTCATGAATGCACACTTATGATTATGATTTCACTTCTTTTATGGATTCTTTTATAATGATTATTTTATATCTTATTTCACTCAAAACCTAGATAATTATTATTTGACTTGGTTATACAATATTTATTCCTTTAGTATTCCATCTCTACCATATGATCAGTTAATAAACAAGACTTCTCATTGTACTAATACCATATACCAATCTATTTTGGATTACCCTTTCTTTCCTTATTCCACTTTCCCATACTAATCATGCATATGGTTGAAAATTTAGATTAAATATTGGTCCATAAGTAAGCCTACATGTTTAGTCAACCATATCTCTATTTACTTAGCATCTTTTAAACCTAAGTCTAAAGATAATTCATGTGTATCAATTTTATCACTCATGTTAGTTATTCCAAATATGTATGGAGGAGGAATAAAAAAGTCTATAAAAATTTTAAAAGCCAAATTATTTAAACAAAAGGTAATGATTCAAAAAGAAACATACAAATTCAAAAGTCTAATCACACCAAAAATTGTAGATTCATAAAACCTCTTCTATTTATAATAAAATAACAAACTCCATAGTTGGCCTCATGATATAGTTGAGGTTTATTGGGGTGAGGTAGGCCATTATATTTTTATAGGAGAATACAAATATATATAAGTGATACCTACTTTCTCACACAAGTACCCAATCTTCACAGTAGACCGATGAATTTGTAAGATGTCCTAAGGAATGGGGAACATTTTGTGGGAAGGTAGGTCCATTTTAATTTTATTATTCATATTACCCTCATTATTTGATATTAGTATCTCACCTATTTTCCTATAAAAAATTTCACTTATTGTGATCATATATCCTTTGTATTTTGAAGGTCACTAGACTCTTAATATCTCTCTTTTGTACCTTATATGCCTCACATTTCTTAATATTTTTTCATAGATGTCTATGTCATGATTTTTAACTTCCTTACTTCATTAAAAAAATCCTAATATTACCCTTGATAAATATTATTTTTGTTAACTAATCATTCCCCCTGGGGTTTCCCCTTATGAGTTACATTGTAAGACCTTGGATAGGACCAAGCCCTCCCCATAAAATATTCCAATACCTAGTTCATACTATAACCAAGTCATAATAAAATTACATGCTTCAAATTTGAGATAATTTGTGTTATATTATAATTTAAATGTCATTAACATACTTCCCATCTTGATTTAGTATGTTTTATGCTTAATTCATAAACACTTCACTGTTATCTTCTTATTTTCTTATTACATATATGTTTATACCCATTTTATTAAATTTCTCATACTTCCTAGCTTGATTTAGTATGATTAATTTAATTTACACTTACATTTTTTTCATTTACATACTTCCCATCTTGATTTAGTATGATTTATTGAATTTATTTTTTGTTTGTTTTTATACCATAGGTTTTCACATGTCTTCCATTTTATTACAAATTTTCATACTTCCTTCTGTGATATAGTATGACTTTTGTTTTGTTTTAGTTTGATGAAAATCATTAACATGGTTTGAAAATATTTATTACCTTTTTGCTTTACAATTTTAGTTCCTTATACTTATCAATATTTTGTTTTTGCATATTTCCCATTGGGATATAGTGTATTTGTTCCTTTCCTCTTTTCCATCTCTTTACTCAGCATAGTCTTTTAATTTTGATATCTCTTAAGGAATAATTTATGAATGTTTAATTTATAGGACATGCTTTGGATCATGCTCCACATATTCATACCTATATTCACATACTCATATTCAACTTCATGGGCTTCACTTCCTCTAGGTATGTTTCTTTATCTTTTAACCTAGTCATTTTACATTGCTACATTTCTAGCATAAAGTAGGGGAAAATGTAATCACCCTAAAAGTGGTATTTGAGTGCTAAGAGTGATAATTGATACTACCTATTCCTAGCTTAGACCTATATCTATCATAAATTCTATTATCACACTTGTCCATCCTTCATGTAGGTTACAAGCATGCCTAGTCAACTCAAACATAGTCCTAAACCCTCATTTCTTGATCCTAATCCTTTTTGCCCAATGTCCTACTAGTTGAATAGTAGAACCATAATAAGTACACTAAAGTAATGTGGCAATAGTGTCCCCAAAATAAAACCTATGTGATTTACCCTAACTTTCATGAATGAATACATTTTTGAGATTAAAATCCTCCTAAGGTCAGCTAGACACCTTTTATTATCCACACAAGCAACATAACACTATAAATACATGATTTTTTTATCCCTATATCCATGGGATGGAAATCAAATGAAAAATATCTATTCAAAAATGAAACAAGTTGATCAAAATTAAGGTTATCAATCCCTACTCTGCCCTAATTCTACATACTACCATTTACATTAGCCCTACACTTAGATTTTCTAGATTTCCAATCTCAAGCACACTCAAGGTACTTAAGGCCACTATAATACTAACATAAATTAAACTTGAACCAACACTTAGGTGGGGAGAGCTACATTAGTTTGATCCCTCCTTAGAGTATTGGCATGTAGGCAAATATCTTCATAGTGTGGTGTTGAGGATGTCCAACCTATCCTACTAATAAATACACTTTTCAGCTCATTAAATTATTTTAATGAGGATTAAGATTTACATCATAAAAATATTATTATAGGCACAATATATATTTACATAATTCATGCATGCATGAACAGGCCCTAGAAACCTAGACACATGTTCACTTGGATGTTTAGGAAAATCCTGTATAGAGGACATTAGTGCTAGTATCAAGACACTAGAGCCATATGATGCTAATGTTCAAATGTGACACTACTATCTAGGAGGGGTTATGACATATGGATCTAGTTGATGAGACTTAGACCAACTTCTATATCAAATTTTTAGTACTTATATCATCTTTATTTGGTGTTTTCTATATAAGTCTTTATTAGTACTATTTATCATTATTTTTAGAAAAGTCAAAGCTAGTCAATGCTATAAAAAATTAGTGGTAATATTTTATGCATATTATTTCTCTAATTTAATACACTCATCCCTTTAATAAAACATAGGATTTACATAAGTTAAACCCTAAAATGTCAAAATAGAAGGACACATACAAATTATGTCTAAAAGACACAAAATCCTTCCTATATTTCAAAAGAAAACCATTTTTCAAAGCGACCAAAGCATGAATATTACTAATAATATTGATGGGGTATATTACTACCATATCCATTTTGATAAGAACAAGTTAGATACATCTTGTGGCACTACATTTTTTGAATAATTGAGACATATTACTGATGAACTAATATATTATTCATTGATGCTATAATGTCAAAGATACATTTGATTATCTATCACCTATGGTCCACATGTGGTAACCTTGACCATATATATATTAGATGATCAAACATTTTTGTGATTAAAAATTGGACAAAATTGTCTAGTTAATCAAAATGGCAAACTAGATACTATTAATATATGCATTATTGTTTTTGATATGGATATGGAAAATTTCATACAACATGATAGGTATGGTTACTTTCATATATATTGGCTTTAAGTAAACCATTAGACATAAACATTGAAGAAGTGTTAGTGTATCGATATAAATAAAACTTGACCTTACACCTTTTGATGATGAGGACTTCATTAATTAGGACTCTTCCAATTTTCCAAAAAAAAAAAATAAAAACAAAAAAAAAAAAAAAAATCTAAAAATATTTATGGCATCTACATGTTCTATTGGATCCTTGGTATGTGTTAGTTCTATGTTGATGGATAACATATCAGTTACTTCTACATACACATGTTCTTCACACTTCTATTTTAGTGTGATATAGGCATACACAAATACATGATATATGCACTTATATATGTTTGGCCTTCCATCTTCTCATGTCACCAAGACAATAGGGGAAATATAAAAGTGGTCACTAAAATAAAGCATAGTTTGATTTCTAGAGTATCTTCTACAGGATACCATAACCATGTTTTTGTATTTTGGGTAGCTATCATGATCTAGCTAAGTTAGAAACATATATTTATCTATCATTTTTTCTCTTTAATTTATACTCATCATTTACAATCCAAGCTAATTTTATTCATCTCCCCTTGACCCTATGTATATTAATTTACTATAATTTATTATATTCTACTTGATTTACCTATTTACATTATTTAAATTAATTCGCATAGTGTATTTAACACTTTTGTACCATCTAAGTAATTTTTTTTAATAATGCACATGATCATATTTCATTCAAATTTCAAGGTGGCATGATTAAAATTCAAAGAGATATAACATATGTAAATCAAGATGTAAACTATCCCAAAGTGGATCCTCTTACATCTTAGAAATTACTCAAATGGATACCTAAAAATAGAGTGCATCAATATAAAACTCAAATGTAAAATAAGAAATCATTTATTAGTTATCTCCAAGTAAAAGTAAACTCAATGCTACATACCAATGCATTGAAGACACCACTTTTGATAATGACAGTTTAATATATTCACTTTTTGGTTATGATCATAGAAAAATATATAATTTTAGATGTATATTTTTACAATGACTCTTCAAGAATTGTTGGTATCATTGGTTACAATGGATAACCTACTTTTGAATTAAAAAATTCATCTTATATTTACATATATTGATATGAGACATATCTTATATGCATATGATCACATATTCATAGTTAGCACTAGAGGCATTGTGGTGGAATGGTATTTTTATTTTTTTCACATTGTTTAACCTTTATTTCCTCTTGATTGATTGGTCAATTTTCTTTATTTACATGGTTTTCACATATTTAATTTTCCAATTGGCTCTAATTGTTACTTATTTATCATTTCCCTCTGATAGATGTTTTTTTTATAGATGTCATTTTATATTTAGATATAATAATTACTTGTTTATTATTTCTCTTGAGAGTTTATTTTATTGAAATTTGATTTACTTATTTTTCTTTGATTTGCATACTTTTCTTGATTTTAATTTTCATTTTTTTGATCTATTCACCACATGTCCTCAAATATTTTATTCACGATTATCCATGTCATACATGTATTTTATGTCCTTTCTTACATTACCATATTATGCATCTATTAGGAGCATGCTACACCCATGTTTTTATGGATAGTGCATTGTTTTTATTAAGACGAGATTTCATCCACATCCTTCATACACCTTAGTCACATTATGGTTTCTTATCTTTGGTAAATAAATTTTTATAGATTGAAATTATAAGGGGTTTATTTTTCTAGTGGGGAACATCACTTATCCCTCTTCATGCAGTACTATTAGGGCATACCACTTGCCCTTCCCATTTCTCTTACACCCTTACCATGCTTTGATAGTGTCCTAGTAGAGTTGGATTATCCATGAGATTTACATGTTGATATATTTTTATGGTTGCATATATGTGTTTACAAATGCACTTTAAATAATTATTATAGTTTTTCATTTATATCTATATTACACATGGTGTGCATGAATATTTATTTTGAGATAAGTGATATGTAGGATCATCAATCACATAAAATAAGGGGCATACAATCAATTTATTCTATAATTTTTTACAAATTTAGAGTAGTTAAAATTTATAAGTTACAGAGATTACAGTGTTGTATTGTATGTTTGCTTCTTTGGTCAATAAGTAGATTTTGTCCCTTGGTATGGGATTCAATTTTTAGCTTCTTTTCCCTCATATTCAGGAAATTAAGGCTTAGAATAATTTTAGTGTTTCAGTGATGCCAACATGATTCACATACCACTAAGTGTATTTATTACTTCTCTTACTTTCATTTTTCACTTTCTTCTTTTGGTTGTATTGATTATACATACATACATACACACACACACACACACATATATATGTATATATATATATATATACACACACACATATACATATATATACACACACACACACACACACATATATATATATATGTATATATATATATGTGTGTGTGTATATATATATGTATATATATATATGTATATATATGTATATGTATATATATATATATATGTATATATATATATATATGTATATATATGTGTATATATATATGTATATATGTATGTATATATATATGTATATATGTATGTATATATATATATGTATATATGTATGTATATATATATATATATATATATGTATATATATACATATATATGTATATATATACATATATATATATATACATATATATGTATATATATATACATACATATATATGTATATATATATACATACATATATATGTATATATATATATATATATATATATATATATATATATATATATATATTGATCTTTTTATTGGCATTGACATTTCTTGTAGGTACATTTGAGATGTTAACATTAGAGTGTATGAGAAAAATTCCAAATAACACAAAGTATTATGTCTTCCAACCCACTCAGGTATCACTTTTTAAATTTACATTGATGTGATACATGCACACAAATCATAATGGGGCATTATGTAGAAACCTAATTTTAGTACAAGGATTGTAATTTCAATGTTATTAGTGTATTTCGTATATGAATCATTGGCTAAAACTAGGTACCAACTAGAGTTTTTAATTGTTTTTTCACTTCTCTTTTCCTCTCCATGTTCCATTTTGCTTATCTTTTTCTTCCATTTTCTCTCTCTTATGGGTTATTATTTGCTTGGGGATCCCTATATTTTATCTTATTTTAAAGTTTATAGTTTTTAACTATTTTTGGAATATCCCAAAGTTGAGTGGCCTCTTTCAAAGCAATCCAAAAGTGGTCACTTTGCCTTGTGGGCCCTTTGGCCACTGTTCCCTTTTTTGGTTATATGGGACCATGTCTGATGGCTTCTACATATTTTCTTATATCAAATTGTGTGTTAATAGGTCCCTAATTTTAATTCAAGAGTTTATTTATTCAAAGCATACTAAAGAATTTTAATAAAAATTATCATGAGCTTGCATTGATTATATTCATACACTTTCAAGGATGAAATTTAGACATCAATTCTATTAATTTCATTTTATTCATACGTGTGCCAAAAGAGGGACTAATAAAAAGAGCATCAAATTCCATTGTTTAACATATTATTTTACTTATTTCACACCTAAGAAATATAAAATATCTAAATGATAAACTAACTTAGATAATGTAAAAAATGGAATTAAACCCAAAGATTTGAATTGAAATGAATAGATAGATATTGCAATTACTTAAATTAGAAAGGATAAGGTAAGAGAGAGATGATGAACTTAGTTAATTATGCATGTTTGCTACTCACAAACCCCATTAATGAATTTGAAAATTTATTACATGTGATTTTTGAACCACTTAGATCATAAAAAAGTAGATAAAAACCTAATTGAATGATATCATCAAAGACAGACACGTCTAGAAACTAAAACTATCAAGGTTTTATAGTAGTGTCCCTATGCATAGTGGGGGTTTGATATCCCTAATATACTTAAATATACACCTTTAATGTGATTATGTGTGTGTATACCTCTTTGATCCTATGCTAAAATACATGTATTCTCTTTTTTTTGTCCAAACATTATTTTTTTTTTCAACGACATGATGGCCTAAAAAATGGGTTACTATTTTAGGTTGGACTAACACCCAACACACCTCAGTAAATTTTTAAGCATTACTTATGTTTTACTATTCTAAATAATACTCAAAAGACACATAGTTATCCCACTTATGTGTGTGATTTTAGCATCTTAAAAAAATATAGAATGCAATGCTATCTTTTGGTCTTTGATACTTGATTCCATGAATATTTGATTTTGTGTATTTACATTAAACTCTGTGATCCAATATAGGGATGTTACTTAAATTTTTGATGTGTGTAGGGATTTTAATATTTTTCCAAGAGAGTGCTAAGTTTTTTCTAGTGATTCTTAAGTGTTGAGTGACCTTAAGGGTGTTTTTTTTATAGATAACTCTTTGTTAATTCACACTATAAACAACCTATGAAATGTGTCTAGGTTGACCTAATGGATACTTAAGTAGACACCCAAATTAGTTATGAGCCTTGTTTCAAAAAAAAATTCATGACTTTACATACGTGGAATCTCATTATGAATGGGAACCTATTGGCATTATTGTCTTAATATTTCACTTTATTCTCTATAAACTTGGTTGTGTACTACTTTGTTTGATATTTATACATTTTTATTTTTTTTCACACAAATATTTAGTTTGGTATTATTTATCTTTTCTATTTTATGTATGTCTAGGACAACAATAGTAAACACAAACTCTGCTAGCTACTAGTAGGGTTCAAGGTTGACAATAGTGTCCTAGTGTGATTTATGCATTTATTTTGAGTTTTACACCCCTTTTGTTTATTTATTAATATTTTTTGGTGGTTTTGGGTTGAATTTTGTGTGTTATTAGTTCCATAATTCAAATTTTATAACACTATACATACAAAGTCACTAAGAGTACTTTCTAATGATGTTACTTAGATAGATCAAGCTAATTCACAATAATGGATGTAAATATAATTATAAAAATTGGTGAAACAATAATGGATCACAATAGTTAAGAGGATAATAGTGCAAATCCAAACCAGTATAGATACTATATTAAAATATTCAAAATATAAGAGTAAATCACTTAGATGAAGCAACCTTTATAACCATGCAGTAAGAATAGAATTTGTAATATGATCCTCAAGTAATAATTGGTACCACATATACATATCATAATAATGTTATGGTTACTCCATAGGTTGAATCTACTAAAAATATGATAACATAGAGAATTATGACATGATAAGGTATTTATGCTAGTCAAATATTGGCCACATAGATCTATATACATGTTATAAGATTAAGTGAATAACATGTCCCTCCCTTTTATAAAAATATTGTCCTCAATAATGAATAAATTTGGATGCTTATATAGGAATGGCTTATCCTCCCATTTTTCATCCTCATTGATCAATTTTTTCCACTTGATCAAATACTTTTTAATCCCCCTTGTTCATAGCCTCTTACTGTGTGTTTAAATTATCTCCTTGGATTATAAAATGATTCTAACCTTCTCATCCAACTCTGGAAACTTAATATATGTGAATACTCTATATCCAATTAGATTTT
Organism: Torreya grandis; assembly: GCA_037957365.1. Lineage (NCBI taxonomy): Eukaryota > Viridiplantae > Streptophyta > Pinopsida > Cupressales > Taxaceae > Torreya > Torreya grandis. The sequence continues at coordinate 97,119 of JARHVA010003528.1, forward strand.
TCAAGTAGGAGACATGAAATACTAGATGTATGCATGTAAATTAAGGTAAATTTAGCTTGTATCCAATTGTTCCAATTTAATTCAAGATTTGATGAGGGATGTAATATTTAGGAGAATTTTTTGTATCCTTTTTTTACTTCAATGAATTTTTTGTATGGTTGTATGAACATAAATACCTAATAACCCACTTAAAAACTCTTTTAACTATGGTGTTTATTTGATTGTTTCTTCATTTGGTTATGTGCCATGGCTAAGGTCTCTCTTAGAGTAGATAATACATGTTATTGGTGTTAAATGTGTAACTCAATGAATATAACCTTTGTATGTACCCTAAAGTATGATGTGATGTATGGGTATTGGTACCCATACAATTCCACAAATGGAAACATTTTTGATGAGGAATGGAAGGAATTGTTATACCACCATTCTACTAGTGGAAGCCAGTAAACCCATCTTTGTTGTTCAACTGATGTAAAAATAAATAAATAAGCCTCTAGGTATTTTTTGACCACCTATGTTTTCCCATCAAATTGAGGATGATAATATGAGATATGATGCAATGAGTACTAAAACATATGAATAAATTAATCCAAATTTTACTGGTAAAGATAGGACCACTATCACTTACTATGATCCTCAAGGTACCATGGAGCTTTTAAACTATATCCAAAAAATAAGATGCTATTGTAATTGCTAAAAATAATTTTGACAAGGGAAAAAAATGGGAATATTTGGTGAGCCTATCCAAAATTATCATGATGACATGTTTTCCTTCCAACTTGGGCAACTACTATGAAATCCATGGAAACATCCTCCCACCTTTGGCTAGGAATAAATAAGGTTTGAAGAATACCTAGGGTCTTAATGGTCTCAATATTTTTTAATTGAAACACCATGTATACACCTAATATTATTTAATTTTATCACTTTACTAATGATTTCTCCCATAAGGGCTTGTTGGTGGTAAATCTTCATGACTTCATATTGTAAGGAGTGTATTGGGAATGCGATGGGATAAATTCACGGTAGTTTATAATAAATGTTTCCATATTATTTCATCATACATTCATTAATATTAGTATAACCTTATTTAAGTCTCTTTCTATCTTATCTATTCATCTGATTTCCATCCAAATTTCCTCTCCACCCGATATTCCTACTATATAGGCTAGACTAATATAGTTTATTTCATGTTTATCTTTTCCTATATTGTATCGACATGGTCTATACAAATATGAATATTTTACTTGATATTTATAATATATCATCCTTAAAAATATAATTATATGTTAGTTCATATATTTTGACTATATTGACTTGGTTGATACAATTAACTTAGAGTTTAATGTTAGTTTTGGGTATTAGAACTTAGATACACACACACGTATGTATATATGTATGTATATGGATAATATTATCATTCAAAAATATATAACATATTCATCTATTTTAATTACACTCACATTTATTATCTTAAATAGTAAAACTAGGAGTTATAGGTTAAGGTCTAGTCTTACTTAAATTTCTTTGAATCTCAATAGGATTCGTGTTGAGGAGGTGTCCCAATATTTAGATTCCCTATATATACCCAATTTTTACATAGTACCACATTTAATAAAAAATTTATGATGATGTGAGGACATCAAAATAAAAATAATATGCTTAGGCCCATTTGTAGTAGGAATTTTGAGCAAATGGATTAAGCTATGAAAATTTAAAGCAAAAATGTCAAACTACCTAGTAGGAGAGATTATGGAAGCAAATAATAATATATGAAGACATTCTTACCAATTCCTTGCTTTAGCTATCTTCCCTCTATGGAATCATAATTTTGACATTATGATTTCTTGATCAATGATTATGGATTCACGGATTTGACATGGAGATTATATGGCTCTAGTAGTTGCTAGTTAGTTGATTATGATTACTAGTTAATAGATCATGGAGATTCTAGTTAGTTTATATTGATTCCTAAATGTGTATCACTAGGTCAACATATAGTGTTTAAGAAACACTTCTCATTTATATATCCAAAGAATCTATTGCATGAGTTATTAGTTGTGATCTCCTAAGATCTATGGTTGAGTAGTGGCCAAGCTAAATGAATGTTTGACAAAATGAATATGTAAATGGTTGTTTGGAGTAACCATGGTACTAAATATTTGTGAAGATGAATGTTATTTAAACTAATTCTAATGAATGATGTCTAAAACCTAAATTTTAAACCCTAAGTTAACACGAATATTTACAATGAAAATTTAAACTAAAGTGATATGGTCAAAAGGAGCAAAAGGAAGGGTAGGGTAGATAGAAGGTGTTTTTGATCTTCAACCTAGACATTATGACAAAGTTTAGATTTCATCTAGACACGAATATAACCAATATATAACATGATCATAAGCACAAATCCTACTACATACCAGGTGAGGGTCTAAGGAAAAGTGAGATAATGAAAATGAGAAACTAGATTTAATTTAAAGATTTATTTCTACAAATAAATAACATTGGCACATCTATAAGAAAAGCAAAAGAAATGAAATAAATATAGAATCCTTCAATCAACCTAGCATAAGCATAATTTAACAAATCTGCTTTCATATTAGCCATCTAGAATTCATGAAAACCATTCAAATCTGAACATCAAACCAAAAAATTGAGGAAGCAACCATGATAACAAACACATAGACAAATATTGGACAAAATTTACATAATTCATTTTTGTTACTACTTGTTTTAAGCTTATAAAGTAATTTTGGTTCTAAGAACTCCCCCCTTTAAAATTGACAATACATCCTTTTATAGGTTATGAGAACAACTTATAAGATATTTGGGTTAGCCATTTTCTAATAGAACTAAGACACGTGTCCAAGACAAGTATCCCTTTACCAATGCCTTATAACTAATGAAACTATTTAACTTTGACTAACCTAAAAGCTATATATGTTCCATATTGCTCCCATATTTATAGAATAAAACATTCCATTCAATTGATTCATAGGGTCTTTTGTCAAAATAATATACTATGTTAACTTAATTGACTTCAAGACTCTACAATTTTAGCCTTTTTATTTTTTCCTTGATATTCATGGCTTTATTTCAATTTTCATATCTTTTCTAGTCTAGAATAAGTATAATTCAAGTGATTTTGGGTCTAAAAGACCTTATAATCCAATGTGTCATGTCTTTGTGGTAATGTCCATGCCAAGCTATTCATTTGATCTCAAAATGTGATCGATATTACTTTTGGACATGTGTCCTCACCTCATGCTTTCTTGAACTAGATCAAGTTCACACCGTTGATCTGCTTTATAGTCTTTAGTGATAACCTTTACCATGAATCAATGATCTATTCTTAGATATCCAAATATTTTTTCACTTGGTATTTTTTCATTCATTCCAAGTCTTTGAAAAGTACACCTTTCTCTCATACCATCGATCTGCTTTGGTAATATTGAATACACATCATTGATCTACTAGATGTACACTTGAGTGTGGATCATTGATTCCTTAGTCAATTTCTTAAGATATTTAAAATTTTTGATATCATTATCCCTTATAAGGTCCTTGACTTTTCAACTTAGATCATGCACCATCTGATTGTATATGTTTGAGTTAACATGATCTATCAAATCTTGTTGACTTGAGCGAATGTGCTCTATAATATCTTTGAGTTGCCCCCAAGATGGTGACACTTGTCACTTTTATGGAGATATTATAACCTTTGACATTTCAACATTTATCTCATGTCATTAGATCATCTCTCAATGAGTAAACATGTACATTTGGATCATCTACTTGACTTATTAACTTTTTTTGAGCTTGACACTGATCATTTTTAGGTTCATTCCATTCATACAAACATAAAATACACTTAATAAGGTCCTAGGTGATATATAAATTAGGATATAATTTTTATCCCAAGGTTTTATTCATGTTGAAAAACATGATAAAAAGATTAGGATAGTCTTAAGCTAAGTTTTTTAGAATATATAATAAAAGATTTTTGCTTAATTTAGTCCATGTGAATGACATACTAGACTAGGGGACTTCAGGAAATATAGAACTTAGAATGAAGATTTTGGAATAAAGTTTTGGTTGTGTTGATAAACATGATTAAAAATTTAATATAAATTTTAAGTTAAGTTCAAAACATAATAAAAGAGTCCCCTCATTAATTATTCCTCATGAACCATAAGATATAAAGGGCCTATCATAAATATTTTAGACTAAAGTTTAAGTTGTAATTAAGTGGTTCCCATGCAAATGGTTCCCACTTAAATTTTAATTTCATTCAAAATAACCTAAGCTAAGGTAATTAGAATGAGGTGTTTGATATAACCAAACATAGATTTAATTTATTTCAATAGACTAAAGGCTAGTAAAAGACCAAATTAACAAAAAATCATGAAACCTTGGATATTATTCATTCAAAATAAACTCCATTAGACATGTAATCTAAAACATAAAGATCCAATGTTATCAAATTTAGGCAATATTAAACCATAATCATGAGTAAATATGCTAACCAAACTAGTTGTGGATGAATTCAAATGAAAATAACATGCAAACAAGCTAGTGGTGCTATGATCAAGTGAATTTTCAATTTTAAGGTACAAATTTGTAAAATTTAAAACCAAGGGTCCCCATTTTTGAAAAATGGGGGTATGTTGACCTTAATAAATGGAAAATTTTGGTGGAAACATAGTAATATTTTAGAATAAAGAGACTCTGGTTTAGACTAATAACTAGTTTATTCATTCCATTTGATCAAGTATCATTAAGGTCAATTCATGGTTGAAACAAGTCTTGCACATGCAAAATTGGGATCAAACATCAAAACCTAGTGATGTTGTGTGTGTGCTTTGATTCCACTTATTGTTTATCATGGGATTTGGGGAACAACTTCCAAATTTCATGACTTTAAATATTAACACTAACTTTCAACATGTTTGGATATTCATTGGGAACCATGATTTCTCAAAGAAGGCTTGGTAATTGTTCTACTACTAGCCAAGCATTCATAGCCCCAATATAGATTCCTTTGGCTCCACAAAAGGCCTTGGTCCACTACCATCCAAGCATCCATAGTTCCTGTGGAGATTACCAGAATCATATTTTCTTGGATAGTCTTTGAATTTTGTAATAAGCTCTTATTTTTTCAAATTTTTATATCATTTATAACGTTTTAGCAAGGTTGGGAACTAGGTTAGCTAGGTTTTGGGATTTGGTCAGATGTTTGGTCTTTGAACAATCATCCCTGGTGTAACTTTTCCCTAGGTAATAATGTTTATTAAGTACATACATTACTATATTTCAATAATTTAAGCTTTCATCCTACATGTGAAATCCTTCTTGAAACCAAGATTAGATCAAAACAATGCTCAAAATCTCAAGAATTAATTATCCTACCCATTAATCTTTACTAGTTTCTCTAAACCCTAGTATCTATCTCATATTTCAATAATCTAAGGTCAACCAATGCCTAAGAATCATACCTACATTCTTAATTTGTGAGGTTCTTGAGCAATTAGGTGAACTTTGAGCTGAGGGCTATCCAATAGGACTTATTTAGAAGCAAGGAACAAAGCACAAAAAGCAAACACACAAAACAAACAAACAAACAAACAACAAGAAAAAAACATTTACAAACAAGGGATATGAAGGAAAGAAATAGGAAAGAAACTAATCTAAATCCCTACACTAACTCCATAAATAACCTACCTCTAGGATCAAATGGAAATTTATTTAGTCTACTACAAAACCTTGAAACATGATTATTTCCATTCAATGCCCCCTTCTTATGGATAGGATCACTTGCATGCTTGTGTCTTCTATATAAGACATTTTGACTTCCCATCTCCATTCTCAAGTGCATAGATTGAAGATATGTATCTAAGATCTAATCATCTTCTTCCTAAGTTCTTCTCTCTTGCATTAGGAAAACTAGCTCTACTTCATTAAAAGACTGATCATGTCTTATCTCATTCTCCTTCTATGGTTATATTATGAACTCATTTGGTATACTTGGATTGATGTCTTCACTAAGCTTCAACTCTTCTTGCTTTGGGACCTCCAAAATATCATTGCCTTCTTGAAGAATAGTTGCAATAGTACTTTCTATAATACAATCTTAAATCTCCACATGAAGTGGAAATGAACTATCAATATCTTCACAAAAACTCTCCAAGTCATCCCAAAAGTTATCTTCATCATGATCAATATAAAGGACATGAGATTCATTTGGAATCTTACCATTTAAAGTATGATGATCACATATTTTTGACTTTTTGATGGAGTCATATGAGAGTTCTTGATCTACTAAATTTGATTCATCTTCATCTTCTTTGCCTATAAGTGTTTCATTGATGATGTTCCATTGATCTTCATTTTTTAAAATCCCTTTCATATCTTTAAGGACTTCATTCATCGTAGTGACAACATCTTAATCTTCATCCTCATCCTCATCTTGAAATGGAAATTCAAAGGTCTCCACCATAAGAGTTATTTCAAAAGATGTAGATGTCTCAGAAGAGTTAGATGACCATGCAATATTATTATGAACCCTATAATATTTAACTAAAGGCACATCACAAATGTTTATGTCAGGCATGTTCTTATTTTTAGATGGCTCATTATTATAGTTGTCATTGTTTATTTAAAATTAGATCCAAGTCTATTTTGATTTGCATTAGAAATGATATTCAACATAGGTAAATTAAGATTGAAATTTGAAATGGCTTATGCCATTTGACTCCAGGGTCGAATTTGGTCATTAATTACCATAGCTTTAGCATCATCTAAATCCAATGTATCAATTACTCTAACAAATCTTTTCAAAAACACTGAAGTCAATAGATCTAAAGCATCTTTATAAATATCTAAAGATAAAGCCTCAATAGGTCTATAAGGAGATATAGTTAAATTAAGCATATTTTGAAATATATCATTAAGAGTTCTAATGGTTTAATTTGAATCCTTCTTCACCATAATGAATTGTTGATAAAGGACACATGGACTGATGATCTTTCCAAATTGATCAAAAAAATAATTATCAAAATCATTCCAACTAATAGTGAAATATTCAATAAGGTTAAGAAACCAATCATATGCCACATCTTTAAGAGTAAAAGGAAAAAATTTATAGTCAACATCTTCATGAAAAACATTTAACAATCTTAAGGTAACCTTAAAGAACCTGATGTGCTCTTTAGTAGTAACAATACCTGTAGGACTAAAAAAAGGAAAATACCTTTCATTATTTTTAGGTAAGTCATGTACCTAGATAGGTAAATTGATAGAAGAGCCTACTAAATATTTCATACCTTGAAGAGGATCTTACTTGTGGTAGTTCTAGCTCCAAATCTTTGCAAAGACATAGAGATCTTCAAATATTTGCAAATAATTTCATATAGATCTTCAAAGAATGACCATCTTTAACTAAGAAAGATCAAATACTTATCTAAAACCATGAATATCAATTATATTTACATAATTGATCCAATAATAACACAAATATACAAAGGATCAACTGATCTTTGAAAAAAAATCACTAGACTTGGCAAAGATACTATAAATCCATAAAGATTTAGCTAAAGGGCCTCCTTTTAGCACCAAAATGTTGATGTCTGAATGTGTATCACTAGGTCACCATAAGTGTTTAAGAAACACTTCTCATTTCTAGATTCAAATAATCTATTACATGAGTTTCTAGTTGTGATCTTCTTGAGATTTGTGGTGGAGTAATAGCCAAGCTAAATGACCATTTCACAAAATGAACATGTAAATGGTTATTGCAAGAAACCATTGTCCTAAATATTTGTGAAGATGAAATTCATCTAAACTAAGTCCAATGAATGATGTCCAAAACCAAAAGTCTAAACCTTAATATAACATGAATATTTACAATGGAAATCTAAACTAAAGTGATCTGGTAAAAAAGGAGCAAAAAGAAGGGTACGACAGAAAGGTGTTTCTAATCTTTAACCTAGTAATTATGACAAAGTTTATAGTTCATCTAGACATGAAATTAATTAATATATAACATTAAATTGCATAAGCACAGATCTTACTACATACCAAGTGAGGGGCTAATGAAAAGTGAGATAATGCAAATGAGAAACTAGATTTAATTTGAAGATTTACTTCTATAAAAAAATAACATTGGTACATCTGTAAGCAAAGCAAAGGAAATGAACTAAATCTATAATCCTTAAATAAACTTATCATAAGAATAAATTAACAAATTTGTATTCATATTAGCACATTTAGAATTCATAAAACCATTAAAATCTAAACATCAAATTAGAAAACTGAGGAAGCAACCATGATAACAAATGCATAGACAAATACTGGACAAACTTTGTATAATTCCTTGCTTGTACTACTTGCTTCAAGTTTATAAAGTAATTTTGTCTCTAAGAATTCCTCCCCTTTATAATTGTCAATACCTCCTTTTATAGGTTTTGAGAACAAATTATGATATATTTGGGTCAGCCATTTTCCAATCGAACTAAGAGACGTGTTCATGACAAGTATCCTTTTACCAATGCCTTAGAACAAATTACATTATTTAACTATGACTAATTTAAAAGCTACATATGTTCCATATTGCTCCCATTTTTATAGAATAGAATATTCCCTTTGAATGATTTACAAGGTCTTTTTTCAAAAGAATATACTATTCTAACTTAATTGACTTTGAGACTCTCTACAGTTTCAACCTTTTTATTTTGTCCTTAATCTTCATGGATTTATTTTAATTTTTTTATCTTCACTAGTCCATAACAAGTATAATTCAATTGTTTTCAAGTATAATTCACTAGCCCACATCTAGTTGTTCATTTAATCTCAAAACATGGCCTTTGTTGCCTTTAGACATGTGTCCTTACCTCATGATTTCTCAAACTAGATCAAATTCACACCATTGATTTACTTTGGAGTCTTTATACCTAACCTTTACCATGAACCATTTACCTATTCTTGGATCTCTTGATATTTTACCACTTGGCAATTTTTCATTCATTCTGGGTCTTTAAAAAGTCCTCCTTGTTCTCGCACTGTCGATCTACTTTAGCAATATTGAATGCACATCATTGATCTACTAGATATATGCTTGAGAATAGATCATTAATTCCTTGGTCTCTTTATTCAAATCTTAACACTTGTTGATATCATTCTCCCTCATAGGTTCTTTGAGTGAATGTGCTTTGTAGGATCTTTAAGCTACCCTTGAAATGGTGACTCTTCTCACTTTTATAGAGATCTTATAACTTTTAACATTTAAACTTTGATCTTATGTCATTAGATCATCTCCAAATGAGTAAATACGTACCCTCGGATCATCTACTTGACTTATTAACTTCTCATGAGCTTGACACTTGTCATTTTTAGGTTTGTTCCATTCCTACAAACATAAAATAGACTTAATAAGGTCCCAAGAGATATATAACTTAGGATATAATTTTTAGCCTAAGGTTTCATTCATGTTGATAAACATGATAAAAACCTTAGGATAAAGTCTTAAGCTAAGTTTTTAGATGATATAATAAAAGAGATCTACTTAATTTAGTCCATGTGAATGACAAACTAGACTAGGGGATTTTTGAAAATATAGAACTTAGTATGAAGCTTTTAGAATAAAGTTTTTGTTGTGTTGATAACATGATTAAAACTTTAATATAAATTTTAAGCTAAGTTTAAAACATTACCCTCATTAATTAGTCCTCATGAACCATAAGATATAAAGGTCCTAGCAAAAATATTTTAGACTAAAGTCTAAGTTGTAATAAAGTGCTTCCCACGTAAATGGTTCTTGATTAAATTTGAATTTGATTCAAAAGAACCTGAGCTAAGGTAATTAGAATGAGGGTTTTAATATGACCAAACATAGATTCAATTTGTTTCAATAGACCAAAGACTAGTAAAATACCAAATTAACCATAAAACCTTGGATATTGTTCATTCCAAATAGACTCCATTAGACATGTAATCTAAAACATAGAGATCTAATGTTATCAAATTTAGTCAATATGAAACTAGAATCATGAATAAATATGCTATCCAAACTAGCTTTGGATGATCTTCAAATGAAAATAACATGCAAACAAGCTAGTGGTGCTTTAATCAAGTGAATTTTCAATTTTAAGGTACAAATTTGTAAAATTTGAAACCAAGGGTCCCCATTCTAAAAAATGGAGGTATGTTGACCTTAAAAGTTTCCATATAGGATTGGATTTATTTATATAATCTCAGTTAGGGAAAATCAATGCCTCATATTCAATCTTAGTCCATTGGGATCAATGGTTGAGGAATTTCCAAGGAATTAAAAATTCCTTGGAAACCTCTAGAATAGAGGCTTATAGAAGGGGAAGGTTAAGTTAGAGAGGATTATATAATCCTCTTATTATTTCTTAGGACTATGTATGGGATTATATAGGGATTAGGTGGGTGATTAGGGACTAGGGGTGTAGGACAACCTAGGAGTAGGCTAGTGTAGGTGGGTAGGTGAGTCATGGGAATTTAAGATTCCCAAATAATGGATAATTAGGCTAAGGATAAGATAATGGGGATTTAGGAGAATTAATGAAGAAGTGGGGAAAAAAAAGGTTAGTGAATGAATAAATTATGAGGGGGGATGTTATATAAATAACTACGAAGGCGATAAATTAGAGGGATTAATTAGAATAATTAAGGTGTGTGGATTTAGGTGCATATATTTTGCCCCTCTTTAAAAAGGCATTATGAGTGGAGAAAAGTGGAAGGATTAATTATATTTCAAAGAAAAACATTTCATGGATGACTATTCATAGATGATATTAGTGGATATGATACCCCCTCAACAGGACATATGGGGAAAAATGAGATGTATGGCCACTTGAAAGAAGAAATGAGGGACATGAAGTAATGGATAGATAAGGGGATGAGATTTTATATTTTGGATAGAAGATGAAGAAGACAAATTTGACTTGAGTATTTAGATATAGAATGATGATGCCCTTGATAAAGACATATGCACAAGGAGTGAGAATTGAATGTGTTATCATTGTAGACACATCACAAGGGAGAATAAATGGTAATGTGATGAGAGGATAAAAAGTCACAAGATTTCAAAATATCCCATGCAAGGACACATGCAATAGAGAGCTATTGGCTAAGATAAGAAAAGGATTTGATAATATTGATGATAGGTGTAACTCAAAGATAAATTTAAGTGATATGATGAGTGAGACAAGAGATACGAAATGATAGTATCTAGTGACCAAAAGATGGAAGGGAATAATTAGACTGTGTTACATCAAATCAATGAGCCATAATGTGATTAATAGTGATGATGTCCCTAACAAGGACACATGCAAGGGAATATGAGATGATAATATATTTATGGTCTTGGTTATTCCCCAATCCAGGGAGGAATTGTAAATGTTAAATGATTAATTTACCAGTCAATTATAATGGATGATAGATGAAGAAAATATGAATGTTGTGACTTATTGAGCCTAATCAATAAGTGTAGGTGATTGATGAAAATATTAGGGATATCATTGTGAGGATGGTGATTGATTAATAGATTGATTGACGAATGATTGATATTATAGCTCAAGGATCAAACTAATGTAGGATTTAAGGATGATGGAAGACAATATATATGGGAGGATGGATGATGAAGAAAGAGGTGAAATGGCCAAGATATATTTGGGTACTAAAAAGTGGCCAAGTGTTGCCTATATATTCTAAAAAGACCTCAAACCAATGTAGTTCTAATTTAGGTATAAATGGCAATTAATGGAGTATAAGACATTGATGATGAGGATGATTAGTGAGTAGAGGAGAAAAGAGTGGATATTAGTTAGATGAGTTGATGGGGGTATATTAGACTGGAATTGATGTTAGGACTTGATGGGATCATGGGAGTGTGATAAGAAGATGTGATGGGTATTTGAGGATTAAGACTAGTAGTCACACATATTATTGGAGATGTTAGACATTACACATTTGATTGCTTCCATGTGACAAAGGATTTTAAGATATCCAAGACACTTTGATTATGAAATGCTTCTTTGATAAGATAATTTGAAGTATTTTCAACCTTATGGAGAGTTCTTTTGACATTATTTTTATTTTCATATTGGATTTGACTTTTAATACCCCCTGGTGCTTGATTTTGGCTTCACTAGAGGATATTGATTTTTGATGATCCCATAGTGCCTGACATTGGGATTCACTAGGGAAAGATGCCTTTTGATTACGCTGATGAATTGAATTTTCTTGATTTTAAATTATGGGATAAAATTTTATTTGATTATGATTTATGACTTTTGTAATATGGTCTTAGACCTCGACATTTGTGCCACTTATTATATTACTTGGGCAAGAGTCCAATGATGTATGTTCTTATTCATCTTGATGGAGGGAGGTGATTAAATGATAATTGATAAGAAAGAAAGGATCTATAATAAATGAATGTGGAGGAGATGGTATGTTGATTTAAATGAGTGGTAATAGGGTAGCATGGTCCTCCTATGATTTCCTAAGAGACCCAACTTTGACATCAAATAAGATATCCTCAATATCAATAAAAGGATCACTAAGACTAGTGATAGTAAATGCCTCCAAAGTAGGATCATATTTGTTTTAACAATCTTCAATTGATAAAGATTTGAATAAATTTTTTATGATGTTATCATCTATATTGGGATGAAAATATATTCTTGGTGATTTATTGGAGGTGTCTAGATTAGATGTATCCTCAAAAATATAGCCATAGTCATCATCTACTACAACATTGATGAGGGATGAGGAATTTGATTTAAATACTAGAGTTGAACATGATCTTGATGTAGCTAAAACTTGTATGGACTCTAATATACATAATGTGATGATCATAATATAATATTTATTATCTAAAAGTGACATCTCAACATGGGCTTTTGTATATGGTGGATGAGGGGGAGATGATGGAGGAATAGTGGATTCACCAAAGATAGGCCCATAGAGGAAAGACTTATGAGATGATGGGGGACTAGGTTCATGTGGAAGAGACTCATTTTTTATGGAGGATTTATCAAATATGGGGGGATCATGGAAGATGGATGTGGTATCTTGACCTTGGCTTAGAAGTGGAAGGGCTTGATCATGATCAAGAATGGAATCTTGGCATTCCTCTTCTTGTTTAGCCAATTTTATAGACTCATCTGATTCATTTTCAATTTCTATATCACCATGGTCGATGAGGTCTTAGATGTAGTTTTGGAAATTCCAACTTTGATTAATGATATGCCCCTAGATTTGATGGTAGACATAGCATTGGTTATCTTTATACCAAGAGGACATAGGTTTGTTGGGTCGAAAATGTCATATGGGTAGATAGACCATCATGTCAATAACAACAAGTTGGTGGATGAGGACTTCTAAAGATATAGGAAGAGAAGTATAGGGGCTCTCTTCACTTCATGAATTGGATGTGGAATCATTAAACTATATATTAGATGCTTATTAACATGATTGGGTTGGTGGACTAGTAGTATATAAAGTGGCCAGGATTAGATCCCTTTACTAGTGTAGGAAGGGCTATATGATTGGCTATTACTAGTGGATGGATGATTGAAATGGGACTCACATGGATGGGTTTGGACTAGAGGCAATAATGGTTAAATGGGGTTGATGTTTGTAGGATATAAGTGCTCATCTTAAGAAGATGAAAAATGAGCATATCCCTATTGACTATGAGGCATTGTTCAATCAGGTTATTGACCAAATTTGTTTTGGAAGCCATGGGTAGGGATGAGAGGAAATATAGATGATGTGGACTCACCATCCCTAATTAGAAAGAATAAGGGATTGAATTGAAAGACTAAGGGATGAAGATGTAATGTGTGGAACAAATTGGACAAAGGCTTACTTTAGTCCAATCTTAAGTTTTAGTTGGTGATATGAGATGTTGGATGGGATAAGATAATATTTAAGTAGACCAATTAGGACATGATATAGACCTTGATGATGTTGATTGGATTTAAATAAGTGAGATATGACAATCCATAAGATTGGATGAGGGGCTATACTAGCCCAAGAAATTGATTTCAATTGGTAATTGATTAGATTAAGACTAAATCAAGACTAAGATGATAAACTCAAATAGGATGTTATGATTGGATTAATGGGATTGATAGGATATGTGATGGTGACTCAAACTTAATTAGACATAGGCAAAATAATGATGAGGACCCTAATAAAAAGAGTTATTTTCTAATGTGGATGAGACTAAAGTATGACTATAGATTTAATAGGATAACTAGTATAGACAAGAGGATGATTGGGGTTGGACTATGATTAGGACTACATAAACAAGGTGAATAGGCAAGACAAGATCAAGACAGATGATTAGTTATGGATAAAGTGAACTTAGGATAATATATGGAAAATATGTGATTAAGATATGAAAGTGAAGGGGGGTATGACCAATTATGGGTGGATGTGACTAGATAAGGATAGGATTAAGACAAAAGGGTGACATAAGATAAGATGAGACAAGTAAAATGATGTACAAAGATAATATGTATAAGAGGATGATGATAAGGATGTAGAAATTGATATAATGATAATAAAGGATGTACAAGATGATGATATGTGAATACCTATTAGGTGTATATAATTTTGGGTAAAGGCTGACTTGGATCATAAATAACATTGGTCTAACATGATACACACCAAATCTAACAAACCATAAACCTAAGACTAGTAAACTGATCTTGGGTGTGTAACCTAATGACTACACCATATAATGGCTTTGTGGGTGAGGATATAGGATGGTGACTAATAACATAATCTCCAAAACCCTCTCAACCCCATATGCTCATGATGGTCACTTTGAAGTTGATCTTGACTTTAGTAATAAGTCATATTTTATATCCTTAAGGTCTTATGCTAGGCTAAACGGGCTCTCTAGGGGTGTCCCTGATATATGTTAGGTATAATAGGGCCAAATTATATGTAGGGAATTTTACAATGCTTGGTTCAAAAAAATAACTCTTTCCTTTCATAGATGGTCTATATGGGGTCAACCACTTAGCCTAACGATAGTTGTCCTTGATATTTATACTCTATTAGAACAAGGAGTGTGGTGGTGAAATCCATGGTCACTATCACCCTAAGAAAATGGAAAGTACATGGGTGTAAATTACACATCATATTTCTCCTATAAAATAAAAATAGAGGGTCTATTAGTGGTTTTTAATCCTCCAAGAATCACCACAAGGATGAAAAGAGGAGAGAATACACCACCATAACTATCTGGTGACAAACATACCAAAAAAAGATTAATTAACTAATTAATTATATGTGAGATATATAAAATAGGTAATAATATATAATTTAATTTAAATATAGTGATTAAAATGATTAATAGTCTTAAGCAAAATGATTTTTATAATGCTAAAATCTCTTTGATGGGTGGCCTACAAGAAAATTATTAGTAACTTGATTGGCACTCTTGAGAGGTAACCTACAAGACAAGGCATTAGAAAAAAATATGGCCTAAAAAATAAGATGTTAATAAGTCACAATAGCCACTATATTCACTCTTGCAATAAACACAATGTTTGTCAAAGAGGCCTTAATAAAAATCATTGAAAAAATCATGATTTGGCTCTATAACTTCTTTGGGTGAACAAGCCATAATATGAGGGTCTAGGGGTGGTAGCCCCCGATGGGGTAAATGGGTAGTACCCCTTGAGGGGTTAAGGGGTGGTGCCCCTTATAGGGTCAAAGGGTAGAGCCCCTTATGGGGTTAAGGGTCAATTTGGGCCTTGTAGGAGGCTTGGAATGACTCAAAAATCACTAAAAATGACTCTTAGAATGCACTAAAAAAGACAAAATTGAATGAAAAAATTAGTGGAAAAAAGTAACTTAAGAATGCAATATCACATATACACAGTCACACCAATGCAATACCACAATTTGAAAGGGTGATATCATAAATTTTATGCAATATCACTACTGCAAAGTAGTGATTTTATAGAAAGTGGCTAACCATTAGTGGTTATCATGTAGTTTTCTATAAAATCATAAGTGGCTAGGCAATATCATAATTTCAAGAATGAAAATATTATGGAAGATAGTAAAAATTTACAAAAAAATTGAACAATACAAATTCCTAGATGATTATGATTGATTACCCATATGTTTAAAAATGCAAATGCCTAAGAAATATTTGGAGATAACTATGGAAAATTAATCTTATGATGATGTATATAGATTTTTACCAAGACAAGACCTTTTTTAAATCAAAAATTGATAAATCATACACAATTTATAGAATAAAAAGGTATTTCTAATCATATTTTTCATAAATCTTGTATTTATCAGCTAAAGATATTAACCAGTGAGAATATATATATATATTGGCCCAAAACACTAAAATAATATTCTAAAAGATTTATATGATTATTGGTATTCATAAAAGATAGAGAATGACAAGATTGAACCATGAAGGTTAGATGTCAAAGGATAAATGTTGGTAGATTTTATAAGAATTACAATATCATGACTGTCATGGCAATACCATGACATGCAGGTCAATACCGTGACTTGTGAATCTACTATATTGTAACTTAGTAGCTAAGCATTAAAATCTCAACTAGTCCCATTTTTCTTGCAGAATCATGATTAGGAAAGCAATATCACTATTAACAGTGCAATATCTCTACTTTCAAAGTAACTCTATTGCCTAAGGATAAAAACCTATCAAACAAAGAGAATGTTATTAGTTTAAACTTGGAAATTAGTAAAAAACTTTAACTCTCAAGGTAAAACCACAAGTACAATGTCATGATATGGAGGGCAATACCATAAGTTTCACTTGTGCATGAAAATTTCTTCAAATCTGGCACGTGTTCTTGTCCAATTAGTCTTGTAAGCTACCAAAAACACTTCTAGGATCCAAAATTGTTAAATTATCACCATGGTCACCAAAATGTATAGGAATTTTGAGAAAATGGATTAAACTATGTAAATTTAAACCCAAAATGTCAAACTACCTAGTAGGAAAGATTGTCAAAGCAAATCAGAATAGACAAAGACATTCTTACCAATTCCTTACTTTAGCTATTCTCCCTCCAAGATATTCAAGCGGATTATTGATTTTATATTTCCATGGACTCAAAATTTTGACATTATGATTTCCTGATCAATGATTATGGATTCATGGATTTGACATGGAGATTTTATGGCTCTAATAGTTGTTAGTTAGGTTCTTATGATTGATAGTTAATAGATCATGGAGATTATTGTTAGTTTCCATGGAGGAGTGATTTTATTTGTATAAGCCAAGGGAGGGAAAATAAATGGCTCATATTCAATCTTGGTCCATTGGGATCAATGGTAGAGAAATTTCTAAGGAATTAAAAATTCCTTGAAAATCTGTAGAATAGAGGCTTCTAAAGGGGGAAGGTTAAGTTAGAGAGGATTCTAAAATTGGAGGATTATAGAATAATCTTAAGGTGTGGAACCTAAAAGCTTCACCTAAGGAGCGTTTTGTAGTTTGAAGGTTTACACAGTCACCAACATCGATCAGAAGCGATCGACATCGGTTAGGTGCAGTTCAGAAGATGCCGACGTCAGCATGAATCAACTGACATCGGTCAAAGGCAAGCAGGTAAGAACTGGCATCAATTACCTGTGCATCTAGAATGCTATTTTCATGGATAGAATTGAGTGTTTGCATGATGGGATTAAGTCATAGTCTTAAGTCCGTGTCTCTATCTTTAGTAAGACTATTTTAGAGCCCTTGTTTAAGTGGCATAACTATTGGTTGTAAATGCATGCTCATGTTTCGTAATTCTATATGTAGGATTAGATCTTCTTAGCTTATGGTAATGTATTGGTATGTTGAAGAATAGTACAAAATTGAATCATTTCAGGTTGTTGGAGATGATTGTACTTGAGAGAGAGAGCTCTTGAGGGAAAGAGATCTAGAGAGAGATATTTACATCTGAGAGAGGTGTGGAAGAAAGAAGTTTCTTCAATTGTATTCCTTCTATAAAGATTTTAATACAAGTTTTCAAGGTGGTTTCTTGTATCTCTTCTTCTTTGCTATTATCTGATTCTAGTTACTTATCATTCTGATTTAATTTCATGTTTATTGCTTTCATAAGTGTAATCAAATTGTTGGTTGATCCCCAACAAGTGGTATCAGAGCTCAAGTTCACTAACAGGTGGTTCAGATTTGTGTAGTGTGTATTGATTACAGGTTACTCACAGGGGTTTCTGTAGGGATTTCTATTTGAGTGGGAGAAGCAAGGGCAGAAGAAAGTAAATTGAGAATGGAGAAGTTTAATGGCAAAAATTATCAACATTGGAGAATGCAGATAGAGGATTATCTGTATCATAAAGATCTATACTTACCATTAGGTGGGATTGCAAAGAAGCCCACAGACATGGATGATGAAGAATGAGAAGTTCTTGATAAAAAGGCTCTGGGGTCTATAAGACTAAGTCTGGCATCTACTGTGATATCTAATTTATCACAGGCAAAGTCTATGGTAGAGTTAATGACTACTTTAGCAAATTTGTATGAAAAACCCTCAGCTTCTAATAAGGTATATCTTATGAAACAGTTATTTAATTTGCGTATGTAGGAAGGTGGATCTGTGTCTAATCATCTAAATGATTTCCATGGAATTGTAAATCAATTAAGTTCAGTCAAAATAGTGATTGATGATGAAATTAAAGCTCTTTTAATATTATGTTCTTTGCTTAAAAGCTGGCATAGCTTAGTAATGGCAGTTAGTAATATTGCATCTGCTTCAAATATTTTAAAAGTAGAGGATATTGTTAGTGTTATCTTGAATGAGGAAATTCATAAGAAAAGCAAAGAGGAAACATCAGGGAATGCTTTAAGTTTTGAGAGCAGGGGAAGGCAAAAAGAGAAGAGCAAGAGGAGATCAAGGTCTAAGTCAAAGGTGAGAGGTAGATCCAAATCCAAAAATGGCAAGAAGCCACAATGCTAGAATTGTGGAAAGATAGGGCATATAAGCAAAGATTGCTGGTCAAAGCCTAAGGAGGACAATCAACACGAAGGAAAGGAAGAAGCAAAGGTTGCAGGTATTACACAAGATGCTTTAATATTCTCTTTGCATAATAATATAGAATCTTGGGTGTTAGATTCTGGTGCATCTTTTCATGCTACCCCTAATAGAGAATATTTTAGTGACTATGTCCAAGGAGATTTTGGAATAGTGTATCTAGGGGATGATGAGCCTTGTAAAACTATTGGCAAAGGTAAAGTGCAGCTGAAAATCTAGAATGGAAACACATGGGTGTTGAGAGATGTTATGCATGTTCCTAGCTTGAAGAGGAATTTGATTTCTATAAGAAAGTTAGGGGATGAGGGTTGTATAGTAACTCTCACAGCTGAATCTTGGAAGGTGACCAAGGGTACACTTGTAATGGCCAGAGGTAAGAGAGTAGGTACTCTCTATTTATGTAATTGTGTTACTAACAATTCTCCTTCTATATTATCTACTTCAGATGTGGATGCAAAGTTGTGGCACTCAAGGCTTGGCCACATGAGTGAGAAGGGAATGTCAATTTTTAAGTCCAAAGGTATGCTTTCAGATTTAAAAAACATAGATCTAGATTTTTGTGAGCACTATGTTTTTGGGAAATAGAAGAGAGTAAGTTTTCTCAAGACTGGGTCAACAAAGAAGAAGCATAAGTTATAGCTTGTTCACACAGATGTGTGGGGACCAGCCCAGGTTGCTTCTGTTGGAGGATCATAGTACTATCTTTCATTCATAGATGATGCTAAAAAAAGGTATGGGTCTATTGTATTAAGAAGAAATCTGATGTATTTGAGACTTTTAAGATTTAGAAAGCTATGGTTGAGAATGAAATAGGCAGAAGATTGAAGTGCCTGAGATTTGACAATGGTGGTGAGTTTTGTAGCTATAAGTTTAATTGGTATTGTTATATGCATGGAATCTGCAGGCAAAGGATGGTTCCAAGGACACGTCAGAAAAATGGAGTTGCTAAAAGGATGAACAGAACAATAATGGAGCATGCAAGGTGTATGAGATTGCATGTTGGTTTGCCCTTAGAGTTTTGGGTAGAAGCTATTGACACTGCAGTGTACCTAATTAATAGAGGACCCTCTACAGCTCTAGATGGTGGAATTCCAAAAGAGGCATGGATAGGTAAAAAGTTAGATCTCTCATTTCTCAAAGTTTTTGGTTGTGAAACCTTTGTGCACGTTGATAAGGAAAATAGAAAGAAGCTAGATGCTAAGTCTATGAGGTGCACATTTATTAGCTATGGCTCAGATGATTTTGGTTTCAGATTTTGGAATCTAGGAACTAACAAGATAATTAGGAGCCATGATGTTGTTTTCAATGAAAAAGTGATGTATAGTGATCAGTTGAAGAACCTGAATCAATCTATAGAAACTGATGTCGATCAGATAGTGATCGATGTCGGTAGGACAAGAACTGATGTCGGTCAGGCAAAATTGATGTCGGCTAGTTATAGGCTTGGAAGTGATCGAGGTCGGTCACTGTCAGAGAATTTGGGTAGATAGCGTGTTGTGGATGAGTCTCAGATGCTCATCAAGAGGTCAAAAAGGGTAAGTAAACCTCCAATTCGATATTCCCTTTCATTGTTCTATTTATTGCTTACTGATGGTGGAGAACCAAAAAGTTTTGAAGAAGCAATATAGGTAGAGTCCAAGGATCAGTGGGAGCGTGGCATGGTTGAGGAAATGGAGTCCTTGAAAGAGAACCAAACATGGAATTTGGTTGAGTTGCTAGCTGTTAAGAAGACACTGAAGAATAGATGGACCTATAGATTGAAGGAAGGTGAGAATGAATAGATGAGATATAAGGCTAGGTTGGTAGTTAAAGGATTTGCACAAAATCCAGGTATTGATTTTTGTGAGATTTTTTCTCCTATTGTTAAAATGACTTCTATACGGACTGTACTGTCTTTGGTTGTTATTAAGGATTTACATCTTGAGCAGCTTGATGTCAAGATAGTGTTTCTTCATGGAGATTTGGATGAGGAAATATATATGGAACAACCAGAAGGATTTGAGGTCAAAGGTAAGGAGAAGTTAGTGTGCAGATTGAAGAAAAGCTTGTATGGCCTCAAGTAAGCTCCTAGACAATGGTATTTGAGATTTGATAGATTTATAACTGAGCATGGCTATAGTAGGTGTCAATCTGACCATTGTGTGTATTTTAAGAGATTGGATAATGGTAGATATATTATTCTATTGTTGTATGTAGATGATATGCTAGTTACAGGATCACACATGCAGGATATCTCTAAGCTTAAGGTGAAAGTAGCTCAAATATTTGCCATGAAGGATTTGGGAGCAGCAAAGAAAATCCTTGGCATGAGCATTAAGAGAGACAGGAAAAATTAGAGGTTGATTTTGTCTCAAGAGGATTATGTGAACAAGGTGTTGAAACAGTTTAACATGCAGGATGCAAAACTGGTAAGCACACCTTTGGCTAGACATTTTAAGTTGAGTAAAGAACAATGTCCTAATTCACATGATGAGGTAGAGTACATGAGTAGAGTTCCATATTCTTCCATAGTAGGGAGTTTAATGTATGAAATGGTTTGTACTAGACCAGATATTGCCCAAGCAGTGGGAGTTGTAAGTAAGTATATGGCCAATTCAGGAAATGAACACTGGAAAGCAGTTCAGTGGATCCTTAGATATCTGAGAGGAACCAGCAGTAGGCATTTGTGCTATGGAGGTTCAGATACTTCTCTACATGGTTATGTAGATTCAGATATGGCAGGTGATTTGGATGGCAAGAGGAGCACCACAGGATATGTTTTCACTATTGGTGGAGCAACGGTTAGCTGGATATCAAAGTTGCAGAAGGTTGTTGCCTTGTCAACTACAGAAGCAGAGTATATTGCAGTCACAGAGGCTAGAAAAGAGATGATATGGATGACATGATTCATGGAAGAGTTAAGAAAGGAGCAAGAGAGTTGCAGATTGTATAGTGACAGTTAGAGTGCAATTCATTTGGCTAAGAATTCAGCCTTTCACTCAAGAACCAAGCACATACAACTAAGGTACCACTTCATACGACAGGTATTGGAAGATGGTGAGTTGATGCTAGAGAAGATCCATACAGATAGGAATCCTGTTGATATGTTAACCAAGCCAGTTACAAAGGAGAAGTTGAATCTTCATTCAACTTCTGTTGGTCTTCATGATTGAGTTGAAGATGGAGGAGCTAGAAGATGTTGTTGTATAGGTACTGGTGCAGCTATTTATCTCCAAGTGGGAGATTGTTAAGGTGTGGAGCCTAAAAGCTTCACCTAAGGAGCATTTTATAGTTTGCATGTTTACACAGTCACCGGCGTTGGTTAGGAGTGACCGACGTCAGTCAGGTGCAGTTCAAAAGATGCCGGTGTCGACCTAAATCAGCTAATGTCAATCATAGGCAAGCAAGCAGAAACTGGCATCGATTACCTGTGCATCTAGAATGTTATTTCTGTGGACAGAACTGAGTGTTTGCATGATGGTATTAATTCATAGTCTTAAGTCTACATCTCTATCTTTAGTAAGACTATTTTAGAGCCCTTATTTAAGTGGCATAACTATTGGTTGTAAATGCATGCTCATGTTTCCTAATTCTACATGTAGGATTAGATCTTCTTAGCTTATGGTAATGTATTGGTATGTTGAAGAATAGTACATAATTGAATCATTCCAAGTTGTTGGAGTTGATTGTACTTGAGAGAGAGAGCTCTTGAGGGAAAGAGATCTAGAGAGAGATCTGTACATCTGAGAGAGGTGTGGACGAAAGAAGTTTCTTCAATTGTATTCTTTCTGTAAAGAGTTTAATACAAGTTTTCAGGGTGGTTTCTTGTATCTCTTCTTCTTTGCTATTATCTGATTCTAGTTACTTATCATTCTGATTTAATTTTGTGTTTATTGCTTTCATAAGTGTAATCAAGTTGTTGGTTGATCCCCAACAAATCTTTGGATTAATTAGGATTAGATAAGGATTAGGTGGGTGATTAGGGACTAGGGGTGTAGGAAAGCCTAGGATTAGGCTAGTGTAGGTCGGTAGGTGAGTCATGGGAATTTAAAATTCCCAAATAATGGATAAGTAGGGTTAGGATAAGATAATGGGGATTTAGGAGAATTAATGAAGTAGCGGGGAAGAATAAGGTTAGTGAATGAAAAAATGATAAGGGGGATATCAAATAAATGACTAAGAAGGGGATAAATTAGAGGGATTAATTATAATAATTAAGGCAAGTGGATTTAGGTGCATATACCATTATCCCCCCATTTATCCTCTTTTTGATTCCAAACCTTCCTTTAGTTCAAAATTTGTAAAATATGACTTTAAACATTTCAACTCTTAAAATTTCATGGGGTACAACAAAATCATTGTGGTAATTTTTGCAACCACCCTTGGGAATTTGACAAACTATCCCAATGGTTGTGAAAATTATCATGGTAGTTTTGTTAACCTTCACAATGGTTGTGCAACCACCGCCTTAAATATAATGATGGTTTTGTCACTATTTATGGGAATATGCATTAAAATTAAGAAACACATGTCTTATATTGTTTTACATGTTTTCTACTTCACTTTGCATTGTGCTTCTCCCATATAGCTTAAAAATTAGTCTTATAAAATTTATAATCATTTCTATTTAACTCTCAATCAATTCTTGTTAACTCCAACATGCATCAATTGCCCTATTAATTATAAATAAGCTTGTATTATTAGTGTAGGTTTTTACTTTTCCCTATTATTTAATTAGGGAAATCATATTTGTGCATACTTGGAGTTTTCCTACATTAATGGGATAGGCTAGCTTATGTGGAGATGTGTGTCATAGATGTGTCATAGGTGTCATAAGAATTTCATAAGTAACTCCTTTAACTAGCTATTCTAGGTATGGGAGTTACTTCTCTATTCTTAGCACCTTATCACCACCTTTCATGGAGGAGTTATAGTCTATTCATGGGGTGCCTTGACCACCTTTCTTGGAGGAGTTACGTGCTATCCTATATGTATTCTTCACTTTGGTCATCTTAGGTTAATCAATATCAGGTTTTCTCCTATTTGTCTTGTGCAATTTATCTCCTTATATAATTTCAAATTGCTTCAGCATCTATGTGATGTGCACTAGCTTCATCTCGTGTGATCACATCTCCATTGCATTTGCATTATCTAGATTCTGGCAACAAATCCGATATGGTATTAGAGCCACCCCGGTAATCATGTGTCTGGTTATGCTATTAGTTTATTTTGAAATCATGAGGAGTGGAGTTCTCTTTATGTTTTTTATTTCCAGATCTGATCTAAAATAAAATAAAAAACCTTTCAATATCATTTCTTGTGTTGTTTTTATCTATTCCTTGGGAGCCTTGGCCTTGGGTGTCTTGGCTATCTTCTCTTTAGTCTTTACAGGCACAACAACTTCAATCACTGGTTTCTTCACAACAGGTGCTAGTTTTGCAATGGTAGGCATCCTTGTAGGCCTTCCAACAACCTTCTTTGTAGCGGCAAGTTTAGCAGTCAGCTTGGTAGCAATGACCTTCTTGATTGCAGGTTTTTGCACCTTATTTTTCCCTCTACAGATTTGCCTCTACTTGCCACTTTTTTGCACCTTATTTTGGTGAGAGAATTCTGCCAGACCTATTATTTTTTTTTAAATGGTGCCCCTTCCTTGTTTGGCATCCCATGTGGGCCATTAAATACTTGGCTTTCCATTTATTTTTGTCTTTTACTTTAATTTTTTATTTAAAATTGACTTGTCAAAAAAAAATTAGTCAATTTGACTGAATATTAAGTATTTTAGACAATTTGATAATTTGGGGGTTTAAATTTAAACTTGTATCTTCACCTGTCGAAGACGAAGGGTGAGGCCTAAGTTGGCAGGAGGCCAATTCCCCCTCAAAAAGACTTCTTTTGGATTCCTCACTCTGTGCCAAGTCCAATGAGTGGTTGGAAGGCCACCTTCTCTCTCAAAATAGGCTTTTTTTAATGTTTTAGTGTTTATTTGCAAAAACACTAGTTTACGAGAAATTGAATCTTTAATATCTTGCAAATGGTAGCTCAAATTTGGGTTCTATTTTTTTGCAAAAGTGTTTGTATTTCAATTATCTATAGTGTAGGCTTGTTATTTGTTAAAAATGCACTAGTTTATAAACTGCCTAAAATTTGGGTCTCCCAGGATGCATTTTCAGCTAAGTCCAACATCCTATTTTCTTAAAGTTTTGCACTAATTGCTCTAAGATGCATTCTCAGCTGAGCCTAACATATTTTGAGTGTGAAATTGCATATTTGGGGGGCTTAACATTTTAGGGGAGTGTGATTGCTTTTCAGCACTTGCAATCTTTGCTTTCATTTTTCTTTCTGCATAAATTCACAACATGCAATTAACACAACTTCACCTAAATTTAGCTTAAAATGGATTCTTTTCAACTTAAACCCCTAACACCCTTCAACTATCATGAATGGAAGGTAAAAATGTCAATCATTCTTAGAAGCAAAGGGTTGTATAAGATCACCATGGGTACTGAAGTAGAACCCAGCACTGATGCTAAAAAGGTTAAGTGGTACAATCGTAGTGATGAAGCCTATAGATTACTGAGCTTGTCTATGTCTCCAAAACTTCTCTTCCATTTAGAAACTACCAAGACTCCCAAATACATATGGGACACCTTAGAACTCTTATTTGGGAAGCTTGATGAGATGAGAGGTCATGAGCTCGAAAATGAACTCATAAGTCTAAGTCTTAGCAACTTTGACACCCTACATGACTTCTTCACTAAGTTTAAGGCCTTTAGATTGCAATTGAAAAAATGTAGGATAGAGAAGAAAGATGATCAACTCATTCTTTCTATTCTCACAAATTTAGGTCCAAGCTATTCAATCTTTGTCTCCACTTTCCATGCCACAAAAAGTGCCCTTGGCACTACATAGAAAATGCCTTCTTTGGATTCATTCATTGCTGACTTGACTAGGGAGTAAGATAAGCTAATTCAAATGGGCACAATGAATTCTACTCAACCCCAAGCTTTGATAGTTGGAATGGTAAGGATAAGACTTCAACAAAGGAGAAGAAGAAAGAAAACAACAATCCTGCCAAAAACACTGAGTCTTCCTCTTCCGATGCTAAACCTAAGAAGGAAAAGGTTAAGTGTGCCTATTGTAAAAAAATAGGGCATGATGAACATAAATGCATGAAGAAACAAATAGATCACCTAACTCATCTTCTAGAGAAGCACAACATAGGTGTTCCTGAGTCCATCAAGTAGAATTCATCTACCCAAGATTCTACCAAGGCAAAAGGTAAGGGTAAGGAGAAAGAAAAGGGAAAGACCCTTGTAGCAACTATATCTTCTACAACATCATGGGTCATTGATTCAAGTGCTTCTCACCACATGGGCTCTTCACTAGTTGAGTTTTCATCTTTAGAGCCTTGTAGCATGACTTCAATTAGTTTGGGTGATGACACATCAGTTTATGTTGTAGGGAGAGGGTCATTTGAAATGGAAGGAAGAACATTCAATAATGTTCTAAGTGTTCCCTCTCTTTCAACCAATCTCCTATCAATGTACCAATTCACTCACATTGGTCAGGGCATAAGAGTTGAGTTTTCACCAGATTCAATGGCTATCAGGGAGTTGCATAGTGATACTACAGTGGTAGTGGGTAGGGTAGATCACCAAGCAAGGTTATACACCTTCTCACATTTTGCACCAAATACTTCTCCAATAGCATTGCTGACTCCATTTAGATGGAGTTAGTAAATTATGGCATGACCGGTTTGTTCACCTTAACTACCATTGCCTTGAACAACTTTGAAAAAATGACATGGTCATTGGCTTGCCTCGTGTCCAATTCTCAAAAGGACTTTGTGAGGGGTGCTCCCTTGGGAAGCATCTCGAAGCAAAATTTGACAAAGGCAAAGCTTGGAGGGCTTCACAACCTTTGGAGTTAGTCCACGATGATGTATTGGGACCCTTTCCCAAACTATCTTTCATAAGGGCCAAGTACATCCTCACTTTCATTGATGATTTCTCTAGGTACACTTGGATATATTTTCTCAAACAAAAGTCTAAAGTGTTTGAAAATTTCCTAGACTTCAAGGCTCTTATTGAGAAATAGAGTGAGAAATCCATCAAGGTTCTTCTAATTGATAATGGAGGGAGTATGCCAGCAATAGGTTTGAGCAATTTTGCATCACAAAGGGGATTGATTTGCAGTGCATAGTCACTTATAGTCCTTCACAGAATGGGGTTCTAGAATGCAAAAATAGGTTCTTGAAAGAGATGGGTAGCTATATGATTCACTCCAAATCCTTAGCACCATAGTACTGGGCCGAAGCCATCAATTGTGCTTGCTACATTCAAAACAGGGTTCTTCACAAAGATTTGAAAGGGATAACACCATTTGAAGCTTGGCATAAAAAGAAACCTGATGTTGATAACCTTAGGGTTTTCAGATCCCCAGCCATGGCCTGCATACCGAAGAAGAAACGTAAAGCTATGGAATGTCAGTCTAAGCCTTGCATCTTTGTAGGATATCTAGATGGTATTAAGGGGTATCACCTTCTAGATATGACCACTCATGAGTTGTTCATTGAGAGAAGTGTCCATTTTCAAGAGAGTCTTAGAGACTCAACACTTGGCACTTCTTCTCCCTCATTAGATCTACTTCATGATGATTCCTCATCAAATTTAGATCAGCCACAATAGGTTCTTAAGCCAGAGCCATCTTCTTCTTCTTCTTTAAATTTAGATAGTGAGGATAATGATGCAGAGTCATCCACCTTTAGTCAGTCAGAGGATGAGTTAGCACCTTACTCACCCACTTTTGGGCCACTTTGGGCCAAACAGACACTTGAGAGTGCTGACACTTGGGTAAGAGATCTTACAGATGACAGATGTACTAGGGGGATTTTTAGAGAGATCCACATGCCTTCTTTACATCAGTTTTAGATCCATAGACTTTTTGAGAGGCATCAGGGGTACCTGAGTGGGCTAATGCTATGGAGGAATAATATTCTTCCTTAATCAAAAATCACACTTGGGACTTGACTTCACTTCCTAAGGGAAGGAAGATGGTTTGATGTAGGTGGATATATCAGACCAAGTTTGAAATAGATGGGCCAATTGATAAGTGCAAGGTGTGATTGGTTGCCAAGGGTTTCTCACAAGTGGTAGGCATTGACTACTCAAAGACCTTTGAACTCATTGCAAAGATGACTTCTATCTGACTCACCTTGGCTATTGCCATAGCACATGGTTGGGATGTGCACC
The DNA here is from genome assembly GCA_037957365.1 of Torreya grandis. NCBI lineage: Eukaryota > Viridiplantae > Streptophyta > Pinopsida > Cupressales > Taxaceae > Torreya > Torreya grandis. The sequence goes on from JARHVA010003528.1 coordinate 125,425, forward strand.
AGATGGATGTGAAGAGTGCCTTTCTTCATGGAGACCTAGAGGAGGAGATCTACATGGAGTAGCCACCAAGATTTATTCAAGATTCTTCCTTAGTATGTAGACTTAGGAAATCTATCTATGGCCTCAAATAGGCCCCTCAAGCATGGTACACCAAGATGGATTCCTTCCTTCTCATAGCGGGTTTCACTAGGTGCCATTCTGACCCTAATGTCTACTTCTTATGGTAGGATGATTCACTCCTAATTTTGGTTATATATGTTGATGACCTTTTGATTATCGATAGTTCTCCATCAGCTATTGCAGTGGTGAAGGCATCTCTCTAAGATAGATTTGACATGACAGACTTGGGTTTGTTGCATTATTTCCTTGGCATCGAGATATCATAATCAAATTCAGGGATTTCTCTTTCATAACCTAAGTATGCTCTTGACTTATTGGCTTAGTTTCACATGGCTGATTACAATCCATCTCTGACTCCCTTTCTATCAGGAGTCAAGATTGAGGCTGACTTTTCTTCACCATTGGTTGATGCCACTCGGTATCGACAACTTGTTGGTAGTCTCATCTACTTGACTCACACTAGGCTTGACATATCATATATAGTGGGACTTATCTCTAGATTTATATAGGAACCTCATGAGCTGCATTGGAAAGTAGCTAAGAGGATCTTGCATTACATACAGGGTTCACATAGATATGGGATTCATTACAAATTTGGCATAGAGTTTGACTTGGTTGGATATACAAATTTAGACTGGGCTGGCGATTCACAGACTCACAAGTCCACTTTTGGTTACAATTTCTCTCTAAGTTTTGGTCTTATCAGTTGGTCTAGCAAGAAGCAGAATGCTATTTCTATATCATCTATAAAGGCAAAGTATAGGGGAGCTGTTAATGTAGCTACTGAGGCTATTTGGTTTTAGGAGATTCTTTTTAAGTTTGGCATTCTTATCAGGCAGCCCACCATCATTTATTGTGAAAACTAGAGTACCATTCAGATTTGCAAGAATCCAATTTAGCACCAGTGGACCAAGCACATAGAGATTCACATGCATTTCATTTAGGAGCTTATTCATAGTCAGCTCATTGACTTGATATTTTGCTAGTCTTTGAAGTAGGTTGCAGATGTATTCACCAAACCTTTTATCGAGAGCAAGTTAATTTATCTATGAGCTCTTCTTGGGGTGTAGTGTACATCTGCAGCAACATCATCTTTATGGGGGTCCTTCTAGCCTCTTCTTTTTATTTTATGTCTCTCTTTTGGGGGGGGGAGTTTTTTCCTACAAGTTTTCTCCTTTTCTCTATCTTATGGGAGATTGCATTTGTACATGGGTACCTCACCAGGCCTAGTTGTCGAGACCCATTTTATATTTCCACACTACCCACCTAAGCTATTCTTATGGGGGGTATTAGTGTAGGTTTTTATTTTTCCCTATTATTTAATTAGGGAAATTATATTTGTGCATACTTGGAGTTTTCCTACATTAGTGGGATAGGCTAGCTTATGTGGAGATGTGTGTCATAGATGTGTCATAGGCATCATAAGAATGTCATAAGTAACTCCTTTAACCAGCTATTCTAGGTATGGGAGTTACTTATATATTCTTAGCACCTTGTCACCACATTTCATGGAGGAGTTACAGTCTATTCTTGGGGTACCTTGACCACCTTTTGTGGAGGAGTTACTTACGTGCTCTCCTATATGTATTCTTCACTTTGGTCATCTCAAGTTAATAAATATTGGCTTTTCTCCTATTTATTTTGTGCAATTTATCTCCTTGTATAATTTCAAATTGCTTTAGCATCTATGTGATGTGCACTAGCTTCATCTCATGTGATCACGTCTCCATTGCATTCACATTATCTAGATTTTGGCAACAACTCCGATATGTATATGATGAAATTTAGATGCTAAAATTGGGAAAATAAAGAATTAGTAACCAACACAACCATTTTTAATAAAATCCATAGAATTTTCATATTTTCCTTTTGGATTATAAATTTTGAGATCAAAATATTGGCACATTGAAAAAATTTCATCATAAAATAGATTAAACTTGTATTAGAGAAAGAGAGTTTATCAAAGATTCAAGAAGCCATAATTTGCCTTCTATCATTTCCTTGAATCCCAACCATAAACCTATATAAATATCCCTTCACCATACTTATATTGGAGTGGAAAGACTCGTAATTGAATATCCTACACTATATTTCTTATTAAATTCATTCACAATGATTCTATTTATTTCTTTTAGTATTCTCCTTTCACATCCCTCTTACTAGAAATAAATCTTAGGTCAACAATGAAAAAAAATTGAGGTAGAAACCTGAAGATCTAGATATTTATAACTTCAAAAATCAAAATTGCAATCTTCCATTTGCATTTTTCCAGTTAGGGTATTTTATTTGTGTTTTTCTTTCTTTTTTGAGTTTTGTTAGATTATATTTTATTTGTTAAATTATTTTTAGTAAATTAAAAGGTTCTCGAATAATCAATTAATTTATTTCTTGTGCTCATCACATTGCCACATTCCTTTAATTTATTGTATTTTAATATATCCATTATTTATCTTTTAAAATAGTTATTTATGTTATTATTATGTTAAATAAATTTCCCTGATTGCTCTTCTTTTCTTCTTCTACCTGCAAATCTCTTAAAAGAAGTGGTCAACATTAATTTTTGTGTTGAAGAAGATGTCTGTGTAAAATGTTGTATGTTATTTAAAATTATATTAAAATAAATTTCCATTTATTATTTATCATAGATAAATCATTCCTCTTCTCTATTTGTGCACTCGCATAGAAGATGTTTTATTTTTTATTCTACATAATAAATTTGAAATCAAAAAATTCAAGAAAAGAAAAAGAAGTTAATTAGTTGGTTAATTTTACCTCTTGATTTTTAGCATACATTTGTATATGTAAAGTATTTTATATGAAAGCATTTAATTAGTTCCATTCTTATCCTTGCATGTATTTAAATTTGAATACACAAAAGAAGAAAAATAATTAGATAGTTTCATTTTTTGTTTTGTATTGAAAATTTGAAATTGGAAAAATACATAAGACATTTTATCAATCGCATTTTTAGTTTCACATTTTATTTGGAAAAAACAAAAAAAATTGTTTTACCTTCATTTCTATTATTATTTTTTATCCAATTCATCATTTACATGCATAAACATTAAAAAGATAAAAGGAGAAAAATATTTACATTTTTAGGTGAAACATTCTAACTTCCCATTAAAATCCAGTCATCTAAAATATAAGTTGATGAAAACTAGCCACACAAATATTTATATAAATCACCCTATAGCACAAACATTAAACTTTCTTAAGCATTCAAACACCCTTGGATGATGCTTTCAAAACAAGTGCATCCACAAGGTAGGAATAGTCTCACACATTTCTACTCTAGTTATAGTGGAGAATAATCAAATAGACATAAATTTTAGTCTCCATTTAGAAATATTTCACTTGACACCATTACCAAATCTAATTATTATTCAATTAGAGGCCCTAGATGATCAAAAGGGCTATCAAAATCTAAACTAGCTAGATAGATTCACTTACTAACCTTTTAAGAAATAAACCTTTATATTTGATTGAATTTTCATCCTTAGGATTAGCCTCATCTAATTTTTTTTTTGGCTGACATTGTCCAAATGATTCTATTCTAATTAAATCGATCAAATCCCATAAATTATTCAACCATATTTCTACCCATTTAAGGAGAGTAACATAGATAAAAAAAAAGTTCACACTATTTATTTCTTATGTAATCAAGCTACTCTAGAGTTTGTATTGCTAGATAGTTTACACTATCCCTAAATAAACATTTTGAATCAGCCAAATAATTTTGGTACAAATAAATTCACCCATTGGGACAAAAACTTAATAATCTAGTTAGGGGAACTCAACCAAACCAACTAGTTTATCCTATTCAATGAACCAAAAAATTATTCAAATTAACAAGGTCATTATATTCAACAATCTCAACCTCATCAAAATAATCATCCAAATCAATGGTTGTATTTACCCATCATTCTATCAGTTGTCTGATCCTAACCATAGGAATTGAAGTATGCAGGAATAACCCATCACTTTTTATGTGTACAAATTTGGTGAATCTGACATGAAATGCTTGTCCTTTTGCTTTTATATTCTTGAATTTTCTTTTATCCAGCTTTCCCCTCTTACATTTACTATTTGGGTGTCCATACAACTCTCAAATAAGTATGGTCTATAATTTAATAGGCCTATAGTATTGGATGTTTTTAGAACACCATTTGAATCCAAAATAATCCCTTGGTGTCTAGTTGGGTTAACTTTGAGGATTAAAGCAATCAAAGGGTTCATAACCCATATCCCTCTTACATTGATTCATTTTTCATTGCACACACCAAATCTCATATAGTGACATAATATCTATGAGGCTATTTCAAGGCTAATATCACTTATCCTAACTCAAACAACATGACTTTTACTGGTGGGGATATTTTTACACACATATTTTAACAAAACATCACATCACCCTATAAACCTATGACTTAGAAAGGATAGTGAGGTTTTATCAATATAGTGATATGATTCAAATTATATAGGAAGGATAAAATAGGTTGTGTTTTTGTCCCCCTCTCAATTCAATTATTTTTAATTTAATGCCTCCTAAATATCCAAATATAAATCAAATCATCCTATATTACCATCCTCTTCCTTTAAAACATCCTAAATGGGAGGCATCCAACCTAACTATTACTCCTAATGAAAATGATATCTTCACCTTAGTGGGATGTATTTAGGAATTGAAATACAAACATGCTTCATTTAAAATATATACTTCAAATTAAGGAATGGCCTCAAATGTTAATATCCATAACCATTCTAAATCCATTTTATCTTCATCAACCTCTTCAAAATTAGATAAATCCCTTATTGAGCACTCACCCACCTTATCAGAATCTAGGATATTTAATCTCTTATAATGCCTCTAGTGGTGATGCAATACATTTTCCTTCACCTTATGCTTATGCACTACCTCCCTTATCACCTCATAAATTACATATCAATTGTTATGCCACCCTCATATACCCCACCTACCTACATGTTGATTTGTGCCTTTCCTCCATGTGATTTTCCTAACCATGCATTGATTAGCATGGCTCATACAAACTCTTTTCCACCATAATTAATATGTTCTCTAATTATATATATCAAGATAACTATCTATCATCTTGTTATCCTCTACCATTTCATATGATGATGTTCACCCTTGGTGGTTTTGTTCCAAATTTCTACCCAACACTTCCTCCTCCAAGCTCTCTATACACCTCATCAATAAACTTCAATTCAATGGGTAATTATCCCAAATATATTAAGGATCCCCTTGACCACATCACTTGAGGTGTTATCTTACCTTATCTATTATACAATATTTCCAAGCAGAAGGGAGAATAAGAATCTAAAACCCATATTATTAAGGCTTATGTCAATGAAATTAAAGAACTAATCCCTTGGGATGGAGTAGAAACAAAAAAAATCCAAAATATATTGAGGGAATCATGCTAGATTTGTACTACCATCTTCTTAAAACCTTAATCCACTCATTCAAATATATCATATCTAAATTTATTAAGGATTTAAATATGAACAGGTTACTTTATACTAGAATATGGTAATCTTTGCAAATCAAGTAAGAACCTAATTATTTTTTTGCCCACTTCATCATAAGATGGTAAAAATAACTCTATTATTATACCACTACCCCTAACATGGATCATAGAGAGCTATGTGGTATATTCATATGTTCCTTAAATCATGAAACTAAGGAGGATGTCCATAAATTCCCCTATAAGTCATATGAGGAAACACTAGAGAGAGATATAAGAATAGATCAAATGACCATAAATAGTGGTTGTAGAAACTATGGACTAATGGAAATATTATAGACTCAAACAAAAATAGTTAGAATAATCAAGGGCACAAGGTTGAAAATTGAAACTATAATTCCACTATTAATGGTGTCATTGGATAGGCCAGGATGAATAATGCTATCAAAACCAACCAAAATCATGACAATAGTAATAAAATATAAAACAATGGAGATGGAAATAAAATAACACAAAACCTACACTCATTTATCATTTTATTGACTTAAATATTCCACCACCACCATGATAAAATCATTACCAAGGCAAAAATTAAAACCCAAATGCATAATATCAAGACTAAAATTTCAACTAAAACTAACCTTATCGGATAATAACCAAATAAAAATTTTCAACCAAGTATTCAACTAGAAGAATCCAAACAAAATATCAAGGGATTAGGATCTTGAATTATATTTTTTATTACATAGAGTATTTGGTCATGATAATCATAATTATAAGGATTATAACAAATTAATTTAAAGACTACTCAAAGATCAATGATAATTGTTTATTGGCATGTTTTTGGGAAATACTAATGATAACTCCAAACCTTATAAAAGAGATTATATGGTTCATAAAAACTTGAATATATGTATATACTATAACCCTTTACATAATCACCAACCCTAGATAAACTAGATTGCACCACAAAATACTTTTTTCAAATAACCCATTCTAGCTAGAACTCATGATGTAAGATCCTCAACCTCTAAAAATAATGATTTTATCCCTCACCTTACTCCTCTAGAAAAAAATATATTGATTGGTTGGTAGATTTATATCCAAATGAATAATAAACATCTTTGGCCACATTAATATCAACCAAAAACTCCCCTATGGCCAATACTATTTAGTTTGAAACATGAGAAACTCTCAAACCCATTGCAACTTATGATCTTGTGATAGACCTCGTAAAGGCATTTTATTATATATTATTCATGGACTTACTAAAAAACTCTCTTTATCATCACTTTATGATCCTAAAAAACCTATGTCTTGGTCATCTATCCAATGTCACCCTGCTTCCTGAAGCCTAAACCAATCACATTGATCTAGATAAGTATTGTCTAATGAAAAATTCTAGAAACATTCGGTATTTCTTTAATATCATATTATTACCTTCTAATGCTGACATGGATAGGATAAGAGATCCCTATTTATACATGTTAGTTTGGATTTTAAAAAATGTCAAAATGGCCATGGTTGATGGTATGAATGTAGGTGACATATCCCCATTTTATTTTCTTCAACAATTGGGTTATGGTAAAACCAATTGGTTGTCCACCAGAAACACCCTACAAGGTTATGATAGCCTCAAGTATATTGAGTATGATTTCAATTTTATCACTTATTTTTATTTTTATATTTAGTTTATTTAAATTTTTATGTATTTATTTTATGTCCTAAATTAGTTGTTTAGTCAAATTTGGACACTTTTCGAGAATTTCTTAAAAAATAGATGCGACTACCAGTTAAGCCCATTTCACTATATGAGTACTCAAATGAGTTACAAATAGGTGGGGTGAAACTTTTAAATGAAATTAAATTTTATTAAATTTATTCCTATTTTATATGGAATTTGGGGTGGCATAGTTGAGTTTTTTTCATGTTTTAATAACTTGTTGAGCAAGGCTTTGTGCTTGTTGACCTTGTATGGAACATAAGTAAACCTTGTTTTATTTAGTCTAATTTCAATTTTATTAGACCCTAATTTTATAATTATAATTATAGGAAACTTATATTTCAATTAAATTTATCTATTTATTTTTTAATATATGTTTTTCTTGAAATAAATTTTTGCAAGTTATATTGCATTAGGCTTGTTTTAGTATTTTATATTAATAATAATTGTCCACAAGGGAGTGTGACACATAATCATAATTGTAAAAATATTTTTCATGTTTAAGATATTATTTTATTACATTTTTTATAGTAATTAATATCATCAATCATATTTTTTTACATTTTAATTTATTTTATATGATTTATGGTTGATAATCTCACTTAAAACACTATTAAATTTACAACTAATAATTATGGGATAGATTGGTTGATACATAACTCCAATTTTAGATTAATTAAGAGATAATTTTCACTATATTGATACATTAAAATCCTTTATTTTTTATTATATCAAATTAAATAATTATTTATAATGGTCTCAGGCCATTATCATAAGTAATAATGGCTTCAATGAATTATCCTTTCATAAATATTCTTATTTTTAAAGGTGACAACATTGAGTATTTGAGATAATGTTATCGATGGGTACACACTACCTCAAGATTATAAAACATTGACACAAGATTATAAAATAACAAAAATTAATGAATAAAATGTGGATGCATAAGCTATCTTCCATTTTCATGGTGAAATAGACCCAAATAGTTATCCAATAATTACAAGATGCAATAATTCTCATTATGCACATAATACCTTGGAAACTTCATGTCAAAGATCTGTTAAGGTAAGATAAGTATAAATCCAAACCCTTAAATTTAATTTTGAGAATTTTATAATTTTCAGTTCTAAAGGAGTTTGAGATTATTGCATAAGGGAAAATGACTTAGTGCATATAATGAAGGTTTATGGAGAAACTATCCAAGATAGTTTTATAGTAAGGAATATTTTGAGATATTTAAGTCAAATATGGATTCATATTATGATCACTATTGAAGAGTGTAATAATATAAACATTATAATTTTGATGAGTTTGTTGGTTCTCTTTTGTCCTATGAGGATAAGATGAGACTATATGTAGAAGATATAGGGCATGATCTAGAATAGGCACTTGAAACCAAGGCAACAATATCAAAGACCAAAAGTAAAAATAAAAATTAGAATCAAGGGGGTTTAAAAAATAAAATTTAAAATGTAAATATTAATCTAAATTTAAATTTAAAATCAATAGATACTTGACTTGTCATTATTTTAAAAAACTAAGACATGTGATAAAATATTCTAGGATACTAGCAGTTAAGAATCAAGCTTATCAAGAGAGTGAAAATAAAATCAAGATGAATAAAGTGAAGTTAAATAATTCTTATATTATTATCTCAAATTTATTTTAAGAATAAAATATCTAAATATTTTTTTGTCTCTTGATTTGGGTTTATCAAATCACATGATTAATAATAAAGATGGTTTTATCAAGTTAGATGACTCCTTCAAAATCCAAGTGCAATTGGGAGATGGAAATTCCATCCAATTTAAAGGAAATGGAAGATTTAAAATCACAAAATATAGGTGATAAGTAAATTGGGGAAGCCTATTTAATTTTATTTTGAGGGATCACAAAGTCCTACATATGTTTTTATTTCAACAGGAAATAATAGTAGCTTTTTGCAAGAGACTAATCATGCATCTTCATCAACTCCAAGTAAGAAAAAGTGGTTGTTTAATATAAATTAAACAAATAAATTTTTGGATAAGAATTATGATATAAGGATTAAAAGGATTAAAAATTATGAATGTAATTTTTTTGATAATGCTTATGATGAAAATACTATATTTGCATTATCATTTGTGGTTAGTGAACCTAGAAGTTATGCAAAATATAATCAAAAGAAAGAATGGGTTGATGTTATGAAATTAGGGATGGATTAAATTGATATTAATTATACATGTAGTTTGTTTTATACTCCATTTAATAAATATTTCATTGGTATAAATTGGGTCTATAAAATTAAATTCAATAGTGATGAAACAATTGACAAGCTAAAAGCTATACTAGTTGCAAAAGGATTTGCACAAATATATGGGGTTGAATTTAATGAAATATATGCACCCATGTCACATAAATATACTATAAGACCAATTAATGTTTTATATTATCATAAATGATGTAAAATACATCAAATGGATGTAAAATTTTCATTCCTAAATGGATTGATTGAAGAAGAAGAAGAAGAATATGTAGGGTAGCCATAAGGTTTTAAGGTAAAGGGTAAATAATATTGGGTATATAAGTTCAAAAAGGATATTCATGGGTTGAATAAATCTCCAAGATCTTGATAATCCATAATTAATATCTGGTTATTGGATCAATGCTTTGTAGGATGTCAAAATGAACCAAATATTTACATACAAATATTTAGTTCTAATGTTATATATGGTTATCTCTATGTAGATGAATTGATCTTCACATGTATATCTATGGAGATGTTGAGTATATTAAATAAGATATGAAATACTAATTTGAGATGATTGATTTTATATTTATTAAGTAATTTAATGGCATGGAATTTCATCAAAATAAAGAGGAAGTGTTCATTTATCAATCTAAGTATGCCTAAGACATATTTTAAAAGTACAATCTTCAAGATTCAAATCCCATAGACACTCTAATTTCAACTAGATAAAATATTATGATAGATGATATAATTAATTTGGGTGATGAAAATAATTTTATAATCATGGTGGGAGGTTTGATGCATCTCACTATGACAAGGCTTGATATCAGTTATGGGGTTTCACTAGTTTCTAGATTTATGGGGAAATCATCACTCAAGCATTTTAAATTAGTGAATAAAATTTTAAAATATGTGAGAGGTAATTATAATAATGATATTAATTTTATACCATCAAGTTATTTATGTCTTATTGGATACATAGATTCATATTTGGGAGGATCTTTTGATGATAAAAGTCAACTTCAAATTATTACTTCACATTAAGAAGTGGGTTGGTATTGTGGTCTTCAAAGAAACAAGATACAATTACATCATACTATATTTAATTTTAATATCAAAACTTACATCATATTTAACAAAATTATTATGGTTGAGGATGCTCTTTGTTTATTTAAGATAGGCTCAACTTGAGGTAACACAAATATTTTGTGATAACAATGGGGCAATAAAATTATCCAAGAATATAGTTTTTCATGTTAGAACCATGAACATTAAACTCAAACATAATTTTTTTATAGACTTGGTCAATGATAAACACTTTCTCAATGGTTATGTGATAATTTAAGATCAATTTTTTGATATTCTCACCAAGGTATTACACAAGTAGATTTATGAAATACTTAAAGAAATGATAAGCATCTCTCATCTTTGTATTAAAGGGGAAAATGTTGAGCATGATGCCAATTTGAGAAATTTATTATTAGGGTTATATTTATTTTTTATATGCTTAGTAATATTACTTAATTTTTTTGCTATGATAAATTAGTTTTTTATTCAATTTTAGACACCTTTTAGGAATTTCTTAAAAAATAGTTGGAAGTGCCAATCAAGTTGAATTCATTATTTGAGTACTCAAATGAGTTTCCAAAAGGTGGGGTGAACTTTTAGTATTATTTAACTTAAATAAAATTTTATTTAATTCAATTCATATATTATAGGGAATTTTGGGTGCCATAGTTGAGTTAGTTGCATGGTTTGACTACTTGTTGGGCAAGGTTTCTTGCATGTTAACCTTGTCTTCAATGTAAGTAAAACTCATTTGATTTAGTCTATTTTTAGTTGTCTTGGAGTATAATTTTATAAGTATAATTATAAATTAAGTATTTTTCATGTAAATTTATTTATTTAGTTTTTTTTTTTATGTTTTTTTTTAAAAATTACCTATCATGCAAGTTATATTATATTAGGCTTGTTTTAGTAATTTCTAATAATAAGAATTATCCACAAGGGAATGTGGTGTATTATTACAATTTGGAAACCTAGTTTCATGTTTAATATTTTATTTTATTTTATGTATAAAGTAATTAATACTAAAAAACATGTTTTTTTTAGATTTGAAGTTATTATGTACATTTTATGGTTGACAATCTCACTTACAACACTCTTAGACTAATAATTAGTAATTCTAGGATATATTGGTTGATACATAGCTTCAATTTCAAATTAATTAAGAGATTATTTTCATTCATTCCATAAATTAAAAATCTTCAAATTATTCTTATATTGGTACCATAATTCTACCTATAACTTTGGGACCCAAAACTATTCTCACATAATTTTATGTCATAATATAAGGATACCAATAAATAAGGCCATCCCTTCAACATTTTTTTAAAAATTGATATTTTTAAAATGAATAAATTATTCATTTCTTAAGGTTATCTTGATCCATTTGACATACATCAACTTTTAAAGATGAATTTAGGTTTCCATATGGACTATTGTCATCCTGAAACCAAGTAAACTAACCTCCACATCCTCAAAATAAAATAACCCATGACAAAAACAAAATGGGTGCCAAAGGAAAATTTAAAAATTCCCAACCCCTTATTAGGTGTAAATCCAAATATTTATTTGTCAGTACCATAGAGAATATAATGAGAAAGGAGGAGAAAACCACAATGGTGATAACCATATTTAAAAAATAAAAGGTTGAGATTATTAAGATATTAAATAAGTAAAAACCCATTGTCCTTCCTTTTAAATTGCATAGTGTACTACCTATGAACCCCAAAGATATATTGGTTTAGAATATTTTAATTCCATTGTATAATTCCAAAAAAATTGTATGGAAAAAAACACTCAAAGGAGGAAGCAAGGTCCCCTCTAAATCCTAATGATCCTCTTCCTTTGCATGTTCACTCAATGCTCCATTATGATGGGGAAAATTTTCATATATGTTTAATGGTAGGAGTAATTCTCACCTCCCCTCAAGTAATAATTATCCCCTTTAGGTTTAGGCTAGAATTTGAGTACACCAATAATGGGGTTCAATAAAAGGCCCTATTTTTAGGTCTTCTAATTGCCAAGAGATTATAAACTTAAAATAGTAGATTTTGAGAAGATTGATAGTTAATTATCAATCATGTTTCTAAAATGTATCGAACTAGAGTTGAACACCTTCAAATTTATATGAAGGTTATGCATGAAATTATTAAATATTTTGATTTCATTTATATATAGAAAATACCCATTGAGGAAAACCAACTAGCTGATTCAATAGTCTCCTCTTCATCTCAATTATTACCTCAATAAGAGATTCTAGAGTTTAAGTTTTTCATATCTACAAGACTTGAACCACTAGTTCAAATTACACCAAATGATGAAACCCTTAATCATGTGGAAAATGAGACTCAATATCTTTCCATGGATTTTTTTGAGAATCAAAAAGCTATGTTTTAATTTTTATATGTTTATTATGACCCAAAAAAAAACCATATTAAAAAGTAGTTTTTTCTCATGCCTTGCCCTTCATACTCCCTTGGATTTGAATATTGATTCTTACTACAACATTTAGGACTATGAATACCCTAGATAATATTATGAGATATTCAAGCTCATGAACAGACTTTTGATATCTCTTTGGCCCCACAAGATACTAAAGAATTAAATGCCTCTCTCATAGAATATACAATATACATCAATATTGATATAGATGAATAACCCATGATTATCAAGGTCGAGTCTTCTCTCTTTAAGAGGTAGAGTATCATAAAAATATTCATACAAAGATTTAAAAATATCTTGTATTTTCATATTCAAACATGAAGAATATTGAAACTAAGGTGGTGGTCCACAACCTAATAACCAAGCATTATGAAAATCCCATCAAACAAAAACTTGTACCTTTTAAACTAAAAATTTCCTTGGTGGTGAAAGAGCAAGCAATGAAAATCCTCATGGTAGATTTCATTAAACCCATGGAATACATTATGTGTCTATCCAAAATTATCCCTATCATTAATAAAATGGAAATATAATGATTTGCATTGAATGTAGGGACATTAACAATCATGCCTTAAAGATAATTTTCCCTTACCCTCCATAGACTTTATTTTAGATGTTAAAGTTGGATATAAGTTGCTATCTCTTATGGATGGATTTTTGAGTTATAACCAAATTCATGTTTTTGTATAAGATCAAAGTAACACTTCATTATCACATTATGGTAGACTTGATATTACCTTCTCATGCCCTTTAGCTTCAATAATTATGGTGTAACTTACTAGAGGGCCATGACTCATATATTCCATGACTTTATTCACAAACTTGTAGAGATCTATGTGGATGATATTTTTGGAGAATACAAGAAGAAAACCAATCATCTTGAGGTCTTATGTGTCATTTTGACATACCTCATCAAACATGACATCACCCTTAATCTAAGAAACCTTTGTCTTTGGGGTTACTAGTAAAAATCATTAGGGCTACATCATTTTAAAATTTTATATTAACATATATCCCACCAATCAGGAATAATATCATTATTTGGAAAGCTTAGGGAGATTATAATATTTATCCATTATCTTACATATGTCATACATCCCATCAATAATGTTTTAAGAAAATGAGAGTGGTCTGACTCAAACACAACTACCAAAATGCAATCAAATCAGTAAAGCACTTTCTCATGGATATGTCGACCCTTATGGAATGTAAGTTTGATTGGACTCTCATCCTTTATTTTAGGTAAATTTATGTGTCTCTCACTTGTATGTTCACCTAGGATGAGGATGATGTTAAGGAGAGAACAATCTAATTTATTATTTGTGCCCTTCTTGATTATGAAATGAGATATACCTAAGGGGAGAATGAATGTATATCTATAGTATTTTCAAAAAAATGATTGAGACATATTCAATAAATAAATATGGATACTCTAACATCTTAATCCCTTCATATATTTCTAACATATCAAACTTTTTCTAGGAAGGATGGTTGTTTAGTCACATTTTTGATTGAAATTAAAATTAAAATTTATAATCTAGCCAACTTTGTCTAGAAATGATGACATCGACTTCCCTAACAAATTTATCTATTACATTGAGAAACCCAAGGTCATTTCCTCCCTATGGTATGTTGATATAATATATTACTTGGTTAATTGAACTTATCCTAAGGGTGCCACTTATTATCAAAGGTGACACCTTCAAATATGTATCCAAGTACTCTTTGATGTAGTTTTAAATGGAAGATCTCTCGACAACATGATACTCAAAGGTTTAAATAAAGAAAATTATAAAAAAGATTAATCCAATGACATAGTGGGGTTTGTAGTGGTAATTTTGGTGGTCATGTAACCACTAGAAAAATCCAAATAATGGGATATTTCTAACCCAAACTTGAACATGATTGTATGGAGTATGTTATAAAATTTCCCAAATGTCAATCATTTTCCCACAATATTCATGTCCCCACTTAATCACTTTAGCCCATAATTACACGTTAGCCCTTCTCTACTTGGAGCCTAGTTATAATTGAAAAAATCTCACCCACTTCCTTTGACATCCATCACTTCATCATAATTTCCATTGAGTATTTCACCAATTTTGTAGAGGATATTCCACTGACCATAGTCACTTGATCAGTTATCACTAAATTCATATTCAATTAGTCAATATCTAGATTTAGGGTTCCACATGTAATAATTTCTAACAATGGTTCCCAATTTAAAAATACAAAGGTACATGAGTTATGCAAGATTTTTTTCATGTCTCACCACATGGTCTCTTTATACTACCCTCAAGATAACAGTCAATCTGAGATGACTGATAAAACATTGAATTTCATCTTATTCAAGAATTTAAAATATAATAATATGGATTTGTATCTTCAAATTTATCCTACTTTATGGGCATATAAAATGATTATTTACACACCAATAGGGATACCCCTTATTCATTTTTTTACCTATAGAAGTGGAAATTTTGAGCCTCCACATTTCCATTTACTATTTCTTAGATAAATAAGAGTATATGAATTGGTGTTTGACTCAACTTGAAATTTAGATGAAACCTAGCTTAAGGCCTCCCAAAATTATGAGGCCTATGTAGAACACATTAAATATAAAAAGATTATGTGAATTCCCTACATAGGTTGGAGTATTTTTTTTAATTCTTGATAGTAGGATCAACAATAATAATGGAAAATGTCACAAGTTTAGATGTAGCTAGTTAGGCCCTTATCTAGTGATTGACGACTTCAATAATGGAGCCTATTGCTTATTCACCTTGGATGGTAAGGAATTTGATGAATTTTATAAATCCTTAAAACTTAAACATTACTACATATAGTTTCATGTGTTATTCATTTCCCTCATTGTATTTATAGTTTTCTTTTATCATATCTGTTGTGTATGAATATCAAGTTATTTTTATTATGTTGTTTAGCTATAGATTTACTTGGCATAACCTCATTGTATCAATCCATTTCACTTTTCATCATTACTCATTACCATTTACCCCTTGGAAAAAATTATTTCAATATTACAAGACCATTCACCTTATCCTTGACATGATTGACATGACATAGATCTTTGATCACACACTATACCACAATATTCTTGACATCAACTAAAGAATTAAGGACTCCCCTTTTGTCTTCATATCTTGAACTCTTTTATGCTTGTCAACAAATACACTTGGAGCTTGTAAACAATCTAAATAGATCCACCTCAAACCAAGTATCCACCATGCTTTTGATAACTAAAGAGTGTCTCCATGAAGCCTATTAGAGTCACCCCTTTCTATAGAGTACTAAAAAAACACAAGCTTAGGATATTCCTAGATTTATATGCTCTCATAAGACTGAATATCCTTCAATATCCTTTTAGGATTGATTGGCATCTTAGGCTTGACCTCTTCATCAATTGTTTCATCAACAATATGAGATAATATCAGACATTCCTAACTTGATTTCTCATTTGAAGTATGTTTTGTGATAATAAATAATCTATTTGAGCTTATAGACTGATCATGACTTACCTTTACTGTATTTGGTTTCCATACATTCATTTTCCTTCTCTCTTACACTCCACAAGCTTCAAACTTCTTGTTTTGAGTTGATGGTCTTCTAACTATATTAGGATAGAATATTTCAATATGTCCCACATTATGACAATTGTATCAAACCACCTCATTCATACCTCTTGACTGATGATTCCTTTCATAATCCTATGCATATTCATTTTAGAGGGTATTTTACACTCTCTTACTTTATGACCAAACTGATTTCATGAAAAATAGCAACCATTAAATGAATTAACATACCTCATGGCATTAGGATATCTAATTGGTATTTTCATATTAACCTTCTAGTCTTCATTACCCTTCTCCTTGACTTGAGCTACCTCTTTTTGGTATTTTTTAAAACTAAGACTAGTCTTATCACTTACAAACTTTTGAATACTTGAGATGTCATCTAGATCCTTAGTGCTCTTTTCAAAATTCATAAAGGTCTTCAACTTGATATATGCTTGATCCAAATCAGATTTTAATGATTATATTTTAGTTCCATACTTGGTGCATTCTTTCTCTTTATATTTTAAGCTAGTAATGACTATCTCCATCTATGTTTCAATATGATTGATGATCTCATCATATTCCTTATATGTTTTATTTAGTCTCTCCTCAAACAAACCAATCTTCTCTTCATAGTACTTAACTTAGTCTATAATTTTATCTTCTTTATAACTTCAAATCCTTTAGATCACTCACCAATTATACCTCAAGGTTTACTTTAGCCTCTTCTTCATTTGATTCTTCATCATCCATAAGGTCTTTTCCTTTTGAGAAATCCTCATTATCTATTTATATATCCATGAATAAGGTTTCATTATTGTCATGTTCATGTTCATTACTATCATCATCACTATCAGATGTGTTTGTGTCACTTACAGTAGATGAGTTATTATCTTCTTTGGTATATAAGCTTCTCTTGTTCTTAAATGACCCTTGTCTACCTTCATACTTCTTGAAATCTTTATTGCTTTTTCCAAGATTATAGACCTTATTATCATCTCCATGATGTTCATCATGTTCTTCATCATGATCAGTCTTATCCTTGTTAAGACACTTGGATGTAAAGTGATCAATATCACCATAGTTCAAAAATTTTAAAGGTAACTTACCCTTTTACTTATCAGATCCAAACCTCAATTTCCTAGCAAACATGGCTATTAGTTCATCATCATCATCATCATCATCATCATAATCTAAACATAACTCATCCTTGACCTTATTATATTTTATCTTCTTCTTAGATTTGAATGTTGATCCCTATTTGGGAGGTCTTCCTTTATTTATTCTCATCTCATAGGTATTCAAGATGCCATAAACCCCATCCATCTCTAACTTGTCCAAATCTTGTATCTCTTCTACTATAGATACCTTAGAATCAAACTTAAGAGTTATTAATATTAATAACTTTTTAACCACTATATATTATTTCACTTCTCCTAATCACATAATGACATTGACAACTTCATCAACCTTCAACAAGTAAGATGTAATTATTTCATATTCATTCATCTTTAGACTTTCAAACTATCTCTAGTGGGTCTACAACTTGGCCATCTTCACCTTGGTGTCTCCCTCATAGATAGTCTTAAATTTTTCTTATATCATCTTGGATGACTGACAGTACATCACCTTCATAAAATATACCTCTGATAAGCCACATAGAATGACATTCATTGTCTTATAATTTCTCTCTTTCCTTCTTACCTATCACATTAGTTGGTGGTGTAAGAGGTGGAGTGTATCCATATAAAACTCAGTACCATATTTCATGGCCCATTGACATTAGGTATTTCCTCATTTTTATGATCTAAAATTCATAATTAGATTCATTAATAATTAAGCCTTACTAGTAAAGAAACCACCTTGATCTTGTTGACTAGCCATCCTCACTTCTAGGATCTCTTTTAGGATGTTAGGCCTATTTCAAAGGACTTAATCTGATACCAATTATTGGAAACATAATTAATGATAGGGGGTGAATCAATCTCTTAATTTTTTTCAATTATTCCTTAGCATACATGAGCCATCACATCAACATATAGATTAAATAATGCATAAGTAATCAACCATACAAGCATGAAATAAGATTACACAAGATAACACATCATATATGTGGGAAACCCTCAAGGGGAAGAAAACCCACTAATCCCTAAAAATATAATATATTCATATAATATAAAATATCATAATTTATTTAATCACCAAATCCAAATGGAGTACCAACCCCAACAAGCTAAGTACTAACCCATCTAGGCTTTAACAAACACCAACTTGCAAGGAAGCACCAACCCCATAGATGACTCAACACCAACTCAACCACCTAATTAGTTTTATAAAATTTATAACACTATGTTTTTTAACTAATAAATTATTACCACCTCTTCATATCTTCATACTCTTATCCCTCTCAAACTACCTTCTAAGCCTCTTCGCTCAACTAGGTCTCTTCAAGATAGATTACATCATATGACCTTGATTTTCATGTGCATAATCACTATCAAGTCTTAGTTATAGATTCTATACACTCGTATTATGGCCTTATAAACCTCATTATACTTAATAATGTGTTATATCATTCATATACCCTCTTATATCTTCTAACTAGCCCAAATAAGCCAAATTAACCTTGTTCTTATACTAGGCTCTTACTCATACACCTCTTCGTCAGCCATACACACTTGAAAACTTATATTTTTCAAAAAATAGGCCTTATTAAACACTAAAAACATTAATTACTCATTAAATTAGGTCTAACATAAGTCAAATAGATTAAATCCTTCTTTAGGTCTCATGGAGACCTAATTCTATTAGGTCTTCCTTAGGATACGTTGCCTTTTGATCTCATTCAAACATTTTAAAAATCCAAAAAAAATAGGAAAATTTAATATACAAATAAAATATACCTCCAATAATCTCATCTTAGGTCCATGATACTTTTTATATCCAACTACCACTTGAAGCACACCATTAGTACTATTCACATTAGACCTTCATATACATAGAAAGGTTTGTCTTAAACAACTTAAGATCATACATTATTTAACCACAAAAACATGGAAATAAATAATATGAAAATAAAATACATGACCTTAAAAAATTACCAAGTGTATTATAATTCATCACACATGGCATAAGGACTCAAACCCTTCTCTGTAAATAGCCCACTTAGAACTGCTAAAACACTCCTAAACCCAATCATGAACAAATTGATCCTAAAAACCTGAAATAACACTTTAAATGACCATTAAAATTTAAAAATATAATTTTACTCATATTTACCATTTAAAAATACAAAAATCATAAGGTCTGATGTCAAATATTGGTCTTGTAAACTAATCTTTTGACTTCACTGCATATAGTTAAACTAGATTCAAACAAGCCATTTTAGCTTAAATACTTTAACTAATTTCACTAAATATAAAACCTTATATAAATAATTTATAGGACATAAAATTACCAAAAAATAACACCATATATATTAGATACTTAAACTCATAGCATAGAGTCTCAAACTCATCATTACAATTTGCTTACCTAGAACTGTAAGTTTACCTTAAAGCATAGTCACAATGACATTGACCTTAAACACATGTATAGACATATTACATGACTTATTATTAATGTATATGATCCTATTAGATAATTAAACCATTATAAAATATAAATATAATATGTTAAAATGGAAAATATTGGTCTTGCAGACCAATCTCATGAACTTATATCTCATTGTTTCATTTGAACCAAACATGTCAATTTGTGAGCAACATTTTCACTATATACACTGAATTCAAAAAATTATAAAAAAAATTAACATTTCTTAAAATTCCTTAAAAATCCCACCATGCACTTGGTTTCATCACTCTATCATTATAACACATTCCTAATCATATTCTCATTATTGCCTAGGTTTTTCACTATTTCCACCATTAGGCCTGTTAGTGACTGGCTATCTTGGATGACCAGTTTAGAAAATTTGAGGGATATAATATATCTTTAAACCACCATGGAAATTAAATTAAATTCTTAAAATTCTCCATCCAATGATTTTCAAACTTTTTCTAATATATTTTTTTATAGCTATAGTAACTTCTTCAGAAACAAACTTATATCTTCACATTTTCTCTCTCCTCTTTCTAACTACCACCACTTGGAGGTTATTTGGAGTGTTAAATAAAATATTAAAAAACTTACCTAATAATTAAAAAACATTATGATCACTTTTTAATAATATCTTTAACATCGGGTCCTTATTAGGGTTCTAAGAGTATTTACACATGTTTCCATTCTTAACAATCATTCATAAAGCATAGCCCTCCATTAAAAAAACAAATGCTTATAATTTTTATCCAGGAACTTTAACAATATATAATTATTATATTAGGTTATAATTTAGAGGTTTGATGAGCTAATGAGCACAATAAAATCCTTCTTAGGTTGAGAACCCTTCATTTTGTGCACTCGAGAGACCTTTAAACACATTTTCATGATTTTTTTTGTAAATAATGACCTAAAACTTGGTAAAAATAATTTATAAATCATTAAAAAAAATTAAAACACTCCAAAATTCATATTTGTCTTGTAAATATAACCTTATACCCCATTAGATCATACTCTCTCTCTCTTTGCTCTCTTAGACCTTGGCCTGTAAACCATATTAAGCCTTGAAACTAACCTTCATGCCTCTTTTCATGCACTTTACACCTCAATAAAATAATAAATAAACTTATATCATGCTTAAACATCACTATTCATCCTTAATAGGCCTTGATAATAGACCAGGATGCCTTATTAGGCTAGGCAGGCTCTAGAAATGGTCTACTGAAGACTTGGTTTGAAGGTCCTACCCCTGTAGGCTCACCTTGATACTCTAATGAGTGATAAAATGTATCACATTTTAAATAAACCTCATACAACATATCATGCCTTTGTGTATCCATATTTCCAAGTCACCATACTCATACCTTCTCATAGGGACTTTACATGTCATGGTTAGTACTATGTCTAGGCTTCTTAAGCACTTGAAACTTTACAACTAACCTTGAAACACTAATGAAATTATATATAATTTAATTATATTATAAAAAAATTCCAAAAATCCTCTCACAATATTTTTCTTACTTACATCACCAAACTTCACTATGCACACCTTCTCACAAGGTATAGACTAGGCTTATCAAGACACCTTATACTCAAGGACGAGTACTCAAACATGTTTACATCAATGATATAAAAAATATAAATCTCTAAACAGAACTTTCACACCATTAAAACAATATCTTTCTAATAAACATTCTCTCATGACTTCATGCATACCTAAAGCCTCATAACCATGCTTTAATGCTCACTTGACCTTCATACCTCTTTGTGACAACACAGACAACTTCACGATGACCTGAACCTTGACATCAACCAATAAAAATATACATTAGGTTTCCTTTAAATTATCTCTTATCACATGGCTTCATTGTCACATCAATCACACAAGCTCATACCTCGAATAATGTGTACCATACATCTTCACCAGATGCACCTTAACATCAATGACATCAACCTTGACATCAATGATAATAATTATCAACACTAAATACCATACTAAAGTGTTTGTAACCAATGATAATGAGTTCTTAAAACTCATCAAAGAATATAAGGTATGTTATGTTTTAATTGGTCGGCCTAAAATATTAATTAAAACTATTCATTTAATCTATCTACCCATATAAGTTTAGAACATGCTTAAGGAGTTTATGAACATAGTTTTATATGACTTTATAAATGATTTACCTCCAAGGATAAGTCTTAGTCATTATATAGACCTCATTACAGGAGCTAGCCTACCAAATAAGGTAGCCTATAGGATGAATCCAAGAGAGAATGAAGAAATCAATAAACAAGTGCAAGAATTACTAGATAAAGGGTTGGTTAGAGAGATTTTGAGCCATTTTTTTGTCCCAAATATATTGTCACCAAATAAGGATGGAGGTTGGAGAATGTTCATAGAGTCAAGATCCATAAACAAGATCATAATCAAGTACAGGTTTTCATTACCTAGAATTGATGACCTCATGAATTATTTGTGTGCTGCTAAGTAATTTTATAAGATTGAATTAAAAAGTGGATACCATAAAATTATAATTATAAAAGGGGATGATTTTAATATATCCTTAAAAATGAATGAGGAACTCTATGAATGACTGGTTATGCCATTTGGACTAAACAATGCTCTAATCACCTTCATGAGACTCATAAATGAAGTATTTAAGGCCTTTAATGGTAAGTTTATTATTGTATATATGGATGATATCTTGATTTATATCCAATAAAAATAAGAATAGCTTGAGGAGCTTAGGATGGTATTGAGTAGGTTGCAACATGAGAGACTACTAATCAATCTCAATAAATTTAGTTCTCTACAAATAGATATAGTTTATATGGGATGTGTTATATATAAATATGGACTAAAAATGGACAATGAAAAATTCAAATCAATAATGGAGTGGCATACTCCAAGGAATGAATTTGAGTTAAGGAGCTTGCATGGATTATCTAGATTTTATACAAAGTTTATAAGAAATTTTAGTAATATTTATGGACCAATTGTAGAGACAATCAAGGGAAGAAAGTAGCTATTTAGATGGCATAATGTGGCTGAAATTTTTTTTAATTCTAATAAAAAATATAAAATAATAACTTACTCTTGCATTTCTTCATTTTGTAAAACTTTTCCAAGGGGAGAGTGATGTTAGTGTAACTACCATAAGGCTTGTTTTTAGTTAAGAAGGTAAAATAGTTGCCTATTTTAGTGAAAATATTAATGAAGCTAAGAAAATACACTCAGCATATGATCAATAATTTTATGTTATCATTTAGGTTTTGAATAAATGTAGGCATTACTTGATGCCTAAAGAATTTGTATTATACACTAATAACCATGATTTATAGTTCATTAGTAGTGAATATATGCTTAATCAAAGGCACATGAAGTGGGTTGAGTATTTTCAAAGTTTATATTTTTTATTAAACATAAAAGTTGATAAATTAATAAGGTTATAAATTATTTAATTACGAGGAGTTTGATTTTGTAAGAGTCACAGGTAAACATCTTGGGATTTGACTCATTAAAGGATTTGTAAAAGAAAGATGTTGATTTCAAGGAGATATATGAAGCATATGAGAACCCATTGACTAAATATAGGAGTCCATGGATTAAATACATGTTAAATTAAGGCTTTTTTTATTTATGGGCATCCAATTTTATATTCCAAAAATCTCCATGAGAGATAATTACTAAAGAAGAAGCATAGTGGTAGATTGGTAGGATACTTTAGACAAGTAAAGACTTTAGCTCAACTGAGTACACATTATTGTTGGCCAAAAATTCAAAAAGATGTGAATAAATTTGTCGATAGGTTTAGGATATGTTGATATGCTAAAGGAACAAGTTAAAATGTAAGTTTATAACATCCTTTGCCAATTTTTAGTAGGCCATGGGATTCCATTAGTATGGACTTTGTTCTTGGATTACCAAAAAACCAAAAAGTAATGATTATATCTTTATGGTGGTTGATATATATTTTAAAATGGATCAATTCAATATTTACACAAAAACTAGTGATGTAACTCACATCATTAACTTATTCTTAAAAGAGGTTGTGAGACTATATGGGCTTCCTAGAAGCATTGTATTTGACAGGGATACTAGGTTTGTTGGTCAATTTTGAATGACTCTCTATAGAAATTTGGTAACTAATTTAAACTATAGATCATCACACCATCCTCAAATTAATGGTCAAATTTAATTAGTTAACAAAATATTGGGAAACATACTTAGAAGCTTGGTAAGTGATCACCCTAAGTAGTGAGATCAGGTGTTTTTCTCAATTTTTTTTTGCTTTTCTTAATTTTTTTGAAAAGAAAGAAACTAGGAATAGGTGTGTATAAAAACATGTTTAATGTGCGTGTGTTGAGTCTAGATGATTGTGGATTAATCCTCTTTGGCTTGGGAGGATGACCTGCAAATAAGAAAACACTTCCAAGCTTGAAGAAGAATGTTGATGAACATGTTGGTGTTGATGTTGTTGAAGTAATTTTGGTAGATATCCAATGCTTTGCCTCTTTATTCTTCCAAGATGATGATGACCTATAAAATTATGATGACCTATAAAGTTATGATGACCTCAAATATTATAACCTTCTTCACAAACTTGCAATAAAATATTGATAACCAAAGACTAACTTCCAACTTAACCTTGGGTGAAGGAGAGGGGGGGTATTTACAACATTTTATGTTGGAAAACATGACAAAAGAGTGGAATATTGAATAAATTCAAATTTTTATAAGTGGGACTCATAAATAAGTCAAGGATAAGGTTGTTGGGATTATCACCTTGATCATAAGTCTCTCATTTGGGTTGGTGTGTCTCCCACCTTGAACATGAATCCAATTTTTAATGGGAATCATGCATATGGGTTTAAATGAGACCAAAGACTTCTCCCCATCCTTTATTGATTTCACACAATCACTTAAAGTGGTGTCACACCAAATTTGGTTCCATTTTCCATGCAAGGGATGAAAATTCCAAGGTGAGGTTGTGGAATATTACCATTTGGGTTCATAAGTCTTCCTTTTTACCCATAAGTCCAACTTTGAATGGAAAATTATCCACATGGGTTTGAATGAGGCTTACAAACTTCTCCCCATATTTTCTTAATTTCACACAATCACTTAAAGGGATGTCACACCAAATGTGGCACCATTTTTCATGTGGGGGATGCAAATTTCAAGGATAGGTTGTGGAAGATTCCCATTTGGGTTGGAGAGTCTCTAATTTGAGCTAAGAAGTCTAAAATGGGTTCCCTTTATCTTTCCCAAAGTCTGAAAGAGGTAATTTTCTCTTTTAAAGTATAATTTCATGTGGGAAGATAAAATATATGTTGAATTATTACCCCTTAAGGTGAAATTTGACACATTTTAATGGGGGAACTTTGTAGTGTTGAAATGAAGTCATTAAGCACTTTGGAAAAGGGTCCCATGTGGGGTATGGTGCCCCACATCAATCCACATCACTCTTGAGCCATGTCACTTTCCATATCACCTTCCATGTCACTTTCCATGTCACATCCTATGTCATATGTCATGTCATTATGAATAGTGATAGTGAGTCTCATAGTTAATAGTTATGGTGAATACTAATTTCAAATAGTGATTTTGGATGATATTATGTGACTAGGATAATAATGATTTGGTTGGGTTAAGGGGGGTTTTGTGAAGGTTTAATAATTTTTATGGGATATTGAGGCATTTAGTCATCAAATACTATAAGTGTGCAGTTTTTTAGTGTAAACATTTTGCCCCTTTTTGTTATACATCCTTAAATTAACAAGCTACAAAATAAAAATGAATCACTTGGTCAAAGATCAAGGTGCCTCAAGTATGGTAGGAGGTTTTCCCCCTCAAATTGAGAATTGATGAGGAAAGTTTGAATTAGATGTAGGTTTAATGATTAGTTGATGGGGAGGCACTAGGTGGTACTATAAGGTAGCTAGGTATGTGAAATGCCAATGGGTTCACAAAATATGATGAAGTGAAATAGTCAAGATTATGTAGACACTAATACAAATGATAAGGTAACTAGTCCCCAGTATTGGTCATAATTGATCGATTTAGTCTTATCAAGGCTTCTAAATAGGGTCGATGTTGACCCAAGTATCCAGGCTAGGAAGTACTCTTGAGAAAACACAAATGGTCTAGCTTTTCATGAGGTGGTTCAAATGTTTAAAGGTTGAACATGGTAAGGTTGGTCATTATGATCAAAATTTATTGTAAAAAACACCAATTTTCTAGGTTAAAATCAATCAACATCAAGGTAGATGTGGTGAAAGCATGGTTGGATTGGGTATGGGTTGGAAGGGGATGGCTGAGCTAACTCTAGATGCATGCGGTAAGTGGATGCTACCTACATATTTCCATGGATAAGAATCCAAAAATAACATTAAAATAAATGTAGTTCTTTTGAGGTGAAGGGTGTTGGTTAACTTGGTTGTCCTAATTTGATATCATATGGGTAGGTTCGGGTGAAGGATGTTGGAGAAAGGGAAGCACCAAAGGGTGGAAAAGATGGCTATCAAATAGTTTATGATGGGTGTGGTATAAATGGTGTATGAGATTACCTAGGATGTAATTAGATTATTACATCTACTATGAAAATTAATCTATAGCCATGGATAAGTAGGTTGAATCATGAAATTGTGGCCACCTTTTTAAAAAAAAAGAAAAGGGAGAAATATGCTTTACCAGGCTTTAGAAAATATAGAACTACTCAAATTTCCATGGTGATCTGATGGGTTATTTCATCACCATCAAAATAAGATGACATTCTGCACATTCCATGATAATGTCATTAATAGGATGTGGAAGGTTATTATTCAATGGTGCGGGGAAGCAAAGTAGTAGAGTGGGTAAATGAGAAGTGATAAAGATTCAAACCCTTGACTCTTGAGTCAATGGGGGCCCAAAATAAGTAAACATTGAGTTTTGAGGGAATTCAGAGAAAGACACTAAAAGGTTTTATAATATGAATCACGGTGAATAATAATATTAATTAAATTAGGGAGTGAGTTGTGAATTTTGTGTATAAAAGCAAGAGCTATTTCAAGGCATAAGAAGATGTAGTCTTAGAAGGGAGAATCAAGGGGAATTATTAGAAGGTAGGGTGCATGAGAGAGTGTAGATATAATCCCCATGTAAGTATCCCAAATATTCCATTTGATGGTGGTTTTAGTTTTGATTCTAACATCTTCAAAGGTTGGAGTAAAAGGGGTTGAAAATAGGCAAGACTAGAAGAGGTGGGGAAGAAATTTCCATCCTGATGGATTAACATCACTTAGGCTTGTCAGTTGATCATATGAGCCCATGGTCCTAGCCAATTATGTAGAGCTATAGGATTGGTATATATCTTGAAGTAAACCAAAATGGAGTGGAAGACCTTGGAGGCTGTAGCATGCTCAAAATGGGTAGAGAGTTTTAAAAGAAAAAGGTGATAGGGAAGGTGAAGGGAGTTGTTAGAGAGGGATAAAAAAGAGAACCTGAGTGCAAAATATAGAGACATTAAAGGAATAAATGGATGCTCATAAATAAATTAATCTGACAAGAATTCATGCATTAAGGCAAGGGCATGGAGGATATAAGGAAGTAGACAAGGAGATGTACATAAAATTAGTACAACTAGTGACCGCACTCTAAAGAGGTGGAGGTTAAATTAGAGAACATAAGGGAGATCCAAAAAAGGAGGTAAAGGGGGACTAGGAGATGGATGAAGAGAAAACAATGAGGTCATAGATAAAGATAAAGGTGGAGAAGGATGGAAGAAGTTAGGCATGGTCATATAGGTCAGAAAGAGCAAGGAAGAGCATCAAGGGAGATGAAAAAAAATGAAATGAAATGGAGAAAAGAGAAAAATAAAAGTTAGAAGATGGGGGTGAGAGATTCACTAAAGAATGACATATTGGAGAATTGAAAGGGATGGGGAGAGAAGTGTAACAATCATGAAGGGTAAGGGGAGGACGATAAATATGGGAGGCCATGAAGGGTTTGAAAATAAGTCTATAAACATACCAAGCAAAAAAATAGTTTGGTGATGAAAATGAAAAAAAAAGGAAATAAATTTTAAAAAATAAGAGGAAAAAAGAGTGAAATGAGGACACAAAAAGGATGATAGGAGAGTGAAGAAGAAGATGGTATCTTGACCAAGTAAGCATGGATGATGATGGATAATGAAACAAAGTAGATGGTGGTTTTTGGAAATGAGAATGGGATGGAAAATGGGAAAGGGGTTAAGCAAAATAATGGGAAGCAAAATATGGGTGGGTAAAAAGGTGAAGATAGAATGTCAACATCAATCAACTTATTAAAAGAGATTAACAAGCTAAAGGGGTGATTAGAAGAGATTGTCAAGATAAAAAGTGGTAAGGTGGTGAAGAAATAGGGGGACACAATGAAAGGGAGTGAGATGAAACTAACGGATGATAAGAATAAAAAGGAAGAATTGAAGTAGGGATACAAAGCATGGATACTCACACAAATGCAAAAGATAAGTGACTACCAAGATGGAAAGAGGAAAAGGGGAATGCAAAGGGAAAAAGGAAAGAAGAGGAGAAGAAAAGAGGAAATTATGGAAGGCTTCTCAAAGGATAAATACCTAGGGAGAAACTAGTTGTGGAAGAAAAAAAGGAAGAAAAAAAAGATGAAAGTATGGAAAAAAAAAAGCAAACAAGAAAAATGGAAAATGGGTGTGGTGGGAAGAGTGGCAGAATGGCAAAGAGTGGTCGTACACATAAATAAAAAGTGTAGTAATAGAAGAAACAAAAAGCTTGAAAGATGCATAGTATGATGTAGAATGGATGAGGAAAGAGAGTGATGAGGGTACAATAAATAGTCAAGGGTGAGGGGAGATGATGAGGATGGAGAATGAAGTTAAAGGGGATAAAGGGCAAGGTTGGTAATAAGGTGAAAGAAATTCAGAAAATGCAAAAAGTGGGTATTGAAGTAAGTTTCAAAGCATGCACAAGGAAAGATGATGGAGAGGCCAATGAAGTAGAGTAGGAGGTGGCTTTATGTGAGGTAAGAGGGGCCAATGGGGAAGGTTGTCAACCCTTGTATTAAAATAGATTGACAAGCTAGAAAAGTGGTTAAAAGGGATTGACAAGCTAGAGGTAGGGAGATGGTTAGGAGATAGGTCGAGAAGTGGAAGAAAAGATATGAGGTGAGAAGGGAAAATAAAGTAAAGGATGTAGCCAAGCTGACCTTAGTAACTGATCACTGCCTACATAGTCCAAAAAGACTAGGATAATGTAGTTCTCCTAATAATGGGGGAAAAACTTAAGAGTAAGTATTAGATGGTGTTAAAACATAAGGATGCTTAAGAAATAGTTCAAATCCTCATTGATGTAGGATGCCCTAAGAAAGATGGCATTGTTAGTGATGGAAATGAGTGAGAAGAAAAAGGGAATGGGAATTAATTGTTAGTGGTTTAGCTACCTATAAAAGTGGAGTATCACTTATATAGTCCATGGACATCAGGCCAATGTAGTTCAACAAGGTTTGGGTGAGTGGTGTTTAAATTGGGTACCCCAAGTTGATGGAACACATGGGCTAGTTGAGGCTTAGGGATAAGGTTTAGTACAAAAATAATTTTGGGTTTTGGTGAAGGTGTCAATTAAAGTGATTGGGGTAGGTGGTAAATAATTACCATAATGATCCCACATTTAGTGTGATGAGAGATACAGATGGGCAATGTAGGATAAATTAGAAGAGAACACAATGCTAAGTACCACAAATGATCTTAAATGGAGTTAATCCAAAGAAGAGCTGACTTTGGTAGGAGGTTATACCTTCTAAAATTGTGTGATGGTAGGATTTTGGAGATAGTGTTTACCACTACGAGTTGAGTTTTAGGAAATGGGGGTGTATCTATATCTATAAAGTCATCGTAGCCAAGGTTCATCACCACTACAATCTGAGTTTTAAGCACAGTAGCAAAGTGTTGACCTGCAAAGAATTTCTTTGATGGTCAAGTAGATTCTACAAGTAAAGAAGTTAGAAGCATGATGAGCAATAAAGGATTGACCTTTCTTGACCTAAAAGCTACATGGGTAAGCTAGATAAATGGTGGCCATGTTTGCATCCTCTATCCCAACTCCATGAAACCAATGACTTATTGGTTCTACTACTTTGGGCCTAACCAATAAGAAGTTGCATGGTTAGGAGAAGATGGTGGTTTCCTTGTTATAGATGAACATTCAACTAACACAAAAGAAAAGACTACCATGTTTAAGTAAACATTCCCAATGATTGGGGTCTGATGCTCAGAGCATGTGGTAATGGGTTGGTAGGAATAGGAGGGAAAAAAGGGAAAGAAGGTGAATGTATTGTTGTGAATTCATGGTGGCCTACCTTTGATGGAAGAGTTTTCATAGTGGAAAGGATTTGGGAGTTACCACCAGTAGAAACAATGGCAGTTTTGAAGGCATGATCATTATAATAGCCCATGGTTGGAATCCAATTTACGTTAATTGAGGTAATGGTGATAATAATTCTAATGACCACTAGGCTCACAAAGAGCACAAGATGACAAAATAATAAAACACATTAGATGCAGATTGGATGATAAGGTCAACAAAAAGATATCTTGATGGTGCATAATGGATTTATTTAGGTGACCAATTGGATCAAGGGTGATGTGCCCACATGAAAAGGTAAGTAGACATGACCATAAGTGGGAGGACTTTTCAAAGGAATAAATGACATTATATGGCCTTCCTCATTGATAGAATGGTGAATCATGTTAGTGAGGAAGAATAGTAAGGTATTCTATTTAAAGAATCATGATAAGGATGAATGCATTTCATTGATTCATTTGGTTTTTTAGGTTATAGAGAGTGAAAATAACTACATAATGTTGATGATGGAAAATAATGGAAATAATGGTGGAAATAATCAAAAACCCTCTCAACCCAAAATAATCAATATGGTGAATGTGTGGATCTATCAGATACTACAACATGTAATAGTGATAATAGAAGTACTATTAGATTAGCAATAAGAGGAAAGGCACCCATGACTTGATTTTGATCCTAAAATCCTACCTCCATAGAAATAAGGTATACAATTCACTACCCAAGATGTAGGTTTGGAGAACGTGACCATCAACCTATCTATAGAAGGAATCCTCACTGTCCAAGGGGGTGTATGCTAAGGTAAAAACTAATGGTACCTATGTGATTAGAACAACTAGAGTAAAGGGATGTAATGGTTGTGACAAGTGAGCAGGATGAAATACTTAGAGCAGAATATTAATCTCATCTTGTGGGGATGAATGTGGGAGAGGAGAATAGAGTATACCTTATAGTGGTTTCTAAGATAGGGAATGTTATAGATGTTAGTTCAAGTAATCAAGTAGAAGGATGGATGAACACAAATATAGAGTCACTAGATAATCAGTCTAATTCTTAAGTAGAAAAATAATGTATGCTTGTGCATTAGGCAATGTGTCTGTAATCTGATGACTATGTATGTGTCATGTGACTTTTTGCACCCTAAATAAAATATTACATAGTTTATTGTAAACATTTCCAAAATGTGGTGGATATCACTAGTTGAATGTTTTCATGCTTAATATTATGTGGATATTTATGAATTTTATGGTTATGGTTATGATTGGTATGGTGATGGTTGTTGGAATCTTGCTTAATGTAAAAAGGATGATTTAAGGTTATTGCAATATTGGATGGTAAACATTGTGATGAAAACATCAACTAAACACTTTAAGATGAGAAGAGGGCACAATGTTTTATTTTTGCTAAGGACTAAAAATAGACCCAAAGTGGGATCAACTTAATTAATATAATCCCTTATAATGTTGTGCATGAGTGGGTATTAGTTGATAAAAAAGGTTTCTTAATAACACGGTGTCAAGTAAGCTCTAAATCCGTTGATTTATAGATATTCTAAAAGGAAGATGGGTGATAGGTGGTGTGGAGGGTAATAGGTGATATATATGATAACCTCATGTGAATTAGTTTACCCCTTCTATAGGTGGCCTAAGAATGGTAATAGATAAGTCCATGTCATATGCTAGATGTAGACTGATCGATGTGAGAAGTATATATGTGAACGTTG
Organism: Torreya grandis; assembly: GCA_037957365.1. Lineage (NCBI taxonomy): Eukaryota > Viridiplantae > Streptophyta > Pinopsida > Cupressales > Taxaceae > Torreya > Torreya grandis. Next base: position 157,739 of record JARHVA010003528.1, read on the forward strand.
ATTGTAGCTTTAGATTTTTTTGTGATAGTGGGTTTTTTGCTCTATTACTATATAGGGGAAGTTGATCAATGCAGGAATATTCCATGAAATTTCTCTACTTTTTAAAATTTTAACTCAACCATCCTTCAAGGGATTGGTCAAAGCTTATTGGCTTTGTTTTAATGTTCTTGATAGCTATCCTTCAAGGGGGAAGTCTACCTTACATGTGGTAATTTATATTTTGTTTTTAGGTAGTTATCCTTTATGGGAGTGGTCTGCAATGCTTAAGATATTAACCCAATTAATTGTTTTAAGATGAAATGTGTTTATACATGGACTAGTCTAATTAGGTTCAGAGGTTTACCTTTATAAGGGCAAAACTTTACACAAGGTCAATGATATGTGAAAGGGTGTGGTTTTGAGAGACAATGACCATGGGATTATATCTTGTTAGAGATGAAAAGTATCCATGAGAACCATGCTATGGGTAGATCCATGGTACCCATATTTAGTATTATGACATGAATGTGATAGTTAATCACATGGTTATATATTGTAATCAATTATCCTCAAAAGGGGAGGAGGAAGGTGGGTGAAGGTTAAAATCTCATAATCAAGGGATGAACTTAAGTTAGACAAATAGGTGAGCTTGATCCTTATTTAATAGAAAAATGGATATAGATGTGAAGCATTGAGAGGCTCAAGTTATAGTTTACATTCGAGAGAGGACAAATGATAAGCTCCTAATCAATACTTATGGGTGATGATGTAGGGTCTAAGCCAATTGAAATCAAACTTGCCTCATTTACTCTTCTCCATATTGGTCACATGTTGGTTTTATTTTAGGATGAGGTCTCTAATATTGAATTATTATTATTTGAGGTACTTATTATAAATATGTGTGATACGATATTGATAGATATGAAGGTGGGTGAGAGTTACTAAGTGATGCTTATCAAGTAGCTCATGTTGAGCTAAATGATGCTAAAAAAAATATTCCTCAAAAATGAGTTCCTTCAAAGATATGTGAAGAGAGGGGATTTGGAATTCAAGAGGAAAGACTACCTCTACTCTAAAGAGTAGATAGAAATGGGTGTCAAGAACCTAGAACAATAAACATGCTCCGATGCCTACTTAGTCAGGATCTTACTCTACCAATAGAGCACATATGATTACTTCTTGTATTAACAACTAATCATAGAATTTAACTAGAAATATAAAGTAACTAGAAATATGAAACAACACAGGAATATGAGAGACAATACACTATCTTGTATTAATATCATACAAAAGAATATACAATAAAGAAGATGCCACTTCTTCTTCCACCTCAAAGGTTTGCCACCCCTCAAGACCTTCTCTCTCTCTCTCTCAGTCACAACAATCAACTCCAATATAGAATTGATGTTCACCTCTCCAACCAGTCAGTAACACGCTGCCAGTACACCAAGTACACAACCATACTCTAAGTAGATCCCCTACTCTCTGCTGCTACCTACAAATCACTAGACCTTACTCACCATTGTAGATCTCCTATCTAAAGTCATGCACACATGCTAACCAAGATCATACACATACGAAGAACCCTATTGATTCTCCAAACCAGTACCCACCTTGGTACTGTGGAACTAGGAGGAACTACTATAGCTCTCTCTATAAGCCCAATGGCTTTCTAGCACAAGTTTTACAATACAGCCCATGAGTCCATATATAGATCTCATGCTTAAAATAATTAGACTATCTTAATTATAATAATTAGACACGTAACTGAAGACTAAGACTAGCCTTTGACATCCAAACAAATAGTCCAAAAATAGACTCTCCAAGATCAACATGCAAACTGCCTGTTCACGCACAGGCTACCAACGTTGGCTCCTCCATGACTGATGTCAGCCGACTGGTGACCGACACTGGTTGGTTTTTTGCTGCTATCTAACCGACGTCGATTGATCAGACTGATGCCGGTTGCCCTGCAACTGACTCTGCAACTCTACATCCTCTATAAATTCTCCTATTTGCATCCTGGTGAAGCTTTTAGCTCCACAACCTAACAATCTCCCACTTAGAGATAAATAGCTGCACCTATACCTATACCTGTACATCATCTAAATTATTCCCTAGCTTGTATCCCTCTTCAAGATCAATCCTGAAGACTAACCACCACACGCCCTATGATGCTACACATATCATTCAAGTAACCTGCCACATCCGAACCTACATATCCATGTAGTGAAGACCTTGACCCTGCATAACAAGAATCCCTGCTACTGATTCCTCTAAAATACCTGAGAATCCACTAAACTACCCTCTAGTACTCCTTCCCCGAATTGGCTCCATACTTTCTGACAACCCCCACTGCTTGGGAAAACTTAGGTCTACACTAGACCTCATGTGATTTCGAACCCTATTTCAAGCTAAGCTTGAACTGTCCAGCCCTTGGTGTGCTTTCTAATTCTGCAACTTGCATCATGAACCCCACCAACATCGTCTTCACATCAGCTCCCACTAGAGATGAAATCTCCATGTCTCTTATGCCAAAGAATTTTGTTGCTCCAAATTCTTCATGACACACCTCTAAACTAACCTTACCCTTAGCTCAACAAATCCCTGTATGTACAAACTTGCTAGCAAATCACCCACATATAGTAACAAGATAATGTTGCAACCATCATCTACCTAGTAAGATAAACACAATAGTTACACTAACATTGATTGAAGCCATGCTTAGTCATCCACCTATCAAAACCTGTACCACTATCCTGCAGCTTCTTCAAGACCATATGCCTTGGCCTTCCATCTCACGTATCCATCCACTCTCTTCTTTAACTTGGGAATCCATTCCATCTCTTAGTGCGTACTTCCAGCTGACAACTCTACCAATAAATACCTGTTTGGTTCATCTCCAAGGACTCACACTCCTCATCCATGCCAAGCTCCCACTATATCTGGATTCTACCTGCATTGCCTCTTTGCATCTTCCTAGTTCTTGACCATCAATAAGCAATATAAAGAAGGTGAACAATGAATATGAAGTTCACTTACCCTTTCTGACCTCGACATGAGCATTTGAGACTTGTTGATAGCTTGTTGTCCACCCACCATCCGTACCAGTGACCGATCTCGACCATCTCCCAGTCTACTCCCGACCGATGTCAGTTCTCTGCACTGACCCTGACTACTAACATCATTTCCCTATCTAACGTTGGTATCCTTTCTACCGACATCGATTCCTTCATGACTGATGTTGGTCTTCCTTCTACCAATGTCGGTTACTATCTGATCAATGCCGGTACCTGTGTTCATCTATGAGTGATAACTTTTTACCCGCGAGCTCTCCATGGATCAAACTTCTTCCACCTCAAAGGTTTGCCACACCTCAAGACCTTCTTCTCTCTCTCTCAGTCACAACAATCAACTCCAATATAGAATTGATGTTCACCTCTCCAACTAGTCAGTAACACACTACCAGTACACCAAGTACACAACCGTACTCCAAGTAGATCCCCTGCTCTCTGTTGCTACCTGTAAATCACTAGACCTTACTCACCATTGTAGATCTACTATAGAAAGTCATGCACACATGCTGACCAAGATCATACACATACGAAGAACCCTATTGATTCTCCAAACCAGTACCCACCTTGGTACTGTGGAACTAGGAGGAACTACTCTAGCTCTCTCTACAAGCCCAATGGCTTTCTAGCATAAGTTTTACAATATAGCCCATGAGTCTATATATATCTCATGCTTACAATAATTAGACTATCTTAATTACATTAATTAGACATGCAACTCAAGACTAAGACTAGCCTTTGACATGCAAACAAATAGTCCAAAAATAGACTCTCCAGGATCAACATGCAAACTGCCTGTTCACTCATAGGCTACCAATGTTGGCTCCTCCATGACCGATGTCAGCCGATTGGTGACCGGCGCTGGTTGGTTCTTCACTGCTATCTGATCGACGTCAGTTGATCAGATCGATGCTGGTTGCCCTGTAACTGACTCTGCAACTCTGCATCCTCTGTAACTTCTCCTATTTGCATCCTGGTGAATATTTTAGCTCCACAACCTAACAATGGGTAGCACTAATGGAGGTTTGAATGTTAGTGCAATAGGCCCATAAGGTAAATGGGATGTGTAAGTGCCAATCTTGATCTGAAGTTCTGACAATTTTGGTTAATATTTTAGTGAGGGTTTTATTAGAGGATTACACTTGTCCATTTTATTATGGTTATTAAGGTAATTAAAATCTTAAATTTATTCCAAATGTATCATATAAACATTAGAATTTCTTATTCTTGAAGGATTTTCCATTATCATTGATGATCTTATGAGGAACACCAAAGTGGTAGATGATATGGTGATTGATAAAGTCAATAATCTTTTTTGATTTGGTAGAGATCATAGGAATAGCTTCCACCCACTTGGTGAAGTATTTGATGGTTTTGATGATGGAGCTATGCCACTGTGAAGAATGGGGATTAATTTCCCCAATGAGATTGAGCCCCCATTGAGAGAAAGGCCAAAATTCCTTAGATACTTGGAGGCTATTGGAGGGTGCATAATGTAAATTAACATGCTATTTACATTTAACACATTTTTAAAAATAATCACAATAGTCTTGGTTAAGGATGGTTCAATAGCATCCAAGGCAAAGGATATGTTTAGCGACTGTTAGGCTGCTAAAGTCTTTGCCATAGATCCCATCATTTGTTTCTTTGATGGCATGGGAAGCTTCATGACTACATAGGCAATAAAGAAGGAGACTATCAAAAGCAATTTTTTAAAGGATTCCTCCTAGTATGGTGTAATGAGAGGTACTCTAAATAAAATCTCTTCTAGCATTCCTAGAGAGGTTGGGAGGAATAATGCCTAGGTTGAGGTAATTGAAAGTTTGGTCATACCAAATGTCAAATGGGGATTCCTATACACTAAAAATGGCAGGGAGGTTGGATTGGCCATAAGAGGGTGTGGTAAAATGATGAATGGTGACAAATATTTTGGAATTGGAAGGATGATAAGGGATCTAAGAAGCAAGGTAGGCCATTATATCCACAAATTTATTGGTAGATCAAGGAATAGATTGGACTAGGTAATGTTCAAATCATTTTAAGATTTTGTCAACTAAAAGTTTATATTTTATCAATAATAATTATTACATTGATAAGATCTATTGACCTAGTTAACCACAATCTGGGAATCACTAAAGACATGGATTGTCTTAATTCCCAAGATTTGAGAAACTTGGAGACCTATCATTAGGGCTTCATACTCAACCATATTATTGGTGCATTCAAAGTCAAGTTTGAAGGAGAGAGGAAGGGGTTCACCATCAAGAGAAATGAGAATAACTCTAGTACCCCCTCCTTGTTGGCATTTTGAGTCATCAAAGAACATGGTAATTTGGTAAGTTATGTCATCTTCTTAAAAAAGAGTTATGATAGACTCATTTGAAAAGGCAAGAGGAAGTGGTTGGTTATTTGTTAAAAGAGCTTCAGCCAATTGACCAATAATGACCTAACCTTTAATCAACTTCTATTATATTAATTCAAGGTCAACTTCATCTAAGATCATGATACACTTAACCATACGCTAATTTTGGTATGGTTTAGAGTGCATGTATTTGAGCAGATTAGTATTAGTGATGACAAAGGTTTTATAGTTAAGAAGGTAGTGACAGAGTTTGAAATCCATGAAGGTCAATGCTAAGTAGAGTTTCTTAGTGTGTGTATACCGAGTCTCATGTTTTATAAGCATATAGTTAATGTAGTATACAGCTTTTTCTTTTTCTTTTTCATCTTGGTGAGCCAACATTACCCCTAGGGAATAGTCAGCGGTAGAGATATATAGGTAAAATGGGTCATCATCTTTAGGAGGGGTGAGGATAGGTAGTGATAAAAGGTACTATTTGAGAAAATCAAAGGCCTTTTGACAATCACTACTCCATTTGAAAGAGACATCCTTATTTATAAGGTGATGGAAAGGTTAACACTAGTCTGAAAGTTGAGAAATGAAATGGTGAATGGATTGAAGTTTTCCTTGAAGGATACAGAGCTGCTTATGGTTGGTTGGGGGAGACATGTCCAAAATTTCTCTAACTTTAGTAGGGTCTACTTTGATTTCATGAAGAGAGATGATAAAGCCAAGAAGATTTCCTAAAAGGACCCTAAAAATGTATTTCTTGGGATTAAGGAGAACATGATAACAAATGAGGTTATCAAATATGATTGTAAGAATAATCAAGTGATCAGTTCAAAGTTTGAACTTCCTGAGAAGGTCATCCACATAGTCTTCTACAATTTTATGGATGATATCACAGAAGATATAAGTCATGACATGTTGGTAGCTTGCACCAGCATTTTTTAACCTAAAAGGCATGACTCTATAGTAAAAGGTCCCCTAAGGGGTGGTAAAGGTAGTCTTATGTTAATCTTCAAGAGCAATCAAGATCTAATTATAACTTAAAAACCCATCCATGAGAGATAACATCTTATGGTTAGTTATAAGATCAAAAAGTTGGTCAATGCTAGGTAAAGGAAATTCATCCTTGGGGAAAGTGAGGTTAATATTATGAAACTCCACACAAATACAAAGACCCCTAGTGGACTTGGTGATAGGGATGATATTTGAGACCCATTAAGGGTAGTTAATGGGTTGAATGAAGTTTACAGATAGGATATGTTAAAGATCCTCTTTGATGAGAAGGGCTATGCGAGGGTGCATGAATCAAGCTTATGTTTAACAAGCTTGGAATCTTGGTGAGTGACTATGTTATGGGTAGAAATGGCAAGGTCAATCTTGGGTATATCATTGTAAGACCAAGTGAATGTTATGGTATGGTCTTAGAGGAAAGAGGATAAATCCTAAAGTTTTTTGGCATTCAATGATTGGCCCAATTTGACAATGTGCGTATTATCCAAAGTATCTAAGTTAATATCTTTGGTAGATTCAATAAACATATTCAGGGCTTCAAAAGGAAGGTATTTTTGGATAGAATAATCCCCTATATTTAGGTAGGTAATAATGGAATCATCGTCTTGATGTTGGACGGTGTTAATAGTGGGAAAATCAATATCTACATTTTTAGGATGTATGAGTGGAAGGACTTTGGTTTGTACACTCTTTTGGTAGATGATAGGGCCAAAAATTATAGTATTGATCCCAAAAAAAAGTTAGGAGGGATAATATCTGATCCGGGTAACAATTCAGGCAACCATTCAGGTGACTAGTCCACTCCAATTAATGATGAAACTTTTGGGAGCCATAACTTTTACATCGTAGCTCCAATTGACTTGCTATTTGAACCATTGGAAAGCTAAGAATGAGGAGAATGTGTTGAGATGTAATGGAGCTCCACTTGATGAATTTTGACCCATTAAAACCCAATGGAAGTGCCCCAAATTTTAATTGTAGTAGTGTAGTCTAAAAATAGTAAGTTTCTAAAAATAGCAATTCCTTGAATTTTGTATTGTTGTAAATCATGGAAATCAAACTAACTCATCTCCCTCAAGATTGGTGACCTTCCACATCCTCTCCACACCTTAAAAACATGTATAAATGAATATGTAACCTGAAATGGAAATCAGACATCTCTTCTTAGAGATAAGCATATGTTTGGGTCTACAAATTTGATCAATAAAACATCTCTTTTCAGAGATAGAAGTATTTGAATTGTTTTGTTCTTATTTATTGAATTATGTTTCAACAAAAGATTTTAATATTTGGATCAATATCAAGGTCTTCAAGTAGAGAAAGTGGTTGGGTTGGCAAGGATGGGATATCTTCCTCTATGGTGGCAATGGGTTTAGGTGAATTGTTGGATTCTTGAGGTGGTTCATACCCAAGGATAAATGACTCATGATGTTGTAAATTTTTTATATGGGGTAACTCATGAGGCCCTTGTTCATATTGATCAAGGCCAAATCCTTTCCAATCACATCTATGAAGATACAACTTAGCGAACTCTAGTTTGCTAAGATAGGAAAAGTTAGAGGTGGTTGGATGGATGATGTAGTGGTAGGGGTTGGAAGTGGTTGATCAATTTACCCATAAATGAAATTTATTTTATGGTTAGGGAGACCAATGGGGATGATGGTTCCAATGTTAGGGTCATAAGAAGGGTCATGTCTAAGATTCTCATATTCTTGGGGGGTAAGGAATTTAAGGCTAAGAGTCTATATTATTTAAAATAAATATGTTAGAATGTGGTTGTCATGAGGTCTTCTATAGAAATCTGGGAAGGGAGGATAGATGAGTTAGTGGAAGATTCATTAACATTAGGTGTGAAAATGCTATGGGTTTTGGCTGGTGAGGTTATGTTGTTGGTAGATGGTTATACAGTAGATAAAGGAGTAAGAAGGACATCATTAGGATAATATGTCATATTACAATATTTAAAAGGACTAAGGTTAGCATGGATAGTCATAACTTTCCCTTCATATTCTAACTTGACACATTGATGTAGGGTTGAAGGGACACAACTCATGGCACAAATCCAAGGGTGTTCGAGTAAAATGTTGTATTGAAACTCTCCTTTTACAACATAAAAAAGTTTGGGAATAGTATGATGCCCTATGTAAATGTGAAAGACAACTATGCCCAAGGTGGTAGCCATAGTGTCATTAAAATAATGGACTATTGAGTTTTTAGACATGATGTTTTTGGGTAACTACTGCTGTTCATAAGCATGGGAGGAGATAATATTGATTCTATCTCCCCCATATATCATCACCCTTTTTATGTGGGTTTGATTGATGTATGTTTTAATGAAGAGGGAAGAATTAGGGTCTTCTTAATAAATAAAAGGTATTTTTGAATTCTTGAAGTTGATAAGGTTAGAAGTCTGAAAGGTACCAATAAAAGCTTTTAGAGGCTAAAGATCATCGAGTCAGAGCTTAATGTATTGTAAAGCCTCTAAGAGTACTTGATGGTGATGGGGAGAGGTAGATATTAACTCATATAATCTCATCTTTGTTGGAGTTTGGTGAATTTTCTTGAGTGTAGATTTTCAAATGAATATTGCATATGGGTTAGGGTATGGAGGGTTAGATGGGGAGGTACCTAAGATAGACACCTTAGGTTTGTTTGAAGATGGAGAAGGTTGGGTATTATTTTCTTGGGAGTCTAGAGAGGGGTAATCTAAGGAATGTGTGCCTTATTCTTCTCTTTATCCTTTTATTGGGCCTGAGATTGGGTAATCATGTGAATAATGTGGATAAGGGGGTTCTCTAAATTGCATAGTTGCTTTAGTTCCTCTTCTTCACTTTTGGGTGTGATTGAAGATCAGATGGGTTGAGTCAGTGGTTGGATTGGCAATGGGGATGAAGGAGGTTTGTCTGATAATAGATCATCATCTTCATACAAATTATGAACAAGTGATTGGAGAGATTTATAGTCCTTGGTGTCATGTCCTAATGCCCTATTATATTCACATATCAAGTTATCATTAAACCAAGAGGGTTTTTTATATGAAGGGTCAAAGGGTTTGATGGGTGGTAAGCTCAAGGAAGAAGTTTGTAACAACCATTGGAGAATGTTTAAGTAAGATTTAGCTAGATGTGGTAGATGTTTAGTGGTTTTTGCTTTAGGTATTAAAGTGGGAGGTTGTGTAGATGTATATTTGGTGGTAGGTGTCTTAGATAAAGTGGTATGCTTGGTTGATAGTTTTGGTTTAGGCATGATGGTTGATGGGTTGGTGGTAGAGGAGGGTAAGGTAGGTAACTTAGGAATTATTGGTGTAGTGGGGAAAAGTCTTTTAGAAATCAAGTGTGATGGTTTGACCAATAAAGGTGGTAAGGTTTTAATCAAAATGATAGACTATAAGGTAGAGGGATGGGGACCCAGAATGGAGGGTAAGGTTAAGGGAGGTAAAATTCTAGGTTTTGGGACCTTTGGTAATTTTACCTCTTTGGTTGTTTTAATTATTATTTTTGGAGGGGATTTGGTCACTTTAGTTATCTTGGTGGGTTTAGGTATTTGAGGGTCAATGAATTTGGAGGAGGTTTTAGCTTGTTGGGTGGAGGTTTCAATTGGTTTAGAAGGCCTAGGTTGGTTTATTAAAGAAGGGGATAGAAGTTCTAGTTTGGTTCCCTTACCTTTATCTTGACCTCTGATAAAAGGTTTTGTAATTATAGGTTGGGTGGATAGAGTCATCTTATTTTCTGAGATAGATTCTAAAGAGGGGGTGGATGGTTATGTCATAGGGGAGGTAGGTGTGGTATCCTCTAATGGAGGTATGGATATGGTTACTTACTTTTTTGGGGTGTCAAAAGGAATAGAAGGTAGTCTTTTTTCTTATATTGGGGTAATGGGGAAAGAAGTGATTGATGTAACATTTCATTCATCAATGGGTTCACTAGTAACCAGATTAATAATATGTGCCTCATCATATGATTCAAGTTTATTTTCATGATGAGGGGTAGAAGGAGCATGATTAAGAAAAGGCTTGCGGAATATGTCAAGGGCTTGGTTAGTTGATTAGGCTCCTCCAATGAGCCACAAAATTAGCATTACATTCACATTCAAATTGTTGAATGGAGTAAATGTTAGTAATAGAAAATTTCTTCAATATCTTGATTAAAAAGTGATCCAAAAATGTTTAGGCTAGTTGGGTGAAGGAGAAGATGGAGTATCTTGGGATGACACTATACTAATCCAATATTGGTCTAGATAAGGACATAGGAAAGGTATGGAGGATAAGAGCATCATCATGGGCAATCAAGTAACATGCATGCCTAAATGCTCTTAAATGTTGTTGGGGATTTGAAATTTAGAGAAATTTGGTAATTCCCATTATGGAGGATATGGTCAGAGAGGGACAGATGGATGGATGGGTTCATTTCAAATTTGGTCATAAGAGATAAGTTTATGTGATCCTAAGATGGATTACTCAAGGGTAGTCATTTTCTCCATTTGCATCTTGACCAAGTCCATTTGTGGTTTTTAGGTTGGATAGGTATATGACACACTTTGTTATGGTTGGGTGACATGGGAATAACTAGTGGATGGTCGGGATGATGTCACATATGTGTGTGAGGTCATGTAAGGTTGGGTGGAAGGTGAAGGTATGTATACTTGTGTGTTAGGAATATATTGATAAGATGTCATGTATATGTGTTAGAGGGTTGATGTTGGGGGGTTTATGTTTGGCATCAAAGTAATTAGTGGGTTAGTTGGTTAAAGGTGGGTAGTGACCAAAGTGCTTATAAGGGGAAGTGTTTTTGGTATGGAGAGTACCAATTTATGAAAGGGTTTTTAGGTTGGTATATTGGTTAAGCTGAAGGAAGTGGTAGAAATGGGTGTGGAAGACACCGCATTAGAAAAAGTGGTAGAAGTGACAAGGGGTAAAGTTGAACCAATGTTAGAGGTATTGGTTGGGGTAGTAATAGGTGTTTGGGTGGTGGTGGTAGATGGACCAATGGTAGAAGTTGAATCTTGGATAAAGAAAGGGTGGGATGATGTAACACCAACCATAAGGTGGTGTGGCATACCATAGGGTGGAACTAAAGCCATCGAAGTACGATAGGCTAAGGTATTAAGATAGTGTTATAAATTAATAAGATTATTGTCTAGAGAGGTGATGAAATATGAATCACCTTTAGAGACTATTATAGGCACCGTAGGTGGGGAAGAATGGTGCAATGAATAATGGGGTGATCTATCAATGTCTAAGGTATAATCCATGGATGAGGATGAAGAAAAAGATGGTGGTGGGTTGTTTTGTTTTTTCACTTTTGTCTAGTTTAGACGATATAAGAAATTTAGAAATGGATAACAGACCTCTTTCCTCACACAATGAGAAAACAAATATAAACTCAAAGTAGATAAAGCACACACTAAAAACATAATTAATCCCAAGATTTATTTTAAATCACTTTTGGCTTATGCCTTAAAGAATGTGAAAGGGGAAATTGGCTTGTAATTTAGGTAATATAAAATTCATCTAAGGATGGTTTTGGGTTGAATTTTAGTGCTCAAATAATCTACACTAGACTGGGTATGTGTCCTAATATTGGGGGCTTGCTCCCCTCACTTAACGATCTCACAACTAGTGTGGGCACTTAGCCAATATATACTATTTGTCTAAAGTTTATGAGAAAAGAATGGGTCCTCCCCTTGGTGATGAAATCTAAGTGGGATCATTGGGTAAGGTAAGGTGACACAAAGGGTGATGAAATCCCAATGGGCCTTATCCCAAATAAGTTTTGATGTTTAATTTATGAGTGTGGTTTGGTAGTGTAACATATGTGTGCTATGATTAATTAATAATGTATTTAACTAATTTAGGTGATCTAATAATTAAGTAGGAAATACCATGAATGCACTTAATTTTAACCCAAAAGAAGAGTTCGGTGTCTCTTCATACAAACAAGGAATAGTTAAAATGCACTTAAATGCAAGATCAAGTCTCCCATAAATGAAATTTATTTGATGGTTAGGGAGACCAATGGGGATGATGGTTCTAATGTTAGGGTCATAAGAAGGATCATGTCTAAGATTCCCATATTCTTTAGGGGTAAGGAGGGAATCTAAGTATAAGATTCTATATTCCCCAAAATAAAGATGTTGGAATGTGGTTGTCATGAGGTCTTCTAAAAGAATCTAGGAAGAGGGGATAAATGAGCTAGTGGAAGCTTCATCAACATCAGGTGTGGAAATGCTATGGGTTTTGGCTGGTGAGGTTTTGTTATTGGTAGATGATTTTATGGTGGATAAAAGAGGAAGAAGGACATCATTAGTTTGATATGTCATATTTCAAGACGTAAAAAGACTAGGGTCAACTTGGATAGTCACAACTTGCCCTTCGTGTTCAAACTTGACACATCAATGTAGGGTGGAAGGGACACAACTCATGGCATGAATCCAAGGGCATCCAAATAAAATGTTGTACTAAAACTCTCCATCTAAAACATAAAATAGTTTGGGAATAGTACATGGCCCTATACAAATATGAAGGACAATTTTTCCCAAGGTGGTATCCATAGTATCATTGAAAGAATGAAGGATCACTAAGATTTTAGACATGATGTTTTTAGGTAACTGTAGCTAGTCATAAGCATGGGAGGAGATAATATTGATGTTATCTCCCATTGATCATCACTCTTTTGATGCTATTTTAATTTATGTATACTAAAGAAAGGAGGATTAAGGTCTTATGAATGAGCAAAAGGTATTTATAAATTCTTGAAGGTGACAAGGTTGGAAGTCTGAAGGGTACCAAAAAAAGTGGATAAAGGCTGAGGATCATTAGGTCAGACCTCAATGGATTATAGAGCCTCTATTAGTACTTGATGGTGATGGGGAGGGGTAGAGATTAACTCATACAAGCTCATCTTTGTTGGAGTTTGGTGAATTAACCTGAGGATAGTTTTTTAGATGGATATTGCATATGGGTTAGGGTATGGAGGGTTAGATGGGAAGGCACTTAAGATAAACACCTTGGATTTATTTGAAGATTGAAAAGGTTGGGTATTATTTTCTTGGGAGTTCAAAGAGAGGTAAGTCTAAGGAATGAATGCATTAGTCTTTCCTTTATCCTTCTATTGGACCTAAGATCGGGTAATCATGTAAATAGTGTGGATAAGGGGGTTCTCTGGATTGGATGGTTGTTTTGGTTCCTCCTCTTCAATTTTAGGTGAGATCAAAGATAAAATGGGTTAAATCAATGGTTGGATTGGAAATGGGGATTGAGATTTTTCTGATAATAGATCATCATCTTCATACAAGTTGTGAACAAGTGATTAGAGAGATTTACAGTTCTTGATGTCATGTCTTGGTGCCCTATGATATGCACATATCAAGTTATCATTAAACTAAGAGGTTTTGGTAAGTGAAGGTTCAAATGGTTTGATGGGTGGTAAGCTTAAGGAATAAGTTTGTAACAACTATTGGATAATGGTTAAATAATATTCAGCTAGAAGTGGTGGATTTTTAGTGGTTTTTACTTTAGGTGTTGAAGTGGGAGGTTGTATGGGTGTAGGTTTGGTGGTAGGTGTCTTAGATAAAGTGGCATGCTTAGTTGATGGTTTTGGTTTAGGCACAATGGTTAATGGGTTGATGGTAGAGGAGGGTAAGGTAGGTAACTTAGGAATTGTTGGTGTAATGGGGAAAAGTGTTTTAGAAAGCAAATGTGAAGGTGTGACCAATAAAGGTGGTGGGGTTTTGGTAAAAATGATGGACTTTAAGGTAGAGGGATGAGGACCCAAAATAAAGGGCAAGGTTGAGGGAGGTAAAATTTAGGGTTAGTCCATTTAGTGATTCTACCTTTTTGGTTGTTTTAATTATTAGTTTTGGAGGGGATTTGGTCAATTTAGTTGTATTGGTGGGTTTAGGTGTTTGAGGGTCAATGAATTTGGAGGAGGTTTTGGTTGGGTGGGTGGAGGTTTTAGTTGGTTTATAAGGGATAGGTTGGTTTGTCAAATAAGGGGTTAGAAGTTATAATTTAGTTCCCTTACCTTTATCTTAATCTCTGATAGAAGGTTTTATAATTAGAGGTTGGTTGGATGGAGTCATCTTATTTTGTGAGATAGCTTCTAAAGAGGGGGTGGATTGTTTTTTGATAGGGGAGGTAGGTGTGGTATCCTATCATGGAGGTGTGGATATGCTTGCTTCCTTTATTGGCGTGTCTAAATGAATAAAAGGCAATCATTTTTCTTCCATTGGGGGATTGGGGAAAGAAGTGATTGAGGTAACATTTCCTTCATCAATGGGTTCACTAATAACCGCATTAATAGTATGTGCCTCATGAGATGATTTAGGTTTATTTTCATGATGAGGGGTAGAAGGAGCATGATTAGGAAAAGGCTTGTGGAATATGTTAAGGTCTTGGTTTGGTGGCATATTAGGATTGTCCAATGTGAGTTCCCCCTTATCAACAAGGGATTGGATAAGGTATTTAAAGGTATTTCACCTATTGATGTCTTATACCTCGGTGAAAAGCACAATGGTCATTCTCATTATACCAACTGGGTAAGGGATGAGAAGCATCAAATTATTGGGGTGCTTTAATTGGTAGAAGTTGGATGATATTGGCTTTTAGTAACTTTTCCAAAATAGAAATATAAGGCTCCCCAAGTGGAGTTAATGGTTTATGGTTATTCCAAGTTTTGTTCCTTTGGTTTTAGTTTGGATAGTTAAAGGGGTTAGAGGTTTGGTTCCTTGGGTTCTATTGGTTGATAAATGGCAGAGGTATGGATTTGAGTACAATAGCATTGGCAATGGCTTTGTTTTTAGAATTGGTATTGGCTGGGTTATTTAGTTTGGAAAAAGAGGGTTCATTGGGTTTGTAAGTTGGGTTCTTATTCTTCAACTTTAATCTTCCCTCATCAATGGCTCTATTCTCTAGTTTTTGAGCCATGGCAAAAGCTTCATCAAATGTCTGGAAGATTTGGACATGTAATGTGGATGAAATGTGTTTTTTACATGCCCGAGTGAAGAGCTCTATAAGCTTAGAAACTTGGTTAATTAGTCTCCTCCAATGAGCCATGAAATCAACAATAGATTCATCTTTGAATTGTCAAATAGAGTAGAGGTCAGTAATAGAAACTTTCTTGGATATATTGATCAAAAAGTGATCCAAAAATGTTTCGGCTAGTTGGGCAAAGGAGAAGATGGAGTGTTTTGGGATGGCACTATACCAATCTAATGTTGGTCCAAATAAGGACATAGGAAAGGTACAAAGGAGAAGAGTTTCATCATGGGACATCATGTAACATGCATGTCTAAATGCTCTTAAATGTTGTTGGGGGTCTTCCTTGCTTTGAAATTTAGAGAATTTTGGCAATTCCCATTGTGGAGGATATGGTTAGAGAGGGACAGATGGATGGATGGGTTAATTACAAATTTGGTCATAAGAGATAAGGTTATGTGATCCTAAGATGGATGAATCAAGGGTAGTCATTTTTTCCATTAGCATCTTGACCAAGTCCATTTGGGGTTGTTGTGTTGGATAGGTATATGACACATGTTGTTGGGGCTATGTGACATGGGAATAACTAGTGGATGGTTGGGATAATGTCACATGTGTGTGTGAGGTCATGTAAGGTTAGGTGGAAGGTGAAGGTATGTATACTTGATTGTTAGGAATATATTGATAAGATGTCATGTGTATGTGTTGGAGAGTTCATGTTGGGGGGTTTATGTATGGCATAGAAGTGATTAGTGGGTTAGTTGGTTGAAGGTGGGTAGTGACCAAAGTGCTTATAAGGGGAAGTGTTTTTGGTATAGAGAGTACCATGTTTTGAAATGGGATTTAGGTTGGTATATTGGTTAAGCTAAAAGGAGTGGTATAAATAGGTGTGGAAGACATCGCATCGATAAAAGGGGTAGAATTGACATGGAGTAAAGTTGAACCAGTTTTAGATGTATTGGCTAGGGTAATAGGTATTTTGGTGGTGATGGTAGATGGACCAATTGTAGAAGATGAATCTTGGATAATATAAGTGTCAGATGATGCAACACCAACCATAAGGTGGTGTGGCATACCATAGGCTAGATCTAGGGGAGGAACCAAATCCATAAAAGTATGATAGGCTAAGGTATTAAGACAGTGTTGTAAAGTAATCAAATTTTTATCTAGAGAGATGTCAAAATCTTAATGGACTTTAAGGACTATTGTAGGCACCATATGTGAGGGAAAATGGTGTAGTGAAGCATGGGGTGATCTATCAATGTCTAAGGTATAATCCATGGATAAGGATGAAGAAGAAGATGGTGGTGGGTTGTTTTATTTTTTCACTTGTTGTCTAATTAAGACCATATGATAAATTTAGAAATGGATAATGAACCTCTTTCATCACACAATTAACAAATAAATAAAAACCAAAAGTAGATAAATCACACAATAAAAGTGCAATTAATCCTAGGATTTATTTTAAATCACTTTTGGCTTATGTCTTAAAGAATGTGAAAGGCGAAATTGGCTTGTAAGTCAGGTACTAGAAAATTCATATAAGGATGGTTTTGGGTTGAATTTTCACACTCAAATAATCTGCACTAGATTGGGTATGTGACCTAGTACTTGGGGCTTTCTCCCCTCACTTCACAATCCTATAGATAGTGTGTTTGCTTAGCCAATATATATCATTTTTCTAGAGTTTATAATCCACTAGAGAATAGAGTGGGTCCTCCCCTTAATGGTGTAATCTAGGTGGGATTACCAGGTAGGGTAAGGTGATCTAAAGGGTAATGAAATCCCAATGGGCCTTATCTCAAATAAGTTTTGATGTTTAATTTGTGTGTGTGGTTTGGTAGTGTAACATATTTATGCTATGATTAATTCATAATACATTTAAAAATCTAGGTGAGATAATCATTAATCAATAAATACCATGAATGCACTCAATTTTAACCCAAAAGAAGAATTTGGTGTCTTTTCATGCAATATAAGGAACAACTAAAATTCACTTAAATGCAAGATGTAATATGTAACCTATCCCTAGGATGAAAACTTTTTTTTCTCTTTTTTACTAATGTAACTAAATGAATTTTTTCACTAATGGAACTAAATTAAATGTTCACTAATGCATTTATAAATGTCTTAAGACAACTAATGGACCCAAGAAAACTCAAGGGTCCCATCGGGTGTGCTAAAATGTTCCTCTTAATTTTTTTTGTTTTTCTTAATTTTTTTTGAAAAGAAAGAAACTAGGAATATGTGTGTAGAAAAATATATTGAATGTGTGCACTTTGAGTCTAAAAGATTTTTTATAAATCCTCTTTGGCTTAGGAGGATTACCTACAAATAATAAAATACTTCCAAGCTTGAAGAAGAATGTTGATGAAGATGTTGGTGTTGATGTTGTTGAATCAATTTCAATAGAACTTTGGTAGATCTCTGATGCTCTGCTCTTTGTTCTTCCAAGATGATGATGAACTCTAAAATTATGATGACCTCTAAAATTATGATGACCTCCAAGATGATAACATTCTTTATAAACCTACAACAAAATATTGATGACCATAGACTGACTTCTAACTTAATCTTTGGTGAAGGAGAGGGGTGGGGTGTATTTATAGCATTTGATGTTGGGAAATATGCAAAAAGAGTGTAATAGTGAATAAATTCAATTTTTTCCAAGTGGGGCTCATAAATAAATCAAGGATTAGTTTTTTGGGATTCTCACCTTGACCATAAGTCTCCCATATGGGTTGGTGTGTCTCCCACCTTGCACATGACTCCAATTTTTAATGGGATTCACATACATTGTTTTAAATGAGACCAAAGTCTTCTCCCCATCCTTTCCTACTTTCACACAAGAACTTAAAGGGGTGGCACACCAAATGAGGCACCATTTTCCATGTGAGGGATGAAAAGTCCAAGGTGAGGTTGTGGAAGATTCCCATTTGGGTTGAGAAGTCTTCCTCTTTGCCCATAAGTCTAACTTTGAATGGAGAATTATGCACATAGGTTTAAATGAGGCTGAAATACTTCTCCATATCTTTTGTTGCTTTCACACAAACACATAAAAGGGTGGCACACCAAATATGGTTCCATTTTCCATGTGGGGGATGAAAATTCTAAGGTGAGGTTGTGGAAGATTCCCATTTGGATTAGAGAGTCTCCAATTTGGGATAAGAAGTAAAAAATGAGTGCCCTTTATCTTTCCCAATGTCTTAAAAAGGTAGGTATCTATTTTAAAGTCTAATTTCATGTGGGAAGACAAAATATATTTTGAATGATGACCCCTTAAGGGAAAATTTGGCACATTTCAAGGGGGAACTTTATGGTGCTGAAATGAGGTCATTAAGCACTTTAGGAAAGGGTTCCAAGTGGGGTATACTATCCCACATCAAGACACATAAATCTTAAGCCATGTCACTTACCATATCACCCTCCATGTCACCTACCATGTCACTTGCTATGTCACATGCCATGCCATCATGAATAGTGATAGTGTGCCCCATAGTGAATAGTGATGGTGAATAGTATTTAAAATAGTGATTTTTAATGATATTATGTGACTAGGAGAATAATGATTTGGTTGGTTTAAGGGGCTTTTTTGAAGTTTTAATAAGTTTTAGGGGATCTCGAAGCATGTAGTCATCAAAAATTATACATGTGTAGTTTTTTAGTGTCTACATCAAGTACTGGCTCAAGAATAATTTTATTATAATGATTACCCATATAGGATTAAAAGACTTAGTATATTCCACATTGTGTATGGTATTAACCCAAGAGAGTTATATGAGCTGAGAATCTTGGGAAAATAGGAAGGAGAAGTGCAAAAGGTGAGGACTTTATAGTAGCTATGCATGAGTTGCATGAAAAAATGAAATAGAGATTAGGATAAATTTTAGGAAAGTAAAATAAATTTTATGATTTGAAAAGGAGAGAGGTAAATTTTAAATTTTGATACATAGTGATGGAACACTTGAGGAAGGAAAGATTCCCAAAAGGGGAATGCAACATTCTAAAACTAAAGAAAATTGGACATTGTAAGGTCATAAGGAATTTTTTAGCTAATCCTTGAGTTAGAAATTCCATTTAATATTGAGATTTATTAAATTTTAAATGTTACGTATCTTTTTCCTTACAAAATAGGGGAAAACTTAGATCAAACATCATAACTAATTAGACTATTCAGTGGGAGCAGTAGTTATCAAGAGTACAACATGATCAACTTGAAACTATTATGGATAATAAAGTGATGAAAAAGACAAGGGAAAAAGATTAATTTTATTAATTATTAAATTTTAAGGTCCATCCTTTTGATGACACTTGTAAACATCATTAAGCTTGGCAACAACATTGGAGAGCTCATGAGCAGGAGCTCATGAAGAGTTATTTTGTACCCTAGTATTTTGATGTAGGAACATGAAGATATTAGATCACATTTGGTTTTTTTTGTGTGTGTTATGGGTCTTATAAATATTTGTAATTCAATAAATATCTATTTCTATGTTTTTGGATCCATTTGTAGCCCTTAAGATTGAGTTCTTGGCTTTCCTACCAAAACAAGTCTTTTGAAAATTCAAATTTTGATTAAGCTCTATAGTGAGATTAATATGTTTTTGTACGTGGAAAATGATACAATTTCATGTAATTATCAGTATTTTATGTGTATGTTATTAATAACTTAGCACTCTCTTGGTCATGATTTTTATGTTTTAACCTTGTTTAAGGCCTAAACATGATAATTTGTCAAGTATTTTCTTTGTTGGAGAATATTTAGGTGCAGTTTCATAAGAATAGGATTATGAATAATTTTTGGGAGAATACAAGAAGTTCATTCATATGTGGTGAATAAAGGATATTAGATAGAAACCAATAAATTTCCAAGAAACACAGAGGAACTCTATTTTGAATGTATATGCAATTTTTGTGTACTGTTTCATAAATGAGTGAATGAAAAGAAAATTTTAAAGTAATATATAAGTTATATATGACTTTATTATGTGTGATTAAAGTTGTATGGTAATTATATATTGTTATTCTATGTTTTTTAAATCAATTCCTAGCTTACAAAGTACAATAAAAAATGGAGGAATTTTATTAATACACAGTCACAAGAAATAGGTTAGTGATGTCTTTCTGAGATTTATTAAAGTGTGTTTGAATGGTATATGTATTATAAATAGTAGAGAGTAGATAATTTTTAAATATAACATTTTAAAATTCCTATGTATAATAATTTGTTCAATATTTCATTGAAAAGTAGACATAGACCTGTGACACTCAAAAATCTACAAATTTAAAATTTAGAGCCCTGTGATGATTGTCCAATGTAAAATAACTTTTGGAAAAGATAAGTTAAGGTGTAATCATCATTAATAAATGATTTTAAGTGGTGGTTATTGTTAAGAATTTGAATTTTCCCTTTTTGAAGACTCTCAGGCAGTCACATGCCCACAAAACCTCAATTTAGGGTTTTTAATTTCAAACATGTTTATCCCTTATTTACACTAATTAAAATTCTTAAAATTTTGGAATATAATGTAATTTTACTTTATCTAAAATATTCAAAAGTTTCTATAATGGTACCAATATGTATAATACATGATATAGTAAACACACATAAAATTAGGTCTAATTAGGCCTTAAAACATAGAGTTTTGCAAATTGCTTGTTGTTTTGAACCATTTCAAAGGAATATAAGGCATAATAGAGTTATAACACTTTATTTTTAACTTTTTACATATACCCAAATGCTAAACAAGTTTATTTGTTTCATGTTAAGATCAAAACTATTTTAGACAAGGCTACAAGGGTTGTAGACCTAAAAAAGGAACATAGAAGTTGACAAAAGATAAAAACCAAAAAGGACTCCTCCACATATAACCCAATAAAGAGAGGATCACATGTGCCTATTATAATAAAAATGGGCATGATGAAATCAAATGTATGAAAAAATAGATTGACCAACTAATAAAGATACTTTATAAAAACATCAATCTTCTCGATTTAGTCAAACTAAGTTCATCAGCACAAGAGTCTTCTAAGGCCAAATAAAGTAGAAATGGAAAGGCACTTGTTAAATTTGTATCCTATCCTTCCACATGGGTGATTGATTCTGGTGCCTCACATCATGTGGCTTCATCATGACATCTTTTCTCATCTTTGGATCCATGTTCTATGACTTCCATTTTAACAAGTGATGATACTTTAATAGAATTTTTGTAAAGGGTATATTGAAGTGGGTGATAGTACATTTCAATATGTTTGATGTGTTCTCTAATTTTAAAATAATATCTTATTTTTTTATCACATCACTCAAATCAGTTCAAGTAAGAGAATTGAGTTTAACCAAGATTTTATGCTTAATAGATAGTTACACAATAATTCTATAATAGTAATTGGAAAATTAGATAACCATTCATAGTTGTACACTTTATCACATTTTTCTTATGATCAACACTCTATTAGTATACTCACTAATATAGATGGGGTGATTAAATTATGGCATGAGGGATTCATCCATCTTAACTATCTCTACCTATATCAACTCAATCATAATGACATGGTTTCAGGGGTACCTCGTGTCTATTTTTCTGACAATGTTTGTTAGGGGTACATACTTGGTAAGCATCCTAAATAGAATTATGACAAAGGAAAATCATGTAGAGCTACATAGATTTTAGAAATAGTCCACATGATATTCATGGTCCTTTTCTATAACTTTGATTTAGTTAGACCAGATATATTATTACCTTCATTGAATATTTTTCAAGGTATACATGGGTGTATTTTATTAAGTAGAATTTTGAGGTCTTTGATCACTTTTAGGACTCTAATGCCCTTGTATAAAAATATTCAGGTAAATCCATAAAGATTTTACACACAAACAATGGTGGTGATTATGCCAACCATATTTTTGAGAAATTCTTCACTTGAAAGGAGTTAAAACTATAGCATACAGTCCTCATCAGAATGGTGTTTCCAAATACAAGAATAGGTCCTTAAAGGAAATGGTAAACTATATTCTACACTCCAAATATCTTGCACCTTAATATTGGGTTGAGGCCATCAATGGTGATTTTTATATCCAAAATTGATTTATTCATAAATAATTGAAAGGAGTCACTAATTTTGAATTATGAAGTAATTATAAATCCATAGTTAAAAACTTTCAAGTGTTTATATCTCATGTAATGTCCCACATTTCTAAGAAGAAATGTATGGAAATGGAACCTTAAATTTGGCCTTGCATATTCATTGGATATCCTGAGGTTTTTAATGGATATATGTGTCTCCATAACATAACTCATGAGTTTTTCTTTGAGAAAATTATTCATTTTCAAGAGGATTCTTCAAAATCCACACTTGACACTTCTCCCTCTTCCTTGCATATTCATTGGATATCCTAAGGTTTTTAATGGATATATGTGTCTCCATAACATAACTCATGAGTTTTACTTTGAGAAAATTATTCATTTTCAAGAGGGTTCTTCAAAATCCACACTTGACACTTCTCCCTCTTCCTTGAACTCATTAGGATTTAGGATAGTTCTAATGATTAAGATCCACCTAATCATATCCTTGATGATCTAGATTCTTATTATAGTCATGATGATTAGGGTAGCAATGTGGACTCACATCCTTCTTCTCCCAGTCACTTTTTATATTATGAGGAGTCTACTCCTAACTCTATAAATTATTTTCCTATTTGGGCTAGATAGACACTACAAAGTGTTTTCCATTTGGTTGGACATATGTTAGATAATAGACAAACACATTCATAGTTCTATAATGTCCCACATGTATTCATTATATCTACTTCTAATCCAAAGTAATTCCATGAAGCATTTCAAACTCTTGAGTGAGATACTACTATGGAAGAGGAGTATGCTTCCTTGATTAAGAAAAACACTTGGGATTTGGTCCATCTTCCTAAGGGAAGAAAACTTATTTGAAGTACATGGATCTATAAAAAAATTATGTAGATGGGTTTTTAGACAAATTTAAATCATGTTTGGTATAAAAATGTTTTTCTTAGGTACCTAGCATTGATTATACCAAGACTTTTGCCCCAGTTTACGAAATGATCTTAATCTCACTTTTGCCATTACTTCAACACATCATTGGGATGTTCATTAAATGGATGTGAAGAGTGAATTTTTTCACAGTGAGTTTAAGGAGGAGATATACATAGAGAAACCACAAGGTTTTATGGATGATTATTCTTTATATTTTATACTATAAAAATGTATATATGGCCTCAAACAAGCTCTTTTGGCTTGGTATACCAAGATAAACTCCTTTATTCTTTTAGTTGGGTTCATTAGATGCCATTCCAATCTTGATATCTACATTTTAGAGTAAGATGACACACTTTTGATTCTAGTTCTCTATGTGTATGAATTTTTTATCACAAGGAGTTGTTCATCCTCCATTACAATAGTGAAATCTATTTTTTCTAGCAGGTTCTCAATGATTGACTTAGGCTTATTCTTTTACTTCCTTGGGATTGAAATTTCTTAGTCTGATTCTCACATCATTATTTCATAATACAAGTATTCTCTTGATTTTATTGCATGGTTTAACATGGTTTAATTTAAGTTAACTCCAAATATCTTTCTATTTGATGTTAATCTTAATGTTGAATGTCCTTCTCCTTTGGTTGATGTTACCTTGTGTTGACAACTTGTTTACAATCTCATATATATTACAAACATTAGACTTGGCATTTCATATGTAGTGGGAATGGTCTCTATATTTATTTAGGAATCACATGAGATGCATTGGAAAGTAGCTAATTAGATTCTCCACTAAATTAAGGGTACTCATAGTTTTCAAATTCACTATGGAGTAGGCATTGACATTGACTTGATTATTTATACATATTCAAATTGGGCTATCGATATTTAAAATTGCAAGTATACTTCAGGTTATAGTTTCTAACTTAGTTTAGGACCAATTAGTTGGTTAATAAATAATCAAAATGTTATTGATTTATCTTCTATGGAGGTAGAACATAAAGGATTTTTTAATGTTTACAATAAATCTATTCAGATTTAGGGGATTCTCATTGAGTTTGGTATCCAATTTTGATGACCAACAATAATATTTTGTGATAATCAAAACACCATCCATATTTTCATCAATTTATTCCTCCATTAATGAACAAATAATTTTGATAGACATGCATTTCATTCAAGATATTATTATTGATAAAGTCATTGATCTCTACTACTATCAAACTACAAATCAAGTTGTTTATATATTCATCAAACCCTTTATTGAGAGAAAGTATATTCATTTGTAAGCTATTATTGAGGTTCAAAAAGCTTTGGCATCATCCTCTAGGGGGATTTTTATTTCCTTCCTTATCTCTTTCTACTTTTTGGGAGTAGGGCTTCTCTATATTATTATGGGGATATTTTATATGTACCTAAGTACCTAATTAAGCCTTATTATTGTGACCCAATTATTATACCCACCTAAGCTACACTTAAGGGGGTGTGTTAATGTATCTTTTTTATACAATTATTTAGTTTTTTCTACAAATTTTATTCATCTATATTAGGTGTTATAATAGGTCACTATGTCTTAACCTATTTTCTAATGTTAAGTTACTTTTTTATTCTCTAAAAATGTACCTTTCATAAATCTATTTTGGCTAATGCTCATAATTAAATATTTAATTGTTGAAGATAATATTTTCATTGTTAATGTTTTATTTCACTTCTACAACAAGTTATTTCTTCTACATATTTTAGTTTATATGTTATAAAGATTATTGCATTTGTGTCTATCTAGCTCCCTATCCTTAATTGTGTCCCACTCTAAAAAAATCAATCACATGTAAAAATTAGAAGAATATCAACATGAAGAAACTATGTATATTAATTTTTTGTTTTTAATTATTTAAAAAAATATTTAATACTATAAATTGAAATGTACTAACCATGTATCCCATTAAGAGGAGAGTCACAATAAGAATATGTAATAAATTATATAATATTAACCTTTCATAGATAAAAATTGATGGATGTCAATGACTCTAAATCAAAAAATGCATTGGATGTTGTAATGTAACTATTTATACACTACTCATGTAATCCCATTTAGGAGGAGTAGTTTTAGGGGACTTGAGATGGTTTGAAATTCGATGAGGAGTAGTAGAAGGTTGTTCCAAATGTTAATTTATGTGAAAATTGATGATGTGTGTATATCACCAATTTATAAGATGTCATATTTTATGGTTCTTTATGTGAACTTAACACATTTTTCTGATATCTTGTTATGTTTTGCATTGGTTATTTTTGTGACATTTATAATTTTTCTAAATTGGTTTTATAAACCTATTATATAAGTGGGGTAATTATAAATGTGTTTTAATATTAAATAGATGTATCAATGCACTAAGGTGGTGTATGGGGAGGATAAGGTACCATATATTATAAAGTGTGCTCATATATAATTCCTAAAACTAAGACAACTTGGTTACAATGAGTGTACTTTAGGCATCTATGTACCATGGAAAGTAAAACACAAAGATTTTATAACCAAGGGAATATTAATATCAAGTAAAACAAACCATTCTATAGTAGAACTAGAAAATGAATGGATAATATATCACAACCCACTTAAATAGGTAACACAATGTGTCTTAAATTAGTTTGTTGTTTCCCACTAAATATTTTGACATTTTTAGATGTTTAATGT
This sequence comes from Torreya grandis, assembly GCA_037957365.1. Taxonomy (NCBI): domain Eukaryota; kingdom Viridiplantae; phylum Streptophyta; class Pinopsida; order Cupressales; family Taxaceae; genus Torreya; species Torreya grandis. The sequence continues at coordinate 183,825 of JARHVA010003528.1, forward strand.
ATGTCATGTTGTGTGTAACCCAATGAATGAATTAATGTCATTATACATGCATTATCATTTGATCCATTATCATCCAATACATTGTGAATGTTTTTTTAATCAATGTATGATTGTATATATAAAGAATGAAAATTAGAATCATCATCTACTATATCATTATCATCAAAGTTGATCATAAGATGTGGTTGGGAGGTTTAAATAATTATACCATTAATTCCATCCAATTAATGATCATATGTATTAAGAAATGATTTTACATTATAGGTATGATGCATTGTTACATTATTATTATCTATATCATGGTTTGGTAATGGATCACAAAAAATATTCAACTTAGCATTGTCATTCTATTGTGGCTTAGTTTCCTCTGTATAAGTGATTAGCTCAATGAAATTATTATCGGTAAGATATTTAATGTGGTGTTTTAAATTTAAAAAACTAGTGTACATTGCATTTATGGTAATCATAGTATGAATTTATATCAAATGGTTTAATATAATATCTAATCATGTCAACCTATAGTATTGGAGGTAGAGTAATGATATTCCATCTTGTAAATTTTTTGTAATTCATGAGGTGTTTGTGGTAATATAGAGAATCAACTTCTTGGTTGATTCAATAAAAAAACTTGTTGGAAGGTTGAGATATAATATTGACTCTAATATTTAATAAGTTTTGGTATCTTTTAGGTTTACTTTCTAAGATGGTTTTTTTTGAAACCTTGTTTTGGATATTGGAGTATATACAGGTGCATATTTGAGCTTGTTCAAAGTGAGAATTTTCACTTATAATTCTCTTATTGTATGATATATTCCTCAACTGATTTAAATTTATTAAAAATGATTGACTCATGTAAAGGTGTTACTAAACTTTGTTTAAAAATATATAATCATTCATTATCTACCAAGGTATTAATCATTTTGGTGAGTGTGGTATTGTAATGAAGTACATAGTCATAAGTAGGCTCATTAGTTCATTGCTTAAGTTTAGAATTGAAATATTTTTCCAATGTTGATAGAAAAATTATTAATAAATTTGTTGGTTGAATATTTTGTTGATCAACGTACTGATAAACAAAATAGGTCTGATCAACCAAAGTAGGAAGATTGGTCATCCAAATGTGTAGGTTTACCACGTCAAAAGGGGACTAATCTCTCCTCTCATCAAGGGGAGGTTCCCTATAGATATGATATATAAAGAAAATAATACTCAAGGGAAGGATAAACCATCCATCTCTCTTTCTTCAGAGATGATGTATGCAAATCAAAGGAAAAATCTCAAGGGAAATGATAGAAAGCACTCCTCTTCTTTCAAAAGTACTATTCAAAAAACCACAAGAATACTCATGGTAATAATTGCAAAACGTAACCAAGGATGTAGTAACCAGAAAATTGAGATGTAGCACAAAGTCTCCACCTAAATTGCCCAAGAGTGAGATATGAAGGACAATGAGGGCACAAAGTTGTCCCAAGGTCCTTTACATAGAAACAAAAAGAAAACACACTAAAGGCAATTATGGGGGCATAAAGTCTCTCCATAGTTGACTTTAGGACACCTTCCTGACTACTTTCACTAATTCTACTTATTGAATTAAAGGAATAGAAAATATATTAAGGAAAAAGACATAAGAACAGTTTCCCCAACAACAAAGATATCACATCACAAAGTCTGAAAAGTCACTTGCTTTCTTATTCCAATAACAAAATATGATCAATAATTTGAGCTCAAAGTCTCAGTAATGCCTTTCAATTTGGGTAGAGTTTCATTTTTGATTATCAGAGAGATCCTTTACAATAACAAGAGAGTCCCTTATATAGCCTCTTCAAGAAGGACTTGGGAATAGTAACACATCACATTGCATTGAATTTTGTTAAGAAGACATGCTAGAATTTAGGGGCATTTACCCATTTACTTTTTTCAATGCAGAGAAATGGGTCATGCTATTGAAAGTTTGCATCTTTCAATATCCACCTGGCAATCTGCTTCTAAAAACATATCCGATGTGCAAATGTTTCTGATCCTTCCTCATCGTTCCTCCTTTTTTGGTTAATTGAATTGGGTCCTTGATTTAATTTGATGCTCTGTTCCTTAGTCACTTCCTACTGATCTTAGCCTTAAAGCCTTTGAATGCATTTATGTCCATATATTTAAACCTACAAGGATCAATAGCTATTTCATTGTCACAACTTTGATGTCTATGGGCATGTCACTTTCCTCAAAAATTCCTTTGACTTTGTCATGTGATCTTTCCCAGAGGTGACCTTCCCTTCAGGGCCTTGAGAAATAATCTGTGTTGGGTTAGGAAGAGGCCCCCACAAGGGTATCTACCCTTTAGGCAGTCTTTGGATGGCCTTTAGGCTTCTTTCTTCTATCAGGTTGAAGGCTTTTCAAAATCAACGACTATTTTACGAACCTTGAAATTGATGTTCATGCACCCATCACTACATTTGAATTTCTAATGACTAGTTCATTGTTCTTGACTTTGATGTCTTCGAGCACGTCACCCCTTAGTCTTTCATTGGCTTTCTCTTGATTTTCCCTTTTCTACTACTTGCTTCCTTTAGATTTCTTGTTTTACATCCTCTTGAAGGGAAGGTGACCCTTCAGCTTTGGGGAAGTGTCCTTTAATTTGGTAGCCAAGAGTCCCCCATAAGGGCACCTACCCTTCGAGGTCCTTCAGGGGTCTTTTGTCTTTGGAGTCCTTTAGAGCTTTCTTATGGATTTTTTTATGGATATTTTCCCATGGATAAAAAGTCTGCAAGAATTGTTTTGGTTGCTTTGTCTTTGGCCTCCAAAAATTCTTTCAGGCTTTTCTCTTGCAGCTTCCCCAAATTTCATTGAACTTTTTTTCCAAAGGAATTCCTTTAGGCAAAAGTTTGAAAGAATTCGTTTCTTGCCTTAGGCTTTGTTTTTTAGTCATTTATTTCTTTCAGAGGAAAAAGTATGAAGGAATTCTTTCAAATAATTTCTTCGAAGGAATTGTCTCTTTGCCTTGTTCATTTACCCGAAGGAATTCACTTTGCTCTTTTAGCCTTTGAATTGGCCCATTTTCCCCCTTTCTGCCCTCTGCAATGGTTGTTTGATCCTTTAGCTTTGGGGCAACCCCTTGAACCTACCGATTCAACTAACTTTGGTTCAACAGTTCAATGGTTCATCCCTTTGACCACTTGAAACAAGACTCTTTGAAACAAGCCTCGTTGAACTCATTGAACCTGTGAACTCGTTGAACCTTTGAACCAAAGTGGTTAAATGGTTCAACAGTTTAATGGTTCATTCCCTAAAAATGACTAAGTGTTAGAAACTTGTTCTTTTGATTGAACCTGCCTATAGAAGCTTTTGAACCTATTGAACCATTAGTCCGTTTCTTCCTTATTCTTTTTAAGCTCTTTGATCTTCATTGCACTGGTTGAACCTTTGAACCTGTGAACTCATTAAACCCATTGAACCAAAATGGTTCAAGGTTCAATGGTTCATTCTTTTTATTTGGCTAAGTCCTTTTGATCTTTTTGAACCAAACACGCGTTGAACCATTTGGTCGTTAAACCTATTAAACTTTGAATCCATTGAACCTTTAAACCAAAGTGGTTCAATGGTTCAAAGTTTCAATGGTTCAAGCCTTCTTCTCTTTGATAAGTGTTTTGACGTCATTGAACCTTGAAGCAATTGAACTTTGAAGCAGTTAAACTTTGAAGCTTGACAAATGCGCTTGACTCTTGCTGTTGATGTTGAACCTATGAACCTGTGAACCCATTGGACCCATTAAACTAAAATGGTTCAAGATTCAACGATTCAATGGTTCCATCCTTGCTTAAAAGCTTGCTAATGAACTCTTTTGGTTGATCCTTGTCATTAAACCAACTTTGAAATTGCTTAAGTGTTGAGAGCTTGCTTCTTTCCTACAGAGTCTGTATAAATCAACCTATGAAGTCCATTAAAGTTGGCCTGCAGAGTTGGTAGATTTTCTTCCTGCAGGGTCCATAGATTTTCTTCCTACAAAGTCTATAGATTCAAGCCTGTAGAGTCCATAGATTCAAGCCTATAGAGTCCATAGATTCAAGCCTGTAGAGTCCATAAATTCAAGAAAATATTGAGAAATGAGGAATTTGAATGCTTAGAACAAATTTTGAGAAGGGTAGATATTATTTTGGTCTAAGGAACCAAAATAGTTCAAATGTTGTCCTAAAAATGAGTGATATTTTTGGGGGACAACAGCTGGCTCTAGTTGGGGAACTTCTATCAATTGTAAAAAAGAATTGAAGGGAGTAGAATCCAGAATCTCTAGTGTCTTCATGTGTACCATTGGGCTATGGAGTCATGTTACCCAAAAATGGAAGGCATAAAAAATGGAAATAAACAAAATAAAATAGAATTAAAACTATACAAATATACATGTGTATAGATGTAATGATCTGATACTTCAAGAGTTGAAGTGTTTTAGATGTTGCTTCTTGAGAGGCAGTGAAAATAGGCTCTATCCTGATAAACCAGCAAGAAGACATTTTGTCCCCATAGATGGTGATGGGCGAATCGAACTCTCCACTAGGAAATTAATTTTTTGCATCTTCCTCTTAGTTTTTTCTTCTTCCTAACCCATGGTAAGATGTGGTCTTCAATTTGAAAGCCATAAATCCTTGCTTTCTTGGTGAAGGGTTCCTTTGCCTAATTTTGATTTGCAATAGCATGGTCCATTACCATAATTGGTTATTCTTCTAGTTCAGTCCAGCACATGATTGGATTGTCTACATCAAACTCCTAATAAACTATCAACTTAGCATCTCCTTTTATGTGAAGGAGTTTGATCTCTTCATCTTGATCAATCTTCAATCTGAGCAATAAAGATTTGCATCCAGCTATGTTATTGGTGTTGATGAATTGTAAATTATATGAAAGAAGAATATCTCCTTGAGGAGATATCAACATAGTCCTAACTCCATCATTGGTGGAACAATTGCTGCAATCAAATTCCAAGATCTAAGAATCATCAGAAGCTGATCTCCTATCAGGTTTCTCTTCATTAGAGATGGAAGATCTTTCCTTATTTATACTGCACCCTACCAATTCTCCTGATGTCTTATTTGGATCAATTCTTGGATTGTCAACTACAGGACTTTCATCTATAGAAAGATGAACATTCTCTATGGTCAAGAAATAATTACCCCTGCCTGAAGACTCAAATAGAATTTGTGCTATAGGGGATGACATTTGGGTGACCACGTATTTTGCCTCTTTTTCAGGGAGCAATCTCTTCATTATGCCTTGGACAGGGATCCTTGCCTCAGACAGGTCCATGCTTAGTTCTCCTCCCATGTCCTTGCAAAATTTTTGTCCAAGTAGGATACCATAGGATGTTGGGACATCAGCCACCAGGATAGTCATCTTAATTCTCTTGTCTGGAAAGGCTGCAAATGCAAATTGAGCATCTTTAATTTTCCCTAGTAGTGGTACTTGCTTGTTATGCATGGAGAAACATCTCCCAAAGGTTTTGGTCAGTGTGAGACCTAGAGACTCAGCTACTTTAGTAGGCATGACATTGTCAGATGCCCTAGAATCAATAATGCAATTGTTGAGTTGATAACCATTTATCAATAAGAAAACATAGAAAGGTTCTATTTTCCTAGGGGAAATTAGAGGATTAATGACAAGATTATTTGGAATGGGAATGTTCTTTGGGGAATTAGGAGTTACCTTTTTAGCTTCTTGTCCTGCAGGGATGGTTTGGTTCTTGACACATTGGCCAAATTATCTAATTGATCAGGATTAGACTACAAATATTCAAATTTAGACATTTGAATTTTGGTCTTCTTGACATGATCAATTATGTCAAATGGCTGAATTGAGCTAGGTACAGAGGAAGTTATTTCAACCTTTTGAGTTTTAGGAGGGATGGGAGGAGGGTTGGTTTGCAAAATTGAAGTAGTAGGTGAAGGTGAAATTAATTTACTTATCTTTTAGGTGATCACTGGATCCTTTGACTGGTAAGACAGAGTGGTTCCATGCTTAGCAATTATAATTACTAGTTGAAGTTGCTCCTCTATCTTCCCTTTATCAGCTTGCTAGACTGATTGGTTCTTGGACCTGCTAAACACTGCATATGATTTATCAATAGCTTCTCCTTTGCTTCTAGGTTCATCCTGGTAATTCAAGAAACTAATGTGGGAGTCATTAGTTGATTCTTCTTGATCCTCTGTGAAGAGATCAACATCATTTTCTTGCTCAAACTCAGGTTGGAAAGAGAAAGCATGTTTTGTTTCTAAATATCCAACTGTTGAGTTGGTTGGAGGAGCTTCAAGGGCAAGTTTCCCTTGTGGGGGAGGAAGATGATATAACTCCCTTGATTCCTACCAGCATTGCCTTGATATGACTGATTTGGAAATGTCCTTCTTGGCATATCTTTGTATAAATGAGTAGAAGACATTCCTTGTGCCATTTGCTTTTTGAGAGCAAGTAACTCATTTGCCAACTTCTGCACCATTGGATCTATGGTGCTTGTAGATGAATATTTAGAAGATGATGAGGGTCTATTTTTATTTAGATCTCTTCTTATCTTTCTACTAAGATGAGATCATCTTCTACCTCAGTGGCCAAAAGTTGAGCTATAGCAAGATCTATTTGACTAACACGTCTCAAAAGAAAACTCATTTTAGGTAACTAAGAATTAATGAAGAAGCATTTGAGATTCTCAACTGTAGGTTGAGAAATTATAAGAATTATGTTCCTCAGTTTGTCAAATTTGGCTATGAATTCTCTCATTGGTTCATGAGGTTCTTTCTTCATCTATGTAAGTTGAGCTAGAAGTGCATGTGCATCTTCTGTAGGTTTGAATTTGGCTTCAAACTTAGCTTTGAGGGTATTCTAATTAGTTACTGACTGAGCTTTTAGATGATAAAACCAATCTATAGTAGCACCTTGTAATTTTTCTATAAATAGCCTAACTGCTACATCTTCAAATTCTACTCTAATTACGCCACAAGTTATGCTGAAGGCTGCAATGTGTTCATCAGGATGAACTTTTCCATCACCATAGAATTTGGGGAAATTCTTCCTTAAACTATGTGGAAGCTCATGTAGAGGTGGAGTAATATTGAGAGGACCAAAATAATTACCCCAGGGGCCTTGAACTGCCATTATATGACCATGAAAAGGAGGAATAACAAATCTCAGAGGGGTAATTATTGGCAAAGCTTTATCAACAGTAGAAGTGGATACTTCGTTTGGCAATGGATATCTGACTTTAGTAGGAGGAAAGATATTGGTTCATTGGAGGAGAGACGGTGAAAGAAATCGATCAAAATTACTTTGTTGTACCAACTCGAATATAGGGTCAACAATACCTTTAGCCCTTTGGCGTCGTGTATACCTTAAATCTGCCAGATTGTGAAACAAAAATGGAAAAGAATTGACCTTGCTTTAGTTTGAAGCTTGAGGATTTAAATTGTGCATTCTTCCCCAGTTAGTGTGGAGGTGAATGGTAAGGTTATAATAATAATGGTGGAGACTGATTTAATCTAAAACTTGAGGTTTTAGAATGCACATAACTATGGTCCCCAGTGGAGTCACCAAAAATTGTTGCACGAGGCTGGGAGGAAAATTTTAACAATGGTAAAGCACTGAAGTAGTTCATTCTTCCATAGCGGAGTACAATGGATAGGTTATAACAATAATGGGTTATGTCCCTAGCAGAGTTGTTAAAAACTATTGGTTGAATATTTTGTTGATTAGCATACTAATAAACAAAATATGTCTGATCAGCGAAAGTAGGAAGATTGGTCATCCAAATGTGTAGGTTTACCACATCAAAAGGGGACTATTCTCTCCTCTCATTAAGGGGAGGTTCCCTATAGATATGTTATATATATATATATATGTGTGTATATATATATATATAGAAAATAATACTCAAGGGTAGGATAAACCATCCATCTCTCTTTCTTCAAAGATGCATGCAAATCAAAAGAAAAATCTCAAGGGAAATGATAGAAGGCACTCCTCTTATTTTAGAAGTACTATTTAGCAAACCACAAGAATACTCCTAGTAGTAATTACAAAATGTAACCAAGGACGTAGTAACCAGCAAATTGAGATGTAACACAAAGTCTCCACCTAAATTACCCAAGAGTGAGATATGAAGGACAATGAGGGCACAAAGTCATCCCAAGGTCCTTTACACAGAAACAAAAAGAAAACACACTAAAGGCAATTATGGGGACACAAAGTCTCTCCACAGTTGACTTTAGGACACCTTCCTAACTACTTTCACTAATTTTACTTGTTGAATTAAAGGAATACAAAATATATTAAGGAAAAAGACATAAGAACAGTTTCCCCAACAACAAAGATATCACAGCACAAAGTCTGAAAAGTCACTTGATTTCTTATTCCAATAACAAAATATGATCGACAATCTAAGATCAAAGTCTCAATAATGCCTTTCAATTTGGGTAGAGTTTCATTTCTAATTATCAGAGAGATCCTTTAAAATAACAAGAGAGTCCTTTATATAGCCACTTCAAGAAAGACTTGGGAATAGTAACACATCATGTTGCATTGAATTTTGTTAAGAAGACATGCTAGAATTTAGGGGCATTTACCCATTTACTTTTCTCAATGCAGAGAAATGGGTCATGCTATTAAAATTTTGCATCTTTCAATGTCCACCTAGTGATCTACTTCTAGAAACATATCCAATGCACAAATGCTTCTGATCCTTCCTCATCATTCCTCCTTTTTGGGTTAATTGAATCGGGTCCTTGATTCAATTTGATGCTTTGTTCCTTAGTCACTTCCTATTGATCTTGGCCTTAAATCCTTTGAATGCATTCAGGTCTGTATATTTAAACCTACAAGGATCAATGACTATTTCATTGTCACAACTTTGATGTCTATGGGCATGTCACTTTCCTCAATAATTCCTTCAGCTTTGTCATTTGATCTTTCCCAGATGTGACCTACCCTTCGGGGCCTTAAGAAACAGTACACTTTGGGTCAAGAAGAGCCCCTCACAAGGGTATCTACCCTTTGGGTGGTCTTCAGATGGCCTTCAGGATTCTTTATTCTAGTGGGTTGCTAAGTTCTTTAGCTCTTCTTTAAGGCTTTTCAAAATCAATGGCTATTTTATGAACCTTGAAATTGACATTCATGCACCCATCACTATGTTTGAATTTCCAATTACTAGTTCACTATTCTTGACTTTGACATCTTTGAGTGCATCACCCCTTGGTCTTTCATTGGCTTTCTCTTGATTCAGCCTTTTCTGCTACTTGCTTCCTTTAGATTTCTTTTTTTAAATCCTCTCGAAGGGAAGGTGACCCTTCAACTTTGGCGAAGTGTCCTTTAATTTGGCAACTAAGAGTCCCCTACAAGGGCACCTATCCTTTGGGGTCCTTCAGGGGCCTTTTGTCTTTGGATTCCTTCAGATCTTTCCCACAAACTTTTTTTATGGATATTTTCCTGTGGACAAAAAGTTTGCAAGAATTGTTTCAGCTGCTTTGTCTTTGGCCTTCAAAAATTCTTTCAGGCTTTTCTCCTACAGCTTCCCTGAATTTCTTCAAACTTTTTTTTGAAGGAATTCCTTCAGAAAGAAGTCCAAAAGAATTTTTTTCTTGCTTTAGGCTTTGTTTTTTAGTCTTTTCTTTCTTTTGGAGGAAAAAGTCCGAACGAATTCTTTTAGACAATTTCCCCGAAGGAATTGTCTCTTTGCCCTGTTCATTTTCTTGAAGGAATTCACTTTGCTCTTTTAGCCTTTGAATTGGACCATTTGCCCCCTTTCTACCCTCTACAAGGGCTATTTGATACTTTGGCTTTGGGGAAACCCCTTAAACCTACCGATTGAACCAACTTTGGTTCAATGGTTCAATGGATCATCCCTTTGACCGCTTGAAACAAGACTCTTTGAAACAAGCCTCGTTGAACCCGTTAAACTTGTGAACTCATTAAACCATTGAACCAAAGTGATTAAATGGTTCAACGGTTTAATTGTTCATTCCCTAAAAATGACTAAGTGTCAAAAACTTGTTGTTTTGATTGAACCTGCATGTAGAAGCTTTTGAACCTGCTGATCCATTAGTCCATTTCTTCCTTATTCTTTCTAAGCTCTTTGATCTTCATCACACTAGTTGAACCTTTGAACCTATGAACTCATTAAACCCATTAAACCAAAATGGTTCAAGGTTCAATGGTTCATTCTTTTTATTTGGCTAAGTCCTTTTGATCTTTTTGAACCAAACACGCATTGAACCATTTGGTCATTAAACCTGTTGAACCTTGAACCCATTGAACCTTTGAACCAAAGTGGTTCAATGGTTCAACGGTTTAATGGTTCAAGCCTTCTTCTCTTTGATTAGTGTTTTGAAGTCATTGAACCTTGAAGTGATTAAACTTTGAAGTAGTTGAACTTTGAAGCTTGACAAATGCGCTTGACTCTTGCTACTGATGTTGAACCTGTGAACCCGTTAGACCCGTTAAACAAAAATGGTTCAAGGTTCAATGGTTCAATGGTTCCATCCTTGCTTAAAATCTTGCCAATGAACTCTTTTGGTTGAACCCTATCATTGAACCAACTTTGAAATTGCCTAAGTGTTGAGAGCTTGCTTCTTTCCTATAGAATCTATAGAAATCAACTTGTGAAGTCCATTAAACTTGGCCTGTAGACTCAGTAGATATTCTTCCTACAAGGTCCATAGATTTTCTTCCTACAGAGTCCATAGATTCAAGCCTACAGAGTCTGTAGATTCAAACCTATAGAGTCCATAGATTCAAGCCTATAGAGTCCATATATTCAAGCCTGTAGAGTCTGTAGATTCAAGAGAAACTTGAAAAATGAGGAATTTGAATGCTTAGAACAAATTTCAAGAAGGTTAGAGATTATTTTGGTCTAAGGAACCAAAAAAGTTTAAATGTTGTCCTAAAAATGAGTGATATTTTTAGGGGACAACAAAATTGATATGTTAATGGGTTGAATTCTTTGACTAATTGGATAGTTAAATCATAAAACTAACACAACATAATATGTTGAGATTCTAGGAAACAACTTAGTTAATGACATGTCTTTGAAATCATAGTCCTAACATGTCAATTGAAAATATCAGAGGTGTTATTTTGGATCTCATTTGAATTTACAAACTAGAATTTTAGGAGCTAAAAATCTTATAGGTAAAGGATATGATGTAGTCTCAGGTGCTAACAAATTATGAAGTAAGACTTGTGAATCCATTGATTGGCTAGATTTTAGTATACTTGTTCTAACTATAACACCTTAGCCTAAAAAACTAAAATAGTTTTCATAAGGGATTGTGTAATAGGAAATGAAGATGATGTATTATGTGTTTTTATCAATTTTTCCATATGAATCATTTATTTAGGCATGGATAGAGATATTTTTTTAAAGCCTTTCATTTCCCCTAAACCCAAAGGTTTGGGTGAAGATGTAATGATAGTGTCAATAATAGAGGTATAAATTCCTATGGAAAGGTTTATCAATATTATAATAGAGTTATTATTTTTTTCATATGTGATAGAATGAGCATGTTTCTTTTGTTCTTATCAAGATAGAAATAACAAAGAGTAAATTTCATCTAGGTGGACATTAATATATTCACTAAAATCAAATTGTGTTTCCTTATCAGAGTCATATTTTTAGGCCTTATCATTCTCGATGGTCATGATAATACCATAAAGAAGGTGTGTAATAACTGGTAAAAAATCAAATTAGATATTGCAATAGGAGGAAGTATATAAAGATTGAAATTATTCATTGATTTTTTGTCCTTATTTGTTTTGATATGTTTTATTAGATGATTATTAATGATTTTCCTTATTAGGGAATACAACATGTAATGAAAATTAAGAGATCTTGAATTATAAATAAATAGTGATCTCATACATTATAGCCATATAGTATTTACTAATTGAGAAGCAAATAATAGGTCATAGAAAAAATAAATATTTTTTGTGTATAAATAATATTAAATTCCCTTGAAATCCAAGGTCAAAATAAAATGATTTCAATGTCAAATATCAAATTTGAGGCCAAAATAAAATAATTTTAGTGTCAAAAATTGGATCCAAGGTTGAAATAAAGTTATTTTAGTGTAAGATATTAAATCCAAAGTTGAAATAAATTTATTTTAATGGCAAATGTTTATGAATTTATCTAAACCCTAAGACAAAAATTGTAAACAATGTTCAAATAAAACGTATGAGTTCCCCAATATGTTTTATCATAATTTATAATTAATTGATGTATTAACTCTAATTACGATAAAATGAATGGAAAGGTATAATTTTTTTTAAATGACTTGTAACTAATAGCATGAAATTAAAATACTAAAAAAATGGAAAAATATCAAATGTGTGAAAAAAAGATAACTATGGAAATCACAAAGAGGAAAAAAATATTTAGTTAAGAACTACCTCTCAAGTTGATTGTATACAACTTAAATATGCTCTTAAATGATCACTTAGACCTAATTATGTATGTGAAATTAAAATAAAAATTAGGATCAATTGTCACTCTTGAACCCTATGGATTGATCTTGACCTATGTGGGTAAATAAAAAAATAGTTGTAAAATCACTTGTGCATGCTTGAAATATGATTTAATGTGAAATTTTGACTGTTGGTTGTGTGTAGATGACATGCAAATGGCCTTTTTGATTTTTAACCCCCTATAAGGCTTGTGATATTTGAAAAAATGAAAAAAAATAAAGGGAGTGTAATGGGATAAGATGACCCTAATCACCCTTAAGATGATTGAATATTTCCTACATGTCCAAATTACTTGATACATGTACTCATCTAAAGATGTCTTGGATACTTGATAATGTTTTACTTAACTAAGATAAAATAGGATCATGACTTAGCTAAAGACTTATATATGTGAGTAGAATCATATTTGGAAATAATAGGGAATATTTGCTCAATGTGAAATAATATAAGTGTGCCTAAAATATGAAATTTACAAGATGTTAAGTGTTTTCCAAATAGTAGAATAGGTGGCTTAGTTGTGCATTTTATAAATTCAAATGGGTAAAACCTCACTTTACCTATCCTAAAAATATGGACCAACTTGTAAGGAAGGATTTAATATTGGAACATATTCATTTCTAGGATAGGGAAAGATTAACCCATAAAGGTTAGGATCGGTTGATGATCCCAACACATGTAGGTCAAATATAACCTAGGAAGTGTGATGTTTAATATTAATAAATTTAAATGCATATATAAATTCTTAGAGATTTTTTTCACAACTAATAGTATTTCAATATGTTTAAAATAACAACTTAAAAGAGATGTCCCTATACAAGTACTTAGGATAGATAAGGTAATGAAATATAACCACTTTATGTGCTCAACTTAATTAAGGTAAATCTAGGCTAAAATTGACATTATCAAGTATTCATGACCAAATTTAAGTATCTATAGGGGCACACTATTCAAATTTAAAAATAATCAATAAATTCCAGTCACATTGCCCCAATAAGTCAATAATGTAATCATATTTATATGAGGTTACCCTATTAAATAGTATAATACATATTCATTATATAATTAATCAAAAAATTATATTGAAATTGAATTAAGTTAAATGAGTTTAAAAGGATTTAGTATGTATAAAGTACATGCCAGCCTAAAAATAAAAATAAGTTGTTCATTTACCTTTATAGATTTTGATTTAAGATCCAAGAGAGAAATATGAGAGTAAGACAAGACCCCATACCCAAGAAATTAAAATTTGTGTATGATGTGACACTAGTCAATATGCCAATAGAGCTAATAGGAATTGAAAATTTTTGGGTTTTGTCAAAATTCTAACTAATTTTGAAAAGATAAAATATGCTTAGAATGAATAGATATCAAATTTTAGCCCCAAATAAAATAGTATGATATTGGTATGCTTGGTTTTATAATTTCATTATTAACTTTACTTTATGTCATTTTTATCATTATTTAAATGTGTATTTGTTTTTTTTTATGTTGTGATATATAATGACATAAACATTTGACATTACTACTAGAGGAGGGTGATGGATATTTTTTATGATTTTGGGTTGAGTTGATGATTAGAAACACATAGATGTGATTGAGTTTAGCCATTAAAATTGATTAATGACTATGCATTATGATATATATATATATATATATATATATATATATATATATATATATCACACTATAAATTCAATGGGATAGAGACATATATATGTCCTAAATGCTATTTGGGGAGTCAACTTGTAATTGTGATTCCTTGGACTCCATTCCACCTGATGACTACATATTTGCTCATCATGCATACTACATAGACACAAAAAGACATTATTGATCATACTTAGTCATTTAGAGAGATCCATGGTATTTGTGCACTCTTCCAAGCCTCTTTTCACTTAATTAGACCTTACTTCACTTCTCCAAGAATTTCTAGACCTTCCAAGCATCATTCAGACCTTTACAACACTATGTAGGGCTTATTTCAAGGCCTATTTGGACCTATTTTTTCACATTTGTAGCCTAAGCCACCCATTGTCCTCAAGTAATGGCTTAGATTTATCCTAGATTGCCCCACTAACATGTTGTCTATCACCCTAAGACTCCACTTTCCCAAAACATGTTCATTTGACATAGAGTCATTCCCAAATGGATAAAAAAGGTCATATTTCACAACTTTTCCCCTTTGGCTGCCATATATCACCTACAAACCTATTGCACAAACTTCCTCTTAGATTATCTAGGTAATTTTCTTTAGCTAGATATAATTTCATATTTTTTATCTACTCTCCTATATTTCTTTAGTTTTTAGCTCTAGTATAGGTCTTGGCCCTCTCTTGGAATGTTTCATTCTAGTTATATCCCCTTTAGAAATATCTTAACATGTCTCCTGCTGATATCCATGAGAGTTTGTTTTTAGCTATGTTTTATTTCTCCCTCTATTTATTTTACTCTAATTTAGCTTTGAATCATGTTACCTTTTAGTTCTTGAATAGTTTGCATATTTTGTTTCCTCCCTACTTGTTATTGTTTCATGACACCTCTAACCTAACTCCCATCTTTGGGATGTCAATCCCACTATATTCATGGGAAACCTCATGAACTCACTCATGATAAAATTTAGATTGCATTAGATCAACATAGGTCTTATAGATCCTAAGAGATAAACTACCCCATCCTATAAATCATGACCCCTTTGATTTCTATATAGAATAAGAGTGTCAGTTATATAACCAAATACCTCACTCCCCTTTTCAATAGTTCACACTTGGTTTGTCTAAGGGTGTTTTCCCTCAATTTTATTTCATCTGGTGTTTACCAAAAATTGGTGATGATGACCCCTTTTTGTATTTGATACTTGAGAATTTGAGTGCGATCACCTATGATTTCCCTAAATAGCTTCACATGGATCCCAAGCCTACCTCCTACCATAAGAGTAGGTCATGTGTTGTCTCTGGAGATATAATTAGCACACAGTCATTCTCAAGTGCTTATATAATTTCCCATTTGAGTTTCCCACCCGTTCATAGTAGGAGAATCTATTATGTGAACCCCATAACATCTATATGGAGGAATATAGGCACTCTAGGTAGGTTTATTACTAGAATCAAGTGGGCCCCTCCCATCCTCCTATTCCTTTATTAAAAGCTTTAAATATCCATGTGATCTCAATCTCCATCTATGGGTTAGGGATCCATGGGATGTTTATCATAAGCATCAACACCTTCATGTGAACCCTTATATTTATACATTAGGCTAAAACCATGGGGATTTAGGAAATAATTATTCTCCTTGTGGTCATGTGATTGTACCTTATCATCCCCATATGGAATGAGTCCTTACCATTCACCACTGCATGATTGATAGGACCCCTATCGTGAGTGTTCCACATATCAAAATCCAAATTAATACCATATATAATACACCCATAATTGTTATAACCCCTACTTATATAGGAAACATAATGATACATATGTCATCCTCAAGGAGATTATCACTAACCTACCATAAATTGTGCTTATGAGTACCTTTTTATGAACCCTATTATACCTTGGGTTTATGTCATTCCAATCCCACTCCAATCCCTAAACTTCCCAAGTTTAGTATAAGTTGGGATGTTACAAGGAGGACATCATGTAGTTCATGATGGCATGTATGGATTAGGAACATGATGAGGAAAAGATGTTGAAACTCTTCATTCAGATTCTATGATTTGAAGAATTGGTTTGGTACTAGAACCTTCCTCTATATTTGATTTCTATTTTCCTAGTCTTTCTAGATGATTTCCTCAATTACTTTGATATTTTCATAGCTTTTAACATTGACATCAAATAACTAACTTCCATATCGAAAGAAAAATGTGAGTTTAACTTTGAATTTATGTGAAGATGGAATTCAATTATCCACATTTGTAGCATGAATTTCATGGATGATCAACTTGATGACATGTTCATGTGATAATTGATGAAAAAGTTTCAAACTTGAGGTTCTCAAGCATGAAAGCACCTCTTATGATGAAACTATTAACAAGTGTATAAATATTCAATTGTTTAATTAATGTGTAGGAATTTAGGCATGTATCTATGTAAAATTTATCCTCATGTAATTTTAATTGTAATATGACCGATAATGGTGTCATTGATTCTTTGTCAAAAAAGGATAAAAAATATGGTCATGAGGTTAATTCTCTACTTAATAGGCAAAATAAAATGATAACCCCAAAAAATAGTGTAGGAGGGTAGTGTATATCATACCCTTATGATGTTACAAGTTCTATAGGTTCCACCAAATGAAGGGTCATTCTGATAAGGAATGTGTTATCGTAAAATCTGACTCTAAAATATCATTTGCTCCTTGAAACTATCTACTTGTGAAGTAAAAATTCAATTTGAATGTGTTTAAAGGCCTCTTCCTAACCATGATAAGTAAAATAAGAAGAATAAGAAATCCAAGGCTAAGGATGATCACTCATCCTTTCACTCTTATACCTCTTTTGACTCTTTGACCTTGGTTGACCTAATAAGGAAGGCCAAGGACAATAGTAGAAATGTTGTTACTACCATTTAAATAGCCTCTATTATATATGATTCATTTGTTTATACACACTTAGGTCATGTGATTAACCACATTGGAGATGCTAAAAAAGTGGGGTACTCAGTCTCCACATGGGGGTAGGGAATCACAAATTTAGATTTGAATTTTGGCATAATATCCCTCCCCAGACTAAGTAATACTCTTACTCTATCATAGAGGATTTATAGTTCCTCTCTAATAGATCTCCATCTAAGAAATTTTGTGTCTTTTCCTTGAGAAAAGGTACCTCATCTTTGATGATATTGGTCTATCTAATGGGATACCGATATAGGATGAAAATGAGGTGTTTAACTTAGACATCTTCAATTTCCCTCATCCAATTACCTTATCCTTTGACCCTACTTCCTTTCTAGACCCTTCCAATCTAGAAAAAGGGCTATATTCCCACTCTACATTAAGATCTTAGTTTATGTTAGCATATCAAGAGATGCATCACTAATGAGGTTTTTGCATCAATCATAATTCTTTTAAAGAAGTTTAACTAGTTATATATTATCTTAAATAATTTAAATGAATCTCACCATAACTATGTTAATTTCAACAATGAAATGGTCATGTCAGTGGGTTTATGTGAATATTTAAGTTAAGTTTTAATCCAAGATGGTCAAAATCAAATTTTGTGTGATAGACTTAGATATTTCATACAACATGATCCTTGGTCATCATAGGCCATTTCCATGTAGGTTGTTACATCAAAAACATTTCATGTGATCTAATTTATGCATGAAGGTGAGGTTAATACCTTGGAGGCTGACCTAGATCTTAGGTCATTTCTATAAAATAAGACAAACCATTTTGATGAGGATTTGTCTATCTCTTTGTAGGGCCCTTCTAGTTCTCCCAAGGTACCTATATATGAATCTTTATTTCTCAAGAATTAATGGTTTGATCCTAATGACTATCTATAACTATTCACTCCTATTTCACCCATTGATTTATCTTCATCACCCCCTCATTATTTTGGGTGAAAAATTGGATCTTTACTCTTAGGATATATCTTTTGATACAATTCCCTAACCATTGATCCCCTTCCCCCCATCATATCTTCTTCATCATGGAATCAAAAATCTTAATTCCTCCCAATAAAGGCATCTATAGTTGTTGATTCAAATTTAAAGTGTCATTTCATCCATGTTTGAAAATGTAATTCATTCAGTGAGAGGAAGGCTTATAATAAGCTCACGATGGTGTGTCACAAGTGTTTCTAGCCTTAATTTTTGGGGTTTAAATATATCACTAACCATAAATAACCCTACCTCCATAATTCCCATGTTTAAGGTCATGAATTGTGAACCTAAGGATTTAGATGCTTTGTTTCCTTCCTCCCCCTATTTCCCTTATATCTAACCACTTTTTAGAGTTACCTAAGGATTTTATAGCCCTCTAGAAGGTAGGTCATAGATTAATAGGATAATGTTTTTATCTTGAAGTGTACCCTATCATGTCTTGAGACCTACTTTAAATGACACAATGGAAACACTCTTAGGTTGTGGGTGACCTATAACAGGCATAAATCTCTAGAGAATGCCATCTCCTTCTCAAACTATAGTGTTCCTAATTTAAGATCAATTAATTTAACTTAAACCTACCATAATAAAAACAAATCTATGTTACAACTATGCTTTATCATGAAAAGGGAGATGAAATAAGTTGAAAAATAAAAATAAGGTGATCCACTAAGTTTGAATATCTCCTCCACTCACTCTAAGAACACAAAAACAACCTCTAAAAGATTGTTTTCAGTTGCACACTCTAAAAAACATGTTATAATAGAGGTATAATGAAATAACCAACTTTAATGAGGGTTTTATTATCTATAATTTCCCTATAAATGAGACAAAAGAGACTATTGAACATATGTAATTGACCTCAAACTAAGCAAAAGAGACTAAGAACCACAAATTTCAATGAAATTCTAAATTACACAATGAGATATCAAGGAAAGAAAGGAAAATTTAGTGCTTTAGTTCAATGCCTAAGATAGCATTATAGGTCTCCAAATGAGTAGAGTCTTATCATACCCAAGAGGAGGGATCATAAATCAAGAATTTCTAGCCATATTTATATGAATCTAGATGCAAGAGAGGAGAAATAACTACTAGAATACATAAATGTAGTTGTTACAACATTATTCAACTTATTCAAGAGAGAAGACCAATGGAAAATTAGGAAATTGGGCCTTATTTAATTCATTATGCTACTATAGTAATGGTCTTAAATGAAATTTTCGCTTGGGAGTGGAAAAACATTTTTACTTATTGTTATTTTTGTCCTTTGGAGTGCTTGATCATGCCTGATTGGTCAACTGGCTACTTCAATATTAGAAAACATGACTTTCCTTATGTTAAAGGCCTTAAGTCACTCATTTCCACCTCTTTTACATGTTTAATTTTTGACTTGTGAAGTGATTTCCCATTATGTTTGGAGCCTTGAGGGTTGACTTGGCTTTATTTACACTTCATGGAGGGGTTACATACCTTTAGGATCAATCTTCCAATGCCTTATACCCCATAATTCTCTTAATGGCCATTTAAATCCACTCCTAATAATGTTTGACAAGACATATGAAGATAATAAAACTAAAAATCACCTTTAAACTCATGTGATGGTCTTTAAGAGAGGTAGAGGAGTTGATGTAACACTCTATTTCTCATGAGGACTCTTGGAAAGGCTTAATAAATATTTACTTTATATGTGAAAATTACATATTATCCTCTCATCCTCTATGGAAACCTAAAAAAATATTATTCATAACCTCAAAAGACTCTTAAAATACCTATTGTACATTAAAACTTGGTGTTGAGGTCACTTTTAAGCTTAGGACCTTCCTTGATAGCTTGAATCAACACCCTAAGAATTATCTATAACTCTTGTATCTCTCCCCTCATCTTGACTTGTGGCTTTGACTATCATTAGGACATAAAAATAGGTGTTATGAGGTATACTTTAACTTGTATACATGTCAATAAGATCCTTGATTATGCTCATGACCTTGCAAATTTCACCATCACTTATGCATTCATCTTTTTTTTAGCCATGAAGTTTGTAAGGTATAATTATTGATGTGAAATCCAAGTTGATATTCTCATGATGAATTCATTATAAATCTTAGGATGTTGTGTAGGCCTACAACTTATAAGTTAGGTTTTGAAGGTTCTAAATCCTTTTTCTTATCACTGTAAACCTCAAAAAACCTTTACCAATTTACCATAGACCAATATGAATATTAGGTCATGTCTTGGACTCTCTAAGAGTTTTGTGATCTTGATAACCCATTTAGGAAAACATTAAATCTAGGATTAAGTCTCCTTAGACCTAGAATCCTCCTACCCCTATTCTCTCCTATACAAGAAAATTCACTTGTGGTGGTAGAAGACCAAGACTATGAAGACATTCTACTCTCATTGGAAATGTGCTCTTATTTTTGACTTCATTACTTGTAACTTTCTTCTTCTATAGTTTGACACATGGATAAACCATACTCAGAGGTCTTTCTTCCATTTAATCATCAAAAAACTTTTGAGTGTATACCTCTTAGAATTATTGAATAATTTACTCTTCATTTTATGGGTTTGAACATGGATCTCATTGGGAGATTTGTAACCCTACACAATCATGCAAATCTTGTTTTTTCCCTTTAATACATGGTTTATTTCACATTTATTTCTAGGAAACTTTCTCAAGAGACCCCACACCATACTAAACTAGGATTCTTTTCTTATAAACATGCTAGAGGGTCTCTTGATTAGGCTCAAACTCATGAACTTGATATCAAACCAAAGACACATCTTATAAATATTCAAATAATTTTGTATACTTGAATTATTGCTCCCAAATTCTTAATAGTCTTATAAGGTCTTGAGAGAAAAATTTTAGGCTTCTTACCTTCCTATCATGTTTATGACCATTAGAATCTTGGTGATAGACCCTTTTAATCTTGTAACTTTGAAATTATAATAATCTTACCTATAACTTACACCATTACCATGCCTAAAACGGTCATGTAAATTTTTATTTGTATTATATATCTCCAAGATAATCGTTAATAACTATGTTAGGATCCATATAGGTCATGGGAACCCTGAGCCTTACTTTAAAACCTTGTATGTACATAGCTTGGGCTTAAATGGCATCCCATAAACATTGACAATTTAATTATCATTTCACATTCATAACCCTATCAATTATGTCCCTCCTCTTACATAGGGTCATGATAGGAATCATG
Organism: Torreya grandis; assembly: GCA_037957365.1. NCBI lineage: Eukaryota > Viridiplantae > Streptophyta > Pinopsida > Cupressales > Taxaceae > Torreya > Torreya grandis. The sequence goes on from JARHVA010003528.1 coordinate 205,123, forward strand.
GAAATTCACTTGATCTACCTCATCCTTATAGTATCACTTAATATATATAAGTTCTTAAAGAGTCCTAAGGATTGGATTTTGATTGTAAACCTATCAATATTATAATATTTTTAATCCAATTATATGTAGACCTATTAGGTGATTTTAACCTTATTAATATGTATTCTCAACCTATAAGTTCTTTTCAATCCATATACATATATGCACCTTATTTTTTTGCCATCAAGATAATTAAGCTTAACCTAGCTACCTACAATCCTAACTCTTTAGCATCCTGGCCTTGTAGGCCTCCAAAATTATAATCATCTCAAGGGTCCTTCAATTATTTTTTTAGGATTAATTCATGGAAACATCACTCCTATTATTGAATCAAATGTGATGTGTTAAGATCTCTTTCAAGGTTTTCTATTTCTTTTTATCAATCCTACAAGATTGTAGGTGTTTTTTTTAAACCTCAAGTTTATATGAACCTTATAATGTCTCATTCATGATTCTACCTTGGGGTTATAAGCCATGAAAAATTATCACCTTCCTCAAACAATTTAACAAACCTATAGAGAGTATAAGAATCTCTATCAAGCCTTTGAGAAATTTTGTAATCCTTTAGAAATAAAACTACTATCACCTTATTTGCATATGATTATAACTCCTAAAATGTTTTTCACTTAAATTGAAACATTTATTGGTATATATTTAGATGTATGGAGAGTATCTTTATTATATTTAGGAATTCCTACCAAGATATAAACATCTTAACACTTTGGAAATTCATCTTTGTGTGTGGACCTATGTGGATAATCTTCAAGCTCAAACCCTCTGGAAACCTGGGTTGCCAATGGTTCTCATCAGCCCAAAATTTCCTTGGAGAGAATTAGATGTAATTTTAAGATTAATCTACTTGTTTATGATACCTCAATTGAGAGATAAACACTTTGAACCACATTGAAGACCTTTTAATTTTCTACAGACCTACACTTTTTTCTCATATTGAAAAATCATTTACACTTTCAGAAATGTTCTCAGTCTGCACCCTACTTGGAAGACATGAATATTAATATGAGTGGTATTTGTTCTTTTCTTTATATCTTCCTCTTATAATAAAACCTCTTAATTTCATTAAAACCCTTATTCTTATGTTTGAAGGCCTGTGTGTTTTCTTTCAAGCTCAAACTCTTTGAAACTTGAGTATATATGCAATGAGCCTACATCTATATCCAAATGGTTTTTAACATAGGGGAGTTTTGTAGCTTTATTTAATCCCATTAATGAAGAATAAAACATCCCAAAACACATTACAAACCTTAACTTTTGTGTCTATAGGCCTATAAAGGCCATCTCAATCTTAGGACTCTTTGAAACCTTGGCCATAATCCTTATGGTATTATACCAGGATAAAGGGAAACCAAGAGATATGGATCCTAATTAGTCTTGGAATTACCTCTAAGACTTTATATCTCCATTAACTTAAATATAATAATCTCAAAAATACCAAATGAGAAATCCATAGGCTTTAGGCTTTTGTAGGGGTTTAAGATTGTTTATCCCATTTTTTACAATTTGACATGATTATAAACTTCTCCATATAATTATTTGGCTCAAGATAATAATAATATATATCCCAACATCCTCTAATATCCATCATTTACCATGCATTAGGAGAAGTGAAATCAATCCTCAAATCATGTCTATATTGAGCTTATTTATAGGTTATTTTGAATTCTTAGCAATGATTCATAGCTCTTTCCATTTCCTGTTGCTTCCAAACACCTATAAGGTGTTGTTAAAGACATTATCCTTATCTTAAAATTGTCATATGTCCCCATGAAACTCTTAAGTATAATTATCACCTCCTAGAAAACTACTTGTAGGTGTTTATGAAGGAAATTAGAGGTTAGTTTTACTTTATTTTGAAGCTTGGGAGCATTGATTTCTTCTTTGAAGACCTATGATATTTTGTGAATGACTTAAGGGATATTTTAAACCATGTTTTTACTTGAAACCCTTCTTATAGATTCTGTAATTCTTGGAAAGGCCTCATACAACCTTATAATTCCCTGTTATTCTCCATATTTGAGGGCTTTCATGTCTTATTTTATATGTAGAGTCATCAAGGAGGACCCAAGATACCTATTGGATGCTTGAGGGAGTATTTTAGTCTTATTTCCATGTATGAAACCTCATAAACCCCTACCACTTTTTCATTGAAGACCAAAACCTAAAACCTCATAAACCTACAACTTTCATTAAAGCTTGTCCCTTTGTGATTATGGCTTGAAACCTATCATTTCTATATATGGATGAATATTTCCTTTATGGAGGGACATAAACAAGGCTCTTTATGCCATTAACTCCATAAAATCATGGTGTTTTCCTATTTAGGGCTTTGAATAAACCTTTAAACATGATATAAACATCCTCCTTGAAGCTCTAGTCTTTGAAAACATAGTGAAACCTTGAATCTAGTGGCTCAAATTTGAAGACTCCTTCATCAAACCTAAAAAACATGATTAGAGTAATTAAACCTATATGATCCTTTTTGAGATGATAATGGTTCATAGATGGTTAAGTGAACTTCTCCATGTTGGGGGAAATTGAAAGCCACCAAAAGGCAAAGTGGAAAAAAATAATTGACTTTAATGCCATTTTAACTAGTTGTACAAAATAGAGAGGGCCATGGAGAGGTTTTCAAACATTATAATGACCTTTATGAGGCATTAATAAGGCCTAATTTCTCAAAAATTACTTTAATGACCTCTTATACAACATTTAGACTTTTTATATCCTCAAATACACTTCTTAGGGCCTTTTTGATGTGTTCATGATTTCATTATGCCTCATAAGACTCATTTTGACCTCTTTATCTATTTTAAATCACCTTTTAGGACCATTTATATATTTTTATAACCTTGAGATGGAATATTATACCCTTAATAATATATTACATTATCCTTAATTTGAATGCTTCTAGTCATGGAATGAGGTCTATCATGATTAATCAAGACCTGAACAAGGATTTAAGACACATTATTTTATATTGAGAAGTCCTCTAATAATCCTAAAAAAAATAATTCCTCTAAAAATGATTGTAAGACTCATTCAATGAGCAAGAGTATAAGTAATCTTGATAGGTCATGCATAGATGACTATGAACTCACCTAATCATCATGAGATGCTTGTACGGATCTCATAATCAACTAGTTTTTGCAAAAAATACCCCTATCAAGCATGAAAAAATTATAGGGACCAAGTGTGTCTTTAATATCCAACATTCTATTGACCTCCTATGGGTGTTTTCCTATCTAAACACTTAAACCAGTTGCCTCATCAAACACATTGGGTATGGACTCATGAAAGAAATCAATTTGAAGATGAAAATATATTGGACCAGCTTTAAGAAGACTAAAAATCACCTCTAATACAAAAAAAAGAATAAAAAACAAAAATAACATGTGTCTTAACACTTAATATAGAAGTAAAAAAAATTAGGCTACCAAAACAATCAATGTGTTATAGCACTAAGAAGAATGAGAAATATCCAACCTACTATTTATAATGTCTAAAATGGAATTACTCAACCTAAATCAAAGCAAAATATTCTAAAATATCTTCCATACCATGCAATAATATCATGATCTACTCAAAAAGGGTGGTTAAAATATTTTTTTATAAACTTATTGCTTGAAAAATGATCCCTTAAGAGTGGTTCCTTGGGAATGACTATCAATCCATCTTTTCCTTCATTGATCACTAGTCTCACTTGCTTACTCTTTATCTATTCAAATGAGTCAAGAATTACTTATAGATTGACAAGGCCCTTTGGTAACTCTTTGGAATTCCATTTCACAATATAATTATCACATATTTATTGAAACTTCAATTACTTTCTTCAAGAAGCTGATATGACCTTTGATGTGAAAAGTTTATGTTGGTATTCAATGATGTGTTTGAAGTTATCAAACTAAGTAATGAATATTACGAGTTCAATGACATATTCATGTTATTCCCTTGGTTTGATTGGATTTATAACATTTTAAAACTATTCAATGATGTCAAAATATTATCTCCATGCCTCATCAACATCTTCTTTAGGTTATAAATATCAACCTTTGACTGATTCTTAGGAGAAGAAACATCCCCATATGTAGATGTAACTTGATGTCCTTATTCTTTAATTGTGTCTTTGTCTATGTAAAGATGAGTTGTATATGTTTCAATTTCATTATCATTCTCATTTTTCCCTCTTGGAATGGTTGGATCACTAAAATCCTCAACAAGGTCAAAGTACAACTCCCAAGTTTCATCAAGGTCTCCTTGAGGATCCTCACTAGTAGGTAGAATAGCGACCTTTTATATCATACAATAATTACATAAACCTACTCTTTCCACATGATTATATGGGTCAAATCCATAATATTCCTTTTCACAATCACTAAAATAATACTCAAAAACACTTTTTATTAGTGTAGTGTCCTCATAATGAGTAATATCATCTTCTTGAATAAACATAAGGTCTGCTATGATGGAATCCTCCTCAAGTATGAAAAATTTACCCAAATTTGTGTCTTTTACATGGTAATAAATATAAAATACATACTTATTATTTACCCACTCATCAAATAGGAAATCATGGACTTCTTCAATAAGAGTAGTGGCTTCATGACTAGAAACCTCCTCACATTGATCAAGCATAGTGCAATTTGTTAGGTTGTGGAGCTAAAAGCTTCACCAGGATGCAAATAGTAGAAGTTACAGAGGATGCAGAGTTGCAGGGAGTTACAGAATTAGTTACAGGGAAACTGACATCGGTCTGATCAGCCGACGTCGATCAGATAGCAAAGAGGAAGAAATCGGCGTCAGTAACCAGTCGGTCGACATCGGTCATGGAGGAGCCGATGTTGGCAGCCTGTGTGAGAATAGGCAGTTTGCATGTTGATCCGAGAGAGTCTATTTTTGGACTATTTGTTTGCATGTCAAGGGCTAGTTGTAGTCTTGAGTTGTACATCTAATTATTGTAATTAGGTTAGTCTAATTATTGTAAGCATGAGATCTATATATGGACTCATGGGCTATATTGTAATTTCTTGTAGCTAGTGAGTAAGAGAGCAATAAGCTCCTTCAAAGAGAAGAGAGCAATGGTGCATTCCTCCTAGTGCCACAGTACCAAGGTGGGTACTGGTTTGGAGAATTAACAGGGTTCTTCTTATGTGTATGATCTTGGTCAGCATGTGTGCATGACTTTCTATAGGATATCTACAATGGTGAGTAAGGTCTAGTGATTTGCAGGTAGCAGTAGAGAGCAAGAGATCTACTTGGAGTATGGTTGTGTACTTGGTGAACTGGCAGCGTGTTACTAACTGGTTGGAGAGGTGAACATCAATTCTATATTGGAGTTGATTGTTGTGACCAAGAGAGAGAGGGAAGAAGGTCTTGAGGAGTGGCGAACCTTTGAGGTGGAAGAAGTGGCATCTTCTTTATTGTATATTCTTCTGAGTGATTATTAATACAATTGTGTATTGTCTCTCAATTCCTGTGTTGTTTCATATTTCTAGTTACTTATTGATTCTGGTTAAATTCTATGTTTAGTTGCTAATACAAGAAGTAATCATATGTGCTCTAATTTGGTAGAGCAAGATCCTGACAAAGTAGGGATCAGAGCATGTTTATTGTTCTTGAATTACTAGGACAAGTGGTATCAGAGCTCTTAGTTGGGTTGACTAACAGGTGGTTTCAGATCTGGTAGTGTTTTTGATTACAGGTCACTCGCAGGAGTTTCAGATTGAGTGGGAGTATAGCAATGGCAGAAGAAAGTAAGCTACAAATGGAGAAACTAAATAGCATGAATGGTCTAATTGATGGAAAGGAGCAGGTAAAAAGAGATTGTTGGTCGGTAGAAGATCAGCGTGTGGAAGCATATGTTGCAAGTAATATTGCACAAGATGTTTTGGATAAAGTGGAATCTTTGTTTACAGATTCTTTTGCCTCTTTCCATGCAGCCCGAAATAGAGCATCTTTTCATGGGTATGCCTTTGGAGACCTTGGAGAGATTTATTTAGGGGTTGGAGAGCCTTGTCAGATTATTGATGAAGGGGAAGTGATGCTGAAATTGCAAACGGATGACACACAGTGGTTGAAGGAAGTCATGCAGGTACCAGTCTTGGAGATAAGTCTAATTTATTTAGGAAAATTGAGTGATGAGAGATGCACTGTAACTCTCACAGTGGATATACTTGAATTAGATGGTGGTAAGAAAGTAGGTATCCTTTATCTATCTACTTATATTGTTGATTCACCTTCTATTGCAGAGATATGGCTTCATAGGCTTAGTCACATATGTAGGAGGAGAATGCAGGGTTTGAAGCAGAAGTCAGATGTTTTTGACAAGCTAAAGAACTGGAAAGCCTTGGTGTTCATGGAGGAGATGACGAACAGAGATTAGGTGAGAGAATTGAATTATTCTAAGCAGAGCAAGGTTGATTTGATTAGGATTTTGATCCATGGAGAGCTCGTGGGTAAAAAGTTATCACTCACAGACAAACACAAGTATCAGCATCGATCATATAGTAACTGATGTCGGCAACAGGAAGATCGACATCGGTCATAAAGTAACTGATGTTGGCAGGAGGGACATTGGCGTCGGCTAGGGAAATGACGTTGGTAGTCAAGGTCAGTACAGGGAGCCGACATTGGTCAAAAACAGACTGGGAGATGGTTGAGATCGGTCACTGGTACGGATAATGGGTGGATAACAAGCTGTCAACAAGTCTCAAATGCTCATGTTGAGGTTAGAAAGGGTAAGTGAACCTCATATTCATTGTTCACCTTCTTTATATTTCTTATTGATGGTCAATAACTAGGAAGATAGAAGAGGTAATGCAGGTAGAATCCAGATACAGTGGGAGCTTGGCATGGATGAGGAGTGTGAGTCCTTGGAGAAGAACCAAATAGGTATTTGTTGGTAGAGTTGTCAGCTGGAAGTAAGCACTGAGAGACGAAATGGATTCCCAAGTTAAAGAAGAGAGTGGATGGATACAAGAGATAGAAGGCCAAGGCATATGGTCTTGAAGAAGCTGCAGGACAGTGGTACAGGTTTGATAGGTGGATGACTAAGCATGGCTTCAGTCAATGTCAATGTAACTATTGTGTTTGTCTTACCAGGTAGATGATGGTCGCAACATCATCTTTTTACTGTATGTGGGTGATTTACTAGTAGGTTTGTACATACAGGTATTTGCTGAGCTAAGGGTAAGGTTAGTTCAGAGGTGTGTCATGAAGAATTTGAAGTAGCAAAATTCTTTGGCATAAGAGACATGGAGATTTTATCTCCAGTGGGAGTTGATGTGAAGACGGTGTTGGCAGGGTTCATGATGTAGGATGCAGAATCAGAAAGCACACCAAGGGCTGGACAGTTCAAGCTTAGCTTGAAATAGGGTTCGAAATCACATGGGGTCTAGTGTAGACTTGAGTTTTCCCAAGCAGTGGGGGTTGTCAAAAAGTATGGAGCCAATTCAGGGAAGGAGACTGGAGGGCAGTTCAGTGGGACTAGCAGAAGGGATTGTTGTTATGCAGGGTCAAGTTCTTAACTACATGGATATGTAGGTTCGGATGTGGCAGGGTACTTTGATGACAGGTGTAGCATCATAGGTTGTGTGGTGGTTGGTCTTTAGGATTGATCTTGAAGAGGAATACAAGCCAAGGAACAATTTAGATGGTGTACAGGTACAGGTACAGGTGTAGCTATTTATCTCTAAGTGGGAGACTGTTATGTTGTGGAGCTAAAATCTTCACCAGGATGTAAACAGGAGAAGTTACAGAGGATGCAGAGTTGTGGGGAGTTACAAAATTAGTTGCAGGGAAACCGGTGTCAGTCTGATCAGCTGACATCAGTTAGATAGCAAAGAGGAAGCAACTAGCATCAGTCACCAGTCAGCCAACATCGGTCATGGAGGAGCCAACGTCGGCAGCCTATGCGAGAATAGGCAGTTTTCATGTTGATTTGAGAGAGTCTATTTTTAGACTGTTTGTTTACATGTCAAGGGCTAGTTTTAGTCTTGAGTTACGTGTCTAATTATTGTAATTAGGTTAGTCTAATTATTATAAGCATGATATCTATATATGGACTCATGGGCTGTATTGTAATTTCTTATAGCTAGTGAGTAAGAGAGCAATAAGCTCCTTTAGAGAGAAGAGAGCAATGGTGCGTTCCTCTTAGTGCCACAGTACCAAGGTGGGTACTAGTTTGGAGAATCAGCAAGGTTTTTCTTATGTGTATGATCTTGGTCAGCATGTGTGCATGACTTTCTATAGGAGATCTACAATGGTGAGTAAGGTCTAGTGATTTGCAGGTAACAGCAGAGAGCAAGAGATCTACTTGGAGTATGGTTGTGTACTTGATGAACTAGCAGTGTGTTACTGACTAGTTGGAGAGGTGAACATCAATTTTGTATTGGAGTTGATTGTTGTGACCAAGAGAGAGAGGGAAGAATGTCTTGAGGAGTGGTGAACCTTTGAGGTGGAAGAAGTGGCATCTTCTTTATTATATATTCTTCTGAGTGATTATTAATACAATTGTGTATTGTCTCTCAATTCCTGTGTTGTTTCATATTTCTAGTTACTTATTGATTCTGGTTAAATTCTGTGTTTAGTTACTAATACGAGAAGTAATCATATGTGCTCTAATTTGGTAGAGCAAGATCCTGACAAAGTAGGGATCAGAGCATGTTTATTGTTCTTGGATTACCAGGACACAATTCACATTTATATGATTTGGAAAATAGGGATTAGTATGACTCTTAGAGATTGGATTATATATAATGGTCACCCTTTTCATATACCTATTATTAAGAAACATATGGTACCAATCAAAAAATTAGTATCCACATAACTTAGTAATAACATCCCTATAAAGGCATAAATCAAGGTAAAGAGGAAGATCTATGATTGAGACATCTTTAAAAATAGAGACACTTGGACAAGCATGTAGAGTGAGGTTCAAATCTTTAATGATTCAAAAATTACTAATATCTATACCATCAAGATGGATCACTCCCTTTTTGATTAGACAATAATCATTTCAAAACATATCAACCACCTTCTTAGGCATGATTATTCTAATTGCCCCTGAATCTATCATATAATTATGCAAAATGTGCTTTCCAATGATGAGAAAAGCATAAAATGGGGGTGATTTGTTTGCCTTGCTTGAATTCTCACCTTTTGGTAGGAATAAAATGGGAGGGACAAATATTATAATCTTTCTCAATCCCATGAATATGAAATCTCTTTAAGGCTTCTTGTAAAAAAAATTCTTTGATTTGGGATAGATAGAGATTCCGACAATGATTAAATTTGTTTTCTTCATCTGATTAACTATATTGAATGTAATCTTACATCATTTTTATAGTATATTTTGAACAGACCATTCCATTTTGTGTTGTCTAATTATGGGTTGAGTGTCTATTTGAACAACTAGCTTTGATTGCATTTGAGGTGCTCCAATAGTTTTCCTTTCCTTGTTAGCCTCTTAAGAAGTATGCAAGTATATAACTTGACCAATTTAAGGATGAGTTTCCTTGTGTATAGCTTAACTTGATTTCACTTAATGTGCCCCAATAACTAATTTATCTTTGGTGTCTTCATGATAAACTTAAGGGGTGAAAACTTGACCATCTAGATGAGATGGCTCTTCATACATCACTCTCTTATTAGACCTAGTGTTATAATTAATTGGACTTCCTAATTTGCATACCACCTCACTTTGATTCATGATAAAAAATTCATTATCTTCCAAAATCAAGAGTATGGACTCATCCTACACTTTTTTTACTCATTCTTGTGTTCCTTAAACTTGTGGAGCTAGTTCACTTGGTTGTCCTTATGAAGATGATACACTTTACACCCTCAGACCCTGATTGAGTACTCCACTTTCACAATTAGTCTGATTGTGTGGATGGTTTTTAAGAAAGAACCACTCATAATATTGAACCAATTTATTTTGTATAGGTACAATTTCCTTTGAGGTGTTGGTAGCATTAAGATTATGACTATTGTGTGGACTAGCATGGGTAACTTATCCTTGATCTTGCACATTTCCATAGTATGACTTACTATGAGGTTGATATGGTTGGTTATATGAAGATAAGGCCTAAAATTATACATAATATTCCTCTTAAAATCAATTAAATAATTACCAAAACTTTTCAATAATAATTTTACCTCATGTAGCTCATTGAGAGGGGCATCATGAGTAACTTATGGGTTGTTTGCTACTGGGATAGGTGCTAGATTAGGCTAAATAGGTGGAATTTTAGGTTGCATATGTTCTTTAGGGGTGGTAATTTTGGATAAAGTGGAAATGGAGGCCTTAGGGAAAATTTCCCAACTTGTATGAGGTAATTCTCAACCATAATGGCAATATCATAGGCATCAGGAAGGGTTGCACCCCCCATGGACTAAATCATCACTATTATATCACTATTTAAGGACCTCAAATAATAAATTAATGTAGTATTAGGGGTAGGTTTTATATCTATGGGATTTTCTCCCACATTTTCTAAAATCTAAAATTTAAATTCACCATATACTCATGTGGAGCTCTCTTGATGGTGGTTAATTACTCCATGAGTGAAAGGTGATCACTCTAATCCTTGAATTACAGTCATGATTTATGTCCCAAGTCATCCCAATTATTTATTCTACCTATTTGTATAACTTTGTACCATTGGATATCTATCCCATTTAAGGTTTAATCTATAATCCTCACAACTAATTATCCTAGATGAAATGGTGAATAGAAAAAATGTTTGAAACATCTTGGATGTGCTCAATAGGTGTTATGAAGTTCTCACCAGTGAAGGATGGGATGATCTTTAGCTATATAAAATTTATGTTATCATAACGTTGTAGATCTAATGGGATGATTATATCAAATGCAACAAATATTTTATTCCTTTGATCATCCATATGATGAATTGGATTGAATCTCCCTCATGGCCTAGGAAATCTACCAAAAGTAGGTGTTGATTGGGACCTTGGAGTAGATTTCCTAGAACCTATTTATTCTTTCATTATATTGTGATATTTTGGTTCTTATTCTTCTAGGATTAAAATATAGATCAAAAAACTCAAAATTAGCACCATTTATAAAAGAGCTTGTCCCCTTTGGCATGAAATTAAAGAATTGATCTAAAACCATAAATGGTTGGATTATTTAGGATAACACCAAATCATTAGTCTAATTCTCCCAATTTTATATAACTAGTCCCATCAAGTGTGCCAGAAACTATTTTTAGCTTGAAGTGTACCTTGCCATGTCTTAATACCTGCTTCAAATGACACAATGGAAACACTCCTAGGTTGTGGATGACCTATAGCTTGAGTGAATCTCTATATAAATCTATGTCCTTCTAAAAATATAGTGTTCCTAATTTAATATTATGTAATAACCCCTAAACCTACACTAACCAAGCCTAATCTATGCTTCTATCATGAAAAGGGAGAAGAAAGAAGTTGAAAACTAAATATAACGTGATGCATAAAGTTTGAATATCTCCTGCACTCACTCTAATATCACAATAACAACCTATAAAGGATTGTTTTTAGTTGGATACTCTTATATACATGTTATAACATAGTTATAATGAAAAGATCTAGCTTGCATGAAGGATGTATTATTTATAATTTTCTTATGATTGAGACAAAAGTAACTAATGAACATCTAGAATTGATGTCAAACTAAGTGTTTTATTGTGTTTGGGGAAACTAGGATTTAGTTTCTAAATGATAAAGGGGATAGTTTAAGAGGTAAAATATAATTAAGTATAGTAAAACATAGATTTATACCAATTTGATGAAATTAATTACATAGAAAAATAAATGACTTATTTGGGTAAAACAAACATCTATAGGTTCTAAAATAATCTAAAAATAGTCAAGAAATAGTTGGGAATAAGGATTTGTTTCTAGATTTGCAACTCAAATTTATTCTAAATAGGAGCACTAAGTTTGGATTGGAGTATCTATCATTATTATTCAGACAAGAGCATTCATCACTGTTGTTTGATTATGGTGATATTATTTGTTTTAATTTCTAATTCTATTATGATCTAATTTTAGGGTCCTATAGGTGTCCTTATTTCTTTGTGATCACCTATCTATACCATTGTATGACCTATTTTCTTCTTAAACCCTAGTTTTACCTACACACATGAAATAACAAACATATCAAAAGTCAAAATGGAAAAACTAGGTTAGGGGAAGTATGATCACATGATATAAAACCCCTACTATCCTGATCATTGCCTACATTAACCCTCAAGTTAGGGTCTCAGATCAAATGTAGTTCTCCCTTAGGGAACATGCATAATCAACATGTACATTAGATACAAGAATGAATCTTAGGCCCTTCATTGATCAAGCATGCAAATCTATGTGTGATGCAAAATTTTGAGCTATATTATCAATTGATTTTAATTATTTAGTGTGACAAAGTAGTAAGTGATAGATATAAAATTCCTTGTGAAGTATTTTATATATAAGAATTTTTATTTTGAATTTGGGAGATTTATTCACGTCAATAGACATCAAAAAGACAAATAAAACTTAAATGAGGGGCTAAGAAGGGTTTAGGACCTATTACATAAGTAAAAATTACAATTAGATAATAGCATTCAGGAGGACAAGAGCATTAGGTATTGTAGTCCACTAGAATTTTATTGTTCATGATACATAAAGATAGGCTAGGACTAACATAGGCCAATTTTGGGGGTCTCTAGGGGTATATATCAATTGATTGAGATAATAAAAAGGTGACTGTTGACGCAAGAGATTGTACCCTTAGCAGGAGGCTGAGCTCCTGCCTTCTCTTTGCAACTATGGAAACTCCCTTCTCACCTATGGGACTGGCAAAGCTGGAGGGGAGAGTCTCTAGATAAGGGCTAGCTCCCTTTGATGCATCATGTTTGTTCCAGCAAGTGAAAATACATACATGCATAGATATATAAACTGCGGGGATGAAAAGGGAGAAAGATTGTAGGAATACAAACTACTCTAAGGAGGTGATACACCAAAATGAAATGACCTTCTCACATCCACACTTAAAACTAGACAAATGAATACATGTGCTTCAGACATGGCAGAAGGACCAGGCTGTAAGAAAATGGTAGGGAGGCTTTCATGAAAACAAAAAAAATAGAGATTTCACCAAGGCACTATGGAATGCACACTGTAAGTAATCTCCTCTATTCTAAACTTCTCAAATACTACTCCCCTCTTGTCAGTTGTAGAAATGGCACCTTGTAGACAATATGTATGTTAGTGTTGGGCCTGTGAAAGCATCAAGAAATAATGACTAAACACAAACAAACACCAAAGACATAAACAAAAAAATCTATCCAAGATGGAGGTAAAACTGCATTTATTGATTCAGGTGAAATTTTGCCAAGGCTATGCCTTACAAATGTGAAAGATGTTTCTTAAAATGACAAGTCTTCAATATATAAGAAAAGCAAGGAGGCCCATTTGGTGCTCCTTTCTTACAAGTGGCCTATCGCATCCCTTCATTGGGAAGAACAATTCGCTCAAAACATTAATGAGCTATGCGCTTTGTCTATTTGAAGTTTGCCTTTTCAAGGTCAATACACGATTTGTCTACTCATTAAATGTAAAATGGAGAAACTGGTTGCATTGCTAACTGTTCGTGTCTCCAATGATCATTTCACAGGAACTATTTCACCTACCAAAGTCACTTCTCAAATTGGCACCACTTGGACTAACTGCTTACTCATTCCATTATTGTTTCCTTGTCTTTTCTCAATTTTGTCTCCTCTGGCTCCTTCGGCCCTCAAGGGCAAATTCTTAGTGGGTCGCTACATTCTAGCCCCTTGGTTAGCTCTCTCTCAGTTTAAAAACAAATGGCCATTTCATTTCACTAATTTTGACATCTTCTGGGATGTCACCATCCCTGACAAAATGTCATCAGGTCTTCAAGGCTTCTCTGTGGCTTTACTTCCTCTTAGCACCTTTCTAGGCACTCTTTTGCCTTCTGCTTCTTTTTAGCACCTTCCTGAAGGGAAGGTGACCCTCCAGCGCTTTGAAAGTGTCCCCTTTGTGTTTGGCTAAGATTTCCCCACAAGGGCACCTGCCCTTTGGGGTCCTTCAATGGGTTGCTTGTATCCCCAGACTTTTTCCCAGTTTTTATTTATTTTGTGTATTTTTCGTGGGCTTTTGTCTGCGGACATTTTCCCACAAACAAAAAGTCTACAAAAATTCTACCTAGCCTTTGCTTTTGTATAAGTGGCCTGAATTCCTTTGGACTTTTGTCCAAAGGAATTCCTTCAGGTAAAAGTTTGAAGGAATTTAGAGCTTAAATAAATTAAACTTAAACAATGTTGGGACTTACCCAGTCTTTTCAATTGGAGTGTTTTCCCTCCGCAAGGGTATTGAACTTAGAGTCTAAAGGAATTCCTTTGGGAAAAAGTCTAAAGGAATTTAGAGCTTAAATAAATTAAACTCAAACAATGTTGGGACTTACCTGATCTTTTCAATTGGACTGTTTTCCCTTTGCAAGGGTATTGAACTTGGACTAGGCCGATGAACCAAGGCTAAACCAATAAACTAGGCACTGAATTGAACTTGACGAAGGATGAACAAAATGTCGATGAATCAAGGGGCTAAACAAATGACTGAACCAAATGAAGAACCAAGGCATTAAACTTATGCAACCTTGAAATGACTATCCTTGAATAACAAGGGAAGAAGGAGACTAAAATTTTTCCCTGTGGACAAAATTTGGTCAACAAATTGGTGACTCCCAGGGGAAGCATGCATGTTATGCTTAGAGACCAGTGGCCTTGCAGTCCATTGGGCATAGAGTTAGATGGTAACTTGGAAAAATAGAAATAGCTATGATAAATCTTAGAACTAGTCACGCAAATCTACTCCCAAGGGAATGAAAACACACACAAGACTAAGAAAACTACTACTTATGCAACAACACTTAGGGAAAATAGGGAAAGAAAACAAGGGAAAGTATATATAGCTAAAAAGAGATTTAGTGGCAATGCTTCAAATGTATCCCATTAACTGGGATATGTAGTTCTTCACCATCCAACCTGGAGAGTTGGAATGCATTATCCTGCTTACACTGAGTGATTACGTATGGGCCGCTCCATAGGGCATCAAATTTTGCATGCTTTCTAGGCTTGGCTCAATCTTCATCCCATTTCAAGACAATGTCTCCTTCAGAGAAATCTTTTGACAAAGATTTCTTGTCGAAGTGTCTTTTTACTTGTTGTTGGTGACTGGTCATAGAAGCCATAGCCCAGTCCCTTACCTTTTGGAGCTCCATTAGCTCACACAGCCTGACCTCCATGCTACTTCCTTCTTCGAATTGCAGCTGGTAAGTGAGGTCCAGTGCTAGCAATTCAAGTGAGATGGGAAGCCTAGCTTCCCTTCCATATACAAGTATATATGGAGAGTTTTTGATTGCTCTCTTCGGAGTGATTTGATTGGCCCACAGAGCTATCTTTAGCTTGGCATGCCAAGTCTTCTGATTTTCTTCCATGGTCCTCTTTATGATTCTGATCAAATTTTTGTTGGTAGACTCAGCCAACCCACTCCCCTATAGGTAATAATTGGATGAAGTGCTGAGGTATATGCCATACCTTAGCACCCATTCACTTGTTTTAGTTCCTAGAAAATCCAAGGTGTTATCTGAGACTATGGTGGCCAGGACTCCAAATCTTGTTACCAGGTCCTCATAAAACTCCAAGGCCACACTTTCATTTGCCTCTTTAAGAGAAACAACCTCCACCCACCTTGTGAAATAGTCCATAGTAGTTAGGACCCATTTATGTCTAGCACTGGAGGGAGGATTGATCATCCCTATGAAATCTAGGCCCCACTGCATGAATGGTTGCTCCACTTGAATAGGCTATAGAGGCATGGCAGCCAACCAATGTTTCCCATCAAAAAGTGCACACTTTTGTCACTTTCCTACCCAAGCATGGGTGCCCTTGAAAAGAGTGGGCCAAAAATAGCTAGCTCTCATTATCTTTGCTATAGTAGCTTTTGGAGTGAAATGACCGCCTGCTGGCCCATCATGGAACTCAGCCAATACCTTATCAGCCTAGTTTGGGTCAATGCATCTTAGAAGGACCCCAAAGAGATCCTTCCTAAACAATACTTCATTAACCAAGACATAAAGAAGAGACTGGAGCCTGACATACCTTCTTTTAGTCCTATCAAGACCCTGTGGGCACTCACCAGTGAGAAGGAAATGCCTCAGGTCCAACGTCTAATCCTTTATGACAGCTAGTTCTGTTATAGTGGCTGCATCATGAATTAGCAAGTTGTCTGCCCTTTTTTGCTTGAAATCTATAGCAAGTTGTTTGGACAGGCCTCTTCCCCTCACCAACTTGGTGATCTTGATGTCTACGTTATACTCCATCACTTTCGTGATTCACCCTGCTCTCTTCTCATTTAAGTCTCAATTGGTCAAGAAATCCTTGATGCTAAGATGTGGGACCATGAGGTGAATCTTGTTGTTAGACAACATATGCCTAAATTTCTTTAGGCTCTGCACTACTGCCAGGACTTGCTTCTCTACATACATGTATCTAAATTCAATATCCTCTAACCCTTGGCTAAAAAAGGCAAGTGGTTGCTCAAGGTCATCACCATTTGCTTGGGTAAGCATGGCAGAGATCACCTCTTCATTGCTGAAAGTGTAGAGGTCAAAGTCTTTGTTGAAATCAGGGCTGATCAAAGTAGGAGTCTGGGTTATGGCCTGCTTGATGGCTTCAAAATTGTCTTTTCTTTGTGTTGTCCACTTGAACTCCTCACCCTTCCTCAGCATAGAGGTTAGGGGCTTGAATATCTCTAAAAAATTTGGAATGAATCTTTGAATGAAATTTATCCTGCCAAAGAAGCTCTGCAGGCCCTTCTTGTGCTTTGGTAGGGACATCTTTAGGATAGAGCAAACTCTATCGGGGTCAATGGATAAGCCCTCCTTGGACACAATGTGGCCAAGGAGTTTCCCCTCATGAATAGCAAACACACATTTCTTTGGATTAAGAGAGATGTCAAATTCCCTGCACCTTTCAAAATCTACTTGAGGTGTTCTATGTGTTGGCTCACTTCCTTAGAGAATACCATCACATCATCGAGGTAGACTAGCACATTATTGTTAATCAAGCCTCCAAAATCCATGTCCATGGCTCACTAAAAAGTAGCACCAGCATTAGATAGCCCGAATGGCATCTTCTTATAGGCAAACATTCCCCATTTAGTGGTGAAGGCCATTTTGTGCTGGTCACAGCCTTGCACTAGAATTTGATTATACCCTGAATAACCATCTAAGAGGGAGAAGCACTCTCTACTAGTTACCTTCTGAAGGATCCACTCCATGCTTGGGAGGAGATAATGGTCTTTTAAAGAAACTTTATTAAGGTCTCTAAAATCAACACATAGCCTGATCTCCCCATTCTTCTTTCTAATAGGAATAAGGTTGGCCAGCCAAGAGGAATGCTTGATTGGAAATATAATTCCAGACTTAATCAATTTGGCTAGTTCCCTCTGCATGAGGGGCTCAATTGTCAGATTGGTAGGTCTTTGCTTCTACATGACTAGCCTGGTGCCTTCTTCTAATTTGATGGTGTGCTAAGTGAGCCTTGGATCAAAGCCCTTCAAGTCACTGTAATCCCATGCAAAAACATTTGTGAATTCCTGACACAGCAAAATGAAAGCTCACCTTTCTTGAATCATGTAGACTTTTCCAAGCATAAGTAGCTTGTCCTTAAAGATCTCAACCCTTTCATAATTCTCCTCTTTGGTTGTGATGCATGCCTTGTCATTTCTTAATTGGTCATCTCCATTGAAGATGCTCTCAAGCATGACCAAACCTTTAGGGAGCTTATTATTCTTCAATGAAACAATCTAATTGCCATATTGTTGTTGCAATTTCAGCTTCCTCCTATAGGTAGAAAGTTATTTGTTGGTCACTTTCAAAAACTTGCCAATTTGCAATGTTATCTGGGATAGAGGGCCAAACCACCACTTTCAAGTGGCACAAACCACAATCTCGACTTATTTCCTTGGAAACATTGAATTGAGCACCAATTGCTGCTAGCCTATCTGCTTGTTTGTTTTTCTCTCTAGGAATGGAGGTGATATTGAAAGCAAGGAAATATTCCACCAAGTCTTAGACCCTATGCTTGTAAGACTTCAGCAAGGAATTTTTGGTCAGATTCAGGCCTTTCACCTAATTTACAATTAGCTTACTATCTCCCAAAACTTGCAACTCCTTGATCCCTCTTTTCCTTGCCCATTCTAGACCATGGATAAGGGACTCATATTCTGCAACATTGCTTATGCAAGAGAATTGGAAATGGAAAGCTAAAAAGTACCTATCCTTTGAAAGGGAGACTAACATCACCCCATTACCAGCTCCTAGCCTACTTCTAGAACTATCAAAATATAGCTGCCATAGACCAAGGTCCTCTTGGCTTGCCTTCATTATATTTGGTATGAAGGTGCCCTCTTCATGCATATAGTAGACTCCAAGGTCTACCTCCTTAATGAACTTGTAAGGATCATGTTTGAAGTTATCATTTCCCCACTCATCTAAGAGTAGGTCTGTAACTCCTTCAAGAGTAGAGGATAGAGATTGGTTTGTCTAGAACTCTTTTGGGTTGATAATGGTGTAACTGATGTTTACTGCCTTAGGCAAGTATGGTTCTAGATGGTCCTTGTAGAGTGGCTCAAACTGAGTTTTTACCTTGGTCCCATACTTGGTTCTAAAAACTAGATATGACCAATTCACTGCTAGATAGCCACCTATCTTTTATGTGAAGTCTTTGGACAAGCAAATTGCAAAATAAGGAGGAACATCCACTACCACTATATCATGGGGAATTGAGAAGGTTGGGCAAGCATGCAATGTCAAGCCTAAACCATTCACAATCCCAACTATTTTTGTAGGTGTCCCATCTAGCTGCAGGACTCCTTTGTTCATCTCTTCATATTTCAATCCCATCTTGTCAGCTATGCACTTGGGCATCACTGAGGTACTAGCCCCACTATCGATAATACATTTGTGTACCAAGAAATCCCCTATGACCGAGGATACATAAAAAGGGGGAATTTTCTCTTCCTTCTTTACCTGACTTGAAGTGGAAGGCTGTCCATTTGTCATCAAGACATTATCAGTGCTTGCTAGGATAGCTTAATGATCCAGCTCATGCAATTCCTTCTTCAATATGTCCTATCCTAGAAGAGACAATGAATCCCATAAAGAGATGTTCATATGTAGCTTCTTCATCTAGTCCACTATATTGACCTGGGGACTACCTCCCTTCAATATTTCTTTGGGGATAATTATAACCTGAGCTACAGGCTGAGGGGCTCAAGGTACAAATGGCTGTCTAAAATTTGGGGCCTTCAAATTTGAGTGTGATGAAGGTGCTGCTGCCACTTGGGTGGTAGCCTGGGCTTCTCCCATTGCTCTTTTCTTAAATATTGTGTTGGTTGCAACATAGTCAGCTTGATTATCTACAACACCCACATAATTTATTGAATAAAATTCCCCTCCTAGGTGATTCATGAGGGTAGAGTCAGGCTGGGCCTGATTGCTACTTGTGTTGGGTTGAGTTGGAGCCTCAAAAATCTAAGAACGAGCAACTTCCTGATTATCTACATTTTATAAATAATTCATCATCTCATTTGTGTAAACAACCTATTCTTGACCATATCCCATGGTTGAACAACTTGGTTTCTCCTACACTAGATTATTTTGAACCAGCACCATGACTTTAGATGATGAAGGGGGGCCTGGGTTATGGTTTTGAAACAGTCTAGTCTGAGTGAGCTAACCCTATCCTTTATTATAGCCTTGAAAAGGGGGTCTAGGGGCTTGACCATAATGCTGATATCCCTGGTTCAGCCTGTTGCCTTGAGCTTACTACCTTTTAAGAGCTACAAGTTCATTTGACATGCTTTGCAACAAAATTTTAACCTCATGAAGTTCATTAGATGGAACAGTAGCTGGTTTCTCTATGGTAGGTAGAGGAGCCAATGTGGGAGCAATGGTCTGAATTAGAGGCATCATTTCTAGGAAAAGTGGCATGTGAGGTCTAGGGGCTATTTTCCTAGCCTATACTAAGCAAGTTTTAATTGATATGGCTATGTCATAAGTAGTTGGCAGTATATGCCCTCACATAGATTGGATCATCACAACAATATCACTATTTAATGCCTTTAAATAGTACAAGAAAGCATAGCTGGGAGTCAGTCTTAATAAGATGGGAATTCTATCCCAAGTCTTTTGAAACTGCGTGTTAAAATCCTACATATACTCATGTGGAGCTCTCTTTATGGTTGTCAGTTGCTTAACAAGTGAGAGTCCATCACTTTTTTCCCCAAAATGATTTGTCAACTGAGTACCCAACTCATTCTAAGAATATATTGAATTTACAGGCAAAGTTTTGTACTAGTCAAGAGCCTTGCCTTTGAGAGACAATGCTAACAATCTGATGGTGATATTTTCCTCTGTTACATTGTGAATATTTTAGAGGTTAGAAATATTCCTAATATGCTCGATGACTATAATGGGCCCCTCTCCATCAAAAGAAGGCACATTTTTTAGGGCTATTCCTAGAATCAGATCATAGCTTGGGAGATTGAAGGGGCTTTCACCACGAAAAGCCACAAAAAGTAATGCCATAGTTGGGATGGGCTGTAATTAGGGCTCTACTTCATCTGCATCCTTTAACATAGGTCTAGGAGGATTGATTATTGGATAAGGATGGGTCCTCTCAAATCATAGTCTTTTTGTAGAGTTTAAAGGAAACTCAACAAAATTGAAAGGAACCCCTTTTAAGCAAACCTTGTGGTGACTTTAGGCATAGAAAGTTAAGAAACTGATCTTAATTGGAAAACTAAAGCTCTTACCAGTGGAGTCACCAGATGCTGGAAAACTTTGAATTGCTATGATAGGACCAACATCAATCTTGAAAACTTACTAAGTTTTCAAATTGAGTCCCACCGAGCGTGCCAAAACTATTGACGCAAGAAATTACACCCTTGGCAGGAGGCTAAGCTCCTACCTTCTCTTCACAACTATGGAAACTTCCCTCTCACCTATGGGACAAGTGAAGTTGGAGGGGAGAGTCTCTAGATAAAGGCTAGCTCCCTTTGATGCATCATGTTTGTTCCAGCAAATGCAAATACATACATGTATAGATATATAAATTGGGGGGATGAAAATGGAGAAAGATTACAGGAATACAAACTACTCTAAGGAGGTGATACACCAAAATGAAATAACCTTATCACATTCACACTTAAAACTAGACAAATGTATACATACGCTTTAGACTTGGCAGAAGGACCAAGCTACAAGAAAATGGTAGGGAGGCTTTCATGAAAACACAAAAAAATAGAGATTTCACTAAGGCACTATGGAATGCACACTGTAAGTAATCTCCTCTATTCTAAACTTCTCAAATACTGCTCTCCTCCTATTAGCTACAAAAATGGCACCTTGTAGATAATAGGTATGCTAGTGTTGGGTCTGTGAAAGCATTAAGAAACAATGACTGAACACAAACAAACACCCAAGACATACATAGAAAAATCTATCCAAGATGGAGCTAAAACTACATTTATTGATTCAAGTGAAATTTTGTCAGGGCTACACCTTACAAATGTGAAAGATGTTTCTTAAAATGATAAGTCTTCAATATATAAGAGAAGCAAGGAGGCCCATTTGGCACTCCTTTTTTACAAGTGGCCTATCATGTCCCTTCATTGGGAAGAACAAGTCGCTCAAAACATTAATGAGATGTGCACTTTGTTTGTTTGAAGTCTGCCTTTTCAAGGTCAATACATGGTTTGTCTACTCATTAAATGTAAAATGGAGAAACTAGTTGCATTGCTAGTTGTTTGCGTCTCTAATGATCATTTTGCAAGAACTATTTCACTTGCCAGAGTCACTTCTCAAATTGGTGCCACTTGGACTAACTGCTTGCTCATTCCATGCTTGTCTCCTTGTCTTTTCTCAATTTTGTCTCCTCTGGCTCTTTCAGCCCTCGGGGGTGAATTCTTACTGGGTCACTGCATTCTGGCCCCTTGGTTAACTCTCTCTCAATTTGAAAAAAAATGGCCATTTTGTTTTGCTAATTTTGACATCCTCTGAGTCGTCACCATCCCCATCAAAATGTCATCAGGTCTTCATGGCTTCTCTACGACTTTGCTTCCTCTTAGCACCTTTTTAAGCACTCTTTTGCCTTCTGCTTCTTTCTAGCACCTTCTCAAAGGGAAGGTGACCCTCTGGCCCTTTGAAAGTGTCCCCTTTGCATTTGGCCTAGATTTCCCTGCAAGGGCACCTACCCTTTGGGATCCTTCGGTGGGTCGCTTGTATCCCTGGACTTTTTCTTGGGTTTTGTTTGTTTTGTGTATTTTTTGTGGGCTTTTGTCTATAGACATTTTCCCACAAAAAAAAGTCCATAGAAATTCTACCTAGCCTTTGCTTTTGTATAAGTAGCCCGAATTCCTTCAGACTTTTGTCTGAAGGAATTCCTTTAGGCAAAAGTCTGAAGGAATTCAGAGCTTAAATAAATTGAACTTAAACAATGTTGGGACTTACCCAATCTTTTCAATTGGAGTGTTTTCCCTCTACGAGGGTATTGAACTTGGACTAGGCTGATGAACCAAGGCTAAACCAATGAACTAAGCACTGAACTGAACTTGACAAAGGACAAACCAAATATCGATGAATCAAGGGGCTAAATAAATGACTGAACTAAATGAAGAACCAAGGCATTGAACTTGTGTGACCTAGAAATGACTATCCTCAAATAACAAGGGAAGAAGGAGACCAAAAATTTTCCCTGTGGGCAAAATTTGGTCAACAGTGACAAAAGTGAGAAACAAGACCAAGATAAGTAAAACAATGAAATGGCTAGTGTGAACAAGGCTCATATTCTCTAGTTAGAGTCTCTTATAAAGAGGACTATGAAAAGACATGATATGTGTGGTTGTTTGACCAATTTATGGTGTATATATTCCCCCCCCTTTATTCAAGTGATGCAATGAAATGACATACTAAAGTAAAATAAAGAAGAAGAAAATGTGTACCTAAACCTACCTACATAGAGGTGAATGTGTTATGAGGGTCTAACTCACTTCTTGTCCAAGGAAGTGGATGGAGAGCCAAATAGTGGATGCCCCATCTACTGAATCTAAATGTAGAATCCATGTATCATGGAGAAGGATGGAAATGCTTACCCCTATGTTGAATCTAACTAAATATGAGGAATGCTCAGAGGATTAAAATCAATATATGTCCTCTATCCTACATAAACTAATGTAATATAGATGTATGTATAAAATATATATGATATGAAGAGAAAAATCTATCATTCCCCCACTCTAAATATTTGAACTAGAACTGAGAAGTGCTTGGAGGCCCAAAACCAATGTATGTCCTTTATCCTACACAAACTCATGTAGTCTGGATCTGAGTAATATACTAGACCAACCATTGCAGATGGCCATGTGGTTCAACCTAGTGGCACCCTAGGTATAGTTGGGTGTCATCTAAAAATTTGGTCAACATACAAGAAGAGAATGGCATGTCTTACAATTCTATATGTAAAATCTTGAGTGATGAAGAACATGAAAATCTATGCCATGCCCCCCAATATAGTATGTGAGTGATGCATCTACACAATCTGGTAATCTATATAACCACATGTGATATGACATATCTTGTCATGCCTCATGTACAAAACTAAATACCTAAATACTATGCTCTACATTATGCCTATAGTCTACTATCTGATTTTGTAATTGTGTCATGTTGTATGAAGTTGTATGTGTGAGATGTGTAGTATGTACATGCCCTCAAATATAGTATCTAAGTTTATATCTATATTTAAATCACTATGAATCCATATAATCTGAACCACTATATTTGAATAGTCTATATATCTATAAATTGAAGGTATATCCCTCTAAATGTCTTGAGTAATGCTGAGTGACCCACATAATCTACATCACTATATATCTTGATCAATCTGAGCTAAATCTTATAATCTAAATGTTGGATATGTAAGAACCATGGTGTATCCCCTTATGAGAGTGGATGGGTATCTTGGGTAAGTGTAGAAACAAGAATAGTAGGAATTATGCCCCCTTTCAAGGAGAAGAATAAAATATGTGATAGAAGAGGATGAGACAAAAATGATGACTAATGATGTAGTAATAGAAATAAGGTTGGTATGTTATGAATAGATTGAAAGTTTGTTTGATTGATTAGATTATGTTGTTGAGAGTGGAACATGTTTTGATTAGAAATGACCAAGGCACATGTTTGGGTATAAGAGAACTATAGAAATGTTTGTGTCAAAGTAGGAAAATAAGGTAGTAAGAGAGCAAAGCTTGAGTGATGCCAAAGGTATCATTGTCATGATTCTATGGAAGGAAAAGGTTTGAAAAATAGAGTTATGATGTTCGAGTTATGAGCAAAATGGTATTTTTTAAAATGAAAAAGTTGGTTAACATAGGAAATTGGGTTTATTCTTGATTCATTTGTGCATTGACTAGGTTGAGATTTTCAGCTCTAGAGCAAGAAAAATGCTGAGTAGATGAGCACCTGCCTAGACCCATTTTGAGTAGTTGGTAACCCAAGTTTAGGCTGGTAGTGATGTGACCCTTGTAAGCATTTCAAATGCTTGTGTTTTTTCAGCTTGTAGGCCTATTTTTTTTTTTAGGGCTTAAAAGTAGTTCAATAATTTTTATTTTATTTTTGACACTCCTATCCTATAGTCTAATGCTCCTATCCAGGGCTTCAGTGCTCCTATCCTTTTAGGGTGATCCTATCTAGCATTGTTGTCCTTACTACAATGTTATTGTCCAAGAGGCATAATTTTTTATGATGATACTTTTATTTTACTATTTATTGGCCTAGATTTTGACTTGGTATTGTTTATTGATAGATGTGCTACTTTTGGTGATGTAGGGAAAGGTGCAAATGAGAGAGTTCTATAGGGGTCAAGTGATGGAGACATTAAGGCTAATACCACTATCTGTTAATGAGATAATAATTATAGATAGAGTGGTGTTGGGTCATGTGTTACAGGTACAATGTAGTGGGACTAATATCTAATGATCACTTTATATGAGAGGTAGAATGTGGATACATGTACTTTATAGCTTCTTATAGGGGATATGATTATGAATTTGGAGGATGTGTATCTTATATTGCATTTACCAGTTAATGGGTAGTGAATGATGATATAAGATGACATGGGTACTGATGTGATTGATCATGCATCTTTGTAATTTCCTAGTGTTCCCTCAAGTACACATCAAAGAGGTAGTGATAGTGATGTTCTATTGTCAGTCATTCTGTAGTCTAATGTTTCATGTTTGCAAAAGTGGTTGATTGTTTTATTGACATCTTTTACTGCTATGGATGGGAGTGAAGTATCTATTACATATAGGATAAATAAGATTATAAGTAGTGTGGAGGTATATGTAATTATATTCTCATGGGGGATTAATATGCTATCCCACCTATATAGGGACCTCAATAGGTTTACATAGGATTCATTCAGTGGCAAGGTGAGTGTAGTAAACTTATTGCATTATTGGGCATATGAGCACATAGTAGTTATACAGTTGATTGGATTAGTGAGGGTAGAGTGGGCACCTCCATATCTATTTGAGAAGTGTTGGACTAGTATATTGACTATTTAATTCCATGAGATACACCATTATAATAAAGTTTTAGATATATTGGTGGTTGGAAATATTATATGGAGGCTTTATAGAGGATTTCTTGGGTGGGCAGAGGATGGAGGATAAATGTGATACATGAGGGTAAATTATTGGATACATGACCACTGGGGTAAAGTATATGAGTGATTTTAGTATGAGAATATTACTAGATAGTTTGGGGTACCATAGGATATTCCCCTAGTAGTATGGGTGTGGGTGAAGAGTGCATAAGAATCTACGAGGGTAGGATCTCTATGAGGCTTACTAAGTTTGAGCTCATACCATTACCTTTAGATGTAAGGTATATGATCATAGATATTCTAGATGTAGATGATTTTGGATGCACATATGTTTATTCCATGTGGTGGCCTAAGCATTGATGAGATCTATTATACCCTATTGAGGTATGGGATGCTCCAGAATATGAAGATCTTGAGCTAATTCAGATGATGAAAAGTAAGTAGTGATTTTCATTTGAATTAAGTATACATTTGTGCTTTAGTTTGATTTCAAAGTGTATAACTAATATAATTTCATACTTTACGCATAGGTGAAGTGGGAGGTGCTCAAGGTGGGTTAAGAGGTGGAGATGATGATTATTGGGAAATAGTCATCAAGTTGACACTCTAAGATCTCACATGACATGTACCTAATGATGTAGTAGAGGAAGGACTGATAAATAAATCAATGGTCATAGACAATATCTATGCCCATCTATTTGATAGGGCTATTATAGTGACAACTACATATGTTAGGGTAGAATGAAGAGAAATGAGCTGAGAGCTAAGCTAGATAAGCATAGGATACCCCCACTTGATTTTGGATCTATTAGCATGAGGATCATAGATGAGTTGTAGATATTTAGAAATGATATGTATAATTTTGTGAGGAGCATGGTCAGCTACTAGAGTGAGAGAGTCTTTTCAAGAGGCTTGTGGTAACTCAAGGGGGTATGGGGCCATCGAGTGCTAGGGTAGATTATGGAACTAGCACTGGTGGAGAGAGTAACACTAAGAGTGAGGACCCAACACCCACTCATGATTGATTTTACTTGATACTAATGTATATGTATTGAAAACTCATTATATATATATATATATATATATATATTATGTAACTAGCACTGGTGGAGAGAGTAACACTGAGAGTGAGGGCCCAACACCCACTTATGATTGATTGTACTTGATACTGATGTATATGTATTGAAAACTCATTATATATATATATATACTTTCAATAAATATACTAATATACTCCAAATTCCATAACATGATATGCATGAGTCAAAATCTGACAAATATATATATATATATATATATATATATATATATATATATATATATATATATATATATATATATATAATTGTTTGATTTTGACTCATGCATATCATGTTATGGAATTTGGAGTATATTAGTATATTTGTTGTAAATGGTTGATTAGAAATAGTTGATTTTGCATTGATGTTGAGGTTGTATATGTTTGGTAAAATGGTTTTTGGAATATGATTTGATTGTTGTTGATAGGTTCAAATGTGATTCTAATTTTGATTTTAAATCATATGTTATTAAAAACTTTGTTGTTTTGTAATTGGTAAATTGATTTAATAAAGTGAATTGGTTTAAGATTGGTAAAATAGGATATTGGTAAGATCAAGATTTAGATAATTTGGTTTGGATAAGGATGGTTATTCATAAATAATAATGTTAGTTGTTAATAAAAGGGGATGTAAGATATCTCTCTAAGTATATCATCCCTCATGGCTATTGTATCACTATCTGAACCTTGATGCCCAACTAAACAAGTCACCATACTACTCATGTTGTGTAAGAACATGCCCTATATCTAATGTTATTTTTGGTGTACTAATGATATCTATACATGGATAATCTTTAAGATTCAACCTCAATGTATGTGTAATTAAAACTATGTGTTGTGAAGGAGGCTCATTTATCCATAATCATAGTGGATTGCTACATGAAATAACACCCTATGGATTTTATTGTGATGTGTATGACTGAGTAATAGATCAAGATGGAATTATAACCTATGATGGGGGCTCATCTAATCTTAATTGTAGTGGGTTATTACATGAGATAGGACTCTAAAAACTCTATTGTGGTGTTTATGACTATGATATATATGTATATGGAACTACACTATGTACTCCATAGACTACACTGTTATATGTAGGTTACTCTTATTATACTGGTCTCCAAACCCTCTAAGTAGGTGGAATAGGAGATCTCCTATGAGGCTCTATCCTAGAAACTACATTACTCTTACGATGAATAAATGTTCATTTTTGTGAAAGAATGTCCTAGGATGGCTTAGTCATAGAGGAATGAGGTCTATGTATCCATCATGGAGGAGATATTGATACACCTGGTGTGAATGATATGATGTCATTATCAACACATCTATTAATATAGTCCTTGAGTCCATAAAAATTAGTCTTTATGTCCATAGATATGATTATAGTTACAAAAGGGGTGATGTGGCTATCTGTGAAAGAGATGTGGATATCGATGATGAGTATAAGGCAATGTGATTAACATCCTATCTAGTAGTGTTGATAATATGACATATGGGTTGTTCTGCTTTGAATCAAATTGTAGTGGTACACTATTATTGTTCTTTGTAGTGCATATTGTAGTTTGTGCTCTAGAAACTAGCTCTCTATTCTTAACTAGTTTTTTTTTAAGTTATGGTATCCTATCTTGTTTGGGACATGATGGATGTTGTGTGCAAAGAGCTATAGATGGAGGTGATGTTGTGAAATCTAGAGTTAGCCAATCAATTAAATCTAACTCAATCAATCCCAATTTTTTTTCCAAGGCTAAAAATGTATAGCATAAGTTTCTAAAAGAGGACTCTATCTGATATAATATATTCTCTAGGGTGGGTTGTCAAATCCCCTTAATAAAGATATGTTGAACCTCTAAATCTATTAGTTTATAGATAAAGTGTAACATACAAGTCTTGAATCGTAAGATATAATCACTAACTATATCTGAAGGATTTTGATGCAATGTAGTAAGTTTCTCATATGTAACATGAGTACCCATGTTTGTTATGTAATATATTAGAAATGCCTCCTCTAAGTCATCATATGTATGTAAGAAACCAATAGGGAGTAGATGAAAGAATCAATTTTGTGCATTACCCACTAATGTCTGTTGGAATAACTTAAGTTGAATCAAAGGACTTGCATGGGATGGCAAAGCCTTCCAAAAGGATTTAAGGTGTACAAATGTATTTTCAATTCCATCAAATTGAGGCAATGATGGTATCTAAAAGTGTTTAATAAATGAAGCTTTGACAAATGTCTTCAGAAGAGGGTTACCATGCAAGTCAGTAGCATCCATCCAAGACTTATAAGCTTTGTTTTATTAAGTAAGGAGATGTACTTGGTGTTGTAATTCACCAATTTCATGCATCAAATAAATAATCTATTGAGATGGCATATTATTATATTGAAGTGGTTTATTTAAACATTGAATTTGATCATTTATTTTATCCATGGGTATGCTACATTTAGTAATTTGTTCATATAGAGGGGGTGTGCTCACTTGAACCTTTAGAAGAATGGTAACTTGGACCTTAATAGAGGGATGTGGGATACCATTCCATTTGGTGGAGAGTGAGAAATAGGTGCTACTATAGTATATGGTGCTTGGGAGATTCATTGGTATCTTTATTATTTAGTGAATCACATTCTAATTGAATATAAGATGTGATGTTATCATTGACATGTGCATCATTTGAAATAGAATCATGCATAGAATTAGAAGGAACATTTTATTATGCATTATGTTTGATAGAAGGAGTGAGATAAGAGTTAGAATCATGAGATTCATTTTCTTCTAAACTATATGCATAATATTCATCATTGATCCATGCATTATCACAATCAAAATTTTATTCATTTGAAAAAGGATAAGTAGAAGTATCACTTTCATATTCACCCTCATTGTCATATTCATTTTCATGTTCACTATCATACTCATTATCACTAGGGAGAGGGGTAAGAGAAGATGTTAATTATTTTATAATATGCAATAAATTTTCATGTGAAATTGGAATACTATGCCCATCTATGTTATCCTTGAAACGACTACATGCATTATTTTCATTTACAATATGAGAAGTAAGAGTAAGATAGCTATCATTTAGACATTCTTTTGCCATTTTTTGAGATGAAAAAGTAGAGTTAATAACATGATATTGATCATTTGAAATATGCATTGGAAATTTGATTCTATTCCATTTATATTTTTATAATTTGAAAATAGAAGTAGAAAAAGAGAGGGAGAAACTAGGCTCAAATGCAAGCAAATTATCACCAATGAGAGGTTCACTTGAAATTTCATGACTAATTTGTACATCTGATGTATTTTGAATAGGAGAATGAGGTGAAAAGTAACTTTCCCACCTATCAAAATTATTTTCTTTGGAAGAGGGGAAAAAAGATATAGGTTTGAGAGAAGAAGACACATCTACGTTTTCTTCACTATCACTTTCATATGCATCATCATATTCTTCATTACAACTAAAGTAATTGTATTCATTGTAAATGAAATCATTTTACTCATTTTTGACTAATGTGCAATTTTTCAAATTTGTTCATTCATTGCCATAATTATGAGAAAATTTTAAAAAAATTATCTATAGGATGAGAGGGAAGAAGTGCCTTAGTGGCCATTTTATTGCTTTCACCAAAGAGAGTATGTAAAAGTACTATTAAGAAAATAAATGAAATAATAACTACTAATATAGATATTTTGAAAATATTTTTGACACTCCAAACAATTTGTAAAAATTCCAAAACAAATATTAAAAATTGTAAGGGAGGAAGGCTTGGGGTTTGAGGACCTAGTTTAGAAATCTAGGGTTTTGGGTTGGATTTTTAGAATTTTGATATTTATGCAATAATATTAATTATAAAATAAATTTGAAAAATAAATTTATAAAAATCAGAATTTTGAAATTAAATTTTTGTACAAAAATGTGAAGGAAAACCGTAGGGGTACCTAGGGTTTGAGATTGTGTTCAAAGTAAGTCAGGTTCACCAAATGTTTTATTGTGTTTGGGGAAACTAGGATTAGTTTATAAACAATAAAGGGGATGTATTAAGGGGTAAAATATAGTTAAGTGTAGTAAAACATATATTTATACCAATTTGACCAAATTAATAATATGGGAAAAGAAATGACTTATCTGGACAAAACAAACATTTATAGGTTTTGAAATAATTAAAAAATAGTTCGAAATAGTTAGGAATAATGATTTGTTCTTCTCATTCTATTTATTCACAAGATGTGATAAATAATCCTCTTTCACCTGAAATATCTTGCACACTTTACCAATTGGTTTTGTTGCATCCAAATTCACATTTTATGATGGTGAGGGTGATGATAAACAACATCTCTAATAATTCTATGTGGCATATCTTGATTATGCCTCCAATGGTAAACTTTTGACCAAATAATTTCCAAGGAGACTATAGGACTATGACTTACAATGGTTTTATGATTTACTAATTCGATCACTAAAAGAATTCAAACCTCTAGTGGGTAATTTTCTATCACATTTCTCTATCAAAATCACTAAAAATGTCATATGACCAAATTGTAAAGCTCAAAAAAGGAACAAATGAACCTGTTAACAAACATTTTTTGAGATATAAAATAATGTTGGCCAAAATAAAAAATCCAATGGTAGTTAAAGAGTTTCAATACATCTTTAAGGAAAGTTTCTTTGCATCATTACATGGTTCCACAATTTTCAATAATTTTAAATATTTTGATGACTTATGAAATTTTGTTTGATATTTTAAAATTAAACATGTTTCATTGAACAAGCTTAAGAATGTAGCAAACATACTAACTACATATACTACCAAATTTCATACCAAACCAAACTACAAGGTGAAACCTAAAGAACCTAAAAAGGAAGAAACCACAATGGTTAATGTAGTGTCACAAAAACCTAATAATTTCATCTTATCCAAAGCACCTAATAAACAATTTACATGAATACTTAAGTCTCTAGCTTCATTACTTAAGAAGTTTGTGGAGTGTCATCTTATATCCCTCCCTCCCCCTATAGAGGTTTTTATGAATCAACCTCTACCAAAAGGATATGATGCTTATGTATGTTATGACTATAAAAAAGGCCATGTTAATTATATAAAAAAATGTTATACCTTGAAACATAAGACCTAAGATCTTATTGATAATCAACAACTTACCTTTGATGATCCTCCAAAAGATTCAGGGTCACAACCTATTGACCATCAAAACCAAAAGATGTTTAACTATCCATTACAAGATCATTCTAATAATAATCTGGAAGTGAAAATGAGATATATTTCACATACTTATATACCATATTATGGTAACCCATTATATTGGGTTATTGGAACTTATACATGCATTTTACCTCCTATGGTTTGGAGACCTTATATCACATTTGATGATAATGAAATTATCGATGATGACTTAGATATTCATTCATTATTTAGTTGAGCATACTTAAATCATCAACTTATATATAGTGTTATTATTTATAATGGTTCTAATGAGAATATATGTACCATTATATTACTTACATATTTGGGATATACACCAGATGATTTATACCATTTTACCAAAATAGTCAGAGTATGTGATGGGACATCATAACATGTTATGAATGAGATTAATATAACTTCTCAAGTTGGTCTAACACATGTGGTTACTAAATTTTTAGTTATATTATATTTTATATTTTGTTAGGATGACCTTGGATACATAAACTATGTGTGGTACCTTCCATAATGCATAGATGCATAAAATACATTCATACTAAAATGGTAGTCATAGTTTATAGAATTATGTATGAACACCCACTTGAACAAGAGAATTTTATTCCTAGATAACTAATTATACAACCTACTAAATTTAATCATCCAAAAAAAGGAAAGTAATAGGTAATCCCATTTCTTAGGTGGCCTATACTTGAGAAACTAGAACACCATAGATACATAGTGGATTTCACGTAATCATCATCTATACCAACACAGTCTACCCAATTGATAAGATCATATAAACATGTTATAATTATACATACACTAAGGAAACCATATATCATAATAAATTAGTTCCATGAACCTCTACTCATATTACTTCTTCATGACCATATAGTCTTATGATACATTCACAAATTTCCATAAATTCTACAATTCTAGATATGACACCCATATATGCTCCTTCGTAGTATCACCAATTTGATGTAACATATTATGAGTTTAGAGCTTCCTATGAGCATCCCTTAGATGGGATCATAGGTTATAATTTTATTTTTAAAATATTCCAAAAATAAAAACAAAAATCCAAAAGTTTAAAAAAAATCAAATATTCAATAAAATACAAAAATAGTCAATAAATCAAAAGCATAAAAAAATATTCAACACACACGTATTTACTAGCTATTTGACATATATTTTGTTTAATTTATGATATTATATAACATATTATTTATTTTCATACATATGATTCACACATAATTAAGTGTGATACATATATATACCACATACAAATGTTAGACATTTTCTCTTCTTGAGATCTACAAATCAAATTTGTTTTGGAAAATAATACTAAGTTTGGATAGGATCACCAATCATTTTTATATGAATAGGAGCATTCATCACTCTTGTTTGATTCTAGTGCTATTGTATGTTTCAATTTTTGATTCTAGATTCTGAAGCGGACTAATTTTGGGGTCTTGTAGGTGTCCTTATTTCTTCATGAATGCCTATCTATGCCATTGTATGACCTATTTTCTTCTCAAAACCTAGGTCTAACTTCACAGATGAAACAAAAAATTATAAAAATCCAAAAGGGAAAAATTGGGTTAGGGGAAGTATGATTGCATGATCTAGAACCATTATTGTCCTAATTGTTGCTTACATTAACCCTCTAACTAGGGTCTCGGATCATATGTAGTTATCCTTTAGGGAAAATGCAAAATCAACATGTAGGGTAAATGTAAGAATGGACTTTTACCCTATCCCTTCCTTGATCAGTCATGCAAATCTATGTGTGATAAAATTTTTTGAGCTATATTATTGATTGATTTTAATTATTTAGTGTGCCAAAGTAGTAAGTGTTAGATATAAAATTCCTTGTGAAGTCCTTTATATAGGAGACTCTTTATTTTGAATTTAGGAGATTTATTCACACCAACTAACATCAAAAAGATAAATAAAACTTAAGGTAGGGGATAAGAAGGGTTCAAGATCCATTAAGCAAGGAAAAATGACCATTGGAAAACAACTTCAATGAGGACAAGAGTGTCAGGTGCTTTAGTCCACCATAAATTTGTTGTTCAAGATTCACATAAATAGGTTGGGATTAACATAGGCCAAGTTTGGGGGTCTCTGGGGGTATAGATCAGTTGACTAAGATAATGTAAAGGTGACAAAAGTGAGAAACAAGACCAAGACAAGCAAAACAAATACATGGCTAGTGTGAACAAGGCTCGTATTCTCTATTTAGAGTCTCCTGTGAAGAGGACTATGAAAAGATATGATATGTGTGGTTGTTTCACCAATTTAGGGTGTATACACTAAGTAAAGGATATTAATAACCATAAAATGCAATGAAATTTTAAATTACATAGTGAGATAGCAAGGAAAGAGAGGTAAATCTAATGCTTCATTAATATTTCAAGGTCTAATCCACCATTAAAGGTATCCTAATGAGTATAGTCTTGTCATATCCAAGATGAGGGATCATAAATTAGGCATTTCCAACTATATTTATAAGAATTGACATGCAAGATAGAGGAGAAAGCACTACTAGATTGTATAAATGTAGCTATTACAACATAATTCAACCTATTCAAGAGAGAAGACCAGTGTAAAATGAAGCCATTAAGCCTTCTTCAACACATTATCCTACCACATTAATGTTCTTTAATGAAATTTAGGTGTAGGAGTGGATAAAAAGGGCTTGTTAATTTTATTCTTTGGAGTGCTTCATCATGCCTAATTTGATAAACTAGCTACTTGATTTGTTATTTTTGGGAATATTATAGTTTTATTCCTATTTAAAAAATGGGTTTGAGTAGGATAAATTAGTAAATAATATTCCTAATTAAATCTATTGATTTGTGAAATTAAATTTCAATTAGACCTTTTCCAAAAATAGTAGTGAGAGAGAGAAAATTAAACTTAGCTTATTCTAGACTATTCTAACTGAGACATGGTCTAAAATTTTGTATGTAGGATTGAGGCACTATCATAAACAAGATCTTGGAATTCATTTTTTTATTGGATAGGAGCATCAAAATTAGACACCCTTGACTCTAGCACTATAGTCCTTCTCTGGTGCTATTGTCTTGAGGATTTAAGCTTTTTGGGTTTTTTTCACCTATTCAATGTGAGCCTATGTACCAATTTTTAGGTCCTCAATGTTAATAGAGCTCCCTATAGAGTTTATTTTTCATGTACTTGTATCTTTTATGCAATTTAAAGAAACTTTTTCAAATGGGGAAAATGGGTTAGTGTGTGTAAGATGCAATGGAAATGCTTCACACTCCATGTATGGGAATACTACGTACATACCAATACTCTGAGGAGGGATCAAGCCATATGTAGTTCTTATTTTAAGAGTGCTTGGTACAATAGTGGATGAAATACAATAAATGCTAAAATTGGGTATGTTTGAGATGACTAGGGACTAGTTTAAGGACTTGAATTGGATTGAAAGTGTATAGGTTGGCTATATGTAGAGAATAGGGAATATTGATTGAGTGGTCTTTCTTGTATTCTTGCTTGCTTGAATGATATTTGCCAACCCTTTCCAAATGATCTTTGAATGGGATTTTATATGGATATATTGGTCATGGATTAGATGAAATCAAAATAGGCTAGCATAATAAACAAGAGGAATTAGGATAAAATGGTAATATGATCTTAAATTATGATTGGATAAGATGTTGAAAAGGGGACACCCTTGGGTCTAGTGTTTGAGGCCAAATTTTGTGCTATTATCTTGAGTAGATGAGACTTAGGGGGATGGATTGGTCATGAATAAAGGGCCTTGCCTTATCTAGGGTCAAGTCTAAAAGGCCATGGATGACTGGGAATTAGTAAAATTAAGACTAAAAGGGTCATGAGAGCAAGCAAGAGGAACCTATGGATTGGGTGTCATTAGCCATGCTTAAGTTACCAATTTTTGCATTTTATATGACTACATTACACCCACCCCAATTTAGTTTAATGATGCAGCAAAGTGAAATACTAGGATAAAGGAAAATAGAAAGTGTACCTGAACCTACCTACAAAGGTGAAGCCCATGAAGCTTCTGATGCTGAGTAATGTTGGCTAGTACATAGAGAGCATGTTGTTAAGTGTTAATATATTGTGATACTAAGTAAGGATGAGTAATTTCTAATGTGTTGGATGATGTTGTACCAAAAGTTATATTTTTTATGAAGTTGAGTGATTAATTCCATAGAAAGTGGCTCAAGAATGCAAAGGCTAGCCCTTTGGCTCCATCGTCACCTACGAAGTAAATCTAGATGATCTGATGTGTGTTAATTGATGTTTGGAATATATGTCTAATCCCTCTAAATAGGTGGCTCAAGAATAAAAAGTTTGTCCCTTTGGATCTATCATTACCCCATGAAGTGAAGCTAAGAATTGATACCAGTATGTATGACTGTTTATGTCATATGAGATGGCTTCTGAAGCCTTTAAATGCACTATAAATTTGGCAATGTGGCATGGATAGCTAAATGTGTGTTGGAAACTAGGTGAATGCTACCCAACTCAAAAAATATGGAGATTAGGCTTGTATGAAAGCCATGCTAAAATTATTCTAACCACCTATAGATGGAATAAGGCATGAAACTACTGAGAATGCTTGGGTAATGCTAAAACCTAAAAGAAAAGAAGCAAAAGTGTTGTGTAATCTACCCCCAATCATTGGTGTTTGAAAATGGATTCTGATCTAGAAGTTATACCAATAGTCATATCTAAAATTGGAATTGAGAACCAATCATGATGCACATGATGCCTCCTGTGTTTGGATTTTCTAACAAAATTGTACTAAAAACTATTGATCTAAACTAGTTTGATTGTGCAAAATTATAGTTGAACCTACCTTTCTAGCTAACCTAGTTTTTTTATTGTTTAGATAAGAGCACCAAAAATGGACACCCTAGTGTCTAGCACTATATTCTATCCTTATCATTGTTGTCTTGGACTAAAACTGATCATTATTCTAAAATCTTGACTATCTGCCTGGTTTGTTCTGAGTAGTTTGATGGCTAGTTATTGTTCTTGTTGTTTTGAAACTAGATTTTTTGATTGATTAGGAGATTTAATCTCTATAGCAAAACCCTTGTTTATTTCCCCCTTTCTTGAGGGTAGGAATAGGTACCATATAATGACTTCCCTTAGAATAAGAGTCCCTGAAGTGTGTTATATTGTAAATATACATGATATAGAAATGATAATCAATAAGATATCTCAATATATAGCATGGTTTGATTTGAGAGATTGTTTGATCAACAGGGGTATGCCTAGATAGATGTAATAATGTAATAATATGTAAAATGTTCTTGAATTGAATTAAAACTATAAATGTTAGTTGTTAGTTTGTTACTTATTAGTTTGTTAGTTTGTTTAAGGAGGGATAGAACGTGATGTCCATCATGGAATCTAAGAGAATATGGAAATGCATGATATGGATCATGTCATTGCAAAAATAGAGAAGCAATTGAGCAACAAGCACATAAATCAAGAAGCAATAAGCATAAAAGGGTGGTCAAGGGGCCACACAAATAAGGGACATGGGTATATGTCACTCAAACTAGAAAGCAAGAATACAAGGCATGTTCAAATGCCACATACACATACAAGTGGAGTAAGCCAAGTTAGCACAAGGGACATAGACATATAGATGAGTACAAGAAAAGGACATTGGCAAATGTCCTAAGGTACACACATGAATATAATCAAATGACATTGGCAAATGTCCTAATGCACATATAAGAGATAAGCAAGAACTAGTAATGTAATCACATCAAGCTACTCTAAGAAAGAAGATAAAGCATGTAAATATTGGGAAGATATAATCACATATAACTAATCAAAGTAAGATTGAAGTATGCGAGACATTTTTAGTACAAGACTAGGTATATGCTAAGAGATACACAAGTGCTACATACTAGTGAAATGTTGATATAGTAATATATGTAATCTAATAAGCAATGTACATCATCATGATAACTTGGAGTGTGTAGTGTATTAATGACATAACCTAGATGGTGTAGTCATGTAGAAGATGCCCCTAGGGGGAAGATATATCGATGTGTGTCTTGAATGTAGAAGTAAGATGTCCTTTTAATGGGTAGAGTAAAGCAATCAAGTAGCTCGATGTCACTACATACACTCAAATAAAATCAAGTGAAGCATGGTAATGTAGATAAATCAACATACAATAAAATGAAATAGTAAATGTAAGTATTAGCATAGTAGTAGCAGTGTAAAGCATGGATGATGTATACAATCAAAATGTTTTTTGGTGCTTTATTATATTTGAATATTTTTGGATTCTTAAAATATTTGAACTATATACAAACAAGTAGAAGAGATTATGTACAAGCAATGTTTAAAATAGAATTACGTACAAAAAATGTGTAAAATAACATACTATACAAGGAATCTATGTAGATGCATTATGTTCATTAGATTTTTAAGTTTCTTTCCTTCGAGTGAGGTTAGATGATACACTTTAGGGCTAAGATTTTTGGTAATGATGTATTGACCTAACCAATTTGGATTGAATTTTATTTTGATTTCTTCTTTGGCATTGACATTATGAAGATTTTATTTGAGAATGAGATCATTTACTTCAAATTCTCTGGTGTGAACTTATTTATTGTAAGAGCATTGTATACGTTGATGGTATATTCTGAGATGTTTTTCTACTTGAATGCATGTATGGTTCAATTGTTCGAGCTAGTGTAAATGTTTTTCATGATGTTGATCATTAGTGAGAATATCTTTAAGGGAGACACAAAGAGACGGGATTTCTAATTCCAATGGTAAAAATTCTTCTATGCCATAAACAAGTGAATGAGTGGATCATGTGGGTGTACAAATACTTGTGTAGTAAGCCCATAATTCAAACACTAATTGATTATGCCAATCATATTTGAATGTGGTCACTATTTTTCTCAAAATTTTGTTTATTGTTTTATTAGTGGCTTTTACTTAACCATTTCCTTGTGGGTAGTATGGAGTGGAGAATATGTGTTTAATCTTATATTTTGCGAATAATTTCTTGACACTTTTATTCTTGAATGATGTTTCATTATCAAAAATGATAGCTATGTGTAAGTTGAAGTGTGAAATAATGTGGGTCATGAGTAAGCTACAAATATCCTCCCTCGTAGTATATTGAAGTGGAGCTGCTTCCACCCATTTGGTAAAGTATTTGGTAGCTATGATGATGAACTTGTACCCATCAGTAGATTTAGGATTAATTTTTCTAATAAGATCAAATCTCCATAACATGAATGGCCATGAAAAAATAATAGGTTGTAATTATTGTGAATTTACATGATATATGTTGTTGTATCATTGACATTTATCACATATCTTTGCATATTGTAAATATTCTTCTTCTATAGTGGGCCATTAGTAACCTTGTCAAATCAATTTGTGTGACATGGCCTTTCCACTAAAGTAACCACCACACTCATTATGATGTATCTATGAAAGAGAAATTTTGGCTTTTGTTAAAGTCAAGCATCTAAGTAATTATCCATTAAAGGATTGCTCAAAGAGGTCCCCACTAATGATGACATAATAGAGTGCTTGTTTTTGTAGCTTGCACTTGTCATTTCATGAGAAAGTATCTAGTGTAACATATTCTTTTTAAAAATTATAGATGTTAGAGAATCATTCTAGAGTTGTGAAATTGCATGTAGTGGCTAAGATGGATAATGTACTTATATCTACATTGGATATTGATGGTGATTGTAATAATTTAATTATGAAAATAGATTGATCATAATTGATGTCGATAGGGATTAGAGATGTGTCACTTGTCATTACATCTACATGTCAATTATCTTTTCTTGGTATACTTTCTATATAAAATTAATAAAATTGTGATGATAAACATTATACCATGTTATGATATGGGATAAGATGTTCCTCTTTTGTCTAATAGACATCATTGACTTGGTTGACCACTAGTTAAGAAATACCAGACTTGAATAGATTTGATTTTGAGGGATTGGACCAAAAATAGACCTAAGATAAGTGCTTCATATTTTGTGGTGTTGTTGGTGCAAGAAAACCTTAGTTGGTATGCTTTAGGAACTATGTGACTAGAATGATTGATAAAGATAATGCATGCCCCTACACTGGATGTGCATTGAGATCCATCAACCAACATGGTCTAGGTATCCAAATAAGTAGAATAGGTAGTAAAATCATATCTAAATGTGTTGTTAAGAGGGTTAGTATTCAAGAGTGGTGTTGCTGCCAATAGTTTATAATTATTTAGTGCTTTATTGATTTTTAGAGGATTATTTTTAAGTTAAATTCTATTAACAACATAACCCATTTTGTGATGCGACTAGAAAGATGTGGTTTTACCATTAGGAACTTCAAGGGGTATACTTTTTTAAAGATGTGAGTCTCATTATTGATCATGTAATGTTAGATTTTTTGTATAGTAAAAACTAATGCTAGATATAGTTTTTCAATTATGGAATAATATTTTTCATAATCAACCAATGTATGACTAATGTAATAAACTTCTCACTCAGTAGTTGATCATCATGTTGTGTTAGAAGTGTTCCTAGTGTGTGATCTATTACTGAGATATATAGGAGGAAAGACTTATCAAGGATAAGTGGTACTAAAATAAGTGGATTAAGAAGGTATTATTTGATTGTATCAAAACTTTATTGATAAGCTTGGTCCCAGAAAAACTTCATATCTTTATTTATTAATTGAGTAAATGACTAGTTTTTAACAAGTTGTGCTACAAAATGATGGATTACCTAGATCTTGCCTTGTAGGGATCAAAGTTGTTTTAAGTTTGTAGGAGGTGGTATATCAATAATTGTTAACTTTTTTAGGGTTAACCTCTATGCCTTGTTGAGAAACAATGAATCCTAAGAGTGTGCCCAATGTAACTTTGAACACACATTTCTTTGGGTTTAATCAAACATTGTATTACATGAGTCATTAAAAGATATTTTGTAAATCAAGAGCATGATGTTGTCATTGTTTTGATTTAGCTAATATATCATCTGTGTAATCCTTGATAGTGTGGTGAATTAATTCATGAAAAATGTGCATCATAGTATGTTGATATGTGGCACTGACATTCTTTAATCTGAAAGGTATGACAATGTAATAAAATGTACCCCAAGGTGTTATAAAGGATGTTTTTTCTTAATCTTCTTTAGAAATTTTGATTTGATTGTAACTAGAAAAACCATCCATAAATTATAAAATTTCATATTTGGTTGTTGAATCTATGATCATGTTGATATTTGGTAAAGGAAAATCATCTTTGAGGAATGCTTTATTTAAATCTCAAAAATTAGAATAACATCAAATTTGTCCATTGGGTTTTACTAAAAGAACTATATTGGAAATCCATTCAAGATGTTCTATTGGTTGAATGAAACTAGCATCTAAGAGGTGTTGGATTTCATCTTTGACTAGGAGAGCCACCTTAGAATGCATTTTGAATTTTTTTTGCTTAACTATTTTAACATTAGGGTATAAATGAATCTAATGGACTACTATAGATGTATCAATTCTTGGTATATCTAAATAGGACCAAGCAAAGAATTATAGAAATTTTGTTTAAGTTTGATGAGTATCTGTATCCTCTTCCATTTGTAAGGCAATTGCTAATAATATAATGTGGGGATCCTTGTCAGTTCCAAAATTGAAATTTACTTTTTCCTTGTTAAGTAATGTTGAATGATTGAGTGTTTATGGAGTTGTAAGAATAGTATCATTTGAGTCAACTAATATATCTGGGGAAGAATCTAGATTTTTTTGAAGTATGTGTGGGCATTTATGTGATTTGGAAATCTATTTTTATGATAGCAGGATAGGAGGTCCTCATATGCTCCGAGGAATTATAGGAGGGATTCATCATTAGAGAATTCATCTAATGTAAATATATCGAGTGAAACTATATTATCGATAAGATCAGGATAGACCAATGATAATGTAGAGGTATGATTAACTATATAGTTGGTATGTGTAATGGATGGATAAAATTTAATGTTTTTTGAAAGGGTGGGAAAAGATTTATCATTATTTCTACTAAATTGATATCCAAGCCCTTGCATTCTATGTTGTATGGATGCCTTGATAAGATTGATTATTATTTGTTCATGCTTTCCAAGTCCTTTGCCTTGACATCCCATCTTACTAAGATATTTAATTTTAAAATGTGAAGTACATTGGTGATTTGGTTTTGGTACTACAAAAGAATTTTAAATTGTCTATTGTGGTATATGGTCTAAGGGTTCATTATGAGTAGTAGGTTGTATAGATATACTACCGAGATTAAAGTGCAAAATATAATTCTATGGAGATTCATCAACTAGGAAATATTTGAAAGGTTCATTGCTTATTGGTCATGTGTATATGTAACCTTTGTGACTAAATTTTAGACAAGCATGGAGTGTAGAAGAGACTGCATGCATATCATGAATCCATGTTTGACCAAGTAATAAATTATAATTGAGGTTATTTAGCATGACTTGGCAAGTAGTTGGTAGTGTCTTAGGTCCTAAGGTAAGATTGAGTGTTATTTGACACATTACTTTATGTGGAATGTCTTCGAAATATATAATGTTCATATCTAAATGGTCTAGATCTTGAGGTTGTATGTTAAGATGTTTAAGAAAATATATGTTGTAAATGTTAAGTCCTAAACCGTTATCAACTAACACTCTTTTAACCCCCACAACAATAATTCCTAATTAAATATATAAAGGTAGATGTTTTTCAATGATGTGTTACAGGGGTAAATCCTCTTTATCCAAAGAAATATGCTCTTCATTACATTGCATTATGCTGAGGATAGATGCAACATAATTTAGTTTAGTTGAAACAAAAATTATAGTATTGTGAAGGGCTACATACAACACATATTTGTATTCATTCGATCGTTGAAGGAGCGCAAGAATAGAAATTTTATCTAAAGAGGTGTTAGCCGAAGTGATAAAACTATATCCATGGG
This sequence comes from Torreya grandis, assembly GCA_037957365.1. Lineage (NCBI taxonomy): Eukaryota > Viridiplantae > Streptophyta > Pinopsida > Cupressales > Taxaceae > Torreya > Torreya grandis. The sequence continues at coordinate 248,187 of JARHVA010003528.1, forward strand.
CGTAATCAACCCACCTATCTTCATAAACTTGGGTGATAGCATGGACCACATGATTTATTATAGGCATAGATCTTGTATTAGATGTGGGATAAGAGCTAGATATACCATGTTTGAATGGAGGAGGGATAGATATGATTTCTAGTGTTTGTTTGTGTCTAATAGTGGTAGGAAGATACTTAAAAGTAGCCAATGAGTTATATGAACTTAGGTAGAAAACATGAATGTGAAGTGAAATTCATGAATTTTGATTGTTGATTTGTACAATAATATGTTTATAAATAGCAGCCCATAGTAAGCAAAGGATATAAAGTATGGATTTTTTTCATAGAGGAATAGAAACTTTTGACATATAACATAACATTTTAAATGCATTTAGCATGAAAATTTGAACAATTTTCCACATGAGGAATAGAAATCAAAGGATAGATAAAATTAATTTTTTTCATAAAGGCATATAAATTTTTCACATGCAACATAACATTTTGAATGCATTTAGCAAAATGGAGTTGGTAATTATTCTGTATGAGCAAAAGAGAATATACAAAAAGAATTTTGAAGTATTGTGAATTTTTTGCAATGAAGTTTGTAATATCATCCCATATAAGGAAACATAAACATGAAATTCAAAGGATGAAGCTTTATACTAACATATGATATACTTCATCATTCATATACAAGATAGGGCCCATTATGATTTCTTTGTTTTTTGTAAGAAATGTAAGAATTTTTTTTACATATGAATCATTTTTACAACTTGATTATGGATGTAAGGTGATATCTCAAGAAGTAAAATATGAGCTCGTAGATGCAATTAGGGATTTTTCAAAAATATTTTAGCAAAATACTATGAATTTTTGAAATTGAAATTAAATTTTTGAGTTAAGTATTCAAGAAAAAAAATTGAAATTTATGGGAAAGTGCTTGATTTAATGGGAACTAGTAGATGAAACTAGGGTTTTGAGAAAAATAAATTTTTGAAAATTACTATGAATTTCTGAAATTTTAAGTGATTTTTTAATATTAATATGCAACTCAAAATTCAAAAAATGATTAGAAAATTACTAGGAGCTAGTTGATGCAACTAGAGTTTGAAATAAAATTATTATTGAAATTACTATTGAATTTGAAATTTTTAATTAAATTTATAATTTTAGATATGTGAGTAAAAAATTAGGAAATTATTGAATAACTATTGGAAAATTATTGGGACCTAGTGTATGTAACTAGGGTTTGAAATAAAAATTTATTTTAAAATTTACTATTTTTTTAAAAAATTTAAGAGGAATTTATAATTTGAATATTCAATAAAAAATCAAAAGCTAATAGGAAAATTAGGTAGGAATTTACCCTAGGGTTTCTAGGGTTTTTATGTAAAATTTGAAGTAAGTCGGGTTCACCAAATGATTTGTTATTTGTTGGGAATAATGGAGTTTTATTCCTATTTAACAAATGGGTCTGAGTAAAAGAGACCAGTAAATAATATTCTTAATTAAAGATACTAATTTTTGAAATTAAATTGTAATTAGACATTTTCTAAAAAGAATAGTGAGAGAGATAAAATTAAACTTAGCTTATTCTGGACTGTTCCAACTGAGATAGGTTCTAGAAATTTGTATGTAGGACTAGGACACTATCATAAACAAGACCCTATACTTAATTTTTTGATTGGATAAGATTGAAAAAATTGGATGCCCTAGGCTCCTTTACTATATTCCTTCTCCAGTGTTTTTTTCCTAAGGATTTAAACTTTCTAAGTTTTGTTTGCCTACTTAGTGTGAGCCTATGTACCAATTTTTAGGTCCTCGCTATCAATAAAACTCCTTATAAAGCTCATTATTAATGTATTTATATCATCTACATAATTGAAATAAAATTTATCAAATAAGGAAAAGGGGTTAGTGTGTGTAAGATTCATTGGACATGTTTCACACCTCGTATGTGGGCACGTTGACTACATACCAATACTCTGAGGAGGGATCAAGCCATATGTAGTTCTCCCTTTAAGATTACTTGGTGAAATAGTGGATGAAATGCAATAAATGATGAAATTGGGTATGCTTGAGATGACTAGGGACTAGTGTAAGGACTTGAATTAGCTTGAAAGTGTATAGGCTAGCTATATGCAGAGAATAGTGAAGATTGTTTGAGTGGTCTTACTTGTATTCTTGCTTTCTTGAATGATATTTGATAACCCTTTCAAAATGATCTTTGAATGGGATTTTATATGGATCTATTGGTCATGGGTTAGATGAAACTAGACTACGTTGACACAATGAACAATATGAATAGGGAAAAATAGTAATTTGGGATTAAATTGTGATTGGGGATGAGTGCTAAAAAAGGGACACCCTAGGGTCCAATTTTATAGTCCAACTTTATCGCTATTATCCTGAGTAGATGAGACCTAGGGGGATGGATTGGTCATGAATATAAGATCTTGGCTTAGCTAGAGTCACATCTAGAAGGCCACAAATGACTGAGAATCAGTGAAAGTAAGCATAAGAGGGTCATGAGAGAAAGCAAGAGGGACATAAGGATTGGGTGTCATTAGCCATACTCAAGTTACCAATTTTTACATTTTATATTAATACACTACTCAAATCGTGGAAAATAATATTTTTCTTGTATTAAAGGCCTTGACTCACCCATTTCCACCTCTTGTGCATGTTGAATGTTTGACTTGTGAAGGAAAATCCCAAACCATTTAGAGCCTTGAGGGTTGACTTGCATTTATTGACACTTCATGGAGGATTTAAATACCTTTAGGATTAATATTCTAACACATTATATCCCATCATACTTTCAATAGCCATTGATATCCACTCTTGGTAGTGTTTAACAGACCATATGAGCATAACCAAACTAAAAATCCCCTTGAAACTCATGCGGTAGTCTTTAATATAGGTAGAGAATTTGATGTATCACTCTAGTTCTCATGAAGACTCCTTGAAAGGTTTGAGAAATTTGTAGTTTATGCTTGACAATACCATACTATCCTTTCATCCTATATGCAAACTTGCAAAAAGATTCTACATAACCTCAAGATACTATTAAAGACCTATTTCACATTGAAATTTGGTGTTAAGGTCACTCTTAAGCTTAGGACCTTCTTTGACATCTTGAATCATCACCCTAAGAACTATCTTCAACTCTTGTAACTCTTCCCCTCAACTTGATTTGTGGCCTTGACTCCCATGAGAACCTATAAATAGGTTTTAAAAGGTATAATTAAACTTGTATACCTATCAAGAAGCTCTTTGATTATGCTCATGACCTACAACTTTCACCATCACTTATGCATTCATCCCTTGTTTAGCCAGGAAGTTTATGAGGTAGACTTATTAATGTGTAATAAATTTTGATAGTCTCAATATGACTTCATTCTAACTCTTATGATGTTGTATAGGTATGAAACCTATAGGTTAGGTTTTGAGGGTTATAAACCCTCTTTCTTAGCACTATAATCCTTAAGAAACTTTGACCAAGTTATCATAGATTGGTATGAATCTTAGGTCATGTCTTGGACTCTCTAAGAGGTCTATAATCTTGATAACCCATTTAGGCAAACATGGAATCTTGGATGAAGGATCCTTAGAGATTAAATCCTCCTACCCCTATTATATCCTATATAAGAACATGTTATGTATCGTGTCAATCCACTTGTGGTGATAAAAGATCAATCCTATGAAGACTTTCTTCTCTCATTAGAAAGTTTCTCTTAGTTTTGACATCCTTACCTATAAATTTCCTCTTATTTATTATGATGCATGGATAGACCATAATCATAGGTCTCGATTCTATTTAATCATCAAGAAACTTTTGAGTACATACCTCTTAGAAGATTTGAAGATTGTAATCTTCATTTTCTTGGTATGAACATGGATCTCATTGGGAGATTTATAAACCTACACAGTCATGTAAATCTCAATATTTTCCTCTAAAACTTGGTACATTTCATGTTCATGGCTAGGAAAGTTTCTCAAGATACCCCACACCATAAAAACTAGGAGACTTTACTTACAAACCTAATAGAGGGTCTCTTGATTAGGATCAAACTCATGAACTTGGTCGCAAACCTAAGACATGTCTTAAAACTCTTCAAATAAGTTAGAAGACTTAAATTCTTACTCCCAAATTCTTAAAAGTCTTAGAAAGATTATATATTAATGTTACATGTTTCTTACCTTCCTATCATGTTTATTACCATTTGAATCTTGGTGATAGACCCTTTCAAGCATGTAACTTTGTAAGTATACCAATATTACCTATACTTTGCACCATTATCATGCCTAAAATAGTCATATAAACATTTATTTATCTTATATATCTCTAATATAATATTTAAGAAGTTTTTAAGGATCCCTTGAGGTCACAGAAACCCTAAACCTTACTTTAAAGCCTTGTATGGATAAAGCTTGGGCCTAAATGACAGTCAATGAACATTGATAATTTACTTATCACTTTAACTTCATAACCCTATCAATTATGTCCCTCCTCTTACACAAGGTCATGCTTGGAATCATGAAAATTAAATTGATCTAACTTATCCTTGTAACATCACTTTATCTATATAAGTTCTTAAGAATTCCTAAGGATTGTATTTTGCTTCTAAACCTATCAATATTATAAGATATTTACTCCCCTTATATGTAGACCTATTAGGTGATTTAAATTTTATTGATCAAGATCCTAGATCTAAAATTTCTTGTCAATCCATAGACATAAATTCACCTTTTTTCTCACCAACAAGATCATTAAGCTTAACCCAACTACTTAAAATCCTAGCTCTTTATCATAGTGGCATTCTAGGATTTCAAACCTACAAACATGTCAAGGGTCATTCAAGTATTTTTACACTATTAATTCATGGAAACATTACACTTATGATTGATTCAAATGTGATGTGTTGAGATCTCTTTTGAGGTTTTCCATTTTTATTTTTTAGTCCTAGAGACTAAAGGTGTTTTTGGAAAACCTTGAGGCTATCTAAACCCTATAATGTCTCATACATGCTTCAACCTTGGGGGTCAAATCCATGAAACATGTTAACCTTCCTCAAACCATTTAAGGTACTTTAAAAAGGTGTAAAAATCTCTATCAAACCCTTGAGAAAAATTTTAATCTTTTAAAACTAGAACTATTATCACTTTCTTTACACAGCCTTACAACTCTTAAATTTTTCTTCACTTAACTTTTAGTCGATCTTGGTAGGGGTTTGGATGTATGGATATAATCTCTATTAACTTAATTAATTCCTACCAAAATAATAATATCTTAACACATTTGAACTTCATATTTGTGTCTATAACTATGTGGGTCATCTTCAAGCTCAAAACCTCTAGAAACATGGGCTGCCAATGATTCTCATAAGCCTACAATTTTCCTGGAGAGGATGAGATGTAAAGAAAGGAATAATATAATTTTTTATGTTCCCTCCATTTAGAGGTCAACACTTTGAATCACATTGAAGACCTTTTAATTTTCTATAGACTTGCACATATCTTTTCCAGATTGAAAACTCATTAACACTTTGAAAAAAGTTCTCAAGAGTCTGCACCCTAATTAGAAGACATGAAGAGTAAGAGGAGTGGTATTTGGGATTGTTTTTATATATTTATCTTACGATAAAGAATCTTAAAATTCATTGAAAACTTTATTCTTGTGATTTTAGGCATGTGTGTCTTCCTTCCAGCTCAAACCCTATGAAACTTGAGAATGTATCCCATGAGTATACACCTATATCCAAATGGTTTTGAATGTATGAGAGATTTTTTTGGATTTATTGAATCCCATTCATCAAGAATAAAACATCCCAAAACACATTAAAAATCTTCACTTTTGTGTTTGTAGGCTTGTATAGGCCATCTCAAGCTTAAGACTTATCAAAAACCTAGACATGATCCTCATGGTTTTCAACCTACCTAGATGGATCCCAAGGGGTATTGTAATTACCTATAAATCTTTCTATCTCCATGAATTTCATTAGAATAAGCTCAAAAATTCCAAAAGACAAGTCCACAGGATTTAGGGTCTTATAGGGGTTTATGATTATTTGTATTCTTTTTTACCATTTTACATGATTATAATCTTCTCCATATACTTATTTAGCTTAGTATTATGTGAAATATATCTCCCAAACTCCTCTAATATCCATCCTTCACCATGCATTAGGAGAAGAGAAATCATGCCTCTATCGAGCTTGTTTATAAGTTGTTTTGACTTATTAGCAATGATTCATAACTCTTTCCCTTTCTTTCTATTTCCAAACACCTAAAATGGGTTGTTAAAGACATTCTCCTCCAATGGCCCTAGAACCCAAAGTAACACTTGAGAAGAATTAGCATGTCCTAGAAAATAACTTGTAGGTACCTGTAAAGGAAATATTAGGTTAGTTGTGCTTTAGTTTGAAGCTTAGGAGCATGTATTTCTTCCTTGAAAACTTGTGAGATATTTGGAATAATGTAAGGGACCTATTCAATTAGTAATTGAAACCCTTATACTATATTATGAAATTCTTGAAAAAGCCTCATAAAACCCTACAATTCCTTGTTATTATCCACATTTGAGGGTTTTCATGTCTTGTTATACATGTAGAGTCATCAAAGAGGAATTTAGATAACTCTTGGATGCTTGAGGGAGGAATATAGGAATAATTCCATCCATGAAACCTCATAAACCCTGACACTTATGCATTGAAGACCAAAACTTGTAACCTCATAGACCTACAACTTTCATGAAAGCTTGTCCATTTGTGATTCTTTCTTGAATCATGTCATTTTTATCCATGGATGAATCTTTCCTTCATGGAGGGGCCTACATAATTCTATTCATATCATGAAATCCATAGAATTATGGTGTTCTCCTCTTTGGGGATTTGAAGAAACCTGTAAACATGATGGAAACCTCCTCCTTGAAGCTCTAGTATTTAAAAACATGGTGAAACCTTGAATTTGGTTGCTTGGCTTTGAATACTCCATCACCAAACCTATAAAACATGTTTGGAATAATGAAACCTTCATGATCATACTTGAGATGATAATAGTTTAGATATGGTTATGTGCACTTTTCCACATTGGGAGAAATTTAAAGCCACCAAAAGGTAAAGTGGAAGGAAATAACTGAATTTAACACCGTTTTAACTAGTTGTATAGAGTATATAGGGTCATTAAGGGGTTTTTAAACATTATAATGACCTTTTATGAGGTATTAATAAGGCTTAATTTCTTAAAAAGGATGTTATCAACCTCTTATACAACATTCATACCTTTTATATCCTCAAATACACTTCTTGGGGCCTTTTTGATGTGTTCATGATTTCATTATGCTTCATAAGACTCATTTTGACCTCTTTATCTAATGGAAATCACATTTTAGGAACCTTTTTATATGTTTATAAACTTGATATAACACATTAGACCTTTAATAAGATACTTCATTGTCCTCAATTTGAATGCTTATAGTCATGGAATGAGATCTATTAGGGTTAATCAAGACTTGAACAAGGCTTTACGATACTATTTTTGCATTGAGGAGTCCTCTAATAATCCTAACACAAAAAATGCCTCTAATAATTATTTTAAGACTCATTCAATGATCAAGAGTACAAGGAATATTGATATTTCATGCATACATAACCATTAACTCATCTAATTATCATGAGATGCTTGTAAGGAGATCATACTCAACTATTTTTTTCAAATAATACCCCCTTCCAATTGTGAAAATGTTCTAGGGAAAAGGGTGGATATAATATCCAACAAATAATTAATAACCTTACTTTAGGGTGGGCTATTGGTTAGGGTTAAGTATTAGCCTTACCTTGAGGTAGGCCACACCTTTAGTCATCAATGCCTTCATAATCCCTAGAGCTTGCCAAAGTACCCTCTTTAGGCCCCTATTTAGTGGATTGTCCCTTGTGTCATGTCTATTTTTTAACCTTACCAATATATTTATTCATTTAGATTATGGACTCATCTTTGGATTCACTTTGGGATAAAAGAAAATTATTTATTATTTTAATTAATAATGTTATTACTTGATTGTAGTTGGCCCTCTACTAAATCCATCTTTCTCCTTCATTTTGGTTTATTACAAGTGGTGTAGGAAAGTGGTTGTGTTTGTTTGGGACTTTTTATGGTCTTCTTTGACTAGTATTCATCTTTCACAGTGATCTTATTTCACACTTTTTGACCTCTCAATGTTGTTGACATTAGTCTCCTCCATCTAATTTGAGCTTTATCATATTTGTTTCTCCCTCATGTAGTTTTCTTAGTTTGCCTTGTGCCAAGATAGACCCTCAGTGGTTGTGTCTTATATCCTTGATGACATGATGGTTCACCAATTATATTTATTCATACCAATGGTGGTATTTAAGGTAACCTAGGACCTATGGTTACATCTTGGACTATTGATGACCCATGAGGACCTAAACTTTTTTTAGTTGGTTTCTTATTACTAATGATATGAACAATGTTGTTGAGATAATTTTATCATTATATCCTTGATAAATTCCTATGTGATATGAAAATTTTATATGTAGTCATTCCCTAACTCACTCTTAGACATGTTTCAACTCACTAAGATATAGAACATCCTTAACATTGAGTTGGTCTCCCTTTTTGAGGTGGTGTGTGATTTAATCTCTTCTTTTGAGGAATTATAGACCTCCCACATCCCTCATTCATCTTGGATTTATGTGTTTAAGGTCATTTTTTATAACTTATTATGTAGGAGTTAGAGTTGGAACTAGAACTAGACTTGGATGACACAGAGTGCAAACTTGTCCCTAATAGATCGAGTAGTCAACTTTGCATGTCTTATTCCTATTAGGTGAGTATAGATGGTGTTCTCTTTTTTCATTTTTAGCTCTTTCTTTATTTTTTATTTGGTTTCCAAGTATTACAAAACACTCCTTGTTATGTTTAACACTAATTACTTGTACCTCAAAGGCACATGTAATTGTGATTCCTCTGACCATACTCCTCTCAATGATTATGTTGACCAAATTTGACCCTGCATGTCAAATTAAGACCCCTATAGGTAAAAAATTAATTTTTATGTGTTTAGTGGGTCTAATATATATGTCTTACAGTGTATTATAGGTCATTTAGTGTGATTTCATGATATATTATCCTTGGTCATTAGTCATTTTAGTCTTTATATCATTTTGAGTCAGTTTGAGGTCAAAAGGGGGTATTTAATGACTTGTATAGCTTGTTTGGGAAGTGTGAAGGTGTAAAAAGGGTTGTAAAATTCCATGTGTCCTATTATTCTTGAATAAATTTTTCATAATTGAAATTGATAGGTTCTTTAAAATAAATAGTAGTTTTCTTGGGAAAAGAGAAGAGGTTGGCACTTGTACGGCCCATGGGAGAAGGTTACATGTGGAAGAATGGTATAGAATGTCTATCTAGCTTCCTTAATCTCAATTTAATGTTTTAAATTCTCTATAAGTGCCAATTTTGAGCTAAAACCATTATGCTCCTTCTTCACCCTTTTGGACACGTAGAACCAATCTTCAAGTTTTTACTTGATACGATCAGCAAGAGAGGTTTCAAGAAAAACTCTCCTATGGGTGTCTTTTACACTTATTAAAATTACATTTTATGTTTATTTTTATAATAATGGTTTATTTATTTATTTATGAACCATTCATAGGAAGTTAGACTATCTAATTTGCTTTCTAATCTATGTACCCTATAGGTTTTGCCTTGGTTTGAGCAAGTTCATACAATCCAACTACTAGGATTGATTACATAGGTATTTACTATCCTCTAAAATTTTCCCCATCCTTTGTTTCAAGTTTGGAGTTGGTTTCAAGAGCCAATCACTTTAGTTTTGCAGATTGGTCCCATTTTGTATAGCAGGTAGGTTTCCACCACTTCCAACATCTTCATGTCTTGTCAATGGTGTTAAAGGAGGGTGATGGTTAGTTTCCATGTTTTAATTTTTTTTCCTTTCATTCCAAAATAATCCTCCAAAGCAATCCTCCATAAATTTTTAGCTACAAGTGAGAGGCAATTGGTTTACTTTATGACTATCATGTGCAATCAACTGAGAGTTGGGTTGAAGTCTTTAACACATAGATGAGGCTATAGTTATGGTATTGAGAATATGAATACATTTTCATATAAAAATCAATAAATTAAATCCCTATAATTGGAATTATGAGGACTTTAACAACTAATCATCAACCACCATTGCTCAGTCTACACCATGGAATTACACCTACAGGTGTTCTCATGGAGGGTTCAACATTAAAAGGGAAGTGTGAGAACCTATCTTGAGCCTTGAAACATCTTGATGTTTCATTTTAACATCATGAGGATATATTAGTTAGTTATCAAGGCCTATTATTTTTAATTATATTGGTTGTCTCATGATCACTTCATGTATGTAGTTCACCATGCATCTATAAGTATTTAGGATGATGTCATATTAAAATAAAAGCCTTGATAGCTTCTCTAAGTTCCTTGTGAATGCTAAGATTAAATTAGGCAACCTTTAGAAGGCCTAATATTATTCACAAATATGTATATCCTACTCACTACCTACAATCCTATATTACTTCATGTACATGAAGATACCCACCTACAGGTGGTATTAGTAGAGACATAAAGGTATTTATATGGAGAGGTTAGACAATTAATGACACCCTCCTTAAAGTCTTATAGTTATTTTGACATGAAAAGACCTATTTGAAATGATGTATTGACAAAGGGAGGTTGGAAACCATGTTAAATGATATAAGGACTATTCTCAAGGATTAAATCCCTAAACAAGCAAAATAGAACACTTGGGCTTTTTGGAGATACCTTAGAATAATGTTAGGTTAAGCTCAAATCATCCCAAATTCACTCATTCTACAACCTCACCATAAAGGTTCAACTTGAAAAAGGAATAAGTGTATTTGTTATTATGGTTTTCTTACTAAGAAGGCTCAAAATTACCCCTTTGGCCATTAAATTATGATAGTGTCATCTACAGATTTTTTAAGTTTCAAGGTGACTATAGCATCTTCAAGTGAAAATGGGATATGTCTTCATGTTTGGACTATATTTTCAAGAGGAATTACCTAAAAATTAGAATAATTATCTTTCAAAGAGATGATATACTATGTTTGGTCCTCATGAAACACCTACAGGTGTCATTATTTGTAGACTATTCACTTAGAGCCAAAAATTAAGTTCTCACACTATCCTCAACAAGGAATTAAGCATAAAACACTTACATTAGTATATATATATTATGTTTATAAATTTATTAGAGGATCCAAGGGTGGTGTGTAGCCTATAAAATAAATAACTCACACCTACAAGATTATATTGGTCATAACATAGTCGACTGTGTTTGACTGTGACAATAGTGAGCAGGTTTGAGGTTTAAAGTGATGGTCTAGACTAGGAAAAGTCAAAAAAATAACTTCAAACAAGTAACTCCAAGGAACTCTAAAGGGTTATTTAAACATTATTTCAAGCTTTATTCATGAAATTTAACCTATAGGGGTCATCCTTGAGTGAAAAAGATACAAAACACAACCAGGATTTTATACATACAATCTGGACTAGGTATACATATGAGTACATGAAGGTTTGAAGTGAAAAATGGAGATGGTAATCCCTCTATTATGTTCATGATGGTATTATGAGGATCTCATAATATATAGGGAACTATCCTTATCTATATATTCACCTCAATCTTAGGCCCACCCAAAACCTAGAAGTCTTTCAATTGTGCCACTTAGATGAGGAGAGCTGAGACATCTCCTCAAAGGGTGAAAATCCAAGTGATAATATTTTTTGGCACACCCAGTGGGACTCTTAGTCTAATAATTTGAAAGATTTTTTGTGTTGTATTTCAACACATCATCCTTTAGACGCTTCTATCTAAGCATCAATGGTGACTTTGAAGTTACATTAGTTGGTCAAGCAGCCCAAGTGTTCATTTTGAATATGATTGATATTCATTCCTTATGTTCTTGCTTCTTAATGAAGTTCCATGGTTGGATTTGGTTTTGAGTACTACTTTACACAAGTTGGTGAGACATTTCAAGCTTATGGTATTCCCTATCATCATTTGTGTGAATATTACTAGCTTTTTCATGAGCCCTATCAACTCCAACATGAAACTTATAATTGTTTCATGTTTTTTATTATCCCTATAACCAGCCTTCTCAATATCTTACTCCTCATCAACCTAGTCACTTCTCAAGTCAATCCATTTCCACTTTCAAGCAAACTCTCTTGGTCTATGAGAAGTATATGATAGACCTTGACACACAAAGGGGACATGGTCTAGAGATTCATATCCATTTCATTAATAATGTGAGAGATGAATTAGATATGGTTAAGAGAGAGTGGGCACCTATTGAGAAATCCAATTGGAAAAGGCTCACAAGTGAGATGCTAGATGTGAGTGGCCTAGTTTCATCCTTGGAAGATAGGCTAAAAATTCATGAGAAGCAACCTCACCAAACCTATCATCCTTCATATCCACTTCTCCAAGATTTATATCATTACTAATTGACCCCTATTCATGAGCCCAATTAAGCTTATCAAATCCATCTTTGCCCCAATCAGCTCGAAGAGATTTGGGAAGACAAATATTGTTTTTGAAGCAAATCTTGGTAGGTAGATTGAGTTGGATAATAGGTAGATGTAGTAGTCCATATCATTTTTAAAATAAGTGTAATTCAAGCCCTCATTTCCCTCTCCAATTACATCCCCACTTCAAGAAGATACCTTTATATATGACATTCTAAGTTGGAGACAAGGTAGAGAATCCAAGCCTAAGAAGATCTAAAGTTTCTTGAATACTTCATCAACTCCTCAAGTTGCATCACCACCTCAGGAAGAGACTCATAATCCTAAAATCCTAAGTTTTAATAATATAGTGGAGTCATGGGGAAATAAAGAGGATAAAGGCATTGATAAAGAGAGTGAAGTTGAGAATGAAATTGATCATATGCAAGTCCCTCCCACCCTTCCTCAATAGACTCCTTGTCTTCCATGTCAACACTCTTGTAATACTTATCCTCATGATGATGGATATAAAATTCAAGAGAGACTTTTCTAAGAGAAATGTAACTAAGAAAATTGAAGAGTTAGAGTCAAGGATGAAATTTCTAAGTCAAGGTGTGATGGAAGGTTTAGACACAAAATAAGATCTTATCCTAAACACACCCTATCTAACCTCCCTCAATAAAGTGTTCAATAAAAATAAGATGTGAATGAAGTGATTTTAAAATGGAAGGAAGAAAACCAAGTTGTTTTATATTAATGTTTTCCTACCCTTCTTCAATAACTCCCAAAAGAATTCCCTATAATGCATTCTCAATCTGATTTTGAGTCCTATGTTCCACCTCCACCAACTAGTTCATATTGTCCTCACCCCATCACCCTTTGCCTTGATGGACCTATGGTATGGTAACATAAAGAGGAGAATTTTGTTGAGGAATATTTATAACTCTTTCTTGAATAAAGTGTAACTCCTTGGCAGCCTCATTGGGATAGGTCACCTAATTTCAAGATGCCTAGTCTTAAGATCACCAAGAAGGAGAAGGAGATTGAAGATATTTCAGCCCTTAATAATCAAGATCACAATATGATAGCTGAGATAAAATTTAAGATCCCTTAATAGGTCTTATGTGTTGAATAAGAGGTGAGTACTTGAGTTGAGTCTTCTTGTTTAGTTAATAATGAAGAATGCCTTCCTTGTGTCAAATAAGAAGTCTTGGATGAAGTCCTTTTAGATTATAAAGAAGAAGATGAAGGATCTTCCCTTTTTGTTCCCCTTCATGATGTTGATCAAAGAGAATATGAGGAATTGTGGTAGTATTTTGAAAACATATGCAATGATTTTGTGTCTCTCAAAGGGTCTATAACTTCTTTAGAGTCGATTACAAGTGATGGTAAGCAAGATGAAATTTTTCAAAATGTCATAGATGAGAAAGAGAAAAGTTAACCTCAGCCTTTAGAGGTCAAAACAAGCTTCTATTGGCCTAAATATTCTAAATAACAAGAAACTATTCCTCTTTGAATATGGTCTACTTGAGATCATAACAAACTAAGTGCCAAGAAGTAAGTATAATCTATCAAGTGTTCAATCCAAAAAACAATATGCTTGGAACCATGATTCATCTCATGAAGGGGATGAGGGAAACTTTCCTTTTGATCCTAGAAATGGAGGTAGCTTAAATTTTAGTTTTATATAGTTTTTTTTCCTATTTTTCCTAAGTGCTTTGAGCACGTGTTTTTTGTTAGTGTGTTTGCTTTGATTTTTGTGTGTCATTTGTTTTGTGTGGCTGAGGTAGTCAAATGGTCTTGTCTTGATCCAACTTGTTGTCAATGTTCAAAGGTATCATTATTTTATTTCAAACTTTAGGTAACTCCCTAAGCCCAATGGACTGATAAGGCTATTGGTCCTTAGTATAGCAAGCATACTACCCCTATGAGCCACCAATTTATTGACCAAATCTGACCCTGCATGTCAAATTAGGACCCATATAGGTAAAAAAAATGATTTCTAGGTATTTTAGGGGTCTAATATATATTTATTAAGGTGTATTATAGATCATTTAGTGTGATTTCATGTTATATTAGCCTTGGTCATTAGTCATTTTAGTCCTTATATCATGAGTCATTTTAAGGTCAAAAAGGGGTATTTAATGACTTTTATGACCTCCTTGGGAGGTGCAAATGTGTAAAAAGGGTGATTTCATGTGCCCTATTATGATTTGATAAACTATTCATAACTAAAATTGATAGGTTTTTCAAAATAAAGAACTTTTTCTTGGGAAAAGAGAAGAGTTTAGCACTTGTATGGCCCATGGAAGAAGGTGACACATGGAATAAGGCCATGTAATGTTTATCTAGCTTCCTCAAGCACAATTACACATTTTAAATGATCTATAAGTGCTAATTTTGATCTAAAACCATTATGCTCCTTATTCACCCTTCTAGACACACATAACCAGTCTTCAGTTTTGTATTTGGTATGGTTAGAAAGAGAGGTTTTAGGAAAAATACTCCTGGTGGTATTTTATACACTCATGAAACTTATATTTGATGTTTAGTTATAGATTAGTGGGGTTTTGTGATTTATGAACCATTCTTAGGAAGTTAGACTATCTAATTTATTTGCTAATCTATGTACCCTATAGGTTTTGCCTTAGTTTGAACAAGTTCATACAATTTAGTAGCTAGGATTGATTCCAGAGGTCTTGTACTCTGCTTTCACATGTTTCATCCTTTATTTCAAGTTTGGAGTTGGTTTGAAGAGCTAATAACTTTAGGTTATTCTATATATCAGGTAGGTTTTTGCCACTTCCAATGTCTTCATATCTTGTCAATGGTGTCAGAGGAGGATAATGGTTGGTTTCCAAGTTTAAAATTTTGTTTCCTTTCATTCCAAAATCATCCTCCAAAGAAATTCTCCATAAATTTGTAACTGCAAGTGAGAGGTAGTAAGTTTACTCCATGACTACCATGTGTAGTCAGCTAAGAGTTGGGTTAAAGTCTTTAACACATCCATGAGGCTATATTTATGGTCTTGATAAGATGAATACATTATCATATAAAAATAAATAAAGTGAATCCATATCATTGGCATTATGAGGATTGTAACAACTAATCATCAACCACTAATGCTCAGTTTGCACCATGGAACTGTACCTATAGGTGATCTCATGGAGGGTTCAACATTGGAAGGGAAGTGTGAGACCTTGTTTTGAGCATTGAAACATCTTTATGTTTCATTTTAATATCATGAGGAGATATTAGTTAGTTATCAAGGCATATCCTTTTGAAGTATATTGATTATCTCATGATCACTACCTGTATGTAGCTCACCATACATCTATAAGTATTTAGGATTACATCATATTAGAGTAAAAGCCTTGATAGTCACTCCAAATTCCTTGGAATTCTAAGAGTACATTGGGAAACCTTGAGAAGGCCTAAAATTAATCACAAATATGTATATCTTTCTCACTGCCTACAATCCTATATTACTTTCTGTACATAAAGATACCCACCTACAAGTGGCATTGGCAAAGCCATAAAGGTATTTGTACAGAGAGGTTAGATAATTGGTGACACCCTCCTTAAATTATTAGAGTGATTTTGACATGAAAATACCTATTTTAAAGGATAGATTGACAAAGGGAGGTTGGAAACCATTTTAAAGGATATATGTACTATTCTCAGGGATCAAATCCCTAAACATGCAAAATAGAGCACCTAGGATTTTTGGAGATACCTTAGAACAATGTTAGGTTGAGATCTAATCATCCCAAATACACTCATTATAAATCCTCACCCTAAAGGTTTAAATTTTAAAAGGAAGAATGTGATTTGGTCATATGGTTTTCTTATTAGGAAGGCTCAAATTGACCCTTTGGCCACTAAATTATGTGTAGAGTAAAGATATACTCTACGTTTCATTCTATTTTTTAGTCACGCACTACAAAATTTTGTCCTCACATACTTTGGTCCAAGATGGTGAAGTTTTGAAATAGTGCATAGGCTCTATTTTAATTTTGATTCATTTTCTGTCTAAGTGTCAAAATCAAGCGAACGCTGACAAGTGTCATCATCTGAGGCATCCTTTCTTAAGTGGAAACTACCAAGTGTCATCATCTGAGGCACCTTTCATATTTTCTACGAGTTGGTTAGAATGTGCCACGTATCTCATAATGACTCAGTGGAATGTGCCAAGTGTCAGCATCCACAGTTTCAGATCGGCACCCATGTTTCATCTCTTTTTAGTGAAAGGTTTTAACAAGCTAAGTATCAGGATCAAGTAGAAAGTGCCAAGTGGTAGTCACAAAAGGTCTCAATTTTGCTTTTCTAAAAGTGATAGAAGATGCCACGTACCCCAGCAAAATAAAGTGGAAGCCACCACATGTCACGATCCGAATTATCTTCATTTTTGCTGATATATCAAAGACCATGGTGGGTCTTAAGTGTTGTTTTTGAAGCAAGCGGAAGCCACCAAGTGTCACTATCTATGTAAAAATGAAATGAGACCCATTTGTTTCTATGGTATAAATAGAGTAAAGCAGAGACTGCCAAGTGTCATATTCTGTGGGTTTCTAAAAAGGTAGCTAAAAGGAGTGGAGACTACCACATAACCCCAGATAAGTAAAGTAGAGATTGCCATGTGTCCTTTAATGAAGCAACATAGATTGACACCTGTCCCTATGTACCTTTTAAAGTTACTCAAGTAAGAAATGTTGTGGGTCTTATTTTATTTTAAGCTGTTGAAGTTTTGAGGAAGCATATTGTGACAAGTGTCAAATGCAAAACACTCCTGAACAAAAACATAAAATAGTATAAGTTACGTGGAAAGTACCATGTGTCTTCAATAGGTGCTGTGGAACACAAAAAGTGTCATCCTCTGGTGTCTCCTAAAGTAATAAGAAGGTTTTCAAGAAATTGTCTAAGTGTTACCTAGCATTTAAGAGAAGAGAGCGTCTTGCAAACTATTTCAGCCAATGAACTACCAGAAGATAAAGCATTTTAGAATCTATAAAATATCTTCTGTTAGACACTTTTAGTTCAGGTAGATTTCAGTTGGGCCATTATATTGGGAACAAGCAAACAATTCAGAGTGAATCCAAGGCTATAAAAAAGGGTGCAGAGATCACCAGAGAGGAGGAGATACCAGAGAGAATTTTGAGAGAGAATTATTGTAAAGAGTTTAGACTTTCTAGAGCTGTGACTAGTAATATCATTTGCTTTTGTTCTATCTTCTTAAGTTGGAAGGTTTATGTAACTATGCATGTTTATGTGCCTCTTATGTGACTGGAGAATTAATGAGAAGATTGAATCCTATGCCTTTGTTGATATTTTCTATGTCATTTGCAAAAGTAGTTTAGGCTGTGTTATCAAGAGTTTAGACTTTCTAGAGCTGTGAATAGGAATGTCATTTGCCTTTGTCTCATTTTCTTGAGTTGAAAAGTTTATATAACTATGCGTGTTTTTGTGCCTCTTATGTGACTAGAAAATTCAAATAAGAAGATTGAACCTTGTGCCTTTGTTGACATTTTATGTACCACTACAAAATTAGTCTATGATGTGAGCCTCTATTTCTATTGTTTCCATCTTTTACATTGATCATGCACTTATTTGCTCTTAAATGTAAATGAATCTTACATATAGTCTCACTATGCTCATGATTAAGGTCTAATTACATTTAGGTGCATCGCCATAGATTAAGATTTTCTTTCTTACATTTGTGTTTTTGTTAAAATTCCTATCTCTTTTCCCAGTATACACTTAATATAGATAAGAACTAGCTTCTTAAAAATCTGGAGGTTGTTTCAAGTTGCAAGTCCCACATCTTGAAACTTCCCATTGTTGGTATTTAGAACAAGCACAATTTTAAATCATCAATAGTTTTTGGCATGCCCAGTGGGACCAATATTGAAGTTTCTTTCAAGATTATATGAACCAAAGAGATATAAGGAGTCATAGCTGTGGACCAGAAACCAAATCACAATCTGCTACAAATCTAGGTATTCTTTCGCCACCTTTGGTAACTAGTCTAAGAAGAAGAGTCAACCAATTTGTACCAGTACCAAGAGCAAATATGGGAGCCCCTATACCCCCAAGAAATTATGTAAGCTGGAACACTAGTAGTCCCTTGATTCTCCCAATACCATCAGCCACTTGGGACCCTATCCTAGTGAATGCCCTAAAAGCTCTACCCAAATTCAGTGGGCAAGACTTTAAAACACCTAAGGAACATCTTCAAGATGTATCAGATGTTTGTGTTATACATGTTGTCACATAGCAAAATGTGGCCATATGATTATTAGCGACTTCTTTTAAAGGGAAGGCTCGAGAATGGTATCGGTCTTTGACCCCAAATACCATATCTACATGGGATCAGCTCGAAGATCTTTTCTTTAAAATATTTGAAGAGAAGGGTGATAGGTCTTCTTTGTTACAACAATTAATTACCATTCAAAGAACACCACAAGAAGCCATGACTGACTTCAATTCCAGATTTCAAAGGACTTGGGAAAGAATCCCTGCTATAGCTATGGCTATAGTATTTTATCTTAAGGCTTTGAATTCAGATATATCTATTATGATTTAGTCACTTGGAGGACACACTTTGCTTGAGGCTTATGACTATCCAATCAGAGCTGAGAATAATTTGATAGATGCTAGAAAATTGCCTCCAAGGCCTCCCATGCCCATGTTCCCAAAAATTTCCTTACCACTACCTCAAGAAGCCCCTAAAACTATATCCCCACCTATGTCTATGTACACCTATCCTTAATCATCTGCTAAAGAAATTGTCCCCTCTCAGTCATCTGAGCTGGATGATATCAAGAATATCCTAAGGACATTTTCTAATGAGCTGATCAATATAGAAAGATAGTAGAATACTTTCCCTAAGCCTCCATATCAAGGCTATCAAGGAAATAGATTTTCATCTCAGCCAAACCAATACTAGGGTCTTCCAAGACAAACTAACCATCAGCTAGCAAACCAATTAGTTACAGTCCCCACACCCTCATAGACTATTCCTCCCAATTCAAATAGGGTGATTGTTCCAAGGCAAAATAACTATGTGGATAACACTAATGCCTAGTGTTTCCCTTGCAATAATGCTCATACACCTAGAGATTGTCCTATGCGTAATCTACAACAAAAGGTGGCAGAGCAAAGAATAATGGATGGTGAGTTTGCAAGTTCTAGTGACAATCAAGCCTACCAGTCTTCTAGTATGTAGAATTTAATCCTAGTGGTTCAGATGCAAGGGATGTCCTTGCAATAAGAGGAAGAAATAGCCCTAAAACATGCTTTGTTCTCATGGGTTGAAGATGAAGAATCAATTTTCTTGAACGAAGCATCTACTTCTAAAAAACCAGTGGTACAATCTGATTATTACACAAGATCAAAGAGAAGGATGGTAGAATAGCCTGAGGTTATAAATAGTCAAGTCATGGAGAATCCTCCATTTCAAGGACAAAGAAACACAACTGTTAGACAAGAAGTGCCTCAGCCAGTGCAGAATCAAGGGATTCCTGGACAAATTAAAAAAAAACAAGATATCCTTATTTTCAAAGAACTCAGACTCTGGGACCAATAAATGTGGTGGATCAATTGAAGAAGACTCCAGTACAAGTATCAATATGGGATATATTGGCTATTTTTGAATAGAAGACACTGCTACAAGAAGCTCTACAAGGCCAAACAATGCCTAAAGGTACTGTTATCAAAGGACCTACTGAAAAAAAAAGCTCAAAAATACAGTTCATCTACAGACAATAGCCCTAGTGAATAATACAGCAGAGGTAAGCAAATCTAAACCAGATCTCTTATATTTAACTTTGATAGTGGGTAAGAAACTGCTGCATAATGCAATGATTGATTCAGGAGCTAGTACTACAGTAATGCCTAAGTAGATAGCTAATGCTTTAGAAATTAAGTATGAACTACTCACTAAAGGAGGCATACAGCTAGATGGCAAAGCAGTACAAACAATAAGGATAATTAGACAACTCCAATTACAATTATATGCTTATCCTAATATAATTGTAAATCAAGATGTAGTAGTGATAGATATACCTCCTATTTTTGGCTTATGTTTATCAAGAGACTTTACAGCCAAGATAGGAGGATATATGTCCCTTGATTGGTCTCACCTCATCTTAAGAACTAAATATGGTTCAAAGATGAAGATATTATCTGAGCCATTATATAAGGATCATATCACCAATGAACCAACTACAAATTTAGAGGCAGCCCATGCTATGATGAATAAAGAAGAAAGGGTTTTTGTTGAGGAGCTAGGTGAATGGAATGGATATAATCAAGAAGAAGAAAATGATCATTTATTAGCTATGATGCAAAGTGATCCATATGGAAATTATGATTCTATTGGTTTGGGCACTTACGTTATACTTGATGAAGATCATAAAATCCCAAATGTTCTAGAGGAAGAAAAGTTAAAAGATACCTCGTCTATCAATCCTCGAGTCTCTCAACATGAATTCAACATTCTGAGTGAGAAGTCACAAGCATATGCCTTAATCTCTAATGAAGAAGAAATAATTTCTAACTTTCTTCTTACTTTGCAAGATGATGAGGAAGAGCATGGACATTTCCTTGATCATGATTTAAATGATTTGTTTGAAATCATTAGATCAGGTTATACTATTTTTTAGGGAAGCTATGAGCCAGTTGCAGAGGAACAAGATAACATTGAGAATCAGTTACATATGCAAAATTATTGCAATATTTCAAAATTATCCTTTCAAGAGGTTGGTAATTTTTAAGTCATTAAAGAGAATGATCATGCAATAGAACCTAAGTTTGAAATAGGAGTTAAGTCAATAATTGATATATGTCAAAAGCCTTCTGTTAATGAGCAAATAGTCATTAATTTCTTGATAAGACATAACAATATTAAAAGCTGGCATTCGATAAGATTCCAAGAACAAGAAGAGTCTATATATGTTGGAAGCAGGTTTGACTCAGACTCACCCAAATGCAGGCTAAACACCATGGCATACAAAGAAATCAAGTCATCAGAGCTATATCGAATTCAAACACTTGTTCGGCAATATAAGCTGGCTTGTCATGAAAGAGATTTTAGAAATTCTTTTGATCCAGGAGGGAGATAAAGATACTATGTATTATAGTTAGATAGTTTCCCCTTTTTGTATTGCTTTTGTTTTCTCACTTTTCTTTTAAATAATTGTTCTTTTAACACGTAGTCAGTAGCTCAGAATTTTCAAAATTCTCCAATACATTGAATGTCTCCCAAATCTTTAGAAATCCCCAAGGTTCCTTGCGCTACCACTTGCATAACATGTCTATCTCGTTGTTCCATAAAGATTGATTAGGATCTGTTAACAATTATATGAGTTTAATTCCATTTTGAGACTTGATAGGTCAATAAATACCTCTTAGCAAGAGCTAAAGCTTACAAGTTCTCAAACATTCCTGCATCTGCAAAAATATCCTGCTACTTGCATTTTAGTGCTTAGTAAACTTGCTTTGGTGAAAGTGTTTCTATTTTGCAAAAGTTCATACAAATTATCACAAAAAAGACATAGAGATGGAGGGGGCACAATCTTCACAATAAGGAGCTAGGATGTATGAATCCCTTGATAAGTTTCTTGCAAGTAAGTCATATGCTTTAGCTCTTGCACAGCCATTGAAGACCTATCCATGGACTAAGTTTCCTAAAGTTAGTCAAGCAAGTGACCCAGTGAAAATAAAATATTATGTAGATGGCATTATGTAGATGGCATCATGGACCCAATTCATCCCACCTTGCTTTTTGCCCTTCCCGGACAGCACAATTGGCAAGCCAATCTGCAACACCATTTGCTTCACGATAGGTATGGGTGATTTTTATTTCTTCAAATTTATTCAAAAGAGTTTTCATCTCCTTAACCTTATCCTCTATTGTCCAAGACACAGTATTCTTATTATTAAGGATATTTATAACATTCAAAGAGTCACCTTCAAGCCACAATTTGGAATAACCCGAGTCCACAGCTAATTTAAGGGTCTGAAGGGCAGTTGTAGCTTCAATAATGTGGCAGTTAGATATACCAATGGGAATTGCAATAGCATCAATAACCCTTCCCACATGGTTTCTCAGAACACCACCATAACCAGCATTTCCCGAATTCCCTTTTGCTACACCGTCAAAGTTTCCTTTAATCCAATCTTGAGGTGGACTAATCCAAGTCACACCTGATCTGGGATTATCAGGTTCACCAAGAATAATATCCTTCCTCAGAGGATTATCCACATTGAGATTAGATCTTGGATTTTTTTGAGAAGAAAAAATTTCCTTTAGAGCTCTAATGATGTTCTGGCCAACCACCCATCCAGGGAGCTCTTTGTTTCTGAATATTTGGTTATTTCTTTCCTTACAAATTCCCCACCAGGTATGGGGAAGAGTAATTTTCCATAAGAAGAGAACTTCAAGATTCTTTGAAGGGCAATACCAGCTTTTGAGAGAAAGTTCAACATTTTTTTGATGAAGCCATGTAATGCCCCACAAGTTGAGAACCTCCTTCCAAACAAGCTAAGTGAAGGAACAATTCACAAACAAATTATCTCTATCTTCAAGGTCTCTCTTACACAGGATACACCTGTTAACAATATTGATTTCGCATTTCTGTAAATTATCCAGAGTCAAAATTTTATTTTGGAGAAGGGTCCAGAAAAAGAACTTGATTTTAGGAATGAGCCCCTTAATCCAGGCTCTTGTCCATAATGGTTTTCTGCCATTTCCCTTGGAGATGAAGATGGAAGAGACTTTAAACTGTCCACTTGGCTCCTAATACCAAACAATTTTATCTTCTTGATTAGGATTTAAGGATATAATATTTAGGGATAATTGAATGTCCTTGAGAGCTTGATCATAGTCAGTGAGGTTTACCCAAGTGTTGTTCTGCCAATATTGATTAACCATTATCCCCACTCTTTTTTTACATCTTTCTATAACATCTTTATCTTGGATTTCTTCCTGTAAGGGTTTACCTCTTACCCAAATATCTTCCCAGAATTTCACCTTTTTACCATTACCTACTTTCCATGCACTACCTTCTTCAAGAACATGTTTTGTTCCCTGGACTACCCCCCAAATAGCAGACGGATGAGAAATATCTGGAGTAGTAAAGAAGTCATGAAGTGATTGTGCCTTAAATAAATACTTATGCTTCCATATTTTACTCCATTCTTTATTTTCCTGATAGACCCTCCATCCCTGTTTAGCTAAAAGGGCAGTATTCATACTTCTAATTTTCCTTATACCAAGTCCACCATCCTTAACCGGTTTGCAAATGTTATCCCATGCAATAAGAGGCATTATCCTTTTCTCCTCAGAACCTGACCAAAGAAAGTTTCTTTGGATTTTTTCAATTGCCTCAGCAAATTTAGAGGGGATTTTGAAAAGACTCAAAGCATACGTGGGTATACTTTGAAGACTTGCTTTGAGGAGAGTTAGCTTTCCTCCTTGGCTAAGAAGATAGCCTTTCCATCCCGCTAACTTCTTACTAAATTTATTAATAAGACCTTCCCAAAAAGCTTCAGGGGCTTTCAATCCAAAAGGGAGACCAAGGTATATGAAAGGAAGAGAGCCTATAGAGAAATCAAGAATTCTAGCAATTTTGTTCTGTCTATAAACTAGGGTATTAGTAAAGAAAACTGCAATTTTATTCTAGTTTATCAGTTGTCCAGAGGCGGACGTGTACAGATTAATTGCTTCCTTAAGAGTCCTTGCTTCAGTTACTTCAGACTGTCCCATGAAAATAGTATCGTACACAAATTGACCATGGGAGCAAGATAAAGAATGCGAAGAGGGTCTCAGACCTTTATACGGACTTCTATGAACCAATTCCCCAAGGTATCATCCCATACTATTTGCCATGATAATAAACAGAATAGGGGATATAGGATCCCCTTGTCTTAATCCCCTAGACGGATTGAAAAAATGAGACGAGGTCCCATTTACCAACACAACTATAGAAGTAGTAGATATCAACTGTTTAATAATATCAACCACTCTTTGTTCAAATCCAAAGGCAATAAGACTTTTAGAAAGGAAATGCCAATCCACCCTATCGTATGCTTTAGCAATATCCACTTTCATTAAGAACCCCTCGGTGTTGGATTTGAGAAGTGAATGAATATTCTCATGCGCCGTTATAACTGAGTTGAGGATTTGTCTGCCAGGAATGAATCAATTTTGCTGCTCAGTAATTATTGAGGGGATCACAAGGGTTAGTCTGGTCGTAAGTACTTTGGAGATTATATTATAGAGGGAGTTGCACAAACTAATCAGCCTGAACTGATCCGGGCTATCCGCACCTGCTTTCTTCAGAATAGAAAAGTGGCATTAATTTCCTTCAGCATCTGTTTAGCTCCAAAAAACTGCTTCACCGCATTACTGACATCCTTTCCTATAAATTTCCAAAACTTTTGAAAAAAGAACATGGGGAAACCATCTAGTCTAGGAGCTTTTTCTCCTCCAAGAGATCTAATAGCTTGAAAAAATTCCTCCTCCTTAGGTATAGAACATAACATATTATTCTGCTCCTTCGTGATCAATGAGGGAATCACTCGTAGTATGTCAGCCTGACCTTTCAATTCAATATTTCTTTCTGCCTTCATCAGGGAGGAGAAAAATGAAATCATTTCCTCCTTAATTTCCTTTTCCTCTGTTATCTTCTGAGCTCCTTTTTTCAAATGATGAATATCCCCTAATAAATTTTAAACTTTGGTTAGACACCAAACTCCATCCTAACAAGTCACATTCAACCAAAGTGATATGTCTTCTCTTGGCCCACTCCATAATAATCCATTATATATAGAAGTTTATATAAGATGGAATAAAATGAAACATGTCATTATAGATAATGGATCTGACCTCAACATAGTGTCTCTAAAGCTCATCAAGATTTTTGGGTACACAATGGTAGATCTTTAGCTAGAAACAATAACCATCAAAGCCTATGATAATTAGGAAAGAGAATCATAAGGCACCATTATTTTTCTAGTTATCATTGGGCCTTTGACCCATGATACACTTTACCATGTGCTTGATCTTATGTTATCATACAATATGCTTCTAGGTAGGCCTTGGTTACATGAGAATCATGTAGTCCTGTCAACACTGCACCAATGTATCAAGTTTTCCCACTGAGGGATGGAAGTGAATGTTCAAGAAGATTTACACCCATATGAACACTGCAAGTATCTTGAGGCCAAATTTCAAAGCTATAACTATCAATATGACATGAATCCAAGTTCTAAGTAGGATAAAGTAAAGGTTCTACTTATTGATCCTTCACCAGATAATTGCATAGATCCTAATACCTTGGATTCTCTTTCCCACATGCTACCTTTTGAAGCTTCTAATCACTTCATAATTTTAGATAATGGACCAAGAAAGTATGTGACCCATGATACATTTCATATTTCCAATCTTCCTTAAGATCTGAAAACCTTTGGGTGACCTAAAGTCACCCCACACATGCATTAGCAAAAAAGAACAAAAATAAGGGACCTGTCACATTTGTACCAACATCTGGCCTAGGAATTGACCCTCTTGAAGGGGATGAATCATGGTTATACAATGAAAACCAAGATGATTATTATAAAATTCCAAAGTATCCTACTCCCAATAGGATCATGCAGCATCATAATTATGAAGGAAGAGGCCTTGGACCAAATCAAAAAGGAACTATCAAGCCAATTTGCATGACTAAGTATGAAAGACCTTATGGACTTGGATTTAAACTACCTAGGGGTGATGCCACATATCTTATTCAAAATACATCACTAAGAACTATTGATGATGATGCCCACAGTGAAGTAGAGTCCAATCATAGCCTCACCTTTGATAACCTAGCTAAAACTAACCTATTTGATGACTATGCCATTTTTACCCTTACCTTGGCCATTCATTACAATCCAATGCCATTATATTATCCCCAAATGATATATTGGGATCAACAAGAATCTAGTCTACCAATTTATGAGTTCTAAAATGATGAGGCATTTTGTGACTTTTTAGGCCTTAGAGACAATGTTCTACTTTGAGATCACAAATCAGTATTCTCAATCACATTGGATCTTATATCCTATTTTGGAAAGTAATTGAACACCTTTAGCTAAAAAAAATTAAAACATTGAGGTCCCAAAGTGAAAACCTCTTTGAGGTAGTTTCTAACTAGGGCAAAATTAAAGATAAAGGCCAGCTTAGTGGTGAAAACTTGTCTTGGGCACCATTAGATAGAGTTGTTCCTTCTTTGAATTTAGACTAGGAGACCACCAATGATGAACTTTCCTATGGATCCAAGTTTAGCTTTGAGTAACAAATATTTGATCAAATTCTTCAAGAGTTTCTGACTATTTTTTTACATGGCTAGATCTCTCATTAGGGGACTCAGATTCATCATGCCTAAGAAAAATTGAAGAGCAAGTCCTCATAGAGGACCTTAACATAATTTGATAATTCAAGTTGTTGCCTACTATCCTAAAAGATGGTTTGACCCTTCTAATCAAAGATACAATAGAGGTAAATATCAGGAATCCATTATACTTAAAATAGATAAAATTAGGAGTGTCCCTCACTGAAGAGGAACATGACATCTTTATATCTCTATTGAAATTATTTGTAGATATATTTGCATGGGCTTATTTTGACATGCCAAGTTTATTCCCCACCTTGGTTCTATACAACCTTGTAGTTAATCCTTATGAAAAATTGGTAAAACAGAAGTTACGTAAGATGCATCCTCACATTGCTATATTGGTAAAGAAAGAGTTGTAAAAAAACTTAGAAGTAGGATATATTTGATCCATTGACTACTCAGAATGGATTTATAATGTGGTACTTGTTAGTGAAAAGCTTGAAGGGACCAAAATTTGTATTGATTTTTGAGACATCAACAAAGCTTTTCATAAATATGATTTTCCCTTACATAATATTGAGATGATTTTTTGACTCCATGGTAGGTAATGAAATTTTTTCACTCATGGATGGCTTTTCAAGATACAACCAAATCAGAATAGCACCAGAAGACCAATATAAACTAGAATTCACCACTCCATGGGGAACATTTTCTTATCAGGTAATACCATTTAGCCTTAAGAATGTTTGGGATACATATCAAAGGGCCATGACTATCATATTCCATAATATGATGCATGATATTTTTGAAGACTATATTGATGACATATTAAGAAAATCCAAAACTAGGGCTGACCATCTAACAGTGTTGTGTAGGATATTTGAAAGATTATGGGAGTATAAAGTCAGACTCAATCCAAAAAAATGTGTGCTCAGTGTAGCTTCAAACAAATTACTTGGATTCATTGTGTCTTGTAGAGGTATTGAAGTTGATCTAGCTATATTCCATGCTATAACTAAGATGTCACCACTAACCAATTTAAATCAACTCTATAGTTTGTAGGGTAAGATCTAGTCAATCTAATGCTTTATCTCTCAGTTAGTAGACAAGTGCCATCCATTTACACACCTTTTGAAGAAGGG
Source organism: Torreya grandis (assembly GCA_037957365.1). Taxonomy (NCBI): domain Eukaryota; kingdom Viridiplantae; phylum Streptophyta; class Pinopsida; order Cupressales; family Taxaceae; genus Torreya; species Torreya grandis. Next base: position 276,228 of record JARHVA010003528.1, read on the forward strand.
AGTTTAATTTCATTAGGATGATCACTGCCAAATAGATTTTCAACAACTCAAAGATTATCTTGTTAATTTACATAATCTATTACCTCCTATGCTAGGAAAGCCATTCTTGTTATACCTATCAGCTACCAACCATGCTCTAGGGGCACTCTTCACTCAACATGATGACAATGGAAAAGAACATGTTGTATACTACCTAAGTCACACCTTGGTTAAATATGAACATAACTATGTATCTGTTGAAAAGGATTGTCTCACCATGGTCTTCATAGCTCAAAAATTACACCATTACATGTTGAATAATAAGACCATGGTCATTTCAAAGGTAGATCCACTCAAGTATATACTATCTAAAACAAATTTTCAAGGTAGAATGGCTAAATGGATCATTATTCTTAGTGATTTTGACATAAAATATGTCAATTAAAAGGTAATCAAGGGATAAGTTTTTGTAGTTCAACTTACTAAAGCACCTTTGATAGACACACAACCACTCACATTTCCATTTCTTGATTAATTTATAATGAATGTCATTGACATACCCCTTGAGGAGTAGCCTTAGAAGTTTTATTTTTATGGTTCATTTGCTACACATGGATCAAGGGTAGGGTTATTATTTATTACACCACAAGGGGATCTAATCCCTAAATCATTCAAAATCAACTTCTCTTGTATAAAAAACATGGTTGAGTATGAATCACTTGTTGGAGGACTTTGACAAGTAGTGCATTAGAACATATCTCATCTCCAAGTTTATGGTGATTCTTAGTTAATCAACAATTAGGTCACATATCATTTTTAGACCAAAGATGATAACATGGTCCCATATAAAGCCATGGTTGACACTCTTAAACAATAAATTTCCAATATTTAGTTTGAGCACATACCAAGGGCTAGTAACAAAACTATAGATGTCATGGATACTATTGGCTCTCTAATTCAACAAATAGATAAAGCTAGAGAGTATCAGTTCGTCATCGAGAATTTATTATCACCAACTCATGAACCTTTAACTATTGCCATGATTTATGATATTATTGGTCCTAATTCTATCTAGTACTTAGACCTTTATAACTACCTTCATGACCAAGTTCTACCACCTAACCTATATATAAAACAAACCAAAGCCTTTATTCATCATTCCACTCATTATAATCTACTTGGATCCAACCTTTACCATCATAGTTTTGATGGAACTCTACTTCATTATTTAAATTTGACAGAGTCTACACTAGTGTTAAGAGAAGTTCATGAAGGAGTATGTGGTGCTCATTCTATCAAGGTAGTCTTCTCTAAAAATTTATTGTGTACTAGTTATTATTAGCCCAAAATGGATGCATATGCCATAGCATATGTAAATGAGTGTGACAAATGTCAATGACATGCTAATCTGATTTATGCCCCAATAAAAACTCTTAAACCAATGTTGACACCATGGCCATTTTTTTACGTGGGGACTTGACCTCATTGGGAAGATCAATCCCACTTCATCTAATAGCCATAAACATATCCTCACCACCATAAAATATTTCACTAAGTGGGTTGAAGCTATACCCCTCACTTACGTGATTGGAAAGCAAATTTACAAATTCATTTTCAACTATCTCATTTGTTGATATGGTATCCCCTCTGAAATTATATCTGATAAGGGAGGATCATTCAAGAACAAAGATGTATAATAGATATGTATTGAATACAACATCACACAACATTTTTATATAGCATATCACCCCCATGGTAATGGCCAAGCTGAGGCATCCAATAAAACCATTGTCAATATTCTCAAAAAGATTCTCAATAATGCCAGTCATGATTGGCACTTGAAGATATTCCCTACCCTTTAGGCATACTATACCAATCAATATAATCCCATAGGATCCACTCCATACTCACTTGTTTATGGTCCTAAATCCATCCTTCCCATTGAGGTCAAATTTCATTTACTATGCATCTCTTTCAAGCATGTCTTGGATGATCATGACTATTGAGTAGCTCACTTAAAAGAGCTAGACCTACTTGATGAGAAATGCACATCCATGATCAACAATCTTCAAGCATATCAGAACCACCTCAAAGGCCACTATAATCGATGTTTTAAGTATAGAACATTTGAAATTGGTGATCTTGTTCTTAAAGTAAACTAAAATAATACCATCACTAAGAAGAAGCATAAAGGGAAATTCAAATGAAACTAGATAGGGCTTTTCATCATTACTACATATTATGGATCGAGAGCATATAGGCTCACCATGCCAAATAGAGATGAAATTCCTAAGCTAATGACTATTATTCATCTCAAGTGGTATTATACTTGAGCACTAAGGATTATTATCTATAAGGACCATTTTAGTTGTGCCATTTTATCACTATTATTCTTTATACAAATACCATCTTTATCCATCCTCTTCACTATATCCACTTTCTTCTTCTAACCTATCAGCCCAGTGTGTTCTAAATCCTAGCCTGTTTGACCTTGGTTTTTTCCATTTGTTACGCATTTTTAACATCAAGGTATCTAATCAGTTTCATTAATTGCTTCAAGTGCTTCAAATAGAGATTGTATTTTGGGACATTATGACATAAGTTTTAGTAGTTACATCCTTCATTTGTTAATCTTTTATTACCACCTATCTTACTAATAATTATAACCACCTTTATGCAAATTAGTACCATTGATCTATGCCATTATGTTCTATTTATAACCACCTATGGGTAAATTAGGGGCAACAATAAGCCTTGACATACTAACTTTCCACTTCCTATGTCATAATGTCTTTTTTACCAACTATACCTATTTATTTGAATTGAATGATACACTAGTCTAATTCCTCTATTGTAAGGGCAAAACTATAGTGACTTGGGGTCCTACTCTAGGACTATATAGGTAGTGCTTGATACTTGTTGAGGTCATCTTAGTCACTCTAAGACATGTTCTCACCATTTTGTGAGCAGCCTAAGCCACACTCTCACTATTTTGTGAGAAACCTAAGCCACACTCTCACCATTTTATGAGCAACCTAAGCCATGCTCTCATCATTTTATGAGTAACCTATGCCATACTCTCACCATTTTATGAGTAACCTAAGCCACACTCTCACCATTTTATGAGCAACCTTAGTTTACACACTCTTGTCATTTTGTGAGATTGAACCATTTAAGTGTCTCATCATTCTTGATCAAGTTGAGATACTTCAAAAAAATTCCAAAAACATTTGAAAAATCATCAGAAAAGAACAAAAATATTGACCACTTCTTTGCCTTAAATATTATGGGAACCCTTACTAAGTTATAAGAAAATCACTTGTCATTTAGTTTCCCCATCCTTTTTGCCCTTTTCTCTCATGCACTTATCATATAGTTTCCCCATCCTTTTTGGCCTTTTCTCTCATACACTTGCCATTTTTCAAGACCATTCCTCTTATTCTATCACATCCATTCTATTTGTTTTCCTTAGTTATCATATTCTTCCCATTCCTCGGGAGAACTACATTTGGCCTAAAGTTTTTTATTGGATGTTACATCTATGGAACTATGTAGGTAGCGTCCACTTACCTAGTGCATATGGAAACAACTCAACCACCCCCTTCCTTTTCTTCTATTCCACCATTTTGTTCATTTGTTCAGTTGTCACGTATTTTTTAGGGGTAATTTTTGCATGGTTTCTATTTGCATTATTTGTTTGTTTATGTCAGGGGATCTCTAGCTCTACCAATTAGAGCACAATTGATTACTTTCTTATATGCAATTAAACATGGAATTATACCAGAATGATAAATTAGCTAGAAACTTGAGACAACAAAGAATTTGAGAGACAATACACACTCTTGTATTAAATACTACTAGAAGAAAATACAATAAGGAAGATGCCACTTCTTCCTCCACCTCAAAGGCTTGCCACACCTCAAGACCTTCTTCCCTCTCTCTCTTGCTCAACACAACAACTCTAAAGCCTGAGTTATTATCCCTCCTTGAATGCTTCAGCGGATCTCCTTGACCTTACACCTGTAGATCTCCTTGACCTTGCTAGCTTTAATGCTTTTACTTGCATTAGAATAATTACAATACATGCTTTATGGGTCTTTAAATAAGATCCCATGCTTAAAAAAATAGAACTCTAGTTACAATAATTAGACACGCAGCTCGTGACTATAATTAGTCACTTGAAATGCAAACACTCACTTCACTTAACTGAGTGTTCGTCAATAACAGTTCCAAAAATACATAGGTGACTGACGCTGGTCCCTGCTAGTCTGGTGCTGCCGACGTCAGTCGACTCTCTGCCGTCACCGATCTCCTTCTCCATTTCATCTAACTGACGTTGGTCATACTGCCGACGCTGGTGGCTCTGGTTCTTTAGCATCCTTCCTTGTGTCTACAAACAGTTGAAGCTTTTAGCTCCACACCTTAACAATCTCCCATTTGGAGATAAACAACTACAACTTGTACCAGTACCTGTACACCATCTATTTTGTTCCTTAGGCTCTGTATCCCTCTTCAATGTCACTCTTGAAGACCAAACACCATGCAAACCTGTGATGCAATACCTGTATCTTATGCCACAAGAATTTTGATGCTCCCCAAATTCTCCATGACATACTTCTGAACCAACTCTACCCTTAGCTCAGAAAACTCCCTGTATATGAAACCCTATAATAAGTAACACAATACAGTAACAGGATAATGTAGCTAATATTATCCAACCTGGTAAAGATAAAATACAATGGTCAAACCTCCATTGTTCTGCAGCATAATCAAGACCATATACCATAGCCTTTTGTCTCATGTGTCCATCTACTCTCCTCTCTAAAATGGGAATCCATCCCTCTATCCAGTGCTTCCTTCCAGCTGACAACACTACCAACAAATACCTGTTTGGTTCTCCAAGGACTCACACTCCTCATCCATGCCAAGCTCCCACTATTTCTAGATTCTACCTGCATTGCTTCTTCCATCTTCCTAGTTCATGACTATCAATAAGCAATATAAAGAAGGTGAACAATGAATATGAGGTTCACATACCTTTCCTGACCTCCACATGGGTGTTTGAGACTTATTGATTCACCCAACATCTGTTCCAGTGACTGATCTAGGCCATCTCCCAATCTACTCCTGACCGATGTTGCTTCCCTGCACTGATCCTGACTACCGACATTGTTTCCCTGGCTGACGTCAGTGTCCCTCCTATTGATGTCAGTCTTTATGGCCAACGTCAGACTTATCCAATCCAGCCTACCGACCTTGTTGGTCGGCACATGACCGATGTCGGTATCTAGATGACTGACGTCGGTGCCAAGCTACTGACATCGGTGTCTGTGTGTTCCTGTAAGTGATGAAATTTTCATCTGTGAGCTCTTCTTAGATTGAACCTCTGTCCAAGCTGCCCTGCTTAGATTTATTCAGCCCCTGTGACTGATCTATGTCCTTCATCTCCTCCATAAACACCAAGGCTTCTTTATTCCTGTCAAAAGCATCAAATTTCCTCTTTTTATAATGAACTGTATCTGTGCTTTCCAAATTTGAACACATACCTTTTGAATCAAGAACTTCCATTCCCTTCCTATTCATGTGACCAAGCCTATTAGGCCACATCTTCGAATCTACACCAGAAGTAGAATCAGTAATACAAGTAGACAGATAAAGAGTATCTACTTTCTTACCTCTTGCTAGAATAAGTGCTCCCTTGGTAACCTTCCAAGAATCTGCTGTGAGGGTTATTGTGCATCCCTCATCTCCCAACCTTCTTATAGAAATTAGACTCTGCTTTAAAATTGGAACATGCATGACCTCTTTCAACACCCATGTGTTGTCAATCTGCAATCTCAGCTGCACTTTCCCTTTGCCAACAATCTGACAAGGCGTACCATCCCCTAAATAGATCACTCCAAAATCTCCTTGTTCATACTCATAGAACAAATCTCTGTTTGGGGATGCATGAAAAGATGAACCAGAATCTAAAATCCATGATCCTACCTGACTATCCCAAGAAAGTATGAGAGCATCCTAGATCACAATATTTGCATCCTTTGCTTCTTCAATACCTGCATGTTGATTCTCTTTATCTCTCAACCAACACTCCTTCTTTGTATGTCCTTTCTTTCCACAAAACCAGCAGGTAATACCTTTGGACTTAGATCTCCTTCCCAACCTTGATTTCCCTTACTCAACCTTCTCCCTTTGCCTTCCCCTGCTTTCTACACTTAGAGCATTCCCTGATGATTCACCTGTGCTTCTCCTGCATATTTCTTCATTCAAGATCACACTCACAACATCATCAACTTTTAAGATTTTAGAAGCAGATGCAGAATTACTTACTGCCATACCATACCATCCCAACTTTCAGGCAAAGAACATAAAATCAAGAGAGCCTTTACCTCATCATCAAAAACAATATTGACTGAAGCTAGTTGGTTTACCAAACCATGGAAATCACTGAGATGAGTATGTATCGATCCACCTTCCTGCATTTGCAAAGTAAATAGCTGCTTCATAAGATATACCTTATTAGAAGCCAAGGGCTTTTCGTATAAATTTGCCAAGGACTTTATCAACTCCTCCGTTGTCTTGCACTGTGATAAGCTGGAAATCACAGACGATGCAAGGCTCAACCTTATGAAACCGAGAGCCTTCCGATCAAGAATGTTCCATTCTTCATCCTTCATATCTATGGGCTTGCATGCAACCCCACCCAACGGTAAGTACAAATCCTTCTGATACAGATAGTCCTCAATCTGCATCCTCCAATGTTGATAATTCTTGCCGTTAAACTTCTCCATTCGTAGCCTACTTTCTTCTACCATTGCTAAACTCCCACTCAATCAAAAAACCCTGTGAATGACCTGTAATCAAAAACAATACCCTGCTTCCTACAAACCGTAACTCTGATACCACTTGTCAGGGGATCTCTAGCTCTACCAATTAGAGCACAATTGATTACTTTCTTATATGCAATTAAACATGGAATTATACCAGAATGATAAAGTAGCTAGAAACTTGAGACAACAAAGAATTTGAGAGACAATACACACTCTTGTATTAAATACTACTAGAAGAAAATACAATAAGGAAGATGCCACTTCTTCCTCCACCTCAAAGGCTTGCCACACCTCAAGACCTTCTTCCCTCTCTCTCTTGCTCAACACAACAACAGTAAAGCCTGAGTTATTATCCCTCCTTGAATGCTTCAGCGGATCTCCTTGACCTTACACCTGTGAATCTCCTTGACCTTGCTAGCTTCAATGCTTTTACTTGCATTAGAATAATTACAATACATGCCTTATGGGTCTTTAAATAAGATCCCATGCTTACAAAAATAGAACTCTAGTTACAATAATTAGACACGTAGCTCGTGACTATAATTAGTTGCTTGACATGTAAACACTCGCTTCACTTAACTGACTGTTTGTCAACAGCAGTTTTGAAAATACATAGGTGACTGAAGCCAGTCCCTGCTAGTCTGGTGCTGTCGACATCGGCCGACTCTCTGCCATCGTCGGTCTCCTTCTCCACTGCATCTAACTGATGTTGGTCATACTGCCGACGCCGGTGGCTTTGGTTCTTTAGCATCCTTCCTTGTGCCTGCAAACAGTTGAAGCTTTTAGCTCCACACCCTAATAGTTTGTCTACCTATTTATTTACTTTCATCACTATTGCATTGATTCAATTTATGTGTATTCATTGGGTGATTCTTTGTCCACACTTACACTTGAATCCATCCATATTCATACGTTTACATTGTCATCATGGTTTCTATCATTGGTGCATTGTTTTCTATTGAGTATTGGATTGTAGGAGCTAGTCCTTATGAATATTTTGGCCAAGTATTCATGATTTTGTACCATGATTCCTACTAACATGTGCTACAACAAACCTCAATTTTAATAAGTCTATTCAGTAATGGTTACATCTCTTTCACACCAACATCCTGATTCCATCCTAATCATATCATAAATAGAGTAATTAAACATGAAATAATTTTAATATTTATTAGTTTGGATGGGCATTTCCCTGCTATTAAGCTGTTTTAATTCATCATTACCCTCTATGTTAGGTTATCATCATCCTTAGCCATGTTTATCATGTTTTCCATAATCGAGGCCCAATGATTATATTTTTTTGTGGGCAAATCATTGCACACCATCCCACTTGAATTTTTCAATGATTATAACCACCTTTGGGAAAATCATTGTGTTATCATCAATTTAATTTTTTTTCCTATACAGGGGCATGTTATCTTGTTTATCTATCCTAGCTAGGGTAGCTCCATCTTCTTAATGATTATAACCACCTTTGGGAAAATCATTGTGTTATCATACCACATTACCACTATCGGGGCACAATGTTTATAACCACATTTGGGCAAACCATTGTACACTATCCCACTTGCATTCTCAATTATTTTGACTACTTTTTCAATATCATTATGTTTTCACCCCATCATCTTTCCTTTCTTTGGTCTCCTTGTTTTGATTCTTTCTTTTCAAGGGATAGTTTATCAAACTACTTGTGCCAATCATTCCCTCAAGGGGGCATCATATAGTTAGTTTATCATCATTGTAGTTGTAGGCATACAGGACCTTTTCATTCTTTGAGAAGACATTACTATGATTATAGCTTGCAATACCTTACCAAATAGGGGCAAACTATAGACACCTAAATCTAGCCACCAATAACCTCCAATTAGGCTTTTGACCAATTTCCTCCAAAATTCATAATTTGGCCTAAAAACACTAAAACATGATAAAAGATGTGAAATAGACATATTAAAGTACCAATTTGATCCAAGGTATCCCTAAATGGCATAATGAAATTTATGGGCAAGTTAACTTTGATCAAATTATTTCAAGTCAGAATGTTAGTTTTGCACCTAGGTGCTCTGGATTGCTTTTTCCTATCAAATATCTTGCACAAGACACATGAATTTATTATTTTTTGTTGGTAACATCCTAAATGGGAATATAGATCCAATGCATCTGACATCATCTTAAAATTCCAATATAGTCAAATTTTGGACCAATAACAAGGCATTCTGATCAATTTGAGTAATTTGTGCATAATGTGCTTAAACATGCTTAAGAGATAATTAATCCAAATCAAGGACTAATTAATAATCCTATGTAAACTTGTTGAAAACTTATTTTTGGAAATGGATATTGAATATCTGCATCATCAAGTGACCTCATTTCTTGGGAAGACATCCCTAGGCCATAAATGCCACAAATATCAGGATTCATGCCTTACATGCCTCATCAATGCCTTCTATGATGCATTCCATCCCCCTTAATAACCCCTTCTTCCAATGTCATGATGAGGATAATTATAAACTTAATTACAAAAAATAAATTAATCCTCAACCACACATCTCAATCTTAGGATGGATGGTTTAGGTTTATTTTAGACATTTGTAAAAATCTATAAATAGGAGGCCTTACCACATCATTTCTAAGACTTGAGAATGCAAAGTTATAATTCAAGATTGGTTCTAAAAACTTGATGAAATTAGTGTTACCATTCCAAGTTTATTCCAAGCCAAGCTAAGCCACAAGCCATAGGTGCCAAGGAGAGATGGAGATAGCCAAGCTTCCATTGCTAAGGACTTCATGAGCACAAAATTGAGCAAGCCACTACTACAAAGGCATTTGGAGCATCCAAGGAAGGTGAAGGAATTATTGTATTTTATTCCTTACATTTTAGTTGTGTTTATCATTTGTTTTTGTTAACTAAGCTCTCCCTAGTGTTTAGGCCTATAGATGTTATGATATTAGTGTGTTTCTTTCATTTTGTAACTAACACCATACTAACCATCCTCTCTTGAGTCAAACTCCTATATTACACTTTACATTTTTATAACAATCAACTGATTTATCGTTATATAACCATGATTCATCACCTTTTCCTATTCTTGACTAGAGGATGGTATAAATATGATAGGTCTTGGACTATTCATTTTACCTTTGCCCTTTTCTTTCCATCCCAAATGAATTGGTTTAGCTCTATCTCTTCCAAAAGACTTGGGGATCTATGGAAGGTTTACAATGTGAAAGATGTAATGGGTCAAATACTCTCCATGTTTATTAGCCAAGATGGTTTAATGATTATATATTTTAGGAGTCATCATATGAGAAAGTGAATCAAGGGTATTAATATCAATGTAATTATCCTTTGGTAAATCAAGGAGTATTAACTTTCCATTATATTGCTTGGAAACTAGATTCATGCTAAAATGATAGTTTTAGCTCTTGAACTCAGCATTTACATGTTTGCAATGTTTGTATGGATTAAAATCTCCTAGTATATAAAATTTCATTCTTGAATGGGAGAACTTGATACATTGGTGCAACATCGATGGGACTGCATTAATTTTATGTCACCAAGGTCTACATAAAAGCATATTGTATGACAAATTGATATCTAGCATGTGGCAAAGTTTATCATGGGTTAAGGGTCTAAAGATAATTGGAAAATAATGGTGCATTGTGATTCTCATCATTCATTATTTTAGGCTTTAATGGTTATTGTTTTTACTTGGAGATCTGATGTTGTGTACCTGAGAAGCTTGATGAGCTTTATAAACACTATGTCTAGGCTGATCCATTGTCTATAAGGATATGTTTCACTTTTTTTCACTTTATGCAAACTTTGATGTACTATGTATTATTATGCAATGGGTGAAGGGATTAAATATCAATTTGGTTGATATTAAATTAGTTTTTTCCACTATATGCAAACTTTGATGTATTATGCATTATTATGCAATGAGTGAAGGGATTACATATCAGTTATTGGGTTGGAGCTAGGTGTCCAACCAAATATTGAAGTTTGTTAGGGGTTATGTCACTTGAGACTATGGATTGGCTAAGGAACTCATTTAAGATATTTTTTTGGATTATTGACATATATAACAAATATAAAATGGAGACTTGTCTTAAATAATTGTAAATGGTTTGTTCTAAGGTAGAACAACTGGTTGGATTATGGGAAAAGTGTTAGTTAGCTATGGGTCTAGGATGGTAATTTTTTATCACCAAGTTATGATTATACAATGAGGTTGTGATTCAAGACCATGGTTACTAAAAAATGATGGTGATGGTGGGGGACTATATTAGACAGGTCTCAGTTACTAGTGTAGTTGTAAATGGTCTTAAGTCAAGGATGATTTATTGGTATTGGGTCAAAAATTAGTAATCCCTAATTGTTAGTATGCCTGTATGTAGTCCCAGTTCAAGGTAAAATCACTAGTGTGAGTTAATTGATTAGAATTATTTAGCAAAGGTATTAATTTAGTTGTATTCATTTTTGGATTGATGGAGATGGTGGAAATGTGACCTCTTGTAATATGGTCTACAATCCTATTGTAATCATGTGCAACTACATGGTAAGTCTATTAGTTATTTTCATTCTGACCTTGCTCCCATCCATTAGGGTGATGTTGTTAGTTTTGTTTTTTCTGATTATGTTGATTTTGTTAGTTTAACCTTGGTTATTGATACTATTGTTTTTTTATTTTTGTTAAAAATATTGTCATTGATGTCAAAGGTCTAGCATTATTGGTGATAAAGGCCCCATTAAATTTAATTTTATTTGTAATTGATATATCTTGGATAATGTGAGTTAGTATTTATTTAATATTAATGAATATATTTTTGGTTGCATATAAGACAAAAGAAGGGCCCCTAGAGAAGTCAAAGAGCCATGGGGTAAAGACAAAAGAAGTATGGGACACATTTTCCCATGAAGAGTCATCTTGGGGAATTCCAAGAGTAACCAATTGAAGATAAAAGAGGAAGGGCACAATTTCTCATGAAGAGACACTTTCAGGAATATGAAAAGTCACCAAGATAAGGACAAAAGAGGGAAGGACGTTTTTAATCATGAAGGGTCACCACATGAATTTTCAAAGGCAAGGATATGAAGGTTCATACAAGTTTGACACCATTTTCCATGGGGATTGAAGGGTCACAAAGGGGAAAGGCCAAAGGTCATTTGGAAAGCTATATATAAAGGCTTGAGAAGCCATTTATAAAATGAGATAAACAAGTTGATTTGATATTGTAATATCTAGCTTAGAAGAGCAAAGGTGAGAGAGAGGAAAGAGATGTTGCAATGAACTTTCATTTGTTGAGATAACAACTTTGAGAGATAGGTGTGTGGTATACAAAAAGGGGTTGGTACTCCTATGGGTTGGTGCTCAAAAATTGTTGCTAGGTTGGTGCTTGACAAAGGGATTGGTGCTCTTATGGGTTGGTTCTCATGAATTGTTGTTGGGTTGGTGCTCAACAAAGGGGTTGGTGCTCCTGTGGGTTGGTGCTTATGAATAGTTGTTGGGTTGGTGCTCAGCAAAGGGGTTGGTGCTCCTGCAAGTTGGTACTTGTGAATATTGTTTGGGTTAGTGCTCATTCATATACTTGAGATTGTTTTCCATGTTTTTTCCCACATTGGGTCCCATGTTATATTTGGTGTCTCTCTATCTTGTGTGGTGTTTATTGTTTTAGTTTTATTGCATATCTTGAATGTTTGATTAAGTGTAATTTAATTAAGGGAAAGTTTTATAAGATATATGATATACTAATTAACCCCCCCCCTCTTAGTATATTCCATGCTTAATAATTGGTATTAGAGAAAGTTCCTTTTTGAAAAGTTTTACAAGTTGAAGGTAGATTGGGAAAGCATGATGGCTGGGTCATGAGAAGGATTTTCTACAAATAAGGCACCTTTATTTGATGGGATGAATTATGCTTTTTGGAGCATGAGAATGAAGGTTTATTTGATGGCCCTTGGATTTGACATATGGAAAGCAGTGGTGGAGGAATATGAAGAGCCATAGACATGTGTAATTACTCCAACAGAAAAGAAGGCAAGTGAATGTAATGCTAAAGCTTTATATGTTATTTTATGTGATTTTTGTGAATCTAAATCTGTTAGAGTTATGAAATGTAAATATGTACATGAAACTTGGGTAAAACTTAAGAATATTTACAAAGGTGATGGAAAGTTTCAACAAGCTAAGCTTCAGACTTTTAGAAGGTAGGTTGAAAGTTTGAAGATGGAAGAAGAAGATATAACAAGTTATCTCTTGCAAGTTGATCAAATCATAAATTAGATTCAACGTCTTGGAGAAACATTGGAAGAGTCACTGGTGGTACAAAAGGTTTTGAGATCTCTACCAATGAGATATGATGCAAAGGTTTCAGTAATCGAGGAGATGAAGAATTTATCCAAGCTAAAGATGGTTGAGCTTCATGGTATACTCACAGCATATGGGATGTAGATAGAACAAGATAAACCCTCAAAGAGATAAGTGAATTTCAAGACATCAAATAAAGAGAAAGCTAAGATTCAAGAATCGAGTGATAGTTCCTGTGATGATGAAGATGACAATCGAGCACTTTTCATTCACAAGCTGAAAAGAAGAATAGGTAAATATCAAGGAAAATTACTTTTCAAATATTTTAATTGTGGAAAGATTGGATATTTTTTAGCTAGATGCCCAAATAAGGGTAATGATGATGAAGAAGAAAAGCCTACATACAAGAAGAATTTCAAAGGCAAATCTAAGAAGGGATTTGAGAAGTAGAGCCTATATTATAAGGATCCTAGCTTAGTCAAAGATAGTGGAGTTAGCAATTCAGAAAAAGAGATTCTATTCATGGCCATACATGAAGATGATCAAGAAGAAGAGGAAGCTGAAGTGAATATGGAAGGAGAGCTCATTTGTTCCTTAGAAGAGTTAGAAGTTGTTTAGAAGAATAATCAAATATTAAAGTGCTAGATCAAGAAAAATGAACAAAAGTCAAAGGAAATGATTGAATATCTGCAAGCACACTTTGAAGAAGCCAAGAAGAATGAATAAGATCTCACAGCACGGTTGGAAATAGAAAGAAAAGAATGTCAAAGTTTTGTTATTAAAATTTCCTCTTTAAAAGAAGATATTGAGAAAGCAGTCAATGATAAAGTAATTAGTGATTCAAAATTTGAGAATAGCACTAACATGATGAATAAGATATTGGAAAGTCAAAAAGTAAATTCAGATAAGACAGGGATCATATTTGAAAAGAAAAAGAGCTATGATGAAGCTCTTACAAAAGAGGAAACAAAAAGGGGAGAAATGAAGAATATAGAGGACATTTCAAATAGAGAAGGTGGGAAGGAATAAAGCTACAAAAGGCAATCAGGTCAGAGATATATAATCATGTCTTATTTTTATGGCTATTGTTTTTATTGTAATGGATATGGTCATAAGAAATTAGAATGTAGAAAAAGAGCTAACAATTTTGGAAATAAGGAGAAGGAAAGTCAAGTAGAGTCAAGCAGAAGCCACAACTCTTTTTCTCCTCTATCAAGCTTTGATGAAGAGACCATAGTATGCTATAAGTGCAACAACTTCAAACACATAGCTCAGTATTATAGAAGCATGTTTGAGTCAGTCAAGAAGGATCAGAGTTTCAAAGCTCCATTCATCAAGAAGAATTTTTAGACATGTTCATGGTAGAAGAAACAACCTAAAAATTCTATGGTGGTTTAGAAAGCCCTGCATGTAAGAGGTAAACATCAGCCATGGTTAATTGATAGCGGATGTTCGAGGCATATGATAGGAGATAAAAGTAAGTTCATTACTCTAAAGAAGATCAATGGTGGTATAGTGAGATTCAAAGATAAAACCACTACCAAGATAGCCAAAAAAGGTACTTTGAGTTTGGATTATGGTAGTACTAAGACTAAGAATGTTTTATATGTAAAAGGTCTTAAGCATAATCTATTAAGTGTTAGTCAAATATGTGATCAAGGATACACATTAAGATTTCATGAAGGTTGTGTGATTAGATGAAAAGATTCAAATGAGTTGATTGTAGATGCTCAAAAGACAGGGAATAATGTATATCTATTGTCAGATATCTTCTTAAAGGCATGATCAAAGGACACATTCAAAGATCTATGAGAGGAGTTGGGAGTAATTTCTATTACTTCCTACCATTGATGTTCAGCATTAGTTGAGGGGGAGCTAAGTGTAATCTCCAAGTAGGCCCTTTGCCATTGATGTCAAAGGGGGAGAATAATATGTACATGTACAGGGATAGGGAATAGGTATAGGTTGCTACAGTAAGGGGGAGTTATTGTATGTTTTCAGATGATAGTATGTATAGGTGACAGGATGTGTCAATTTCAAGATTGAGGTTGCCATCAATGACAAAGGGGGAGTTTATTAGAAATATTTTCATTGATGTCAAAGGTCTAGCATTATTGGTGATAAAGGCCCCATTGCATTTAATGTTATTTTTAATTGATACATCTTGGCTAACGTGAGTTAATATTTATTTAATATTAATGAATATATTTTTGATTTCATATGAGATAAAAAAAGGGCCCATGGAGAAGTCAAAGAGCCATGGAGTAAAGATAAAAGAAGGATGGGATGCATTTTCCCATGAAGAGTCATCTTGGAGAATTCTAAGAGTCACCAAGTGAAGACAAAAGAGGAAGGGTACAATTTCTCATGAAGGGACACTTTTAGGAATATGAAAAGTCACCAAGATAAGGACAAAAGAGGGAAGGATGTTTTTGATCATGAAGGGTCACCACATGAATTTTCAAAGGCAAGGATATGAAGGGTCATACAAGTTTGGCACCATTTTCCATGAGGATTGAAGGGTCACAAAGGGGGAAGGCCAAAGGTCATTTGGAAAGCTATAAATAAAGGCTTGAAAAGCCATTTATAAAATGAGATAAACAAGTTAATTTTATATTGTAATATCTAGCTTAGAAGAACAATTGTGAGAGATGAATATGATTTGTATTTGTTATATCTATCTTAGAAGAGCAAAGGTGAGAGAGAGGAAAGAGATGTTGTATTGAACTATCACTTGTTGAGATAGCAACATTGACAGATAGGTGTGTGGTATATAAAAAGGGGTTGGTGCTCCTATGGGTTGGTGCTAAAAAATTATTGTTGGGTTGGTGCTCGACCAAGGGGTTAGTGCTTATGTGGGTTGGTGCTCATGAATTGTTGTTGGGTTGGTGCTTGGCAAAGGGGTTCATGCTCCTATGGGTTGGTGCTCATGAATAGTTACTGGGTTGGTGCTCAGCAAAGGGGTTAGTGCTCTTGCAAGTTGGTGCTTTCAAATATTGTTTGGGTTGGTGCTCATTCATATACTTGAGATTGTTCTTCATGGTTTTTCCCACATTGGGTTTCCACGTTATATCTAGTGTCTCTCTCTATCTTGTGTGGTGTTTATTATTTTAGTAATTTTGCATATCTTGAATGTTTGATTAAGTGGAATTTGATTAAGGGAAATTTTTATAAGATATATGATATACTGATTCACCCCCCTCTCAATATATCCCATGCTTAAAAATATTATGCTAGCCATTGTTGTTGTTTCTACTATGGTTGGTTATTATATTATGGAAAGGGGTTTTGGTAGATTCCAAGGCTCTGATTGGAAGTGGAAGCACCACCATCCAATGTTATATCCCTATTATCTAACATATTTTGAATCAAATTTTTTATTTGCACACAATGTCAAAAATTATTTCTATTAACCCAATGATATTCACATAATTCATCTTGCTAATACCAATCAAGATAAAGAATGCCCTCAAGATAATGTTTCGATACAAGCTAGCTAATCAGGTTAGTGGTGGTGAGATTATGAAATATAGATTCAATAGGTTCTTTAGGGTCACTAAAAATGTGATAAGTATGAATTATTCTCCTTGGAGGAGGTGTTTGTAATGGCAAAGGTTGTTGCATTTATTGTGTGAGCTTGAGATGTTGTACTTACTACATTTACTAAAAAGGTTTTGGGTTAAGGGTAAATTATATATTCTTCATGGGCTAAGAATATGATGGTTGTATTATCTAGACATGTCAAAATTCATTTATTTCATTTCCCAATCCATTCTTGTTATGATTGAAAGGCTTGGGGTTTTCATAGTTATTGGCCTATGCTGGTTGCGATGCTTACATTTATACTTAGTTTTGGTTTTGGTTTTGGTTTTTGGTTTTTGCTATTTCCTTCATTGGTAGCTTGATTTTAATTTAAAAAAGTAATATTGATGATCCCTTTATTGATAAGGGATCACTCGATCAACAAATCTTTGTCAATGATCTCTTTAAAATTATGTGCACACTATAGTTTTAGATGATAGGATATCCCACTGGGAAAATTTTTGGTAAACACAACGGCCAATTATTTTTCTTGTAAACTATGGGTGAATCAGCTTGTAAGGGCTCTCCATCACTATAGATAAATTAAAAAACTTTCACTAATCTTTTACTTAGATTGTATTAAGTCAAATAACAAAATCTCATTCTCGATATTTTATGAAAATTGTTGTATAAATTTGTTAGAAATATCATCAAAATTTGATACTTAATTCTTAGGAAACATCAAAAGCCACTCCAAAGCTTGTCCTATTAGACTCCTTGGAAATAGTAGTAATAGTTATATGTCACTAAATTCCACTAGCTAGCACACAATAAAGAATTCCATCAAATGAGCCTTTTGGTCACCTTTCCCCTTGTATTTGTCAAACTTTAGTGGTTCTTATCCTATAAAAATTGGTATCTATAGGTAATCCATGTTAAAATGATAAGAACACACATCATCCAACTTGAAATTTTTGGTTTATTTCTCAACTTGGATGGAAGTAAGGGCATCCTTCATTTATTGTAATTCTTGGTTTAGAAAACTAGAAGGAACATTGGTTTGAGGTGGAGATTGGGTGGTCATAAGTGGAACAGTTTGACCATGATATAGTGGAGGTATAATTTGCTTGAGTATGTTAGATTGGCTAAGGAATGGACTAGGAATATGTATGTGTAGATTAAGGTATGATTTTTTAAATTTCCCTTACAGTTACATGATATTCTAGTTGGGGATGGGTATGTAGGCTTGATTTTATGGATTTTGAGGTTGGGTTGGAGGAATATGGTCATACTATGCCTATTGAGGTTGAATAGGGACATTTTTATAACTAATCATACCTTGCTAATGAGGGGGGACTTATGAACCAAGACCCTATCTTTGAACTTGTGGCATGTTCTACATGAAAGGAAAAGGTTTCCTAATAGGTATTTGAGTAATATTAGAACCTATTTGTTGTAGGAACATTGATTGGGAAGAGGATGCATGTTGGATAATTGACATCTATCATTGACAAATATTTGTATATTACTGGTTAGACATCATTTGGTTTTGATTTGGCATATTAGTCTATGATGAAATAGGTATGTTCACTACTACCCAATGAGATAGAACATTGGTTTCCCCTATTGAGAAGGTAATATGTTCTACATTTGCTACATTGGTTGATTGGATGATGCCTATTTTTGTGGAATATTTCTCATCACCTATTGTGGAGGAGTAAGATTTATCACATTCTACTATGGAATATCACTAGTTATTAGCTAATTACAGAATCCTATTGGTTGAGTGCTTGAAGAAGTAACTGGTTGAGGATTAATGGTAGTATTTTTAGATTGGGATGTAGAAACACTTACTCCCTAAATTTGAGAACCACTTATGGTGTAAACTAAAGGCACATTTGTTTATATAGTAGTTATTTGTGCACTTACACCACTTTGGTTTAGATTGGACATTACTTGTGCCTTGTCCACTAATTTTTTCTCAATATTCTACATAGAATTAGAAGACACTTCTTAGATGGTTGGGGTATGGAACATGTTTTCAACCAAAGTGTTTTGTTTAAATTGGTCTAAACCCTAGTTTTATTGACCATTCAATTCTATTAAAATTCCTATTGAATGAGCTACATCAGTAAGAGGTTTATTTGACATGGTCATGTCATTACAATTATATGTTAGGTTGAAATAAGTTTGGTATGTTGTCTACATCTATAGAAAGTGATCCTCTATGAGTCCTTTTATTTTGACAATAATATGAGGTTCTTGATATGTCATTGGGACTAGAGCTAGAGGGTCACTAGAAGAAGCCTATTGACTATATAATATGTTGTGAGACATTATTACTAGACTTGACAAATTCTCATGGGAGAAGTCTACTAGAAAATTACCCCTTACTTCAATAGATGTGACCAAAATCTCATCCTTATTTTCCAATAAGTGATACCCAAATAGATAAGCATCATACATTGATGGTGTAGTAACATAGTACAATTGTTAAGGAAATGGATCTTTAATTTTAGGTACCATAACTAAGTATTACTCTATTTGTTCTTAATCTTATTCTAAGTATAAAAGCATGCTAATAAAATTGTGAGCCAATGGGTCTTGGTTTTGTGCCCCTATTTGAGTATTAAAAGATGGATAAGGATCCGTATCATAAATAACATCATCTACATAGGGGTCTTGAGCCATTTCTTCTTAAGTGACTCCATTACTAAGCCCTAGATTGTACATGATGCCACTACGAGTGTAGGAAGACATGTTTGGATACATAGTAAATGATTTAATAGCAAAAAAAATAGAGTTATACAAAATCTTTAAAAAATCAATGTCTAAAATAGTAAAAGTATCACACTTGGTTTAAATTAGTCAAAAGGATGGATATGTATATCCAAAAAGATGTATGTAATGACTTATGACAAAAAAAGATAACATCAACTGTATAATGTTACACATCTCACACAAAAAGGTTAAGTAGATGGACAGTAAATAAAAATACCAAATTATAGTATCAAAGTGTTTCAAACAAGTATAATCTAGGAAAGACAAAGGTTGATATTGTGAACTAGGAATTTGACTAAGAAGAGGAGATTAGTATCATGTTAGTGAATGAAACCAAATTAAAACCACACTAAACTAGAATCTTCATGCCTAGTTACTAGGGTGAGCTTAGTAAAAAAATGGAAAAACCAGCTAAAAATTAAGGGAAAAAAATAATTCATTCACCTTCCTTGGATTCTCTAAATGCCTTTGTAGTAGTGGCTTGCTTAGTTTTGTGCTCATGAAGTCCTTGGAAATGGAAGTTTGGATACATCCATCTCTTCTTAGCACCTTTAGATTTAGCTTGGATTGGAATTAATTTGGCATGGTAACACTAGTTTGGATGAAGCTTTTGTAATCAATATTACATTATAACTTTGCACAAATTAAGCTTGAAAATGACGTTCATGGCCTCTCTATTTATAGATTTTAAAGACTGACCAGAATCAACCATGACTGTCCATCTCAAGATTGAGATATGTGGTCATGGATTAATTGAATTATGCAATTAAAATCCATAATTATCCTCATAATAAATTTAGAATAAGGGACATTAAAGAGGCATGGGAGATATATAATCTTGATATTTATGGAATTTATGGCCCAGGGATGTCTTCCCAAGAAATGAGGTCACTTCATGATGTAGATAATCAATATTCATTTATAAAAACAAGTTTTAAATAAGTTTATATGTAATTATTAATTAGGCCTTTATTTGGATTAATTATCTCTTAAGCATGATTAAGCACTTTGTGTACAAATTACTCAAATTGATTAGAATACCTTGTTATTGGTCTAAAATTTAACTGGATTAGAATTGGAAGTCAATGTTAGATGCATTGGATCCATTATTACATTTAGGATGTTTCCAACACCAAATATTAAAGACTCACATCTCATACAATAAATTTTATAGAAAAGAGCAATCTAAAGCACTTAGGTGCAAAATTGGCACTTTGACTCAAAATGATCTAATCAAATTTAGCTATCCCATAGATTGTATTACCTCATTTAGTGATACCTTGGCCAAAATTAGCACTTTAATATGTCAATTTAAACTCATTTAATGTGTTTTAGTTTTTCTAGGCCAAATTGTGCACTTTGGTGTAAATTGGTCAAAAGCCTGGTTAGAGGTCATTGGTGGCCAATTTTAGGTGTCTACAGTTTACCCCTATCTAACAAGGCATTGCAAGATACAATAATAGTAACATATTTTAAAAGAATGAAAAGGTCCTATATGCCTACAAATTAAATGATGATACACTAATTGTATGATGGTTTTCCCCCTTAAGGGAATAGTTGGCACAAGTAAATTGGCAAATGGTCCCTTGAGAAGAAATAAGTGAAATGAGGGGACTAAAGAAAGGAAAGATGATGGGGTGAAAACATAATGATATTGAAAAAGTAGTCAAAATCATTGATAATGTAAGTGGGATGGTGTACAATGGTTTTCCCAAAGGTGGATATAAGCATTGTACCCTGATAGTGGCAACGTGGTATGATAACATAATGATTTGCCCAAAGGTGGTTATAATCATTGAAAAGATGGAGCTACTCTAGTTAGGATAGATAAACAAGATAATAATTGGTCATTACCTTGAGGGTAATATGCTATAAAAAAATGTTGTGTGATGTTATATTTGGTATATATCTAGTCTACATCCTTGTTCTTGAATGATCTTCCATTATCATATATAATGTTAGAGATGATACAGTAGTAGAAAATGAGATGGTTGAAGATGAATTTATAAGTTTGCTTTTTGGTCACATAAGTGAGGGGTATAGCTTCAACCCACTTAGTGAAATACTCAGTGGTAGTAAGGATATGTTCATCACCATTGGATGAAGTAGGGTTGATCTTCCCAATGAGGTCACATCCCCATGTAGTAAATAGACATGGTGTCAACATTAGTTTTAGAGTTTTGGCTAGGGCATGAATCAGATTAGCATGTCATTGACATTTGTCACACTTATTTACATATGTGGTTGTATTTGTGTCCATCATGGGTCAATAATAACTAGTATGTAAGAGATTTTTGGATAGGACTTCCCCGCTAGAATGAGATCCACATACTCCTTCATGAACTTCTCTTAATGTTAGTGTAGACTCTGCCAAAGTTAAATAATGAAGGAGAGTTACATCAAAACTATGGTGGTAAAGGGTGGATCTAAGTAGAGTATAACAAGTGGAATGATGAATAGAGGTGTTGGTTTGTTTGAAGATAGGTTAGGTGGTAAAACTTGGTCATGAAGGTAGTTGTAAAAGTCTGAGTACTAGATAGAATAAGGAATAACAATATCATAAATCATTGTAATGATTGAAGGGTCATGAGCTGGTGTGAATAAATTCTCAAAGAGATGATAGTAGCCATGGCATATATAGTTATATTACTAGCCCTTGATATATGCTCAAATTGGATATTTATAATTTATTGTTTTAGGGTATCAACCATAGCCTTATATGAAATGAACTTGTCATCTTTGGTCTAAAAAATGGTCTATGACCTAATTGATGATTAATTGAGAATCACCATGAACCTTTAGATGAGATATATTCCTTTGCACTTCATATTAAAGTCTTGTGATAAGTTCTTCATACTCAGCCATGTTGTTTGTATAAGTAAAGCTGCCTCTGAATGATTTAGTGATTAGATCCCCCTATGGCAAAATAAATAAGAGGCCTACCCCTAATCCATGCGTAGTAAATGAATCATCAAAATATAACTTCTAGTGGTAATCTTAAAGAGATGTGTCAATGGTGATCATTATGGATTCATTATGGAAATGAAATTTGAGTGTCTTTGTGTCTACAAGAAGTGATTTAACAAGTTGATCTGCAAGAACTTATCCCTTTATTTCCTTCTGATTGACATACTCTATGTCAAAATCACTAATAAGCATGATACATTTAGACATTCTACCTTGTCAAGCTATCTTAGATAGTAGATACTTGAGTGGATCTAATTTTAAAATGATCATGGTCCTATTATTCAACATGTAATGGTGCAATTTTCGAGCTACAAAGATCATAGCCAGATAAACTTTTTCAATAGGCGCATAGTTATGTTCATATGTGACCAAGGTGTAGCTTAAGTAGTATATGGCATGATCTTTTTCATTGTCATCATTTTGAGCCAAGAGTGGCCCTAGAACATTGCTGATAGTGAATAGGTATAAAAAGAATGGCTTTCCTAATATAAGAGGTAATAAAATAGGTGGATTAGCTAAATAGTCCTTGAGTTATTGAAAAGTTGTTTGGCAGTGATCACCCTAGTGAAATTCAAATCCCTTCTTTAGAAGATGTGTAAATGGATGACAGTTATCTACTAACTGAGAGATGAAGTGTCAGATTGATTTGATCTTACCTTTAAAACTATGGAGTTTCTTCAAATTAGTTGGTGGTGGCATCTCAATTATAGCATAGACTTTAGCCATATCAAATTCAATACCTCTACGAGACATGATGAAGCTAAGTAATTTTCCTAAGTCTATACCAAACACACATTTTTTTGGGTTAAGTCTAGATTTTTACTCTCATAATCTTTCAAATATCTTATGTAGCATTGTTAGATGGTTGACACTAGTTTTGGATTTTCTTAATATGTCATCGACATAGTCTTTAGAAATATCATGCATCATATCATGGAATATGATAGGCATTGCCCTTTAATATGTAAATCTACTATTCTTAATACCAAATGAAATTACCTGATCATAAAATGTTCCCCATGTAGTGGTGAATGCTATTTTATGTTTGTTTTCTAGTGTTATTTTGATTTGGTTGTATCCTAAAAATCCATCCATGAGTGAAATCATTTCATAACCTACCATGAAGTCAATGATCATGTCAATATTAGGTAATGTAAATTCATCCTTAGGATACACTTTATTTATGTCTAAAAAATTATTAAATATTCTAATTCTTTCAAGCTTTTTACTAATAGTTACAACATTAGATATCCATTCTGAATAGTCAATAGACTGGATACATCCTACTTCTAAGATTTTTCTAACTCTTTATTTACCAAGACAACAATGTGAGGATGCATCATATGTATCTTTTGTTTCACCATTTTGGAATCAAGATTGACCACAAGGTGGTGTACAACCAAGGCAGGGTCTAAACTTGGCATGCCAGAATAAGCCCATACAAAGATATCGACAAATTCTCTCAATAGAGCTATAAATACTTCACGTTATTCTTTAGTGAAGGATTCACCTAATTTTATCCATTTTGGGTTTGATGGAGTTTTGATGTTTACCTCTATTATATCTTTGACTACAAGGTTTGAACCATCTTCTAGGATAGTAGGAAAAAAATTGAACTATTAGACTATATTAGGGTCCTTTGTTAAGACTTGCTCTTCAACGTCTCCTAGGCATGATGAATCTGAGTCCCCTAATGGGAGATCTAGCCATATGACAAAAACAGTTGGAAATTCTTGAATAATTCAATCAAATACCTATTTTTGTGCAAAATTAAACTCAGATCCATAAGCAAGTTCATCATTGGTGGTCTCCTGGTCTAAATTCAAAGAAGAATAAACACCCCTATCTAATGGTGTATAAAATATGTTTTCACCACTAGACTAGCCTTTATCTTTACTTTATCCATGGTCGAAAATAAACTTAAAGAGGTTTTCACTTTGGGACCTTAATGTTTTACTTATTTGGTTTTGGCTAAGGTTGTTTACCCATTCTCCAAAATAGGCTTGATGATCCAATGTGATTGAGAATCCTAATTGGTGATCTCCCAATGGAACATTATCTCTAAGGCCTAAAAATTCAAAAATGCCTCATCATTCTAAAACTCATGAATCGGCAAAGTGGATTCTTGTTGGTCCCAATCTATCAGTTGGGGCTAGTATAATGGTAATGAGCTATGATGAATGACTGGGGTAAGGGTACAAATATTTTACCATTAAAGTGGTAGATGGATATGGTCCTAAGATGGTAATATTTTACCATTTAGTTGTTATTGCATAATCAATATTAGATAGCAGACCATTATTGCTAACAAGTGTTGGGAATGGTGTGGGACCAAATAAGACAAGTCTTGGTTGTCAGTGCACTTGTATGTGGTCACATGGTAAGGATGAATTATTGATATAAGGTCTAAAAGGGGATGTCCTAGTTTGTTAGTTTACCTATATGCACTCTTAGGTCAAAGAAGGATTATCCATGTAATTTGGCTAAATGTTATTATTTAACAATGGTCTAGGCTGATTAGTGCTTGGTCTAAGATTAATGGAGATGGTATTAACACTACCCCCTACAATATGATCTACAACCCTATTATAGTCATGTGTAACTGCATGGTAGGTTTTTTAGTTATTACTATTTTAACCTTGGTTTTGTCCATTATTTTATCATTATGGGTTTTGTTATTGATTTTTCTAATTCTACTAGTTCAGCCTTTGATTTTGATACTATTGATTTTGATGTTTTGCAAGTCATTGTTGTTGATTATTCTATTACTGCTGATTGTTATGTCAAAGAAAGGGGTTTTGATAAATCCCAAGAGTTTGATTGGAAGTGGAAGCACCATTATTCAATGTTATCTTCCCATTCTCCAACATATTCTCAATTAAATGCTTAATTTAGACACATCTTCAGAGATTATGCTTTTTGACCCAATGATATTCAAAAGATTCATTTTCATGGCACCAATTATGATAAAGAATGCCTTATAGATAATGATTTGGTATAGGTCAACTAATCAGATTAGTGGTAGTAAGCTTGTAAAATATAGACTCAATAGGTTCTCTTAGGTCATTAAAGAGATGATGTGCAGGCATGGTTCTCCTTAGAAGAGGGGTTTAGAATAGTAAAGGTTGTTGTATTTGTTGCATAAGTCTTGATTATTGTGCTTGTGACATTGGTTGGAGAGGTTTTTGATTAGGAGTAAGCTAAAAAGGTTGTGTAGATGATATTTTCACTATTTAGACATGATGTGATTAGGTTACTCCATTTCTGACAACATTCCTATTACAATTGAATTGTTATGATTTTTCTTGGTTATTGGCCTGTGTCAGTTGTGATGCTTGCACTTGAATGAAATGTTGATTTTAGCCATTTCCTTAATTGGTACCTTGATTTTGATTACTGTAAATAATCTTGATGACTCCTTTATTGATGACCGCTCACTCGATTAACAAACCTTTATCAATGATCTCCATGAAAGTATGTGCACATTATAGTTCTAGACGATAAGTTATCTCACTCTAAAATTTGTTAGTAAACACAGTGGCTAATTGTTTATCTAGTAAACTAAGGGTGAAATGGCTTGTAAGGGCTCTCCATCACTATAGATAAATTGTAAAACTCTCACCGGTTTTTTGCTTTGTTTGTGTTAACTAATGAAATCTCATGTTTAAGATTATAAGAAAAGTGTTGCACAAAATTATCAAAAAAATCATCAAAATATGTTATTAAATTCTTGGAAAACTTTAAAAACCACTCCAAGGCTTTTCCAACCAAGATTTTTGGAGTATATATCACTATATGCTACTAGTTGACATGTGATAAAGAACTCAATTAAATGGTCCTTAGGGTCACCTTTCCCTTTATATTTTTTGAATTTTAGTGGTTCATATCCTGGAGGAAATGGTATATATAAGTACTTGATGTTGAATAGATAAGAACACAGTCATCCAACTTAAAAATTTTAGTCTATTTCTTAGCCTGAATGGTAGCAATTGCATCCTTCATCTTTTGGAATTTTTGGGACAGGAAATTGAAAGGAACATTTATTTGAGGGAGAATATTAGTTTGGGTAGATGGTTGGTAGGTCACAAGTGGGACACATTGACCATGGTACAATGTAGATATCTATTGGGGTATATTGGTTTGGTTGGGAAATGGACTAGGAATATGCATACATGGATTAGGATGTACTTGAAATTGCACATTTGGTTTTGTGATATTTTAGTTTGGGTTGGATATGAAGGTTTAACTTGGAGGATTTTTTGGTTGGGATGGAGGGATATAACTATATTGTGTCTATTGTGGTTAAAAAGGGACATGCTATCAACTAATCTAACCTTACTAATGAGTGGGAACTTGTGGACTAAGACCCTGTCTCTAAACTTGTGGCACATTTTAAACCAATGGTTGTCTAGTAGGTACTTGAGAAACATGGGATCCTCCTTGTTGTATGGATCCTTGTGGGGAAGTGAAAGTATGTTGAATATTTGGTATCTATCACTGATCAATATTTACATGTTGTTGACTAGTCATTGTTTGGATTTGGATTGGTATATTAGTTTGAGATTGAAGAGGTATGTTTGTCATTACTTGGTGAGGTGGAACATTAGTTACCCCTTTCTAAGATGGTAATAAATTCATCCTTAGCTACATTGGTACACTAGATCATGCCTAATGTTGTAGAATACTACTCGTCACTTATTGAGTATGATTTATTACATTTTGTTGTTGAGGCGTGACATTGGTTGTTGGTTGACAACCTAATTCTGTAGGTTGCACACTTGAGGAAGAAATGGGTTGAGGTTGGGAAATAGGTGGTGACAGTTGGGGTATAGAGGATCCTATTCCTTAGTACGACGATCCACTCATGGTATTAACTATGGACACATGTTGTTGAATGGTTGTTTGTGCATTAGTACCACTTTGATTAGGATTGGATGTTGTTTGCCCATTGTCCACTATATTTGGCTTATTATTCTGTGTAGAAGTAGAAGACACTTCTTCAATAATGGGTATATGCAGAAGTTGTATACCAAAGTGTTTTGTATGAATGGGTCTGAACTCTAATTCTCTTTACCAGTTAACTATATCGAAACTCTTGTTGAAGGAATTAAGTCAATAAGAGGTTTTCTCATCATGTTCATCTAATCAAAATTATGTGGTAGATTTAGGTAGGTTTGATTGCTATCTATATTTGATTAAAGTGGTCTTTCATGATGATTTTGCCTATGTTAGGCATATTAGGGTCCTGATATGTTGTTTGAACTAGAGCCAAAGGATTTCTAGAAGAAGCCTATTTATTGTAAATGATATTATGGGGAATTCTTACTAGGCTTGGTAAATTCTCATGAGGGAAGTCTACTGGAAAATTGGCCCCTACCTCTATGGATCTAACCAAAATCTCATCTTTTTTATCAAAACAATGTCATTAAAAAAATGGATCATATGTGGAGACTGTATTAGTAAAATATGACTATTAAAGAACTAGATCATCCACTATGGGTATTGTAGCTAGGTATTGTGTATTTTGTTCTTGGTCTTATTATGAATAAGGTGGTGTGTTAACCAAATAGTTAGCCAAGGGATATTGGGTTGGTGCCCCTAACTAAGTATTATAAGAGGGATAAGAATCCATCTCATAGGGAATATTACCTACATAGGGGTCTTGCACCATTTCTTCCTATGCAACCACATTACTAATCCCCAGATTATACATGAGTCCACTACAAGTGTAGGAATACATATTGGGGTCCATAGTCAATGCCTTTGTGATAAAACGGTCAAATAATTCCACAAACTCTAAAAATGCTAATGTCTAAAATAGATGATGTTCAAACTTCATCTAGATTTGTCAAAAAGATCAAATAGTTTATGCAAAGATTTAGTGAAGAAACAAGATAGCATTAAATGTCCATTGTCTCACTGTTCACACAAAGATGAGCAAGTAAATAGGCCAAAAATAAAAATTCAAAACTCTAAGGTTGAAGTGTTTCAAATTAATATAAATCTAAGAAATTAAAAGTTGTTAGGTTTTTTGGCCAAATGTGACGTCAAAAGCTAGGCTCAAACAAGGCATGCACTAGGATTCTTTGTATAAATGATGTCAAAAGATAGGATTTAAAATAGATTAAAGTTTTAATCTAATGGATTTTAAACACTTCTAATAAACACTAGGAATTTTATTCTTGGACATGAACTCAATCAACTAGGTATAAGGTATGAAATAAAAGGCACTTTAGAGATAGTCTATTTTCTCACAAATAATGGTATAAAAATTGGTTATTTTGAGAAATAATCTTAGAAAAAAGTGAATGGTTTAAATGTGATAGATAAAATATCACAAAAGTACACTTAGATTGGTCTAAAAATGTAGGAAAATTTTGAAATCTATGTAAGAGGGTCTATGAAATAATATTTGAAATGTTTTGGGCAATGTAACGATGCTATACTAACCAAAAGTTGTGGCTAAATGTTTTTTTAAAAAACTCTCTAAGTCAAAGATAGTTTCCCATAATTTTGATAACATAATACTACTTTTCTTGACTCAAAATGTTGTGGTGCACAGACTCAAAGTGCATGTGTTTATCACAAAATGGGTTAAGTCTATCAAGTGGTGATAATGATCTTGAGTCTAAAATGACTTTCAACCTAAATTGGAAATTTAACCTAAGTACCCTCAAGTTTAGTGAAAATGGAGAATACACTTAACACATCAACCTTATGAATTTATAAAGGTGAAAATTTGAATTTAGATTCTAAATTGAGGACTTAAACAGCTTTGGCAAAGGTCTAGACTCAGTTGAGCAACATAACTGTGCCAAAATGGATGATATGACTCCCAAGTTTTGATGGATTTTGAACAAGGTGAATTTGATGAATTCACATGGCCAACATAACACCTTTTTATTTAAAATAAAATAAATACCATGTATTTTGGTTTTTATCATTGTTTTACACCAATTTTTGACTTCAAACAAGACTTTAATTTAGGATAAAACTCAATTTATTAATCACTCTTAGACTCTAAACTAACAAGGTTACTTGGTATTATTGGAATCCATCAATATACATCATTTGAGATGATTTTAAGTGTTCATCAAAAAGTAAATGCACATTATATAGTAGGATTTTTACACCCTTACTTCTCTCAAATGACAATACTATGACATGGACCTTGAGGTACACGTTGTACCAACAATACTTTCGTGATAAGTGAAGATTTATCTAAGATCTACAAGTTTTCAAACATTCTAGGGGAATCAATAACACAATGACTTCCATGCCAAACAATTCAAAATAAAATCATGGATTTTGGGTCCATATCAATTTTATTTTTGTAAAAATATCTAGTCCTTTTTGTAACCACTACATCCTATTGTTTGCTCAGTGTAGTACGATGTAGAAAGTGCCACTACATTCTGTGTGCAACTTCAATAAGGAGCCAAATGAAGTCAATGTTGGGAGGTGAAACCTTAGGTCAAAGATTTCATAAATAACTCCTGGGAGGTGATGAATTATCCCTCACAAGCCAATTTTTCATAAAAATAAAGAAAGCATGAAATAGAAAGACTTTAGGGTCATTTTCAAGGTCACCCAAACTTTGACGAGTTTTTGGGAAATGCTTTAGACGACTTTATTTATAAGAATTGGACTAGGATATTTGAAATAGGAATGGTAATTTTGATTCCAAGGGTTCCCTAAAGGGGACAAGTGGAAGAGCATACATACAATACCCCTTTTTTTCCAAACAAAAATCTAATTTAAACAACTAAGCGAATACAAAAAACTTGGAAAGGTGAGTTCATTTTTAAACCCAAATTCAAAAAATGAGGTGGTGTTCATTTGACCCCTTGGTATTAGTTGTAACTTTGAAAACTAATTCTAAAAAAACTTAGTTAATCACCTTAAATGTTAATTTAATCACCAAAATAATGTTCTTAATTCATTTTAAAATCATGTAATAGATGGTCTAAAACATGTTTTAACAAATTTGAAGTTCATCAATTACCTGTCTACCATTAAGGTATCACCCCAAAAGAAATGTCTTAGGTTAGAAAATGTTAAAAAAAATATAAATAAAATATTAAATATATGAACACCTAAAAAAACAAATTAGAAAGCTAAAAATAAAATATAATACATAACACATAAAATCTTGTACATAAACTATAAAAACCTGTAGTTAGTATTTTGAATATAACTTTTAAAGTGAAAATCAAATTTATATGAAATTTATATATGTTGTCAATAACTCTAGGATTCATGTCTATGAAAAAATATAAGTCCAAAAAGTAAATACAAAAAAAATTTATGAACTCTGTTATAACCATTTTTACCAGAAAAATAAAAAATAGAAAGTGATAGTTACTAAAATAGCTATAACTTCTAATATATATATATATATATATCAATTAAATATTTATATATATGAATACAAAAATTTAGTAAAAAAAAATAATTAAATAAAAATTTGACTTCGTTATTGGTTATTTTTAATCAAAGAAAAAACAACAAAAAGAGAGAATCAAAACTATGAAACACACAAAAAAATTGTAGATTGTGGTCTCATGAAGATGGTCTCACCGGGCATGCCATTATGTGAAATAGAAATTTGACTAAGAAAAAGAGATTAGTATCATGTTAGTGAATGAAACCAAATCAAAAACACACTAAACTAACATCTTCATGCCTAGTTACTAGGGTGAGCTTAGTAACAAAAACAAATAAAAAGTAATGAAAAAACAATAATTCATTCACCTTCATTAGATGTTCCAAATGCCTTTGTATTATTGGATTGATCAATTTTGTGCTCATGAAGTCATTGTCAATGGAATCTTGGTTACCTCCATCTCTTTTTGGCACCTTTGGCTTTAGCTTGGCTTGGCTTGGAATCAATTTAGCATGGTAACACTAGTTTTCATGAAGATTTTAGAAGCAATCCTGCATTATAAATTTTCATAATTTAAGCTTGAAAATTATGTTCATGGCCTCTTTATTTATGGATTTTCAAGAATAAATAGAATCAACCATGACTGTCCATCTCAAAATTGAGATGTGTGGTCATATATTAAATGAATTATGTAATTAAAATCCATAATTATTCCCATAATTAATTTTGAATAAAGGACATTAATGAGGCATGGGAGGTAATAAAGAGGCATGAGAGACCCATAATTCTAATATTTGTGGTATATGGCCTAGGGATCTCTTCCCAAGAAATGAGTCACCTGATGATGTACATATTCAATATTCATTTATAAAAAAAATTAAATAAATTTTCATGGAATTATTAAATAGTCCTTGATTTGGATTAATTATCTCGTAAGCATGATTAAGCACTTTGTGTACAAATTACTCAAATTGATTAAAATGCCTTGTTATTGGTCCAAATTTTGACTGGATTGAAATTGGAAGTCAATGTTAGATGTTTTGGATCCATTATCCCATTTAGGATGTTTCCAACATCAAATATCAAATACATTTATCTTACACAAGAAATTTCATAGTAAAGAGCAATCCAAAGCACCCAGGTGTAAAATTGGCATTTTAAATTGAAATGATCTAATCAAAGTTATCTAGCCCATAAATTAAATTTCCCCATTTATTTATACCTTGGCCAAAATTGGAACTTCAATATGTCAATTTTAACTCATTTAATGTGTTTTAGTGTTTCTAGATCAAATTGTGCACTTTGGTGGAAATTGGTCAAAAGCTTAGTTGGAGGTCATTGGTGGCTAGATTTAGAAGTCTAAAGCTATCTATTTTATCCAAATTTAGTGTCAAAATATAGGTTCAAATGGGTTGTTCTATTAGTTTTGGCCAAATGGCAAAAAAAGTTAGATTTTAAAGGCAAAGTGAGATGTTTAATCTAATAGTTTTGAAACACTTTAACATAGACTAGGAATTTGACTATTGGACATAAACATGATCAATGGGTATGAGGTATGAATCAAAAAGTTACTTGGAGATAGATTATTTTCTCCCAAATAATGACACAAAATATACTCTTTTGACCACTAAACTAGAAAAAATTGAATGGCACAACTACACTAGATAAACACTCATAAAGTACACTCAAATTGGTTTTAAAATTAGACTATATGAAATTAGGTCTATAAAATGATTTGAGAAGTGTAAAGATGCTAAAATTATCTAAATATGTGACAATTTTTTTTCAATACTTTAAGGCAAAATGGTTTGATAAGTTTTGGCAACATGATGATACTCTCCCCAATTCAAATCTCTCTCTCTCTCTCTCTCTCTCTCTCTCTCTCTCTCTCTCTCTCTCTCTCTCTCTCTCTCTCTCACACACACACACACACACACACACACACACACACACACACACACACACACACACACACACACAAAGATTTAACAAATTTTTAAGGTAAAAGAGTTGTATTAAATGGAATCAAGACTCACTTCACCATGAAAAAATAATAATGGTATTAAAATGGGTAGTATAAAATTTATTTCTTGGACTCAAATTGTGAGTGATACATAAGATGACTTGAGCCCACCAATGACAATAATGATATGAGTCTAAAAATGGCCCTCAATCCAAAGTGGAAATTAAACCTAAGTTACCTCAAGTTAGTGAAAATGGTGAAACCACTTAACACATCAACCTTATGAACTTATAAAGGTACAATTTTTATTTTAAATTATCAAGGAAGGACTTAATAAAATTTGGAAAATGGTATAGACTCAAATGGGTAGCATATCTACACCAAAGTAGATGATATGACACAATGTTTTAAGATAAAAATTTTGAACAAGGAAAATATTATTTTCACATAGATAAAATAATGCCTCCTTGTTAAATAAACTTTGTGGGAAAATGTGTTTGGTTATGGCCTTTGTTAACAAATAAGTTTTGCCTCAAAGCAAGACCAAGTAATCTAAGACAAAGACAAAAAGAACTAAGTAATCATTGTAAGCCCTAAAATGAAAAGGTTGAATGATATTTTTGAATTCCATCTTTATATGTTCACTTTAGAGGAATCAAGTGTTCATCCAAAATAAAATCACATTATATAGTAGGGTTTTTACACCCCCTTCTCTCAAGTGACAATATGATGACATGGACCTTGGGGTGTACCTTGCATCAAAAATATTTCTATAGCAAGTGGGGTTTATCTAAAACTCTATAATTTTGACCATCTAAATGGATCTCATATGTTACCAACTTTAACATTAGCACACAAGAGAAAAAACTTGTCATTTGGGTCCACATCAAATGTCTTTTTATGAAAAGGTCTATTACTTTTCAAAACCACTACATCCATTGCTTACTCAGTGTAGCACTATGTCTAATATAATCATCCATATTGGTCTTAGCTTATACTAATAGAGATGGTTTAACCACTCAAACCATTATTCCAGTAAGGGGATCCTAATTTATACATCCACCCCCATAGAGAGGTTAAAGATGATGTTGAGAGATGAAGCCCTAGGTCAAAACTTCCCTATAGAACTTATGGGAGGTAATGAAGTCCCCATCACCAGATAAAATTAATGCAATGTAATAAACTAAGTAAAAAGGATTTATGGTTGCTTCTATATCACCTAATCCATTCAGGTCTTAGGCAGAGCATTCAAAACATCTTTTTTATGCCTTTGGACTAAGGGATAAGTTGTAATGAAGATGACACTTTTGATCCCACAAGTTCCCTATAGGGGATGGGGGGAGATCATACATTCACAAATTCCTTTATTATTAAAAAAATTTAACCAAGCAAATGATAAATGACTTGCATAAAATAAAAACTTTGAAGTGAGTTCAATTTTAGAGTACTAAAATGAAAGATTTGGTGGTGTTCTTTGGCCTCTTGGCCTTAAGTTTCAAAACCTTTAAAAAATAACCACAACTATTCAAATAAACATCCAAGTTTTTATTAAGCATCAAATGAAATATTCCTAATTATTTTTAAGAATCTAAAAGAGGTTTAAAAAGACTTAATTAATCTTTATTTGATCTTTTTCCAAGTAAGTCCTACAAGCAAATTGTTAAAATATTGTTTAGCTTTAAATCTCTTTTGTAAATGAGACAAGTAACTTTGAAAAGTGTGCTCTTATGTTTACATAGTGTAATATCATAGATACACAGTCGAAGACCACAACTCTACAAAACTACAACTAGTTAAGACACTATCACAACATATGGGTTAAATAATAAAAATGATAATATCACTACTCTAATAGACAAAACTATAAGTCACAGTGCAAAACCATAACTTTAAGTCTTGTTATTTTATTACATAACCCCTAATGTATATGCTCACTTCTATCAATTTATCCACAAAAATACGAGTATAGTTGATGATATCACAACGTACAAAATTAAGGTATTACAATATCATGACTGAGGAGTCATGGTTTTTCAATTTCTCAACTAGACTTGTAGATAGAGAACTCATTAGTCAAAAAATATAGCTAAAATACAAAATCATGATTGAAATATAAAACTATGACTATGTCACTTATGGTTTTGTGGTCTAGAGGACAAAATCATAAGTCCATAGTGACAAATTCATTAATTCCATAAATTGTCTTTTTGATCAAAATTTTCACCCACTTTGGCCTCAAACTCCAAGATTTTTCATGAAAATGTTTAGTATTTTTATTTTAGGTTCTATTCAATCAAATTTATGGGGTAAGATCCCACCAATCATGTCATTTTTGAATATAAGGATCTGATAAGGGGATATCAGTATCGTGTTAGTAGAAGAAATCAAATACAAAACAAAAACACACTAATGAATTAACACCTTATGATTATATCTTAGGGGGGATATTAGTGAGGAAATGCCATTGACAAAGCATAATTAAAAGGAAAGAAAACAAAAATTTTCACCTTCCATGAATGCTCCAAATATTGTCCTCATTAGATTGTTTAGCTTATGCTTCAAAGGTCTTTGTCAATGAAGATTTAGATATCTCCACCTCCTCTTGGCATCAACGGTTTTGTGGCTTTGACTTGTGAAGATTCACTCAATAATTTATAATAATAACACTATATCAAAATCACTTTAAAAAACATTTGATCATGATAAATTTAGCTTGACAAAGCTTAAAATTATGAGTGTGAGACCTTCTATTTATAGATTTTCTTATTTGATCAGAATGAACCTAAACCATCCATCTCAAGATAAAGATGTGTGGCTAATAATCCATTCAATTTTTGAGACTAAAATAAATAAATTCCCTCATAAATATTTGGGATAGAGAGGTATTAAAGAGGCATAAGAGGGCTTAATAAAATATTTATGGTACTTATGGCTTGTGGATGCCACCCCATAAAAGATGCTTTAGGTGATGCAGTTATTCATAATCAGTTTACATTAATGAAATAATAAATAAACTCCATGAAAAATCCAATTAAGCTCTTGATTAAAATTAATTATCTTTAAACATGATTAGTCAATTTTGGTTCAAATTCTTTGGAAATTTGTATTCAATTAGTCAAACTAGTCAAAATGTCATATCATTGGTTCAAATGTTGACAGAGTATAATTAGGATGAGATGTTAGATGCATTGGAACCGTTATCCCATTTATGATATTGTCAACACAAAATACAAAGCCACATGTCTTTTGCAAGAAAATTGATAGAAAAGAGCAATCCAGAGCACCGAGGTGTGAAATCATCATTTTAACTTGGATTGAATTGATCAAAGTTAGGTATCACATAAAATGCATTAACTTGTTTAGTGATACTCTAGCTAAAATTGGCACTTGTATATGACAAATTCAAACCATTTAATGCATTGTAGTCTTTTTAGGCCAAATTATGATATTTGATAGAAATTTGTTTGAAGCTTGGTTAGAGGTCATTGGTGGCCACATTTAGGTGTCTACAATTAATAATCTGTAAGTTGGCTTAGTAGGCCCAAAGGACCAAAAGGAACATTTTATCAATGTGAGGTGGGTTAGAATAACCACTAACTTGAACTATACTATCTAACTCTTCATGGTGCTCAAAAGAATTTTCAAGTGAATCCAACCAATCAAAAATCAAATTTAAACTTAAGTAAAAATCAAGTAAATATCTCAAATAAATATCATGTACCCTCCATCTAAATTATAAATGGGTCTAAAATATCCTTAATAATTCCCTTAAGGATTTAACCATTGGAAATATTCAACCTCAACCATCGAATTTAGTCAAATTAAAATATGGCTAATTAAATTTATAGAGGCCATAAGGTTAAAAATCAGTCATTGAGTTAAAAATAATATTTTTGGAGGGAGGAGGTGTTGGAGGATGTATTTTTCATGTTCATCCCTCATTTCCTTCCTTAGCCTTAGATGACTATCATTAATGGAGTCTTTGAGTTTTTAGTCAAAACCATTTATTTTAATTTCAATAGTATAGAATGATACAAATATATGTGGTTAATTTTTTAGGTACCTAGTTTAACATAAATATTATATGATTTCTAAGTCCCCTAAAGTTTATAAAATAATTTTGGGAGATTCAAGCACCACTATAACCATTAATGGTCACCATAAGGTTTAAGGTAAAATTTTAGAACATTTTTAGTTTTAGACTTTAAATTTTGTCTCAAACTAAAGGGTATAGATAAATAATAGGGTTATCCTTTTGGGTAATCCCATTTTGGGGCTACCAAGAGTCTATGATATCCAATAAGGCATAAAATAGCCTCCTAATAACAAAATAAACACAAATTGTAAATCATGATATTTTAGCTCCTAAACTATTTACATACATGAGGGGGGAATTATGGGGGGTTCCTTTTGTGTTTCCCCACATCTGATCCATTGGATCTTTGTAATTATGGTTACAAAATAAGTAACTAAGTTGGAAAAGAGGTCTAAAGTATCTTTAAGGAGAAAAGGGGTCAAAACATAAAAATTATGTTGTATCAAGTCTTAAAAATCATATCATACATAAGAATGAAACATAAAAGGGGGTCTATTTTGGGGGTATCCCACACTAAATTGTTTAAGTCACCCCTTTAGGCTATGCAAAAGTCATAATCACATTTGAAGGAGACTTTGGTTTTAATGTTTATTTATTGTAGGTTAAACTTTATTAAATCAAGGTTTAATTTTCTTATATTAAATAAATTATTTCATTTTAAATAGTGAACATGGTAGTTAGTAATTATAATAACCAAATTTATGGTTTTAATGCTAGTAAATTTGATAAATGCATGGGTATCAATCCATATGACTGATAACAAATTGATCACACAGGGCAATCCCTAACTACACAACTTCCAAGCCACTTAATACAAGTTGACCCCCTCTTTAAGCACCTAAAACAACATAGTTCATGGTTCCATGGAGGACCTCTAATTAACTTTTTAACCTTCTCTATGCTAAGGGTACAGTTCCATACTAAAGGTTATTGGGAAAATTAAATTACCCTATAGAGGTCTAAATTTCATAGTGGAAAACTAAAGACCCAAAAGTCATGAAACTAATGGTGTGGGTTTGGATTATTCCTAGTTTTATAATAAAATTATTTTGAGAACCTTATTAAATTATTTATGTGCTTAAAAATTGCATGAATTTTAGTGAATTTAGAAAGGAAAAGAACCAATTTTAGTGGTTGAATCTTAAAATTAAAAATGGTAACACATCAAAATATTTCATAAATTGCCATATAATATTGAGAAAGCCTAATTCTTAATAATGTTGATTTAATGAAATATAGGTAGGTTTAATTTTTATTAAAATTTATTTGCATACAATGGTTCTTTAATGGACTCAATGAAAAACTGAGAACAAAGCATAATAATGTATTTGATTTTAATTTTTCTTCAGTGACACATAATTAAATATTGAAGCATATCATTATTTTACAACATGAAATTTTATTTCAACAAAATTACATTTGATATATTAATTTTCCTCCTCTCTAAAGAGGTCTAAAAACAAGAAACAATCACTAATTCACACATTGTACATCATAATTCAAATTTCACTTTTATTGATAATTTAACAATAAATAATTTAAACTAACATGGCTCTCAAATGGAAAATATAATTTAGTTACACACACACACACACACACACACACACACACACACACACACACACACACACACAATAATTAGCATAAGTTAGTCTTCAAATGAACTCCACTAGTAATTGCAAGTCCAACCAAAGGAGGTGCTTGCATCCCATCCTTTTCTCATCATCACATAACTACCCTAGGTAACTAATATATACACATTATATTTTCAACTTTTATACATTACTAATGATTTTTATCTTGCAAGAACCCATCAATTCTCAATCTCTCTGAGTGCATGCTTTAAAGGGTACACCAAGAAATGGGTGGATAGACCATTGGTGCTTTGCATGATTGTTATCCCTATAGTACCAGTTGTTATCTACATAACCATCTCATAAAACACATCCCTAAGTTTTGTCTTATCTTTTTCACCCTCCACCATCCATTTTATGCCTTCATTAGCCCCTTCCTAAGCTAATAACCATTTCTTAACTATTTACATTAAATTGTTAGTCCCAATAACCTTGTACTCAAATTGATAAAACTCATTTAGGGTCTAGGTTGGCCTTTGGCCAACCTAAACTAAGAACTAATTTGATTTTATCATTAATGATATAGAGTTAATTAGAATGTACCTGTCAGTTAAACTTTTAGAAAGGTTTAGGGTTAGATTCATCATTTTTCCATTTCTTAGAGACAATAAGAGTTAATTTTTCATTTGATCTTCTTTACAATCTACTCTTCCACCATTATACTTGAGGAGTTATTTATTAGGGTTTATACTTAGAGAAGAATATTGTCTTGTGGAAATGTATTGGATGATTTGTTCTTTCTTAGTGATCCTTACAAACAAAAAAAACCTCTTGCAAAGAACTTTTGTCTAATGAAGAGATTGAGTCTCGATGGGTTCATCTTCAAGGTAAGTATCTCTAACTTTACTCCTCTATTTTAGTAGATAAAAGTAACATAAGTAATGGCTTTTGACTATATTGCTCTCTCCATGAATTAGGGTTTTACATATACATAACTTAATTAGAATTATTCTAGGCATGTTCACATTTATGTTTACCAACACCCAATTTATGCCAAAATCTTTGGTGAGCACTAGATTAGATTTTGTTTTCTTTTACATTTACCTTTGTGAATATAAAAACATAGGACCCAGTTAAGGTTATTGCATGGTGTTTCTTGACTAGAGGCTTTAGAACCCTATCTAATGATAATATTGTAGAAATAGCTCTTGGTTAGGTTTATTAGATCCATCTTGGTCATGACCTTGAATACCTAATGTATCAACAATCAAAAGTGTAAGTAGGATTTATCTTCTCTAAGATAGGATTGATTTATAGATCTGTGGCATTTCCCTTTGTATAAATCATGGCAAACTCAACATGAATCAAAACCTTTTAAGTTGTATTTCAAACCATCATTTTTTCATCATATTATATTTTTATATATTTAAAATACTATATCTAACTAATTGGTATAGCTCTAACATTTTGTGTAGAAGTTTAACACACAATCAATCCAAAATGACTCTATTCTATCTATGTAAGTCTTATTCAAATATAGGTTACCATATTGATCAGTTTAGCACAATATTATATTCAAATCCAAATTCACATAAATAGTCAAACCAATTGACTCTATCTATAATTCTCTAGTATCAACATATAGGTTTGTAAACATAGTTAAACCAGTCAGCTTTGTTTGCAACTTCTTCTTTAGTATACAAGGTTTTGTAAACTTCATCAAGCTAGTTAACTTAGTATAATTTTAAACAACATTTAAACATTATATCATAAAATTTTTCAATATAAACATCTTCAAACCCATAAAATTTAATTCCTTTCTCTCTCTATCATTTTAGTTTTCTTCTTTTAGTATTATTTTTCAAAAGTTCATAGTATGTAAAATTACAACCCTGCAATAAATTGGGTCAAACTATTTGACATAGTTTTATAGTCTATCTTCCATCTAAAAGACATAGTTGACATGTTCTAATGTGTTCTTATACATATTGCTTTTATAGAATAATAGTCATTGTTGATGCTTAGAATTGCACTATTTCCAAAACCAATGATGGGAAGTTTCAGGAATGTGGGACTTGTGACCTGAAATGACCTCTATATTTTAAAGAAGCTGGCTCTTCTTTTTCTCAAAAGTATTGTGAGAAAAGGGATATAAATTAAATAGAAACATCAATGCAACGAAAGAAAATTTAACTCTGGTGATGTGCCTGAGTTTAATTCATCCTTTAATACTAAGCACAATGAAGCTATATTTAGGATTCAATTACATTAAAGAGCAAATAATGCATGATCAATGTAAAAGATGAAAATAATAGAATCAAAGGCTCACAACTTAGACTATTTTTGTAGTAACATAGAAAATATCAACAAACGCACAAAACTCAGTATTCTTATTAATCTTTCAGTCACATAAAATGCATAGATACATGCACAGTTATACAAACTTTCTAAATCAAGAAAATAGAACAAAGACAAATGATATTACCAGCCACAATAAGAAAGCCTAAAACTTCTTGATAACAATCTCTTGTATAAAATTCTCTCTCTCTCTTCTGATGATCCTATTTGATGATCCCTCTACCCATATTTATAGCATTAGATTAGCTCTAAATTTCTTGCACATTCCCAATCCTATTGTCTAACTGAACTCTAACTAAACTAAAAGTGTTTAATAGAAGATATTTCTTAGATCTGAAGCATTTAGTCTCCTACAAGTTCATTGGCTAAATTAGAAACACATGATGCTTCTTACTGTGAAATAGGCAAGGGCACTTGGTGACTTCCACTTGACTCACTTGAAAACCATCTCATTATTCAAGAGGAATGAAAAAAGGACACTTGGAAACTTTCACGACATTTACAGAAGACACATGACACTTTTTGTTGATTTTACTCTTTACTATGTCTTTGTATTGGGAGTTTTTTGTATTTGACAACTATCACAATCCACTTCTTTGAAACTTTAACAACTTATAGAAAATGGGACACATAACACTTCTTGCTCAAGTAGCTTCAAGAAAGGAATGGGGACAGGTGGCACTTTCCACTGATCTTCAACAAATGGCATGTGGTGGCTTCCTCTTGTCTATATAAGCTTTAGATACTTTTTGAGAAACCTATGGAAGGTGATACGCGACAGTATCCACAGGGCTCTAGATATACTATAGGAACATTTAGGCCTCATTTTATATTCACATGGATGATGACACTTGGAAGCTTCCACTCACTTTAGAAATAAAAATTAGGGCCCACCACAATCTTTACTCAACAATGAAACAAAATGAAGAAATTGTGGATGTTGACACTTGTCAGCTTCCGCTGAGCTTTAGCTAGGAACACATGGTAGCTTCCACTAAGCTTTATATAGGAATATGTGGTAGCTTATGTTGAATTTTAGAAAAACATATTAAAACCTTCCACAGTTACCACTTGGTGTCCTCTGTGTGCACTAAGAAAACTTATCGAAAGAAGCCTTTGAACCTCATAATAAACTTGAAATGCAGATGCTGACACTTGGTGTACTCCACTAGATTATTATGGAAAATGTGGCACATTCTTCACAACTTATAGAAGTTATAAAATGTGTCTCGACTAATGAGACTTAGCATCTTCCACTCAACTTTTATACTTAGACAAAATTTAGGCAAAATAAAAACTCGCACCCATGCTCTGTGTCAAAACTTCACTACCTCAAAAATGAAATGTGCAAGGACAAAACTTAGAGCGCACAACTGAAACTCAATAAAAATGTAGAGTATTTTTTAATCTACATTTCTTGGCAACCCTGAGGACTTTTGAACCTGCTAAAAAAGAATCCACAATCTCTTGCATGATCAAATGTGGCAAAAAAAATCACAACTTTAGTAAGGCCATCTAATAAATAGACCACTCAACATTAGATAATCCCTTCTTATTTTTCAATTCGTGGAAGGCTAAATCAAGGTTAATAATGTCCTTGTGTAAAAAATTCTATAAAATATGAGCTGTAGCCTTCAATTGAAATTCAAGCTAGGACATGGGAATCAAGACAGCTTCCACTTCTAGTACTAATGAATCATCTGTTAAACCCTAGAAAACTGACTGATCATTTTGCTTGGCTAATAACAAGGGTTTAATCTCATCAACCATCAACATAGTGTTGTTATCAAGAAAAGGGGAGGGAAGACCCAATTGCACCAGATCTTTAATATGCTACTTCATGTCTTTGATTTCCTCTTTCACCAATCTAGAGCTCTTTACAATTAAT
The DNA here is from genome assembly GCA_037957365.1 of Torreya grandis. Lineage (NCBI taxonomy): Eukaryota > Viridiplantae > Streptophyta > Pinopsida > Cupressales > Taxaceae > Torreya > Torreya grandis. Next base: position 318,880 of record JARHVA010003528.1, read on the forward strand.
TGCTACATAGTTGTAATTGAGAACTTCATTAACCCTTTTTATAGCAATCATTCTATCACCAATCCCTATTATTGATAACATTCCATCAGTTATGTCATATAGCTTTTGCAGTAGCATTTGAGAATCAAAAACTCTCAAAGAGATAGTGGACAGAGTGGCTTTAACTGAAGTCTCCACCTTTTCACACAATTTTTGTGCATTTAGTAGAAAGGTTAGAGAGGGTCTGAGCTAAATAATCTCCTCAAAGATTATTTTCCATATTGATATGTATAGCTCCTTGACCATATTCAAAACTCCTACATTATTTAGACTATTAGCCAACTCAAATGTCAATTGTTCTATTATTTATTGCTCAACTTGAAGTTGGACCTGTATGGCAACGATATTATTCTACTCACTCAACAGCTTTTGCTAGAACTGAGCGACTTGTTGTAGGTTTTCCTCCCATTTTTCTCATAATGTTGCCTTTTCCTACCTTAAGGCTGTCACGACAGCTTTCTCCTATCTCAACTCTTCTTTCAAAGAATCATTTTGGGCCTGAATAGCCTGGTGGGTTTGAAAAGAAATAGTATCTTGCAAGTATTTACTAAGACTCTCTATTTCATTATTCCTAGTTTTGATTTCTATAATCAGACCACTATAGTTTGCTTTCTCTCAAGATAAATTAGCCTCCATCTTTTATAGCTTCTTTGATACTTTCAAAGAATCATTGGCTACAATAGAAGTGGATTCATTTAGCAACTCCACCCTATCTTGTGGTTTGAAAAGTGACATATCTATAGCCACTGCATTCATTGTATAATCTTTGGGCCACATCTACTCATTGAGCTTGACCACATTAGGTGTCAAATGGGTCACCATTAGTTGCTATTGGATTGGGTCAAATTGTGACCTCATATGTGGTGTAGCTAGAGCTTTATTATCTTTCATCTTCTTTTCTCTATCTAGGCTTCTCTAACCTTCTCAGCAGTATCTACTTGAATTTGGAAGGTAGAGGGAGAGGCAATATGCCCACCCATAAAAGGACAACCCTATGGCAAGCCATAGGGAATAGCCAAATGTTGTCTAGGGGGAATTTTAGGAGGTACTCTCTTTGGGATAGAGGGGGAAAATTGAGGCAATGATGTGACCTGAGTATTAATAGGTGGGGCAAAATGAGAAATGGGCACAACAAAGGTGGCAAGAGATATTATTTGGCTAGATGAGATTATCACCCCTATAAAAGAAGAGAGAGATTGAGAAGGAAAAATAACATGTACCTAAGGAAAAATTGATGTACTCAGTGGTTGGTGCTATGAGGGTCCTACCTCCTCTAAATCAGGCTGAAGCTTCAGCCTCTCGTGTTTCCTTGGCATTTCTTCTTCTGGCTATGTTTCCTTCTCTTGAATATTTAATACTACTATTAGTGGTGATTGTACTAAATTGGGAACCCCAAAGGTTGACACTGATGGAGAAGCTTTGGGTGGTGAGGATACCACACTCTTTTGTTTTTCAATGTCATTGAGAGATTAGGGCCAGACAGTTACAATGACTGTAGATGAGGTTTGTCCTAGGGCCTACACTGTATCAAGGCTAGAGACCAGAGATAGATGACATTCATCCTAGATTTCCTCCTATTTCTCATCTGAATTTACATTCCCAGAAGAGTGAGTTATCTCACAAATTTCCTACCTATACTTCCAATAGGCTTCTATTTTCTTAGTTTTCCATTCTTTGTTCTTTAATGCCCTTCTTAAACTAGAAGTCATTTTAATTTTAGGATCAAAATCATTTTGCCTAACATAAAAAATCTCCCATGGCCTGACCTCTTGAAGGGGTAAATCTATCAATTCTACATATAAATCAAGAATATCTTCTTGAGGGTTTCTTCTATTTTTCCAAAAAGGACAACCCTCATGCACCATTCTAATAACAACCTTGTTATTCTTAACCCATGAAGTTATGAAACCATTTGGGTCATATCCCCATTTATCTTCAATCAAAAAGAAACCCAGGAAGGCTCGTTTTCTCAGCAACACGTGCTTAGCATCTCTAACTTTTAGCCCCATGTTGTTCATTACCCACAAAATATCATACATTTTCTTTTTTTCTTCCCAGTGCCATATTCATTATCTAGCACAGACACTTGTCAGGCGACCTCTAAGAATTTTAACATTGGTTCTCCACTAAAACCATGGACTCTAATAATAGTATGATGGGATCCAAATAATTAATCACAAGGAATAGTGCAATTTGTCATAAGAATTGAGACACTTGGAGTCAATCTATTTTTAATAAGCTCTAAGCTTAGATGACAAAAAGTAGGGGAAATTTTTTTTACCAAAATTCATATGGGTCACTGGTTTTAGACAAGATATGTGTCCATGTGGACACATGGATGGTCCTATTATGACCAAAGCTTGGGTCATACATATTCAGATGCATGAATTGTGAAAAGATGCTAGAGTTTTGATACAACATGAGGTGAAATAGATAAGAATAATTGAAAACTCCTTTAGACTTGAAATGGGTGAGTTGGTCAACCATTGAATATGCAATCTGCTCAGAGAAGTCCAGCTGATACTCCTGAGACTTGTCAATAGTTTTCATTCTAAATAGAATGGCCATTTGTTCTTTATAAATAGTTATATCCTCTTTCATTCTAAAAATTAATGCCATCATAGATAGTGCTTCTTGATTGACTTGAGAAAAATTTTCCCTTCCTATTGGTAGCACTGGCACAGTGGTATCATCTTCCCCTAATTACAACTCTAATCTAAGAAACCTCAAATGATTATTGATGTTTGCCCATGTTTTCTGCATTTTAGCAATGGTGGGAAACATGGATATCTTGTCATGATACAGGGCCAACATGTCCTTGATGGCCTTTGGTGTAATTTATACCATGAATGGACCCTATTATATGGTATTCAAGGGTGAATGAAACAATTTGGTCCATATTTCGACCAAGGTAGGGCATGGATGTACACCTAGGACAATGAATTGTGCCATTTGGGAAGTCCATATCCTCATTGCAAATGTTTCATATTGTCCATCCTTGGCCCTATGAATACATCTTTGATGTTCCCCTTCTCTTAGAGCTTTTCCAGACTTTTGAAGGATTGGGTCCATGATTCTATTTTCAAAAAAATTCACCTTTCCTGGGTCATTTGCATAACTAACTTTAGGGACTCTAGTCCACGGATAGGTCTTTAAGGGTTTTGTAGGGATCGAAGTATATGACTTACTTATGAGAAGATTATCAATGGATTCGTAAATCCCAAACCCTTGTTGTGAAGACTATGCCTCCTCCATATCTATGTCTATATTGGTAATCAGTGAACTTATGTAACAGGTATCTAGCTTTGCAATGGGGAAGGCACTTTCACTAAGCAGGTTTTGTTATGAACTAAAAATATAGGTAACAGGGATTTTATAGTAGATGTAAGAATGTTTGGGACACTGTTAATCTTTAACTCTCGTTATGGGGTATTTAATGACCCATCAAGTCTCAAAAGTGGCACTAAAACTAGATAACCGTTAGCAAATCTTATTGAATATGTATGGGATAGCGAGTCAGACACGTCACAAAATGGCTACATAAGGTATCTTGCAAAATTTTGGAATTTGAGAGATATTTAATAAATGCTAGCATTTTGAATTTTTGAAAAAAATCTCTGATTCGAAGCCACGTGTTTAAACAACACTTATTTAAAAGAAAGAGTGGGAAAGAAAAATAGGAAAACAAAGCGAAAAGGAAAGGGAAACTATCTAACTATAATACATTAGAGACACAACTTAATTGAAATGTTTTAGGTATATCCCATTCAAAATAATCTCTTCAAGCTCACCCTCCATCATTTCTATCTCACAATAATTTTTTTGTTTACATGCATGAATCTTATAGGGGCCAGTCCACAATGCTTCAAATTTAGTGTGTTGACCCGGCTTGGTAGCTCTTGCATACCATTTCAAAAAAAATGAGCCTACTTCAAAATAGGGATTTAAAGTCCTCTTATCAAAGTATTCTTTGATTATTTTCTAATGTTTTATTAATGAATCATGTGCTGCACCCCTCTTTTCTTGAACTTCTAAGAGTTTAGCAAGTCTAACTTGCATGGGGCCATTTTCCTCAATCTCAATCTGTTTTAATAACTGGAGAGCAAGAATCTCCAAGCTTAGGGGAATTATAATAGGCTTACCATAGACCAATTCATATAGAGACATTTTTTTCACCTACTTAGGCATAATTTTATCAGTCCACAGTGCTATATTAAGCACTTTATGCCACTTTTTGTGATGATCAGCCCCTATTCTATTAATAAGTCTAATCAAGTTCTTCTTTATTGATTCTGCCAAACCATTACACTGAGGGTAATAATTCAAGGAAGTTTTTAGATAGATTCCATACTTTAGTGAAAAATCAAATACTTTAAACCCTAAAAATGCTTTAGCATTATCTAAAATTATTGTACGAGGAGCCCTAAAGCGAGTAGTGATACTCCCTAGAAAGTCTAGGATCACATTTTTTGTTGCTTCTTTGAGTGGCACTGCCTTAGTCCACCTAGTGAAATAATTTGTAGTAGTTAGAATCCATTTGTGCCCCATACTTGACACCAAATTTATCATTCCAATGAAATCAAGACCCCATTGAGCAAAGGGTTCATCAACAATTATAGGACTGAGGGGCATTGTTGCATTTCTTCTCATCCTGACATAATACTGACAAGATTGGCACTTTTTGACCAATTGATAACAGTCTATAAACAAAGTGGGCTAGATATAACCTACTTCACTTATCTTTATAGCTATGGTTCTTGAAAAGAAATATCCACCTAAGACTCCATGGTGCATTTCGTGTAGTATTTTCTTAGCCTCATCTTTCTCTATGCATCTTAAAAGTTTGCCATCAATATTTCTTCTAAAAAGAACTTGTTTAATTAAAAAAAATGGACCCCTTACTACCTATAGTATCTCCTTTTGTCCTCAGAGACTGATTTTGGGTAAATCCCATGTTTCATAAAACAGATCATGTTTGTGACCTAGGAGTTCTGATCAATTTCTTTTATCCTCAATACACTTTCCTTTTGTATTTCTTTAGGTATCATCTTTACAAGATCTTGAGTCATGTATTGGCACAAACCCCCTACCTCTGACCAGCTTAGTGGGTCTAACTTCTACATCATATTCAAGGATCTTTGTTATCCAGTCTACTCTTTTTTTAGTAATTTCACCTTCCATAATGTATTCTCTGACACTAAGATGAGCTACAAGTATCTGAATTTTACTTCCTATCACCATATGCATGAATTTATTGAGGGCTTTTACCATATCATATGTCTATTTCTCCACAAAGTTGTGTCTAGTTTTATACTCCCTAAGAGTCCTTGAGATAAAGGCTATTGGGTGTTCTCCCTCTTGTTGATCATCTTTCTATGTTAGGACAATAGTAATACTAAACCCTCATCCATAAACATACATTATAAAAGGCTTAGAGAAATCTAGGTTAATAATTATTGGGGCTATTGAAATTACTTTCTTGACCTCTTAAAAAGCTTGTTTCCTTATGTAGTCCACTTGAACACTAGGTCTTTCTTTAACAAGAGTGTTATTGGTCTCACTAGGCCTGCAAAGTCTGATATGAACTGACTGACAAAATTAATGTTTCTGAGAAAGGACTAAACTACCTTCTTATTTACTAATAGGGACAAGTTCATTATGGATATGACTCTCTCTAGATCTATAGATACTCCTTTAGATATTATATGTCCCATTAGTTTGCCTTGAGGTACTGCAAAGATACACTTCTTGGGATTCAAGGATATTCCAAACTTTTGACATTTTTTAAAAATAGATTCTAGATGATCAAAATGATCAACAACATCCTTGGAAAAAATTGTAAGATCATCAAGATAAATCAAAATGATTTTATTTATGAGTTCTCCAACTACTACATACATTGCCCTTTGAAAAGTGGCTCTAGCATTTGATAGGCCAAATGGCATCTTGGCATATGCAAACGTTCCCCATTTGGTAGTAAAGGTAGTCTTGTGTTGGTCTTCATCAGCCAACCAAATCTGATTGTACCCAAATAAACCATCTAGCAAGGAAAATCTCTCTGATCTAGCCATAGTTTGTAAAATTATTCCATATAGGGTAGGGGATAGTGATCTTTCAGAGATGCTCTATTTAGATCTCTGAAATCCACACAGAGCCTTATGTCACCATTCTTTTTTCTGACTAGTATTAGATTGGATACCCAGGTTGAGTGTTTGATTGGAAAAATTATTTTAGAATCTAAGATTTTTTGTAACTCATCCACCATTAGAGGTTCAATCCTTGGATTCACTGGCCTTTGCTTCTGTCTGACTGGATTAGATCCTTCAGTTAGTTTTATTATGTGCTAAATGATGTCTCTATTATATCCATGAAGGTCTTCATAAGTCTAGGCTATTACTCTATCATACCTTTTACACAAGTCAATTAGTCTTTCCCTTTCCTCTTAAGTTACAAAATTTCCAATCTTTAGCTTTCTCCCTTCACTCACTTCTAACTCAGAATAATCTACTTCATTTGCTTGAAACCTTTTCTTCTCTAGGATTACATCTTTTGGATCAAATAAATTTTCTAAAGTAATCAAGCCTTTAGGAAGCTTATTTGTCTTTAATTGAATAATTTGGTCTCCATATGCTTCTTCAATTTTGGGTTGTAATTAATCAACAAATTCCTCTGATTGTTGCAAAAATGAGAGTACCTGAGAATAATTTTCAAAGACTTGCCAATTTTCATCATTATCAGGGATAGTTGGCCTTAATATAACTTTGACTAACTCATTGTTGACTAATAGATTAGTTGCTAGGTCAAACTGTGAGCCAATCTATTCCATCCTATCTGCTTTAAAATTTTGGGTTCTAAGAACTACTTCAATATTGAAAGCTTCAAAATCTTCTATTAAGTCCCAAATTATGTGTCTATAGGATCTCATCCTTACATTTTTGACTATTGCATTTTCTCTGATTTATTTCACCACTAGTTCTGAATCTCCTTTCACTATCTAATTCTTTACTCCCTTTTTCTTGGCTAGCATGAGCCCATGTACTAAGGATTCATATTTAACATCATTATTAGTATAGGAAAATTGGAAATGGATAGCTCTTAAGATTTTCTCACCATTTGGAGCAATAAGACAAATTCCTACTCTAACACCATTTTTACTTCTAGCCCCATCAAAATTTAAGGTCCAAATTTCTGAATCTTTTTTAGATTCTTGAGTATTTGGCATTTATTCCCTTAAAACATTTGGGATTTAATGATCTTCATCAAATATGACATAAGTGCCAAGACCATTAGAGTCATAATTTCCATATGGGTCACTTTACATCATAGTTAACAAATGGTTATTTTCCTCTTCTTGGTCATGTTTAGTCTAGTCACCTAACTCTTCAACAAAGACCCTTTCTTCCTTATTCAGTATAGCATGAGCTACCTCTAATTTTGTGGTAGGTTCATTGGTGATGTGATCCTTAGATAGTGACTCAGATAGTATTTTCTTTTTTGAAACATATTTGGTTTTTAAGATGAGGTGAGACCAATCAAGTGACATATAACCTCCTATCTTTGTTATAAAATCTCTGGATAAACATAGGCCAAATACAAGGGGTATATCTATGACTATCACATCTTGATTGACAATTATATTAGGGAAAGCATATAATTGCAATGGGAGTTGTTTAATTTTCCCTATTGTTTTCACCGATTTGCCATACAACTACATAACTCCTTTAGTAAGTGGCTCATACTTTATTTTTAAAGCATCTATTATTTTCTTAGGCATTATTATAGTACTGGCCCCTAAGTCTATCATTACATTATGTAATAGTTTCTTTCCAACTATCAAAGTCAAATAGAAGGGCTCTGGTTTGGATTTGCTTAACTTTGGTGCATTTTTTAAAAGGGTTGTTGTCTGTAGAGGAACCGTGTCTTTGAGCTTTTCTTTATCAGCAGATCCTTCTTTGGTACTATTATGTTTAAGCACTACTTGGCCTTGCAGAGCATCTTGTAACAGTGTCTTTTTCTCAAGAATACTTAATATGTCCCATATTGACACTTGTGCTAGAGTCCTCTTCAATTGATCCACCACATTCATTGGTCCTAGTGTTTGGGTTCTTAGATAATAAGGGTTCCTTGTTTTTTCTTGAACTTGTATAGAAATTACTTGATTCTGCACTAGCTGAGGTATTTCCTATCTAGCAGCTATGTTTTGATGACTTTAAAATGGAGGATTCCCCATAACTTCATTATTTTCAACTTCAAGTTATTCCATTAATATTTTCTTAGCTTTACTGTAGTAATCTGATTGTACTATTGGTTTCTTGGAATTAGCAGCTTCATTTAAAAATACTGACTCTTCATCTTCAATCCATGAAAATAGAGCATGATCAAGGGCTATATCTTCTTGTTGTCGTAAGGACATCCCTTGCATCTGAGCCATTAGGACTAAATTTTGCATACCAAAGGATAGGTAGGCTTGAGTGTCAAAAGTATTTACAAATTGTCCATCCATTCTTCTTTACTCTGCTACCTTTTGTTGTAGATTACCCATGGGACAATCTCTAGGCATATGAGAATTATTACAAGGGAAACACCAGGCATTAGTGTCATCTACATAATTATTTTTCCCTTGAATAATCTCCCTATTTGGATTAGGGAGAATAGTCTGTGAGGGTGTAGGGACTGCGACTAATTAGTTTGCTGGCTAAGGGTTAGTTTGCCTTTGAGGACCCTGATACTGATTTGGTTATTATGAAGGTCTATTTCCTTGGTAGCCTTGATATTGGGGTCTAGGATAAGGATTCTGCTATATTTTTATGTTAATTAACTCATTAGAAAAATGTCCTTAAGATGTTCTTGATATCATCCATCTCAAATGACTGGATAGGGACAAGTTCTTTAGTAGGTTGTTGAGGATATGTATACATAAACATAGGTGGAGCTATGGAATTAGAGGTTTCTTGAGGCAAAGTTAAGGTAATATCTAGAAACATGGGCATGGGAGGCCTTGGGGGCAACTTTATAGCATCTATTAAGTTATTTTCAGCTCTGACTACATAGTCATAGGCTTCTGGAAGAGTCTGACCTCCAAGTGACTGAATCATTACTGATATATCTAAATTTAAAGCTTTAAGATAAAATAATATAGCCATACCTGGTAATGGTCTTTTTATAATAGGAATTCTTTCCCAAGTCTTTTGAAATCTTGGATTGAAATCAGTCATTGCTTCTTATGGTGCCCTTTTTATAGTAATCAAATATTGCAACAAAGAAGATATATCACCCTTTTCTTAAAATCTTTCAAAGAAAATATCTCCAAGCTAATCTCATGTAGATATTGTACTTGGGGTCAAAGATCTGTACCATTCTAGAGCCTTCCCTTTAAAAGAAGCTGCTAACAATCTTATAGCCACATTTTGTTATGTGACCACATGTATTGCACAGACATCAAACACATCCTGAAGATGTTCTTCAAGTGTTTTGAAATATTTTCCATTGAATTTGGGTAGAGCTTTCAATTCATTTACTAGAATAGGATCCCAAGTGGCTGGTGGTATTGGGAGAATCAGAGGACTACCAGTGTTCCAACTTGCATAATTCATGGGGGCTATAGGTTCTCCCATGTGTGTTATTGGTATTGCTAAAAATTGATTGACCCTTCTTCTTGAATTAGTTATCAATGGTGGTAAAAGAATACCTAGGTTCATAGCAGATTGAGACCTCGTTACTGGTCCATAGCTCTGACTCCTTATAGCTCTCTAGTTCATACAGTCTTGAAAGAAACTTCAAGATATAGTCATCCCACTGGGTGTGCCAAAAAATTGTTGATGCTTAGAATTGAGCTATTTCCAACACCAACAATGGGAAGTTTCAAAAATGTGGGACTTATGACCTGAAATGACCTCTAGATTTTAAAGAAGCTGGCTCTTTTTTATCTCAAAAGTATTGTGAGAAAAGGGATAGAAATTAAATAGAAACATCAATGCAACGAAAGAAAATATATATATGGTGATGCACCTGAGTTTAATTTGTCCTTTAATACTAAGCATAATGAAGCTATATTTAGGATTTAATTACATTAAAGATCAAATAATGCATGATCAATGTAAAAGATAAAAACAATAGAATCAAAGGCTCACAACTTAGACTTTTTTTGTAGTAACACAAAAAATATCAACAAAGGCATAGAACTCAATCTTCTTATTAATCTTCTAGTCATATAAAAGGCACAGATACATGCACAATTATATAAACTTTTTGAATCAATAAAATAGAACAAAGGCAAATGATATTATTGGCCACAGTAAGAAAGCCTAAAACTTCTTGATAACAATCTCTTGCAAAAAATTCTCTCTCTTCTGATGATCCCTCTACCCATATTTATAGCATCAAATTAACTCTAGATTTCCACACATTCCCAATCCAATGATCTAACTAAACTCTAACTGAACTGGAAGCGTTTAACAAAAGATATTTCTTAGATCTGAAATGTTTAGTCTCCTACAAGTTCATTGGCTGAATTAGACACACATGATGCTTCTCACTATGAAACAAGCAAGGACACTTGGTGAATTCTACTTGCCTCACTTGAAAACATCTCATTATTTAGTAGGAACTAGAAAAAGACACTTGGTAGCTTCTGTGGCACTTACAAAAGACACACAACACTTTTTGTTGCTTTTACTCTTTACTATGTCTTTATATCGAGAGTGTTCTGTCTTTGATAACTTTCATAGTCTACTTCAAAACTTTAACAACTTATAGAAAATGGGACCCAAAACACTTCTTGCTTGAGCAAATTTAGAAAAGGAATGGGAATAGGTGGTGTTTTTCATTGATCTTCAAAAAATGACACGTGGCAGCTTCTGCTTGTCTATAGAAGCTTTAGATACTTTTTAGAAACCTATGGAAGGTGATACATGGTGTCTTCATAGGGCTCTAGCTATACTATAAAAACATTCAGGCCTCATTTTAGATTCATGTGGATCATGACACTTGGCAGCTTTCACTGACTTTAGAAACAAAACCTGAGGCCCACCATAGTCTTTACTCAATAATGAAACAAAATGAAGAAACTACAGATGTTGACACTTGTCAGCTTCTACTGAGCTTTAGCTAGGAACACGTGGTGGCTTCCACTGAGCTTTAGGTAGGAACACATGGTAGTTTCCACTAACTTTTAGAAAAACATATTGAAACCTTCCACAATTTCCACTTGGCATCCTCCACGTGTATTAAGAAAACTTATCGAAAGAAGCTTTTGAAACTCATAAGAAACTTGAAACATGGATGTTGACACTTGGTGCATTCTAATGGATTTTAATGGGACACGTGGTATGTTCCACGCAACTTATAGAAATTATAAAATGTGTCCCAGTTGATGACACTTGACAGCTTCTGCTTGACTTTGATACTTAGACAAAATTTAGGCAAAATGAAAACTTGTGCCTGTGTTCTATGTCAAAAATTCACTGCCTCAAAAATGAAATGCATAGGGACAAAACTTAGAGTGCACAACTAAAACTCAAAATAAAAATGTAGAGTATTTTTTACTCTATAGTTATCCAGTCAACTCTATTCTATACTATTTACATACAATATCGCTTGAACCAACTCTATACTCTTCTCAATCAAATAAATAACCTATATTTACTAGTAATTAATTCACATTTCCTTTTTAGTTTTTTTCATACTTAGAGTAAAAAACATAGATTAGATATGTGGTTTTTCAAATTACCATTTTAGTCACACTATTTTTCTCTTTTGCACATACTACCAAATCACTTTACACTAAAAAATCATTGAAATTTCATCTTGCTAAGGTCTACCTATTTCATCACTAAGGGGGAAGCTGACTTGGTATTTTGGCCAAGTATAAACACGTGGTTGATGGTATATATTAGAAAAGCACCTAACACCCTTATCACTATGAGATTGTGAAGTGAGGAGGTAGGCCCCAATACCAAGCCAATACAATCATCAATACATATCCATTTCAACTTAAATGTCCTAAAACTAGCCTTAAATTGCTTTCTATTTCCTTATTTCCACTAACTTCCCAATCATATTAAATTAAAAGTTATTATAACTTAATAACACTTAGGATGGCCAATTAATTAGTATTTACTTTCCAATTTCATCTTTCTCTGTGATAATTGTATGTTATATTTCAAAACTTGAATTGGCCAAGGTTGGTACAAGGTTTTTGTTATGTGGTCCATTTGGATCAATCATATGGATTCAATTTCTTGTGTGATTAATTTCATCTTGCTTTAAAATTATCTTTCAAAACTTTTATCTATTTCAAAACATTATCATTTCTATCGATATAGTCTATCACAAATTATGTATCTTTCCTACCTATAATACACACTTAACTTATCCAAGTATGTATCCTTATATTCTTATTTAATTCTATGTTCAATAGTACATAATATACGTACACAACTATGTTCCTTTTTCTCTATTTTTTCCCCTAGTTTATAGAACATAGTCAACCAGTTCAACTTTGTATCATGTTTTTTGATTTTGTCTTTGCATCACCCTTTTCATCCTTATTTTCTAATCCTAAACTTATTTTTTGAGGATAACATATAGTTGAATCCAATAGAGATGATCATATTTACCAATCCCAATAATTTTCCTTGAAAATATCTTGTGGCTTTCACTTTAGATGAAAGCAATGTGCATTTTGCCAATCACACTACCAATTATGGGACTCCTACTCATTCATCATCAATTTGTAATCCTATTCTCTCCTTTAAAGATGAGATTGAATTAGAGTACATACGTAAAATGCTCTTATTAATTAATTAATTTCTTCAATATAGAGGAAAGGGCCCTTCAACTATTTACAATCTCATGATAGGTGGTCAAGTATAATAACCCCATTCACCATACCCTACATTCTCTCATGGATTTGGATTTGAAGCCCTTTTTGCTTCTCAACCTCTACCTTATATTTTGATTCTTTACCATACTATAACTTATTTTTCTATGATATATTTAACCTCCATTCTAAGTATCTCTACTAACAGGGTAGGTTCAACATCTAGTGGGATTTTTCCAAGGCCCTTCCTCCTCAACCATTCCACTAGTGCATACTTTTATACCAATGTCAATCATGATACTATTTCTTCATTTTATTCTAATGCTAATAATTCCACTAGTGCATTTTTGTGTACACATGTTAATCATGCCATGAGTGCTTCCTTTTATACCAATGCTTCTCACATTTCTAGTGTCACACATGTCACTACTCATAGTGCAACCCAAACCACTAATACCAATGCTAATGCTTCGCATGCCCCACAAAATAGATAAATACTAGTCAAATCCATTAAATATTATTGTAAACTATTAATCAAAATAATGTTTTTCAAACCAATGATGTTAGTCAAATAATGTAGATGCAAAATCATGTCATTCACCTTCAAAATCAACCTCAACAAGTTCCATGGGGAGTGAAAAATCAAAATTCCCCCCACCCCCCTTAGGTATTTCCATGGTAAACTCATTCCTCAACCACCTATTGTTAATAAAAAATCAATATCTCCAAAATAAACCTCTTATACCTCAAATTTCCAATCTTGACATAGGAGCTATCACACTTACTATTAGTTATAATGGGTCAACTGATCCTACCTTACATTTAAAAACATTTAGTCATCTCTAAAAATATTGGGTCAAGCTTAATACTTTTGTTTCTACCAAGCTATTGGAAAAAAAACTATCTAAAGATGCATTACATTGGTATAATCAACTAAAATCCCTTTTTATCACTAGTTTGGAAAATATAGGTAACTCCCTAGTACAAGAGTTTCAAACTAGTGAACTCCTTGAGAATACCTTGGTTTATTTTATCAAATGTAAGCAACTTAAAACTAAAAAAACACAAAATTTCATCAAATGATGGAATACCTTGTCTAATAAGTGTGAGAATAACGTGATGGATGATAATCTTTTTTATATATTCATTGATTCTCTTTATCCCAAGTTAAAATATCAGGTTAGGAATCTCTCTGTAATATCTTTGGAAGAAGCCCTCAATCAAGATAAATGTTAATATTTTATCATGCACCAATTTTAACCATCTCAACCTCCTGTAGGTACTTACATGCTCATTAAAAATAAAAATCATCATGATATCAATGATGGTGTCACTGATTCCTATGACATAATTCAAAATATTCAATCCATTATTCCTAACAATGTTGTGGAGGATGTTCCCCTCCAAACAACACCCCTAATCCTCAATTTTCCCAAAACAACACTATCAATGTCCACAAACTATTATTCTTTTCCAATCTTCAAAAGTGTCTACCAAGGCCTCTACCATGATAACTTGACCCCACTCATCCTATGAAATCTTGGTATGACCAAATAATTTTTTTTGGTTTCATGCAAGTTGGGGCCACTCTCATGCTAATTGTAGATAATTACATAATATAACTTTAGATTTTATTCATGGAAAAAAATTGATCATGATTAAATCACTTGTCAGTGTTAATAAGCATATGACATAGCCTTTAAATCTCACAAAACACAAAATAAAAATCAAACTTTGAACTAGGTTAATGCTCATCTTGCCATATATAAATATCCTCTTGGTAATCATCAAGATATCAATGATAAGCCTACTCCTTCCACCAATAATGTCAAAATTCTTATCAACCAAACTCTTGAATAAAATGTGGTAAATATGAATAATACGTGAAGGGTAGTTGTTTACACTAATTCTACTCCAACACGCATGCACCAAACCTCTCAAACATTTCATGTTATCCAATATTTTTCCCCATCACATCTATCAAAGTTGGGGCAAGAGGACTTTATCTCTTTTTGAGAACCACTTCCAACACCTCAATTGGATAATACCTCTCACTTTATTTGTAAAATTCCCACAACATCTCCACCTATCAAAAACATTTCCCAGCCTTCCCATAGTATTTCTTCAACTCAGTCACAAGAAATATCTAAATAAACTATCCCATCATCTAAAGACAATCAATTGATGTGTCCTCAAATTAAACCAACCACATCTTATCAACATAAGTTTGAATGTACTTACAACCTTCCTTCCCAAGATCTTCTAAAACATTACATGCCTCTATCTAGCAGTCCCCCCACGGGTTATGATGAATATGACTCCATTATGTAACTTACTAATCTCCCATCTCAAATACCCTTTCTTGAATTATTATGGGTATTTGAGATGGGAGATTAGTAAGTTTTATACAGATTATTGCAAAGAAATTTAGTCAAACATTAGTCCATAAATAATGAAAAATGCAAAAATAACTAACTAACTAACTAAGCCCATCAATTCATATGGGAATTACAAAGGATAAAAAGAAACAAATGAAAGAAAGAAACATCATATTACCTTCCAAAATGGATTCACCATACCCATGTGGCTCAAAAGCATGTTCTCCCTTGATCAAGAATCCTTGTCATTGTTAATAATGGTGGTAAACTCTTCCAATGTCTCAAGAACACTCCATAAAACCTAGGCTCATGATTCCAAATCACTAAACTAGCCTATCAATGACTCTTGTAAACAAAATAATTGATCAAATACAAAGGAATGTGGAAAATTTTTAACATTATAACTTTGAAATATTCAAGCTTAAAATTCATGTCCATGGCCTCTCTATTTATAGATTTTTGAGATTGGTCAGGATCAACCATGATCATCCATCTCAAGATTGAGATGTGTGGCCATAGATAACCCTAATATTTAGAATTAAATCCATAATTATCTTCATCATGACCTTGGAATAAGGGGCATTTAAGAGGCATGAGAGGTGTTAACTAGGCATGGGTGACCCATAATCTTGATATTTGTGGCATTTATGGCCTAGGGATGTCTTCCTAAGAAATGATGTCACCTGATGATGTAGTTAATAGGAATCAATTTTCAAAAATAAATATTCAATAACTCTCATGGAAAATCCACTTAAGATCTTCATTTAGAATACTTAGCCTTAAATAAGGATAATCAATATTTATGAAATTATTTGAAAATTGGCCCTCAATTAATCCAAATGGTTAGAAAGTCATAATACTTGGTCATAATTTAACTGGTGAGGAACTGGAGGGTGATGTTAGATGCATTGGATCTATATTCCCATTTAGGATTTTTTCAACACCAAATAATAAAGGTACATGATGTGTACCAATGAATTAGAATAAAAGAGTGATCTAGAGCACTTAATAACAAAATTGTCATTTTGACTCAAAATGATCTGATCAAAGTTACCTTACCCATAAAATGAATTTCCCTATTTAGTGATAATTTGACCTAAAATATCACTTTTAAGTGATAATTTTGAATCATTTAGGGCATTTTATGGATTTTGACCTAAAATGTGCATTTGAGTGTAATTCGAGTAAGATTGACAATTTCAACATTAGTTAGGAATTAGATGTCTACTTTTTACCCCTATTTGAGAAGGTGTAGTGAGACATTAAAGTGAAGAAACATCTTTTCAAAAAAAAGAGTTGTCAAGAATAAATTATAATGGACCCATGATGCCACCTTGAGAGGACATACTAGGATGAAAGAGGAGGGACTCTCGAAAAGAGAGATAAAGTGATAGGTTAACCCATGGAATATATCACATCTAGAGGAGTTAATACTTGAACATGTAATTACCATCAATTATTAAAATATAATTAGAAGTATAATAGGCCCTAGAGATAGGGGAAATGGAAAGATGCAATCCATCAATATAAGGGACACACTTTAAACGTACCCAATTTGAGAGTACAAACTGTATGCTTATGACATTGATCAATCCCATGATATTGCACACTAAAATATTTCCATCATGGGATTTAACATGGATAGCTTGTAATTAGAGGAAAAGAGAGAACATTATACTTTAAGAAGGGAAATACCACTAGAATAGGGTCTCTAAAGAGAATATAATAAGTACTCTAGTAGAGTAGATTTGATCATGATAAAATAGTTTTACCCTAGTAGGGTGAATCTTGATCATTGATAAAGATTAAATAATGATTTGCCATTATAGATATTATTTTATCCAACCATTTTTTAAATGTTGTGCCCTATCATGGGCAATTATCAAGCAAAATAGCTAAGGATATAACTAAAAAGATAGGTTAAAGCGAGTGGGTGCAAACGTACATGCGATAGTGTAATGGCTTAGAAAGCCATATAAAACTAATCATATGATAATGCACAAAGTGATGAGAGAGATTAAAATAAGAATGGAGATATCCAAGATGACCTTAATAGAAATAGAGTGCTTCCTACATAGTTCCATGGACTCATGTTCCAATATGAACTTCAAGGCAATGTATTTCACCCATGTTTGGGAGAGAATGGAATGAGGAATGATAAAAAAATGACCAAGAATTGATTAGACTTATAATGTATGTAAAGAGATGCACATATAATAATAGACAAATAAGCCTAAAATGCATGCTACCTAGAAGCCTAATTCCATATCATGAACCTAGGTTTTGTAAAGTGTTCTTGAGAATCATTTGTCGAAGTTGATGTTGACATTAAGATGTTGATACCTAAGCATAAAGTGCTTTTTATATAAAAATAAATTAGGTATCATAAGTATGAATAACTTAGAATGACATAATATTCCAATTACACTAATCTATTTTAAATGTGAATACCTATAACCAATGATAATGGTGAAATAATGACCAAAACCATAGTTACAATGATTTAGATTTTAACAAAAAAGTAAAAACAAAGAGAAAGATAAACATAAATGTTCCTAACTTGGAATAAAGATATGATCTTAATTAGGAACAAAAAGTTAAAAAAATTTCAAGAATGTCTTATCGACATGAGACCAAGACATGAATAATCAAGATCCATGTGGACCATTAAGGCATTCTTGAACATAAAAAAGAAAAAGAAAAATCAGACAGAAAAACAAGACACAAACAATAATCAAATAAACAAAAATTTCCAAGAACAACATAATAACATAGGATCAAGATATAAATAATCAAGATCTAGGTGAATCATCAAGATGTTCTAAAACACAAAAGAGATAAGCAAAAACAAACAAGGAAACACAAGACCAAGATGAGACAAGAAGTAATAAAAATAGAAAATGAGAAGAAATAAAAGAAGAGGTGTGAAAGTACAACAAATCATGAATAAAACAAAACAAAACATCCAAAAAACTCAAATAAACACACACAAACAAAAACCAAGTTAGTGTGGTTTAAAGAAAATTGTTCATGCATGTGCAATAGAGGTGTTACTTTCCACCATATCATAACAAAGAAAAATGACATGATGATTGTTCACTAATTAGAGAGGAATAATGACAAGAAATGGGGGAAGAGAATAAAAGGAAGGGGTTAGTCGAGCTGACTCCAGATGTATAAGACAAGTAGACATTGCCTACATAGTTCCATGGATGCATGTTCCAACATGAACTTCAGCCAAATGCAGTTCACCCAAGAAATGGGATAGAAGAAAAATGATGATCAAACCAACATGATAAATTTTATATAAGAAATGGAAAATACGATAAATAAATGAAAATGGTCTGGTAAACAAGAAATTGATGAGATGAGAAATAAATATCTTACAAAATGGAAAGTGCATGGGATAAGATGAAATGAATTAGTGTTTTTGTGATTTTAAAATGGTAAGAGCATAGCATGGTGGAACAAGAATGTACAAATGTATATAAGTGTGAGACAATGTATCTCTTCTTTTATGGATCATGTTTTGATGTTTTTGGTAATTTTTAAGTATTTCTATTTTTGTTGGTATTTTTGGGATAAAATATGCACAAGGTGGGGCCATATAGTCAAAGAGATGCACACCCTAAGAGTAAATGTTATAATAAGATAGCTAATCTAGCTGCAATAGCCCATGCTCACAAATTGGTGAGAGTGAGGGAAAGGGGTGACCAAGCTGACCTCAATAGAAATTGAGTGCTACTCACATAGTCCTGAAGGACCTTAAGTCAATGTAGTTCAAATGGCATGATTCATGGATCTCAATGGTATTATAATGCCTAAAAAGGGTCTATAGGGTTATCCCCAAGAGACGAGGCATGGTAATGGCAAATGGGTGAATGGTAGATGAAAAATGGTTTTGTTGCTCTTAATGATAGGGAGATGCATGTCCTAGTCAATATGTGAGAGAAAAAAAATGATCAACTATATAAGTTGTTATCCAACACCCTTTCATAATAACTACTCTATTAATAACTTATTGATCTGGATCTTAATAATGTGTTCATGATCTTCATAGATCATTGATTCTACTTCCTTCAAACATTGAGACAAGATATACTTATAACCTCGATAAAGGAAAGTGCTGCTAGTGATGGTAAATAATGGTAGGATAAATGAGATAAGTGGATAATAAGTAGGTGGGTGATAATGTAATGTATAATGAATGGGAAACAAATGGAGATCAAGAATTTTAGTCACATGTAATGTTGTTGATGTCAAATTTGACATAATTTTATTTGTGGTGGGGTCAAAGACATTTGAAGATGCTCTAAATAAGACCATTAGATTTTTCTATTGCTTGATCTTGAGAGTATCTACCATCTGATTATGATATAGATTAGAAGCTATTTTGATTTAATATTTGATATTATCTTCAATAAACAATGAAGAAATTTTTTGCTTAGCCATTGGTACCTCGATGATGTTTTTACTAATGAATTTGTTTTGATCATCCCATAGTACCTTTGAGAAGGTTTCACAAAGAGATGTTAACATTTGAATTTGATTGTCTTCTAGTGCCTTTAAAAAGATGTCACTAAAAGATGCTGATTTTGATCTTTGCTTATCCCTTAGCACCTATGAAAAGGTTTCACTAGGATATTTTTCTTCTTCTAAATGAATGTGGTCTTAGTCTCCTTGATATTGTATAAATGATATGTCACCATGGATATAGTTCAATAAAGTGTGATTCTATCAATCCTGATCGACACTTATGGGTGGTGGAATGTTAATATAACGGCTATGTTGGGTGGAAATAATGGGATGGTGAAAGGAAACATAATCCTTGTAGAAGATACTAGGAGAACTTGTGTCGATGCTAAGGTAATCATCCTCAAAAACCATAGAAGGATCATAAGTATATTCAAATTAATCTGCAAGGCAATTGTAACTAATGTTGTAAAAACCAATACTATGATATATTTTTGACTTTGATTTTGAAACAAGGGACTCTAAATCCAATGTCACAACTGATGTTGATTCTATTTTTGATGCTAAATCTAATCTTGGTTCAGAAATGGAACCTGAATCTAATATTAATTCTTCATATGATATGCTTGTTTTGATAATGTTATGTTTAATGTTGAATTTTTGACAAGTAATAGCCTATGATGGCATAATGGGCTCAATAAAAATTATTTCATCTTGGAAGGGTTCAACATAGATTGACTTGTCTAAGTGAATCCCCTCAAAAAGAGGGAACTACTAAAGAGACATCTTGACAAAATTCTATCTATCAAAGTGAGACTCCTTAATGAGTGGGAAAAGATCAAGATACAACTCTACCAATACTAGCTTGTCAAATAGAGGAGGCTCTTTAAAAATAGGTAACATATGAATAGGTAACTTATCATAGTTTACCATGTCACAAATGGGTGTTTCAATAATAACATGTTGGTATTGGTTCATAATTGATTGAAAAAGATCAATTTTGAACACATTTTGATCCTCATAAGATGGCTTTTGAAGAGGTAATGGTTCTTATTTTGGCTCGAAGATCAGAAAAAAATTCTAAAGTGGGGACCATTTGGTTTAGTGGGAACAATGGTTTGTGGCTCAATAATAGACTCTTCAAAGATTAGACTATTGAAGAAGGGATCAAAAACAATTGGTTCATCAAATGGAGGTTCTTCAATAATAGGTTTATAAAAAACTGGTGATGGGCCAAGAATGGTAACAATTGGATGCTTCTTAGTTTGGTTGCTTGTACAAATCAAAGGAGGAGGTCCTAAAATGGTAATGACTATATACTCCTTAATTTTGTTGCTCATGTAAGCTAAAAGAGGAGATCATAAAATGGTGATCTTGGTATATTGTGGAGTTTGATTACTTACACAAGCCAAAGCATCTAAGTCTTCATGATAAAGCCAATCATTCCAATCAAGAGTTAGATCATAAGTTGGATCTTGACTATGTTCCCATGACTAATTTTTGTGAGGTGGATATAAATCTATCTCAAAAACCATATTGTCACCATAGGGGTCTTGAATAAAGTCATAAAAGTCATTTTTTGCATCCATTCTATCATAAGTTGGATTATCCATGATTGCACCATAAGTGTATTAGACATATATGCATTTAATGAAGAAATCTCTAAAAAAAAAGACTTAAAGTTTTGTAAACTCTTAAATGTGATTTTTAAAAGATAAAAGGTTCAACCTTGGTTGAAAGAGTGAATATGCATCTCAAAATTAGTTTATGCTGATATTTGGCATAAAACAACCTAACGTCAAATGTCTAACATCAAAGATTTTTGAAGAAAGTTTGTGTTTTCCCAAACAAAGTCACAAAAAAAATGATGAGGATAGACACTCAAACAAATAAACAATTAATAGTGTTCAAAATTGGATAATCATTTAATCAAAGCTATGCAACCTAAAATAATAATATCTATGTACCAACCCCACGAATTAAGGCCTAAATAGAAATCAATCAATGTTTGGATCCAAACTTGACAAGGTTAATTTAAAATACAATGTTGAAGACTAGGATTGGACCAAATAATCTAGACAAGAGAGGACAACATAATGACACACAAACAAGGTGAAAATGGTATACATAACATCATTTAAAACAAATGGTTTTTGATACAATGGTAAACTAGTTCTTGAGACAAATTGAGCAGCCTAATAGAGTAAACATGCTCGAATGATGTGGTTAATTGGTATGTTTAAAAGACTCAAAGGAAAAAAAGATTTGACATAATTTGGGAAGAATAATGCTACCTTTCTTAACTCAAATAGATGATTTTAACATGGCTTATGAATAAACAAACAAGTTTTAGCCTCAAATCATACCAAACAAATAATGAATAAAATACACTAAGTATAATCATCCAAATTCTAACAAGGGTATGGAAAAATGGGGTTGACTAAAACTAATTGGTTTTTTATCATTCTAGGAGAATCAATTTTACAATGACTTTTATGTCAAATGATGCAAAATACAAGCACAAAAATTGGGTAACTATGACATTTGCTAGCTATAAAAAGGTCTAGTCTTTTTTACAACCACTACATCTTGTTGTTTGCTCAGTGTAGTGTGATGTCCAAATGTAGATATGTCTCATGTACAACTCCAACTAGGAACCAAATGAAGTAAATGTCAGGAGATGAAACCCTAAGCCAAAGCTTCCCTAAATAACTCATGAGAGGTAATGATGTCCCCCTCACAAGCCAAGTTTGCATAAAAATAAAGCATGAAATATAAAGAATTTTAGGGTCATTTTCAAGGTCACCCAAAATTTTATGAGTTTTTGGGGAGTGATTTAGATGACATTATTTCTAAGACTTGTACTAGGATATTTACAATAGGAATGATGGTTTTGATTCTAAGGGTTCCCCAAAGGGGACAACTGGAAGAGCATATACACAAGATTCCTTTTTCTACCAAAAAAATATAATTAAACAACTATTTCAAACAAAAATTGACAAGTGTGTTCAATTTTAAGCCCAAATGAAAGATTTCATGGTGTTCATTTGATCCCTTGGTCTTAATATTGTGAACTTTTAAAACATTCATCTAAACATCTAAATTTTTCATTAAACGCCAAAACAAAGTTCCTAATTTATTTTTAAACATGCAAAAGGTTATTTAAAACATGTTTTTAGAAAATGTCAAGATTGGTCCTATAGAAAAAAATGTGAGCATGTCTTTTAGCTTTGAATTTCATTTTGGTTTGAAACAATAAACTTTAGAAAAAGAGCTCTTGGGTCTATGTTTTAAGAAAAAACACAATGACCGATGTCGATTTATATAACTGATGACATTTACATTTTTTAACCTATGTTAGCTATCTCATTGACATCAATTATACCAATGTGACTGATGATAGGTATACAACTGATGCCAATTTTTTTAACTGACATCAGTTAAGCTATACAATTGATTTTAGTCTTACTAATAGATGTTGATTACTGTGTAAAACCATGGCAAACAAAAATAGCAAAATAAAGTTAGAAAATCAATTTACAAGAGTTTTAACGGTCCAAATGAATATTTTAAAGTTATAAAATGATCTTTTGTGGGTGTGAGATGCGTCTAGTCCCACCAAGTGTGTCAAAATGTAGAGAGGATTACAAAGCAAGTTAGTCAAACATTAATCCATAAATAATGAAAAATGTATAAAGAACTAACTAACTAAGCCTATCTATTCCTATGGGAATTACAAAGGATACAAAAATAAATTAAAGAAATCAACATCATATTAGCTTCCTAAATGGATTCACCATACCCATGTGGATCAAAAACATGTTCTCCCTTGATCAAGCATCCTTGTCTTTGTAAAACATGGTGGTAAACTCCTCTAATGTATCAAGAACACTCCATAAAACCTAGGCTCGTGAATCTAAATCACTAAACTAGCCTATCAATGAATCTTTCAAATAAAATAAATGATCAAACGGAAAGGGTTGTGGAAACAATTTAACATTATAACTTTTCAATATCCAAGCTTAAACTTCATGTCCATGGCCTCTCCATTTATAGATTTTTGAGATTGGTCAAGATCAACCATGATCATCCATCTCAAGATTGAGATATGTGGCCATAGATAATCTTAATATTTAGAATTAAATCCATAATTATCTTCATTATGACCTTGGAAGAAGGGGCATTGAAGAGGTATGGGAGGCATTAACTAGGCATAGGTGACCCATAATCTTGATATTTATGGCATTTATGGCCTAGGGATGTCTTCCCAAGAAATGATGTCACCTAATGATGCATTTAATAGTAATTAATTTTCAAAAAAAAAATTCAACAAATCTCATGTAAAATCCACATAAGCTCTTGATTTGGATTAATTAGCCTTAAACAAGGTTAATCAACATTTGTGCAATTATTTGAAAATTAGCCCTCAATTAATCAAAATGGTCAAAAAGTCATATTAGTGGGTTATAATTTGATTGGAGAGGAATTAGTAGGCAATGTCAGATGCATTGGAGCTATATTCCCATTTAGGATGTTACCAACACTAAATAACAAAGGTACATGATGTGTACCAATGAATTAAAATAAAAGAGTGATCTAAAGCACTAAATGGTAAAATTATGATTTTGACTTAAAATTATTTGATCAAAGTTAGATAGTGCATAAAATTCATTGCCCTATTTAGGGATAATTTGACCTAAACTAGCACTTTTAAGTGACAAGTTTGAACCATTTAGGGCATTTTATGGATTTTGACCTAGAATGTGTATTTGAGTGCAATTCGAGTAAGATTGACAATTTCAACACAAATGGTGTTAGGAATTAGATGTATACAAGTTCCATTATCATCATAATTATCTAAAAAAATTATTATTTGAAATTAACATCCCTTTCCTTCCCCTAGTAGGACATGAAGCTACCTTATCTACGTCTAAGAATAGTATCTTATAATAGTGCAAAGAGATGTTTATAAAAATTCATGAGACAATGGACACTTCTCTTTCCCTAAAATTTCCTATTGCATCCATGATCCCAGATGATATTCTACTTCATTTAGATGACCCTATACTCTTTATTATAATCCAAATTAGTGATGTCTAATTCAAGTGTTCCTTGATTTATGAGGGTTTAGTAAGTTACATTGGCTCCTTAAATTTCATTAAAATTCTTGGATATTCTGAGTGTAATATTAATTCCATATATATTACATGTTAAGGTTATGATAAAATGAAAATGCCTCATTTAGGTTACATGTGGATTCTTATTACCATTCTTCCTATCACCATTCATGTGAAGGTTATGATATTTAAATTTCTCCTTTCTTCTAATATTTTACTTGGTAGACCTTGCACTCATTGCATGAGGGCTATTGCCTCTTCTACCTACTAGTGTCAAGTTTCCCCATAATGGTGTTATCTATACGATTCAAGGATGTAGTGTCTTTATAACTCCAATATTTGAAACCTTAATAATTATCCCATTTTGGGAATCTTAACATTTCAATTATCCTGTAGGCACTAGAAAGTCATACTATATGTCGAAATACTTTGGAACCCTTCTTGACCCTACAAGACCCTAAGTCTAGTTGACCACCTAGTTAACTAAACTCACCAACTTACTAAATTTAACATTAACCAAACCTTTTTAACCCATTTTTTTACCCCTTTACCTTTATACACTTGACTATTTATGGTTAGCTTAACCATTGATGGTTAGCCTAACCATCTACGATCAGGTCCTCACCTCTCTAACCCATCACTAGCTATGTGCAAGATAATGAAGCATAATTTAATATATTAACCTTATTTAGTGCTAAAAAACTCCCAAGCATCATGATCAACACCATCACCTTCTATGGAACCTTCCATCCTTCATCTCTCTTTGCCTATAAAATGAGGGGAGTAGGAGGTGAAATGGATCCACAATCTAACATCATAAGCATTCTTGCATATAGGTATCCAAGATCTCTATCATCTAGTCTTCAACAAATCAAAAATAAAAAAAGAGATCTAAACCTCTACCAAATTTGATTTTGAGGCCAAAGTAATATTACTCTAGTGAAATTACCCCAACCTTCAACCATCAACCATATAGAAAGCTATAAGTATATTTTACTTATTCTTGTTTTCATTACATTTCTAACCCATTGACTTGATTAGACCTATCTACACCTTGTTTCCCAACTTCCAGATCCTTAAAATAACCATTATCAAACCATTCACCCATTCTTCAATTTTTTTTGTGTGCCTTTAGAATCCATAGGCACTCATTAATGGTTAAAACAACCACTGATGGTCACTCCCAATCATCAATGGTTACCCAACTATCAATAGTCAGCTTAACCATTGAGAGTTCACCTAACCACCTATGGTCACTATGGAAAAAATAAAAACAAGTTATTTTCATCCCCTTAACCCTGACTAAACCTAACTTTCTATGTTCTTACCTATTCATAGACCCTTTTATAATTTTTTGAACCTAACTTCACCTTCTTTAGCATTAGTATTGACTTGCTTTTGTTATATTTAATCATTTTATGTAAAAAGCATTCTACTTTCTTCTTGTATTGCATTTCATTTACTTTATACAAGTACCTTAGTTTTACCATTTTTAACTTAATTATTATTAAGAGTGGATTGATAGCCTCCTAACAAGCTTATGCTTCTTAGATCTAGCTCACACTAGGTAGTCTACCCAACTATCTTGCTAATAACCCTTTGTTAGTGATTTATTATCTATAGGTTATTCCTTCTAAGCTAAAGAGGAGTTCTTTACATTCATCTAGATTATGCATTCATAACCAACTAGTTATTTCTACCACACCCTTATTACTAGTTTCTTATCTTCTTCCAAAATCAAAAAATGAGAAAAAATTAAGAGAAATATTTTGGCATGCCTAGTGGGACCCTAGAATCATATAGGTGCCCCTTTATTCCTTTATTCTTTTCTCATCCAATGAAATCTGAAATTTCTTTTTGGGCTCAAAATAAATACCTTGTATACACTATTTACTTGCTTGATTTTAGTTCATCTAGCTAACTTAAAGGCAAAAGTAATCAATCATAGTATTCACGCTTGTTATCAAAAACTTTACCAAACCACATAATCAATCAACACATCAAGACAAACATGAGACAAAGCTTGACTAGGATTTCATCACCTAGTGGTAAACCTTACCCTTTCCCAACAATCCTACTTAGAGGTAATTACCAAGGGGAGAACCAACTCAGCTCTCTGGTTGAGTATAAACTCTGAAATTCATTATATCTTGGCTAAGCACCTGACACCCTTAACATTATGGTGTGTGAAATGAGGGGGTAGGCCACAATATCAAGACACATAATGAAGTTCAATATAGATTTATTTATTTTGAGTACCTAAACACAACTTGCAACTAACCTTAGATTTCTTCTTTAGTAATTTATCTATAAGCCAAATTTCTTCTTCACCCTTTCTAAGGCTTAAGACAAAAGTGATATAAAAAGAATCCTAAGTTTTAAATACACTTATAGTTTATGTGTTTTATTATATTTAGTAATATAGTGTTTAGATCCTAAATAATAAGGGTCTGAAATAACATGAAAAATATAGCTTAATAGGGAAAAATATATTTTTTAACAGGTAATTATGTAAGACAAATAGAAATAAAACTATCTAGTTTTAGCTAAAATGAATAACTCTAAGGTCAATATTTGAAGATTAAGATTGAGACACTATTATGAATCTAAATTTGGGTTCCATTTTCTAATTGGATAAGAGCATTAGAAATAGGACACCCTGGTATTCAGTGCTATAGCCACTCTTAGTTCTATTATCCTAAGGATCTAAGCTTTCTAGGTTTTGTTCACTTGGTCAATGTGACCTTGTGTACCAAATTTTAAGGTATGGAAGTCACAAAAGATTAATATAGGTCTATTTAAATATTCAATACCTATATTCATCTACACACATGTAAAAAAAATACATCAAAAGAAAGAGGGAGAAAAACTGGGTTAGGGGAAGAATGATCACATAATCAAGAACCCATTTTATTCGGATTACTACCTATATTAATCCTGAAGTTAGGGTGTCAGTTCTGATGTAGTTCTCCCTTATGGAACATGTAAAATTAATGCACATGATAGATGTAAAAATGAATTTTGCCTAGGCATTTCCTTGATCAATCATGCAAGTCTATATGTGTGTAGAGAAGCTAAGCTATACCATTGACTAATTTTTATTATGTCTAATGTGCCAAAGTAGTAAGTGCTAGATATAAAATGCCTTGTGAATTCATTTATATAAGATAATCATTATTTCAAATTTGGGAGTTCTATTCACATTTGGCTAACATTAGAAAACTTAAGAACAAAGCAAAGAAAAGGGGTAAGACTCATCTTGTAGGAAAAACTAACCATTAGAATCAAATTTTCACTTGGAAAATAGTGATAGAATTTAGACACCCTAGGGTTTAGAATTGCATTCCTATTTGGGTACTATTGTCTAGAGGATCTAGGACATGGGGGGATAGAATAAGTGTTGAAAGAGTAACTTGGGTTAGTAAGGGTTAAGTTTAGAAGGCTATGAATGACTAAGAATGGTAAAAAAAGTGTCTAGGGTAAAAACAAGACCAAGGAAAATCAAATAAAAAGATGTGGCTAGATGTGAATAAGACTCATATTCTCTAGTAAGGGTTTAGTCTAGAAGGCTATGAATGACTAGGAATGGTCAAAAAGGTGTCTAGGGTATAAAACAAGACCAAGGAAAATCAAACAAAAAGATGTGGCTAGATGTGAATAAGACTCATATTCTCCATTTAGAGTCTCCTATGAAAGGACTATGAAAAGACATGATATGTGTGGTTGTATGACCAATTTAGGGTGTATACATTCCCCCCTTTTAATCTAGTAATGTAATGAAATGAAGTACTAGAGTAAAGAAAGAAAGAATATATGTATTTTAACTTACCTGTGTCGAGATAAGTGTGCTAAAACAAAGAGGTCAACTTATTAGCTAGGGAAGTGGATGGAGAATTGAATAGTGCTTGGAGAAAGAAGGAATCCCTGAAATGGATGCCTCTTGTATTGAATCTAAATAGTGCTTAGAGAAAGAAGGAATCTCTATAATATATGCCCCCTATACTAAATCTAAATAGTTCCTAGAAAAAGAAGAAATATCTATAATAAATGCCCCCTATACTGAATCTTAATGAGAAATGCTTAGAGGATTGAAACCAATGTTTAGAGAATTGAAACCAATGTTTTCCCTTTGTCCCACATAAACTCATGTAGTCTAGAATGTGTGTATAGAATTTGTATGTTGTGAAGAGCAATATATATCATGCCCCCACTTTGAATAATATGAACTATAAATTAGAAGTGTTCAGAGGTCCAAAACCAATATATACCCTCTATCCCACACAAACTCCTAGGTATGAATAATGTTATGTACTAACTACTATAGGTGATCATATGGTCTAACCTAGTGACAACTTGGGTATGCCTGGGTGTAATCTAAAAACTATGGTAAAATGTGTAAGAATAAAATGGCCTATCTTGCCATTCCAGTCTCTATAATATTGGATGCTAAAGAACATGATCATCTATGTCATGCCCTTGTGAGTGATGCATATGGATAGTGTAGAAATATGTATAACCACATGTGTCATGATCTATGGTAAAATGTGTAAGAATAAAATGGCCTATCTTGCCATTCCAATCTATATAATCTTGGATGATAAAGAACATGATCATCTATGTCATGCCCTTGTGAGTGATGCATATGGATAGTCTATAAATATGAATAACCACATTTGTCATGATCTATGATGCCATGTCCCATGTGTAAAACTAAAGATCAAAACGATGTGCTCTACATTATGCCTATAATCTGCTCTCTAGTCATGTGACTATGTCATGATGTATGAAGTTGTATGTATGAAACATGTAGTAATGTACATACCTCAAAATATGGTATCTGAGTCTGAGTCTATATGTAAGTCACTATGAGTCCATATAATTTGAACCACTATATCTAAATAGTCTATATATTTGTAAATTGATGGTGTATCCCTCTCTATGTCTAAGTGATGTTGAGTGACTCATATAAACTAAATCACTATATAATCTTGACCAATTTGAGATGATTTATGCTAATAATCTAGATTATAGAGGTATAAAAACCATGCTAAGTGACCCATTGTAATCTAAATCATTATATAATCTTGACCAATATGTATTGAGTCTAATAATCTGCCTGTTAGAGGTGTGAGAATCAAAGTGTATTTCCCTATAGGAGTGGATAGGGATACTAGGTAATTTGTAGAGATAGTAGGAATGAGCCCCCATTTTGGGGAGAGGGATGAGATCTATGATAGATAAGGTTGAGCCAAAAATGATGACTAGTGGCTTATGAATAGTAACAAGGTTGATATAGTTTGAATTGATTGAGAAGCTTCTTTTTTATTGGTGAGATTTGAACTATTGGGATTGGAATGTGTCTTTTATTGGTTAAGATCAAAGCTTATATTTGGGTATATTATAGATGTAGAAATGCTCATGTCATGGTAGGGAAATGAGGTAGTAATGGATCGAATGGATTGAAAAGCTTGATTGATTGATTAAGCTAGGTTGTTTGAATGTTTTAAATGAATGTTTTTGATTAGTAGGTACCAATTTATATATCGACTAAAAAAGAGTTATAGGGATGTGTGTATGCCATAGTAAGAAAATGATGTATTGAGAGATCAAGGGTTGTGTGTTGTTTAAGGTATCATTGTCACGATTTTGTTGAATCAAATGGTTTATAGAATAGAACCATAGGTCTCTAGTTATGGGCAAATAGTGTTTTAATTTTTGAATAGAAAATTTGGTTGATATAGGAATTTTGATTTGACTTTGGGTTCATTTGTACAGTGATTAGTTTGAGATATTGGAGCTGTGGAGTGAAAAATGATTAGGAGATGAGCACCTTTTGTGACTCATTTTGAGTAGTTGGTAGCCCAAATTTAGGTCAGTGGAGACATTATCATGGTGAGTAAGATAAACACTTGATTCTTACCTTTTAGAATCCTATTTTGGATATTTTTGATCTATTTTAAATAGTCTTGGAAAAAATCTATTAGTTTTAGCACTCTTGTCCTAGAGTCAGTGTTGTTGTCTATGATGCAGTCTTATTAGCTAAGTTCTAGCATTGTTGTCTAGTGCTAATGTCCTTTTGTAGAATTTTTGTCAAAGGTGGATGGTTTTTTTCAATTTTTGAGTTGTTCCTACTTTTGTACTTCTTAGTTATTTTTCTTAGCATAGTTGTCTAGTATATAATCTATTTTTTGGTGTTTTTAGGGTGAGGTACTGTAATGAAACTGGGGGTGCTAAGATGAGCTATGAGCTAGCTGAGTACCCAAATAAGAAAATAGTTTAGTCCAAAAATTACTAGTGAAAATAGGATCATGATCACTTACAATTATTTTTGGGGTTCCATGTAATTTGAGAACTGCTTCCATAAAAATAGCTGCAACGGTACTTGCTGAAAATGGGTGTGAGAGAGCAAAAAAATGGGCATATTTTGTAAGCCTATCCACAATGACCAAAATAACATTATTACCTTCAGAACAAGGCAACCCAGTGATGAAATCCATGGAAATCTCCTCCCACCTTTGACTAGGAATTGCTAATGGTTGTAACAAACCTGGGGTCTTAATTGTTTCACCTTTATTCTATTGGCATATCATGCATTATTCCAAAAAAATTTGTACATCTCCCTTGAGTCCTTCCCAAAATAATTATTTATTAATTCTATGATAAGTTTTCAAGAACCCTGAGTGTCCCCCAAGTGGAGATGCATGCAACTCTGCAAGAATCTTATGCTTAAGCTCTGAAGTTTTGCACAAGTATAACCTACCCTTATACCATAGGACATTACCTTTCCATTCAAATTTGTCAAAGGATAAATTACCTTGCTAGAGATTCTAAATCAGAACCTCTGTATCCTTGGCTTGCTCCCATTCTAACCTAGCTTCATCCACCCAATCTACTTGTAATATGGACATTGCACCAAGTAATGCTTCTGTGGATACATCTCGTCTAGATAGTGCATCTGCTACTACATTATCTTTACCCTTCTTGTAGATGTTTTCAAAATCATAACCCAACATTTTGGCTACCCATTTTTGTTGTTCCTCAGATGATAATCTTTGATCTAAAAAGTATTTGAGACTATCATGATCCATTTTCACCTTAAAGTGTCTACCCATCAGATAAGGCCTCCATTGTTTAACTGCATGAAGAATAGCCATCATTTCTTTCTCATAGATAGGTTTTTGTAGATTCTTACCTTTGAATTGATGACTTTCAAATGCAATGTGTCTTCCTTCTTGAATTAGTACTGCTTCTAATCTAGACCCAGAAGCATCATATTCAACAATGAATGTTTGTGAGAAGTCTAGAGTAGCCAAAACTGGAGTGGTGCACATAGCTACTTTTAGTTTCTCAAATGCTTTGGTGGCATCATCATTCCAATGGAAAGCATCCTTTTTAGTAATGCAGTGAGTGGAGTTGCTATGCTACCATAACCTTTCACAAATCTTCTATAGTAACCTGTTAGTCCAAGAAAACCTTGAAGGTTTTTGAGAGTTTTTGGCATGGGCCATTTCATTATCACTTTGATCTTCTAAGGATCAAATTTGACCCCTTCATGGGAAATAATGTGACCAAGGTACTCTACCTCTTGTACTCCAAAAGCACATTTAGATGGATTTGCATAAAGTTGGTGCTTCTCCAAAACTATCAATACCTGTTTCACATGTTGCAGATGTGCTTCCCATGTCTGACTATAAATCAATATGTCATCAAATAAAACTAGCACAAACTTCCTTAAAAAAGGCCTAAAAATAGTGTTCATCAAGATCTGAAAAGTAGATGGTGCATTTGTAAGACCAAAGGGCATTACCAAAAACTCACAATGGCCCTCATGTGTTATAAAAGAAGTTTTATGAACATCTTCATCCTTGATTCTAATTTGATGGTACCCCGAGCAAAGATCCAATTTTGTGAAATAATGAGCACCATGCAACTCATTAAGTAAATCATCAATTACTAGAATAGGAAACTTATCTTTGATGGTGTACTTGTTGAGCTCCCTATAATTAGGGCACATCCTCCATGTGTCATCCTTCTTCCACACCATGACCACTGGTGATGAATATGCACTTTGGCTATGCTTGATGATCCCTACCTCCAGCATCTCATGGACCATCTTTTCAATTTCACTCTTTTGTGCATATGGATATCTATATGGTCTAATATTTGGTGGTTGACTACCTAGAATTAGTTGAATGGCATGATCATGTTCTCTTTTTGGTGGTAGTCCTTTTGGCATGGCCCCAAAAATAGATGAGTGGTCTTTAAGAATTATTTGCAGATCATTATGTGTAGATACCTTTGGGGGTTGAAATTCTATAGAGCATAATCATGCAATAATTCCCTCTACCCCTTTTTTAGCATCTTGGTCATCTGATGTGAACTAACCAATTGTGGAGATTTTGCATGTAATCCATGTAATTCAATTTTCTTACCTTCAGAATGAAAGTGCATGAATAGTTCTTGGAAGTTCATCTCAATGGTACCTAAGGTTGTGAGCCATTGGACTCCCAAAACAATGTCTATGTTACCCATGGGAATAGCAAACATAGGAGAGTCAAGATTGTACCCACCCATAGTAAGCTTAATACTATGGCATTTTCCTGAACAATTAATTATGCCACCATCTGCAATCATGACCTAAAATTCTGGTGTTGGGTAGATGAAAAAATTCAATCGAGTGGCCAACTTATGGTTTATAAAGTTATGTGTGCTCCTTGAATAAATCAACATTGTCACCTTCTATTTCTTGAGGAAACCCACCACCTTAAGAGTTTGTGGAGTGCTAATACCTGGAAGTGCATGACAAGAGATTGTAGGGTGGGAATCTTTAGGTACCTCTTCTATATCTTCCTCATCATCATTAGAGGCATCATCTGCTTCTTCATCTTCATTTGGTCCTTCAATGTAGAATAACTTCTTCTTAGCACATCTATGTCCTTTATTCCACTTTCTATCACAACCAAAACATAATCTTTTTGCATGCTTTTCTTCAATTTGCTGAGGGGTCAATCTAGTAGGTGGAGGAAATGTTGATGATGATATGTTATGATCTTTGAAGTGAGTGAATGGCTATCTCTTGTTGGCTGGGAATTTTTCCTTAGCTCTACGTGCTAGGATAATAGATTCAAAAATATTAAGTGGATTAAACATGCGTACCTCATGTTGAATGTGGTCCTTGAGTCCACCCAAAAATAGGTCATTCAAGTTTGCATCAGAAATTATCTCCACACATAAGGATAGGTTCTGAAAATGATGAATATAATCCTTGACAAAGCTAGTTTGTCACAATTTTTCTAGTTGGATGAATTTATTATCTATCACACTATTGCCATAGTGTAATTGTAGCTTCTCTTGAAAAATTGACCAAGTGACATTGAGACCCATCTTTTTCTTTTGATCACACAACCATTAATACTAAATGAATTAATTAGGTTCAAGATACAAGGATGCCATGGCGACCTTCTGTCCACTTGGAATCTGATGTAGGTCAAAAAAACTCTCCATTTGGTTGAGCCAATTGAGTGGATCTTTTCCATCGAATTTGTGCATATCCACTTTTGGTAATAGGTTCTTTTGTGGCCATGGAGTTGGATTTGAAGTAGACTGGTTAGCAGAACCACCCTAGTGGGTTTGTCAAATAGAGTCAGCTTGATGATTTGATTGATTAATATTCAAATCTATCATGATATATCCCAAACTATCTTGTATGGATTGCATATTGGATTGTATGTCTTGCACCTCACTCTGAATGCCTTGCACACTATAGTCAAGCTGGCTCACTTTGTGATCTATGTTAGAAAACCTTGGTACAAAGGGTCTATTACACCCCCTTCTGACTCCATCTCATCTTTTTTAGGAGTTTTTCCTAGAGTTTCAGCCGCCTTTTCTTGGCCCCGAGTTTGTGGACCTGCCATAAAAGGGTGTTACGATGTCGACCCTTATTGACACTTTTGACCCAACTTTGACCAAGAGATTTTGGAATTATGTCGGCCTCAATTAAAAATATACAAAGAACAAACTATAGTCAAATTTTTCTAAGATTTCAAAAAATGTAAACAACTTAGAAAAATTCTTTGAATTGCGCACAATAGAGCAATTTTATGAAAAAATATAAAATAGCGATAACTTTTTAAAAACAGATCCAAATGATCTGAAATTTTAATGGAAGCTTAATGTGATGATTTATCACCTTAATTAAAAACATTTCAGAGAAATTCGTAACCACTTTTTATATATCACAAAATTAGTGTTTCACCCACAAGATTGCCCAAATCGCAGCTCTGATACCACTTGTAATGAAATTACTTCAAGAATTAAGTATAACAGCAAAATTATATCCAAATATGAATGAAATATATCCAAATATATGATAAAAGATAAGCCACTTTGAGGGGGAAACCTCCAAAAGCTTCAATAAGAGTAGAATTCACAATATGATGATAAATGATTACCCACTACCTCCTATATATAGTCTAACTAGGCCATGGTTACTCCATAGGCCGACCTACTAATCTAAAGAAAACCACAAGTCAGCCACAATATAATGTCAAAGAGGGATAAGTAAGCCACAAGTTGGCTAATACTATCCTCATACATGTGATAGGTTAGGGGCATAGTAGGTACAGATGATAGAGTTCCACAAAGGCCAAGTGATGGAGACATTAGGGAAGTTGCCCTTATTAGCTGATGAGAGAGTTGTGATAGATATAAAAATATTGAGTGATACATGTGACCTAGGTATGGTGAAATGGGATAGTTATCTGATTACTACTTTATGTGAGAGGTGGAATGTAGACACTTATACATTTTATGTTCTTACAAGGGAGATCACTGTGACCTTGGAAGATGTGTATCATATTTTGCATTTTCTAGTTAGTGGGAGATGGGTGATATTTCAAGATGATATGGGTAATTATTCCATTGATCATGTATCCTTGTATTATATAGGTGTGCCTTTAGGTGCACATTGAAGAGGTAGTGATAGTGATGTATTACTATCGATTATTATGTAGTCGAGTGTTTTATTCCTATATAAGTGGTTAGTCATATTATTGGATTCATTTATTGTAGTGGATAGTAGCAAAGTTTTTAATGCTTATAGGATGTATAGGGTGGTTCATAGTGTCGAGATGTAAGGTATTGCATTCTCATGCGGTAAGACTATGCTTTCCCATTTATACAAAGATTTATATAGATTTATGTAGGAGGCATTCAACAATGGTGTGGATGTGGCTAATTTATTACATTGTTAGGATTATGAGCACATAATAGTTGTGCAACTGATTAGATTGCCAAGGGTGAGTTGGGCACATCTATATCCATTTAGTAAGCAATGGATGAGTGATTTGGCTATTTAATTTCCTAGGATAGATCACTATAGGAGGATGATAGATAGATTTGTGGATTGAGATATCATATGGAGGCCCTATAGAGGATGCCCTAGATGGCTTGAGGATGGAGAGTAGCTACAGTACATGAGGGTCAATTTTTGGTTACATGATCATTGGGCTAGAGTATATGAGTGCTTTTAGTATGAGCATGTGACTAGGTAGTTTGGAGTTTGATATGATGTCCCTCCTATGGCATGGGTATGGTTGAGGAATGCATAGGTACCAATGAGAGTAGGGGCTCATAAAAGTCCTATTGAGGCTAAGTTTCCATAATAAGCCTTAGATGTGTGAGATGAAGTTATAGATATTCCTAATGTAGATGATGTAAGATGTACTAAGGTATATAATACATGGTGGGTTGGGTATCGATGGGCTCCATTATATCTTGTTGCTAGAATGGATGTTTTTACATATGGGTATCTTGAACTGATCTAGATGATGAGAGGTAATTAATTATTATATTTGAATTGTAGCTAGGTTTGTGTTATACTAGTTTAGATTTGAAAGTATATATCTAATGTAGTGTTTTAATTCTTATGTGTGTAGGTGGGGTGAGAGGTACATAGGATGAGGCACATATTGGGGTGAGTAGGGGAGATGATGAGTTCTAGGAGACCATCATTGAGTTGACACTCTAAGATCTCACACATCATGTTCTTGATGATGTAATGGAGGAGGATTTGATAGAATGAGTGATGGTTACAATTGGTGTTTATGATCATTTGTTTGATAGGGTTGATATAGCTATAACTACATGTGTTATGGCAATAGGAGAGAGAAATGGGCTTAAATTTTAGTTAGATTGGCATAGGATGCCTCTGTTTCTATGCAAAATTGCTTTCTGCATTCAAAGAAGAAATAAGAAACTAACAAAAATGGTCAAGGTTAGAAGATACCTGATATAGTCGTGCGCACCGAAATCAGACGTTGGAAGATTCTCCTCTTTGGCTGTGGAGGAATGACACCTGAGAAGAAAAGAGACTGAAACATGGAAAAATGTTAGTCAAAGATATGGTGGGCTGTCAGGCGAACGCCCAATCCCTTAAGTATGAAGACTTCCTAGAAGGATATCAACCCACTGATAAAAAAATAGAATATTGGACTGAAGTAGATATAATGAAGGATAAAATGATAGAAATAAAGGACAGAAAATAAAATGCGTAACTGATAATGAAGTAAACTGTTTTGTGCAGTCGCCGATGTCAGTCTCTATAGTACCAGTGTCGATTAGGGAAAGTGCTGATGTCAGTTAAAGTGTCGGCGTCGGTCGGGGTAGTGATCGGCGTCGGTCAGGGCAAGTTCTGGACAGAGTCTGGGTGAGTTGCAAAAGGTCTGGTAGAGTCAGGATAGGGTCTTGGTCAGGTTCGGGATAGGATCTGGATAGGGCCTAGTCAAAATAAAGTCAAGTTTGGACAGGGTCTGGGAGTTTTGGTCAAGTCTGGACAAAGTTACAGATTGGGATAGTGGGCAGAGATGTAAAGAAAGGACTAAGGGTTCAAGCCTATGGTCTGAAGATCTGGGGTGATAGAAAAAGAAACAACAAACAAATAATAATCAAAAAGAAATAAAAGCAAATAGAGGAAATACTTACCTGCCAGAAGACATGATAAAAGCCATGATTGAAGTTGTTGAAGCGTTGCCGTAAGTTGATCAGAGCGAATGTAGATTGATCGAATGCTGGAGTTGGTTGATCGTCAGAGCTGATTGGTTGCTAGAGTTTGTGAATGTCCAAGTTTAGGATCAATTGATTGATTAATTGATTAGCCTTTGGGATTGATCGGCGGATGCTGATGAAGGCGAGGGACAGTTCGAGAGACGGTTCGATAACCGTTCAGAAAACCGATTGGGAGCCGAATGATAACTGATAACGGATAACGGTAAGGTGATCGATGTCAGCAGGATAGCCGATGTTGGCCGATAAGTGACCAACGTTGGTGACATTGGCCGGGTAACAATTGTCATCAGCAGATGCACAATGGGGATAGAGTCTAGCTTTAGCTCTACGCTCATTGTTACATGCTGCCAAGGTCAAGGCTAGTGGAAAAAGTGATCTACAAGGGTTAAATAGGAGAAGAAGAATAAAATGGGGGATGACTAGGGGAGTCAACATGATTTTGGTGTCTACATTTGCCTCTTTTTGTCTTGTTGGTTGTTCTGGATGAACTGTAAGACAAAAATAGGAGTGATTGCCC
Source organism: Torreya grandis (assembly GCA_037957365.1). Lineage (NCBI taxonomy): Eukaryota > Viridiplantae > Streptophyta > Pinopsida > Cupressales > Taxaceae > Torreya > Torreya grandis. The sequence goes on from JARHVA010003528.1 coordinate 357,289, forward strand.
CAGGTGTGGGATAAGGTTGATTTCATCTTGTTGGTTGTTCAAATGAACTTCAAGACAAAAATAAGAAGTGGATTGCCCCGATTATGGATGAGGTATTCCCCCTCAAAGCAGGAGTCGAGGGAAGGGAACCAGGAATCAAGTGCTGATTTGACAAAGAGTGGATGAAAAAGGGGTGAGGGTGAACGCTGTAAAAGGTGTGATTGTGTGCATACCACTACACGAGATGGTTAGGTCAAAGTGTCATAGGTCAAGGGTCAAGGAGTGCCAAAATTGAAGTAACTGGGCCCCAACATTTAGTCTTCTACTGATTGGGTTACTCAATCTAAGCTGAAGCTCCAAATGGTCGTCGTGTTCCAGGTATCCTAGGCTCAGGAAGTGCTCCCAGAAACACGAAAATGCCATAAGTAGTAGGGATCAACTAGCTTGCAATCCTATACTTGTGAGGGTCAAAAAAGGTCTACACACAATTTTGCTAACCAGTCATGAGGTAGCATACATGCAAAAATAACCAAGGCAATAGTGTCTTGGAAGTGGTCGAGGTTGGAGGAGAGAGGTATGATCTCCAATGGTTGGTGGGCGAGGGGAGGAATGGATGAAAGGATGCGGCCGAGCTAACCCCAGAAGATAGTCGTGTCATCTGAGTGTTGCCTACATAGCCCCGATCATAGGGCTTCAGGCCAATGTAGTTCAGACAAAGGGTTCGAGTAGTAGACAGGTGGTCAAAATGGTCAATAGATTGGTCTTGGTTATGACGAAATGATGAGGAGAAGAGATGTGGTAGCCGTTTCCAAATGGTGTATTCTGCAACATTGGTTGAGAGGTCTTTCATCCGGAGCAATATTCCATATTCGTGATGGATGTATGCTAAAAATGAATTGAGGTCTATTTATGCTTCAACAAGTATGCTGAACATAAATTGCGGCGGGTCGATAGTTTCCATGTGTATTGGTGTCCATAGAAACTAGGGTGAATAGGCTATGGGAGTGGTCTGAAAAGAGAGTTGAGATGAGTTGATTGACAAGTGATGAAGGTGAATGTGACCAAAGTGTAGAAGAAGTGAAAAACATATTGCTCTTTCATTGACAAGAACCAAAAAGATAGCATAGATAGGGGTTATGAGAACCAAGAGCCCCATTCATGCGTGACGTCGTTGACCATAGTTATGTTAGAGCGGTAATCGAATCACTTTGACATTAAAGTGAGCTCGAATTCCCTTGAGTAGGTGATAGGAGAAGGAAAAAGGGTGACCCATTTTAAGAGCAGAGATAACTTTACCCCTTTTTATAGGAGACCCTGAGACAACTATAAGTCAAGTCCATGACTCATTCTTTTTTTTTTTTTTTTTTTGAGGTGCAGACTGATCAATGTGGGAAGTCCACAAAAAGATGTTGTTTGCTTGGTGGTCAGTTGTGAAGCTGATCAATTCGGGAAGCTTCTAAAATAGTGCTGTTTATTGCTAGATTAGTCATAGCCATCCTTCAAGGGAGTGGTCTAGATTTTTGTTTAATATAAGGGCTTTTAAATAGCTGTCCTTCGAGAGAGCAGTCTATTAATTACAGCAATGATAGTATAGCTGTCCTTCGAGGGAGCAGTCTGCTTTTTGATTTTGATATTGATATAGTGACCATGGATATTGTGACATCTTGATTTGTTTTTACAGAAATATGAGTCATGGACAAGACTATAGAAGGTCAAGGGTTCCCTTTTATTAGGACAAAGCATCCATATAACATAAAAGGGTTATAAGAATTGTTAAGAGGAATAGGTTTGAAAGGAATTAAGATGAAGAGGATGGGGATTGCTCAAGGGATGAGCTCAAGTTAAGTGTCAAGTGGACGAGTACTCGACTAGTAGTAGAATGGTCACAGATGCAACGCATTAAGAGGCTTAGGTTCTGGACGTCCATCAAGAGAAGACAGATGGTAAGTCCCTGATCCATACTTGTGCGTGATAATAAAAGGTCCAAGCCAATTAGGAGCAAACTTGCCTCGTTTACTACACTCCATATTGGTCACATGTTGATTCTCTTTGAGGACGAGGTCTCCGATGTTGAAATCTCGTTCTCGTAGATTTTTGTCATAGGTGCGCTTGATGCGATGTTGATAGACATGGAGATGATTAAGGGCAGCAAGACGGCGTTCGTCAAGTAACTCAAGTTGAGCTAAGTGATCTTGATGAAAGTCATCATTGGAAAGAATATCATGTAGAGAAATGTGGAGAGACGGGATCTGTACTTCGAGAGGTAAGACAGCCTTTGTTTTGTACATGAGAGAAAAAGGGGTAGCACCTGTAGAGGTTCGGATGCTAGTGCAGTAAGCCCACAAAGCGAAGGGAATGTGAATGTGCCAATCCTTGCCTGTATCACTGACCACTTTCATGAGAATTTTGGTGAGAATTTTGTTGGAGGCCTCAGCCTGCCCATTTGCTTGTGGGTAGTAAGGCGAAGAAAAACTGAGTTTGATGCCGAATGAGTCGCATAGTGTTTGGACAGTCTTGTTTTTGAATGACTTGCCATTATCGGTGATGATTTTATGAGGGACACCAAAATGATAGATAATATGGGTGGTGATGAAGTTGACGATCTTGTCGGCTTTTGTGGAGATGAGAGGAATGGCTTCCACCCACTTGGTGAAATATTCAGTGGCTGTGATGATGGATTGATGACAAAGAGACGAATGAGGGTTAACCTCACCGATGAGATCTAAAACCCACTGAGAAAAAGGCTAGAAATCTTGAGTAGTTTGTAAGGTGTGACTAGGAAGATGAAGCAAGTTAGAGTGCTGCTGACACTTGATGCAACGCTGAACATAGTCGCTACAGTCTTGATGAAGGGTAGGCCAATAATAGCCCAGATGAAGGATACGCTTGGAAACCGAATTCCCACTGAAATGTCTGCCACAAATCTCGTCATGGACTTGTTGAATGGCTTGATATGCTTCAGTGGAGGTGAGACAACGAAGAAGGAGGCCGTCGAAGCCTCGCTTATAGAGAAGACCCCCTAGCATGGTATAGCGAGCGGTACGCTTGATAAAAGCTCATCGTGCATTACTAGAGAGGTTGGGAGGAATGACAGAGAGAGATAAGAAGTCTACAAGTTGCTTATACCAAACATCTTGTGGGCTAGGGTCTATAGTGTTGACATGATGAATGTGAGGAGAGATATATGAAGGCAATGGCACACGACGCACCGTGACAAAAAGTCTGGATGCAGATGAGGAAGATGGGATATGCGAAGTGAGAGAAGCCATGGTGTCAACAAACTTATTTGTGGATCGAGGAACAGTCTACAGAAGGTAATGATCGAAAGATGCAAGGAGAATGTCAGCACGATTTTTATACCTTTGCAAAATTTCATTTTTACAGAGGTATGAACCGTTGACCCGATTGACGACGAGCTACGAGTCACCGAAGATGTTGATGGACTTGATGCTGAGAGAGAGGGCAGTTTGAAGTCCCAAAATTAAAGCCTCGTATTCGGCCATATTATTGGTACAATCAAAGTCGAGTTTAAAAGACAGAGGCATGGGCTCCCCTTCGAGTGGAATGAGAATGACCCCAGCACCCCCACCTAATTGACATTTGGATCCGTCAAAGAACATAGTCATCTGATAGGTGGTGTCATCGGAGGAAAGCGCAGCGATAGACTCATTAGGAAACTCACACGACGAAGGTTGATTGTCAGGAAGAGGGGCATCTACTACTTGATCAACAATGGTTTGCCCCTTAATAGAATTTTGCTGGATGAATTTGAGATCGAACTCAGCAAGCAGCATGAGCCACCGAGCCATACGTTGATTTTGATATGGCTTGGAGTGCATATACTTGAGAGGATCAGTGTGGGTGATGACAAAGGTTTTGTGACTAAGAAGATAGTGGCGAAGCTTAGTAGCAACAAAGACTAATGCCAAATAGAGTTTCTCGATATGGGTATATCAAGTTTCATAGTCGACCAGTGTTCGGCTGATATAATAGACTACTTGCTCATGGTGATGCTCGTCTCAGTGTGTGATCATGGCACCCAATGAATGATGAATGGCTGAGATATAAAGGTAGAAGGGTTGGTCATCTTTAGGTGGAATGAGGACTGGTGGAGAGACCAGATAGCATTTTAGGGCTTCAAAATCCTCTTGACAGTCCTTATCCCATGTAAAAGAGACATCCTTCTTAAGGAGATGATGAAAAGGTTGGCAGCGGTCAAAAAGCTGTGAGATGAAACGACGAATGGACTGGAGCTTGCCTTGCAAACTATGAAGCTACTTGAGATTGGTCGGGGGCAACATTTCAAGGATAGCGTGAATCTTGGTAGGATCTATCTCGATGCCACGGAAGGAAATGATGAAACCAAGAAGCTTGCTAGATAGGACCCCAAAGACACATTTCTTGGGGTTAAGACAAACATTATACTGAAGAAGATGAGAAAAGATGATTTTGAGAATGGTCAGATGGTCACGGCGAAGTTTGGACTTGCCGAGCAGGTCATCCGCATAGTCCTCCATGATTTTGTGAAGGAGATCATGGAAAATGTAGGTCATGGCACGCTGATAAGTGGCACCTGCATTCTTCAAGCCAAAAGGCATGACTCGATAGCAGAAAGTCCCCCATGGGGTAATGAAAGTGGTGTTGTGCTGATCTTCTGGAGCAATCAGGATTTGATTGTATCCTGAAAACCCATCCATAAGAGATAGCATTTCATGGCCGGCCGTAAGATCAACAAGCTGGTCAATGTTAGGAAGAGAAAAGTCATCTTTAGGACAGGCTAGATTAAGGTCGTGATAGTCTATGCAGATCCAAATCCCCCCAGTTACCTTGGTGACTGGGACGATGTTAGAGACCCACTGTGGATAATCAATGGACCGGATAAAGGAGACAGAAAGGAGGTGTTGAAGCTCCTCTTTGACAAGGAGGGCAATGCGAGGATGCATCTTTTGAAGCTTTTGCCTGACAGGCTTAGCCTCTAGTTTGGTGACAATGTTATGGGTAATGATGGTGGGGTCGATGCCAGGCATATCACTGTAAGTCTAGGCAAAGGCCTTGCTATGGTTAGAAAGGAACTGGGTATAGTCAAGCTGCTCCTAAGAGTCTAAAGATTGACCGATCTTTAATACATAAGGAACATCAAAAGAAGGAAGGTTGATGTCAATGGTTGATTCATTTAACATAACCTGGGTCTCAGAAGGGAGGGAGCGCTGGATGAAAGAATCGTCAGCACCCATGTAAGAAAGAATGGCATCATTGTCAACGCAGTGAATAGTGTGAATGGTTGCCGACTCATCTTCGATCATGCTAGGAAAAATGAGAGAGAGAGAATTAGACACCCCATTGAGCTGATAAGTCAAGGGGTCCAGGCGGATGGTGTTTATGCAAAAAAAAACTAGGAGGAATGGAAACCACTGACTCCGTAGGTGAAGGGGGTGGAGCAGGCGAGTGTGGAGGAGATTGGTCAATGATTAGTTCAGGACAAAGGTCTACAAGGTCTTGAGTGGGGTTGTGATATCCCAAACCATACCGTTTCTTGGCGTTGTCATCATTGAGCGGTTGGATAGGCTGATGGGAGCCCTGCTCATAGCGTCTGAAACCAAAACCCTTCCATGCACACCTGTAAAGGTAAGTGTGTGTAAAGGCAGGGTTGCCAATAAATGAGAAATCTGATGTGAAAGGTTGAGGTGAAGAAAGAGGATTACCGTCAGTAGGAGCTTGATTAAGCCCCCCATAGATGAGGTTAGTGCGAAGGTGAGGGAGACCATAAGGTATGATCATCCCTATCCGATGGTCGTAGCTGGGGCTGTGATGAAGGCGTCCATACTCTTGTGGAGTTTGGAACATGTCTAAAGCCAGCAAGCGATACTCTCCCAATGAAAGTCTTTGGAAGACATCTTCCATGGGGTCTGTGGTCATCGCTTGAAGGGGAGGTGTAAGGGCGACCACCTATTGCGAACTGGTCGAAGCTTCCACAGATGGAGGCGGTGCCAGGGTTGATGGCTTGATAGGAATGAGAACATCATTTGGACGGTAGGTGGTGTTGCATGTTTTGAAGGGTGAAGGGTCAGCGGGAATGGTGTGGACTTGTCCATCATGCTCAAATTTCACACAACGGTGTAGGGTGGAGGGGACACAGGCCATGGCATGGATCCAGGGTCGACCCAGCAAGATGTTGTATTGAAAATCTCCTTTGATGATGTAGAAGAGCTCTAGGACTATGCGTGGACCAACACAAATATGAAGGATGACTGTGCCAATGGTTGTGGCAGTAGTGTCATTAAAAGAGCGCAAGATTGCGTCAGTTTTGGAGATACAATTCTTGGGAAGAGCCAACTGATCAAAGGCATGGGTGGAGATGATATTGATGCTAGCGCCTCCATCGATCATAACATGTTTAATGCGTGTTTGATTGATATAGGCAGTGATGAAGAGGGTGGTGTCCTGATCTTTCGTGTTGGATGTGGGAATCTCAGAATCGTTGAATGTGATGGAAGCAATAGGGGCTAAAGAGTGGACAAGAGTAGCAAGTGGCTGGGGGTCTTCAGGTTGGACCTCCACCGCCTGTAGGGCTTGGATGAGGGCCTGACGATGTTGGGGTGAGGTTTGGATGAGATCGTAGAGGGACATCTTCACAGGCATCTGGTGAAGCTATTTTAACATGGAGTCGTGGATTGGTTCAGAAGAAGAAGAAGAAGAGGAGGGTTGAGGTGTGCCAAGGATAGAAATCTTAGGCTTAGGTAGTTGAGGTGGATTGACAAAAGGGTAGGTCCAAGGAATGGCAGCTTTTTCTTTCGCCTTGTCCTTTTGTGACCTAGTGGTGATGTGAATGGCATTGATTTCAAAGATGGGAGGTGAAGGTGAAGAAGTGGTTGTAACCGGTTGATGAGATGTGGATGGGTTTGAAGAGGTTGAAGGGTTATGAGAAGGAGTCAGGGGTCGATCGAAAGTGTCCTCAAAGAGAAGAGTGTCTTTCTCCAAATAACGGTGAATGACAACCTTGAGGGCACAACAAGTCTCGGTGTCATGTCCTGGTGTACGATGATATAAACAAATCTTCGTGTCGTCGAACCAGGAGGGTTTAGACCTGAGAGGTTGGAAGGGCTTGATGGGTGGAAGAGTTATGATGGAAGTTTGCAGAAGTCATTGTAAGATTAAAGAGTATGAGCCCACTAAAGGGTCCGTGCTCATTGATGTATGTGATGTCGGTGACTTTTGCTTGGGCAAAGTTGGAGGGGGTTTTCATACCACCTTCTGGGTTGATGGTGTGATGACAGGCAGAGATGGTACATTCTTCATGAGAGGTATCGCCCTTTTGGGAGAGGGTAGGCTTGCGATAGATAAAGGAAGCAAAGGAGGCAACTGGTTTTGATTAGAGGTTGAAGTGGGAAGGATTTTGGTTAGGATTGAAGGATGCGGGCCCAAAATGGAGGGCAATGGTGATGGAAGAGGAGGCGTTCACCTCTGTGGTTTGGCAGTCTTTTGTGATTTAGGTTGAAGACTACTATTGGTTGAAGTCTGGTTTAAGTCCACCTTCACTTGTGGATGAGTGAGGTTGGAGACGGGGTGAATGCCAAGTGACTTGATAGGTTTAGGCAGAGTAGATGAGGGTTTTGGTTTTGATGAGGTTAATGGAGATGTAGATGGTCTAGAGGCAGAAATCTGATTTTTGTTGACAGTCTTAGGAGGTTTCGTCATGGGAGGATTAGCAGCATGAGATGAGAGGGCCCAGGCTTGTTGAAGAGCTGTGAGATGGTCCCACAATCCCTGATGTTCCACTTTCCTAGAAGGGAGAAGTTTGAGTCTCTCCACTAGTCGAGAAAATGGCTGAGAAGATGCGAGATGAGGTTTGGGTTCTTGAGAAGACGTCGACGGTTGTGGGACTAAAGGTATGGTAGTTTCGGCCCCAAAGCATGGTGAAGTCATGATAGGTTCATCTTTAGTTGGAGATGAAGGAGAGATAGGTTCCTCCCTGGGTGGAGAAGAAACTGGAGAATGAAGCTCCTCAAGCGGGTAAAGGGCAGGGATGATAGTGCCCTCCACTTGCGGTTGAGGAGTAGGAAAGGTTGGGTCCTCCATGGGCAGCAAGAAGGAAGATGGTGAAACTGGCAGTGTTGGTAAGGTCGAGGCGTCCTCCAAAATGAGAGAAGTTGATGGAGAACTAACTGGAGAAAGAGGTTCGTCTACATGTGATGGGTTGATGGATGAACTCACCTCTTGAGGTTGGTTAGAAATGAGGGGCGAGACCGTATTGACTATTTGAATATTATGTTCATGGGTATTGTTAGTCAAGGTCTGGACATTGTTTTGTGTTGGTGGATGATTGGGGAATGGTTGTTTGAAGATATCGATACCCTGATTAGGAGGGGCATTGGGATTGTTGAGGATGAGGTCACCCTTTTCCAACATGTCCTGGATTATGTTTTTAAGGGTTTTACAGTTGCCCGTGTCATGATCTTTAACACGGTGGTAGTGGCAGAAGTCATTTTCCCTATACCACGTAGGGATGGCGCGTGAGGGATCAAATTGTGGTGGTGGTCGGATCTGAGGGAGATTGAGGGCCCCTTGTTTGATGAGTTTTTCGAGCACAGACACGTATGATTCTTCAAGTGGAGTAAACTATCGCTATATGTATCTCTGCTGAAATTGGCAAGTGGCACTCATAGATGTGGATGGTTCAGGTTGATTAGTTGAAGGCGAAGAAGAAGAAGATCTAACAACCACAGCATTTGCTGAAGCTTTAGATTTAGGATTGGATGAGGAAGGCTTAGAAGAGGGGTCATTGGTTTTGGAATTGGGATTCTTGCTCCGCAACCTGACTTTATTCTCCTCGACTGCACGTAACTCAAGTTTACGAGCCATCGTGAAGGCTTCGTCAAAAGTGCGGAAGGTTTGAACCCTCAAAGTAGAAGAAATATGTCTAGCACAAGCTTGAGAGAAAAGTTCAATAAGCTCAGGCTAGGGTAAGGAGAATGAGAGTTGATTGATAAGGCCCCTCCATCGAGCGACGAAATCAGCAATGGATTCATCCTCGAACTGGCAGATAGAATAGAGGTCTGTGATGGAGACCTTCTTGGTGATATTGATGGAGAAATGATCAAGGAAGAGCTGGGCCAACTGAGTGAACGTGAAGATGGAATGGCTGGGAAGAGAGCTATACCAGTCAAGTGCAGCACCTGAGAGAGACATGGGAAACGTGCATAAGAGCAATGCATCATCATGGGCGATAAGGTAATAGGCATGTCTGAATGCCCGTAAGTGTTGTTGTGGGTCTTCCTTGCTTTGGAAATGAGAAAACTTAGGAAGTTCCCACTGGCTGGGATATGGTCTGATGGGGACAGAAGGATGGATGGGCTCGTTGCAAATTTGTTCATACGAGAGAGTGTTGCGTGAGCCAGTAATGGAGGTCTCTAGGTTGGACATTTTATCCATCAGCATCTTGATAATATCTACTGACGGATTGGTGGGTGGAACGCCTCCTAAATTGTAAGGTGCTTGAAAGAGGCTGGAAGAGGTATACGATGTAGTCAGTTGTACCAATAAGGGCGCAACGTACGGATGACTAGTCGTAGGGATAGAAGAAGTGGCTAAGGATGTTTGGATAGAAGACATGGCTAGGTTTGATGTTGTCATGGGAGGTTGGTTAGAGGTGACATGGGCCAATGGATAGGTAGCCACCCTAGTGTTGATAAGAGTAAGGGTAGGCAGAATAGAGACGACCAAGTTTTGAAAGGGGGTAGAAAGTGGTTGAGTGGGCTGAGATTGATAGGGGGCTAAAACCCCAGTGAAAGTGGGCCCAGCAATGGAAGGAGAGGCCACACTTGGATTGTTGGTAAAAGGTTGGTCATTGGTTGAGGCAACAGCTTGGGTATCTAAGGGTTGAACTATGGACGCCGTTGATATGGCTGCAGTCTCGAGGAAAGAGGACAACATTCCGTAAATTAGATTGCCCAAGGGGTCTCGCGTTCAGCTATTCGCGAGATAGTGTTGCAAGGCTTTTACATTGAGGTCCAAGAATCGTGTGAAATCTTGGTCCCCTTTTGGGATAATAGGTGTTTGGGTCAGAGATGGTCTGGTAGGAGTTCTTTCAGTTTCTGAGTTGAACTCCATTATAGGGCTGGTTATAGGCGGGGTAGACGGAAGAGGATGATGCCTTGCGTGATCGACTAGAGCTTTGGCTTGGCTATGAGTCAGAACCATTCAAGGCAAGGAAGAACGTCCTCACAAGCTCAAACAAGCAGATAAGAACTAAAAAAGGATGAAGACACAAGCAGATCCTAAAACCCTAGAAGTAAATTATTAGGATTATAGTGGCTTATGCCTTAGAATGTGTGTAGAGGAAGATTGGCTTTTGAGTCAGGTCCTAGAAGAAGTAGTCTATGGATGGTTTTGGGTTTTCTTATGGTGCTCAAGAAGTCTGTGTTAGCTTTCGTACAGGCCTGGTGCTAAGGAGCAAGCTCCCCTCACTTCACGATTCCAGTGGTTAGCTATTTTCGCTTAGCCAAAATATACTTCCACTATAGTTTAGACTCTACCAGAGAATAGAGTTGGCTTTCCCCTTGGTGATGAAATCCAAGTAAGATCGCTGGGACGGGTAAGGTATCTGTTGGGGGATGAAATCCCAGTTGGGCCTTGTCTCAGGTAAGTTAAAATGTTTGTTTTGTGCAGGTGGTTTGGTCGTGTAACATCAAGTGATCTAGATTAATTCAATATGTGGTTTAATTACTATGTGTGGTCTAAGAGATGCAGGCAAACAGAAATGAATGCAAAGTGTTTTAATGCCCAAGTCGAAATGTTTGTTCATATGAAGATGAATGGAGAAAGAGTTGAAGAATATGAGTTTTAGCTAGTCTAGAAGTGCAAGAAAGAAAGAAATGTTCTTTTTAGTCCTGCTTATGATGTCGTTTAAGAAGAGACAGAAGGAGGCGAAAAGGAAGGAACCTAATGCACCTATATGAACGAAAGAAAGAAAGAACCCAAGGAATTTCTTAGGTCCCACCGGGCGTGACAAAATGTTTCTATGCAAAATTGCTTTCTACATTCAAAAAAGAAATAAGAAACTAACAGAAATGGTCAAGGTTAGAAGATACCTGATATAGTCGTGCGCACCAAAATCAGACGTTGGAAGATTCTCCTCTTTGGCTGTGGAGGAATGACACCTGAGAAGAAAAGAGACTGAAACACAGAAAAATGTTAGTCAATGATATGGTGGGCTATCAGGCGAATGCCCTATCCCGAAAGTACGAAGACTTCCTAGAAGGATATCAACCCACTGATAAAAAAGCAAAATATTGGACTGAAGTAGATATAATGAAGGATAAAATGATAGAAATAAAGGACAAAAAATAAAACACGTACCTGATAATGAAGTAAACTATTCTGTGCAGTCGCCGATGTCGGTCTCTGTAGTACTGGTGTCGATTAGAGAAAGTGCCAACGTCGGTTAAAGTGCCAGCGTCGGTCGGGGTAGTGACCGGCGTCGGTCAGGGCAAGTTCTGGACAGAGTCTGGGTGAGTTGTAGAAGGTCTGGTAGAGTCAGGATAGGGTCTTGGTCAGGTTTAGGACAGGATTTGGACAGGGCCTAGTCAAAACAAAGTCAAGTTTGGACAGGGTCTGGGAGTTTTGGTCGAGTCTGGACAAAGTTACAGATTGGGATAGTGGGCAGAGATGTAAAGAAAGGACTAAGGGTTCAGGCCTATGGTCTAAAGATCCAGGGTGATAGAAATAGAAACAATAAATAAATAATAACCAGAAAGAAATAAAAGCAAACAGAGGAAATACTTACCTGCCAGAAGACATGATAAAAGCCATGATTGAAGTTGTTGAAGCGTTGCTGTAAGTTGATCGAAGCAAATGTAGATTGATCAAATGATGGAGTTGGTTGATCGTCAGAGCTGATTGGTTGCCAGAGTCTGTGAATGTTCGAGTTCGGGATTGATTGATTGATTAATTGATTAGCCTTTGGGATTGATTGGCGGACGCTGATGAAGGCGAGGGACGGTTTGAGAGACGGTTCGATAACCATTCAGAAAACCGATTGGGAACTGAATGATAACTGATAACAGATAATGGTAAGGTGACCGACGTCGGCAGGATAGTTGACGTCGGCCAATAAGTGAACGACATCGATGACATCAGCTGGGTAACAACTGTCGTTGGCAGATGCACAATGGGGATAGAGTCTAGCTTTAGCTTTGCGCTCATTGTTACATGTTGCCAAGGTCAAGGCTAGTGGAAAAAGTGATCGACAAGGGTTGAATAGGAGAAGAAGAATAAAATGGGGGATGACCAGAGGAGTCGACACGATTTCGGTGTCTATAGCCTCTACCTAATTGTGGCATCGTGAACATGAAGATTATAGATGACTATATGGATCTTAATTAGATATATGCAAACTTGCATGAGGAGCATGGATGGTTATTAGAGTAGGCTAGTCAACACAAGAGGCACTTGGGAGCTCAAGGAGGTATAGGGTCATCAAGTGCTATATAGGATTAGGGGACTAACATTGGAGGAGAGAGTGAGACTGATAGTGAGGGATTAATTCCAATTCATGATTTATTGTACCTTGACATGATGTATATGTTTTTAAAACATTGTGATAAATATATGGATACTTGTTTTATGTTGAAAACTATTTAATTATTTTATTGGATTTGAAGTGTGCTGGTATATTGGTATATTCATTGCAAATGTTAGAAAATTGTTGATTTTGCATTGATGTTTAGATTGTATATGTTTGGTACTTGGAATTTTTTATTTAAATGCTTTGTTGATGAGTTGAAGTGTGATGTCAACTTTTGATTTGTAAGCAAAATTTTGTTGGTTTTTGTAATTTGTAAATTATTTAAATAAATTGAGCTAGGTTTAACATTTGGAAATTATTTGGATAAGTTGATTGGGTTTAATAGTTCTAAAATAGTATTTGGTAAGATCTAGACTTTGATAGGCTAGTTTAAGATTGTTAAATTACTTGAATTAGTTGACTGGATTTAATATTGGTAAAGCATTTGAATGGGTTGAGTTGGTAAGATCTAGATTTTATTAGGTTGGTATTTGGATAGGATAGTTATTAAGAATTAGGAATTTTAGTTGTTATTAGGGGAATGTAAGATAGAAATATGTATGTATTAGATCCTTGAGAGTGGCTTAAGAATACAAAGGGTAACTAGACCTTTGGCTCTATCCTTGTCCTGCTAAGTGAATCTTACGAACTAAAACTAGTATGACTATACATTGTATTATTCTATGTTGTATCACTATCTAAACCCTATTAGCCAACTGAACAAGTGCCCATACTACTCATGTTGTGTAGGAATGTGCTCTATATTTGACACTATATATTAAGTGCTAACTATTGCTGTGTGTCAAGATTATATAAAATTTAAATTTATTAGTCATGTATTTGAAATTTTATGCTATAGAGGAGGCTCATCTATTCACAATCACAGTGGATTTCTACATGAAATAACACCATGTGGATTCTATTATGATGTATATGACTGTGCAATAGATCAATTAGAATTGTGACATGTGAGGGGGTTCATCTAATCTTAACCATAACAAGTTGCTTTGTGAGATAGGACCCTAAAAATATGCCTATAGTGAATATTTATCATGAGTGGTAATCTATTGTTGTGCATGTGACTCTTCTAGATATGTATATGGAATTACACTATATATCCCTTGGACTATAGTCCTATATGTAGGTTATTTTTATTTTACTAGTTTCCAAACCTTCTGAGGTGGTGAAATAGGAGATCTCCAATGATATTCTAGCCTAAAACTTGCATTGTGCTCATGATGAGTGACTAATGATTCATGTAATGGAATGTCCTAAGATGACTCAGTCATGGAGAAATGAGGTCTAGGGTTCCATAATGGAGAATATTTTTTTGCCCCTTATGTAAATTCTATGATATCATTATCAACACATCTATTAATGTAATCTCTGAGTCCAAAATAGTCATTATCTCTATGTACATAGATATGATGATAGTAACAAAAATTCTGATGTGGTTGTCTATGTAAGAGACATGGATCTCATTGATGAGTGTAAGGTAATGTGATTAACCTCTTATCTAGTAGTGCTAATAATATTTTATATGGACCACCCCACTCTGAATCAAATTGTAGTGGTGCTTTGTTGTTGTTCTCTATAGTATAGACTATAGGTTGTGCTCTGGAAGCTAGATCTTTGTTCTTGATTGGTTGCTTTTCTAGTTGTGGTCTCCTATCTTATTTAGGACATGGTCGATTTTGAGTGCTAAGAACTATATCTGAAGATGCCACTATAAAATCTAGAGTGATTTGATCAATTGAATCTACCTCAATCAATCCTAATTTATTTTCCAGAGATAAAACTATAATACACAAGTTTGAAAGAAAACTCTATCTAATATAGTAGATGCTCAAGTAGATGTTGGCAAAGCCACTTAATAAAGATATGTTATATCTCTAAATTTGTTGGTTTGTTAATCAATCTTAACATGTGAGCCTTGAATCTTAAGATATACTCACTAACTGGCTCTGAAGAATTTTAATGTAGTGTGGCAAGTTTTTCATATGTAACATAATGGCCCATGTTTACGATGTAATATATAATAAATGCCTCCTCTAAGTCATAATATGTGTGTAATGAACCAATGATGAGTAAATGAAAGAACCAATTTTGTGTTGCCCCCACTAATGTCTACTAGAACAACTTAAGTAGAATCAACAGGCTTGCATGAGATGGTAGAGCCTTTTGAAAGGCCTAGATGTGTATGAATGGATACCTAATTCCATCAAAGTGAGGTAATGATGGTATCTAGAAATAATTAGGCAACAAAGATTTTATGAATGTCTCCAAAATAGGGTTATCATGTAGATCATTAAAATCCATCCAAGACTTATAAGCTTTGTTTTCCATGGTGAGGAGATGTACTTGGTGTTTTAATTCACCAATTACGTGCATCAATGAAATAATCTCGTGGGAAGGGATATTAGTAAATTGAAGTGGTTCATTTAGTCTTTGAATTTGATTATTAATTTTAACCATGGGAATTCTAGATTTTGCAATTGGATCATAAAGAGGGGGTGTGCTCACTTAAACCTTGGGAGTAATGGTAACTTGGACCTTAATAAAGGGATGTGGGATACCATTCTATTTAGGTAAAGAGTGAGAACTAGGTTTTACTGTAGTGAGGGGTGGCTTAGGAGATTCATTGGCATCTTTGTGTTTTAGTGAATCACATGATAATTTAGTAGAGGATGTGTTATTAGCATTAACATGTGTATTATTTGAAATAGAATCATGATTAAAAGTAGGAGAAACATTTTGACATGCATTAGGTTTGAAAGGAGTGAGAGAAGAGGTAGAATCATGAGATGCATTTTCTTATTCATTATATGCATAATAGTCATCATTATTCCATGCATTATCACAATCTAAATTTTGTTCATTTGAAATAGTAGAATTTGAAGTATCATTTTCATATTCACTTTCATTCTCATATTCATTTGCATGTTCACTACCATACTCATTATCACTTCCATCATTGCTAGGGAGAGGTGTAAGAGAAGAATTTAATTCCTATCTAATATGCAATAAATTATCATTTGAAATTGGAATATCATGTGTATTTATGCTATACATGGATGGAGTGTATGCATTTTATTCATTTGCAGTATGATAAGTAAGAGTAAGAGAGTTATAATTTAAACATTAATGAGATACATAATTTGAACTATGTTTTGGTAATTTGATTCTATTACATTTATATTATTGTATTTTAGAGAGAGAGAGAGAGAGAGAGAGAGAGAGAGAGAGAGAGAGAGAGAGAGAGAGAGAGGTTCACATGGAAGCAAATTTTCACCTATTAGAGGTTCATTTGGAAGTGCATGAATAATTTTTTTCATTTTGTGTATTTTGCATAGGATAATGATGTGAGAAGTGTTTTTCCCATTTATCAAAAGTATTTTCTTTAGAAGAAGGGATGAAAGAGATAGGTTTGAGAGGAGAAGATGCATCTAATTTTTCTTCACTATCACTTTCATATGCATGATAATATTCCTCATTAAAACAATAGTAATTATCTTCATTTTAAATAAAATCATTCTCCACATTTTTAGATAATGTGTAATTTTGCAAATTTGTCCACTCATTATCATAATCATGTAAAAAATTAAGAAATTTGTCTATGGGATGTGAGGGAAGAAGTGCCTTAGTGGCCATTTTATTTATTTCACCAAAAAGAATATGAAGTACTATTAAGTAGATAAATTCAATAATAAATACTAACATGGAAAGTTTGAAAATGTGTGTGACTATCTAAACAAGTTGCAAAAATTTCAAAATTAATTTCTAAAAATTGCAAGGATGAATGGTTTGAAGGTGGAGGACCTAGTTTAGGAATCTAGGGTTTTGGGCTAGGGTTTTAGAATTTTTGAAAATTATGGCTATAATTTAAGTACAAAAATTAATTTGAATAAGATAATTGCACAAAAAATTATACAAAAATTAGAAATTAGAAATTGAATTTTTTCACAAAATAACTACTAATTTAGAGATTTTGAAAATATTTTTGGCACACTTAACAATTTTCAAAAAATTTGAAATTAATTTCTAAAATTTGTAAGGGAGGGAAACTTGGGGTTTGAGGACATAGTTTAGAAATATAGGGTTTTGAGCTAGGGTTTTAGAATTTTCTAAAAATAATGCAATAATTTTAAATTCTAAAAACTATTTGAAATAGGATAAATGCACAATAAATTTATACAAAAATTAGAATTTTGGAAATTGAATTTTTGCACAAGAAACTACTAATTTTGAAAATTTGAAATTATTTTTGACATGGTAATCAATTTGCAAAAAATCCAAAATAGATTAGAAAAATTTGCAAGGAGGAAAGGCTTGGTGTGTGATGACCTAGTTTTGAAATCTACGGTTTTGAGCTAGTATTTTAGAGTTTTTTAAAATTATGAAATAAATTTAAATTCTAAAAATTACCTTGAATAGGAAAAATGTGAAAATATTAATACAAAAATTAGAATTTTGGAAATTAATTTTTTTCACAAAATAATGAGAAAGAGAATATTAATACAAAAATTAGAATTTTGGAAATTAAATTTTTGCACAAAATAATGAAGGAAGAACCCTAAGTGTAGCTAGGGTTTTAGGTTTGTTTGAAGTAAGCTAGGTTCACCAATTTTTTTTAATTTTTAGTAATATAGTGTTTAAATCCTAAATAATAATGGTTTAGAATAATAGGAAAAATATAGCTTAATAGGGAAAAATATATATTTTAACAGGTAATTATACAAGAGAAATAGAAATAAACTTATCTAGTTTTGGATTGAAATGAAGGACTTTGAGGCTAGAATTTGAAGAGTAGGACTAAGACACTATCAATAGTTTGAAATTAGGTTTTATTTTTTGATTGGATAGGAGAACCAAAAATAGGTTAACCTGGTGTCCAGTGCTATAGTCTTTCCTAGCACTATTGTCTTAAGGATCTAAGCTTTTTGGGTTTTGTTTACTTGGTCAATGTGAGTTTGTGTACCAAAGTTTAGGGGCTGAAAGTCACTAGATCTTGTTGTAGGTATGTTTCAGCCTTTAATACATGTGTTCATCTACACACATGAAAAAAATGAATACATCAAAAGAAAAAGGAGGAAAATTTGGGTTAGGGGATGAATGATCACACAATCAAGAACCCCTACTATTCTGATTGCTACCTATATTAACCCTTAAGATAGGGTCTTAGATATGATGTAGTTATCCCTTAGGGAACATGCATAATCAATGCACATAATAGATGCAAAAAAAAATTACCTAAGCATGCAAGTCTATGTGTGATGTAGAGAAGCTAAGATATACTATTGATTGATTTTTATTATGTCTAATGTGCCAAAGTAGTAAGTGTTAGATATAAAATGCCTTATGAAGTCCTTTATATAGGAGATTCATTATTTTGAATTTGGGAGTTTTATTCACAATTGGCTGACATTGGAAAATTTAGGAACAAAGAAAATAAAAGGGGTAAGACACATCTTTTAGGAGAAACTGACCACTAGAATCAAATTTACACTTAGACAATAACATCACAAAATAGAAACCCTAGGTTTTAGTGTTATATTCCTATTTGGGCACTATTTTTTGGAGTGTCCAAGACGTGGGGGGAAGGAATAAGCATCAAAAGAGTAACATATGTCAATAAGGGTTAAGTTTGGAAGGTTATGAATGATTGGTAATGGTCAAAAAGGTGCTTAGAGTATAAAATAAGACCAAGACAAATAAATAAAAAAGACATGGCTAGATGTGAATAAGACTCATATTTTAGAGTTTAGAGTATTATCTTGAGATTATTTTCCTTTTGTTTTATTTTTGTTTAACGTGTAAGTTTTCATCATTTCTTTTCTATTCCTCTCATGGTCTTTAGTAGATAGTAATTGGGGAATCAAACCAACCAAAATCACCATCTTCCTCTTCATCTTATTTCATGGAGTATAATTTAGATGCTAAAATTTATCTTCATCTTTCTCTCCCTCCTACCATGCCTCAAATAGTTGTTGAGGGTGATGTAGATTTCACTACCTTCCTCTATATTAACTCCATGGCCCTTAAACATTACCTTAGCACCTTAGCTCACCACACTTATATTACTTCAATCCCTCCTATGGATCCAACTTATCGTATGCCTCCCCATCTTATGGTTGTAGTAACCTCTAACCAACCTTTTATTACCCAAGTCTTATTCTAGTAATATCCCATCCACTACCACCACTGAAGCTCAATCCAACATTTCAACTAATTACCACACACACCCTACACCCAAAAATACCTCTAATGCATGGAAAACCTTGCCTCTTGTTACCTATACCCCATCTACCATGGGGTTATCTTTTACACCTATTTACACCATTCCTCTTATCAATAATACCCCACCAATTTTTACCCCTCTTCAAAATTTTGTACTTTCTATACCTCTTACCCTTCCACCTATTATCATAAGAGTTAATGCTAAACCCCAACCATATACCAACCCATCCATGCATCTAAATCAACCCACCTCCATCCCATAACAAATACCCATGACATATTATCAATATGTTCCTAATCCACAAGGAGACATAACACCTTTTACCTAACCTTTTGTACCCATCAACCCTTATATGGCACCATCCCAACCTATAATGACCAAATACCAATATGTGATATCTTTTAAACCCTCTACCTCTTATCCATACATTTATACCACCTAACTTCAACCAAACTTACCATCCAATTATGAAGCTTCCCAACCTCAAACATATTTGGTTAAGATTTTGATGGATAAATGTCCAATCTTGAATCATATATTTATGTGGATCATAACATTTTATCATATGATTAAATCTGAAACAAACCTATTCATTCATTTATCCCTATCTAATCCTATCCTCCTTAATGAGAACTACACAAGTTTTCTAAGTTCTAAAGTAAGGAGGACCCTAAACAACACTTGAGAGCATTTTTCCATTCTTGATATTTGATTTCATATGAAAATGCTCTTCTCCTTCAAACCTTCCACATGTCTTATCAGGACCAACCTTGTATTGGTATAGTGCTCTCACCAAGAATTCCATCTTTTCCTTTTCTCAACTTGGCCAAATCTTTTTAGATAAATTTTCAGTCTCTCTCTCTCTCTATATATATATATATGTATATGTATATGTATATATATATATATATATATATATATATAAAGTTTTGTATTACCGACCTTTACTCCATTAGGCAATCTGATGATGAATCAATTTTTGACTTCATAGCTAGATGGAGAGGTCTCATCAACCAATTTATTTCTCCTTACCCCAACCCAAATAGATTGAACTCTTCTCTTGGGGTTGTTCCAAACATATTTTCCCCACTCTTCAAGTTCAAACTTTTAGGACTTTTGATGAGGATTTCACCATGGAACAAAAATAAAAAATCTAAGCTACTGATGAGGGAAAATAAAAACTACAAAATAAAAATTCTAGATTTAAATCTAATGAACCTTCCTCCACCGAAACCACCAATCAACCTAACCATCCTAATACCAAATCAAATACATCTTCTAACTCATTTGTACTTAACACCACTCCATCACCAATTGTCAACCAACCCAACCCAACCTAACCATTTCTTCTAACTCTTCCAACCAACCAAACTAAAACCAAAACCAAGTTGCCCCAAAATAATATACTCTAATAGGGGAGTCTTATGCTTCAATTTTGGATAAACTAAAAAAGTTAATCATTATGTAACTTCCTCTAATAAAACCTCCCTAGTAATTTGATGCCTCTCTCCTTACACATGATTGGTATAATGAGAATGATATTTGTGCTTTCCACCACATTATTGGACATGATGTTAGTAGGTGTAATAACTTTAAGACTATTGTCCAAAATATGATTGATAAGGGAGAACTTGTGTTTGATAATCCCAATGCACCTCCAAATCATTCCCTTGACATCTTTTGTAAACCTTTTCCTAACCATGCCCCTTACACCAACCATGATGATAATAAGTTAGAATCATCTAACACTCATGAGGTTCATATAGTTGATTTCATCATTAGTGAACCTATCATTAATGATACCATCACCTCATCTACCCCTTCCTCCATTCCACTCATTAAAGTGATGGATTCACCTTTTATTCCTTTGGACATTCAAACAAAGGAAACAACCATCCCTCTTTCTTTACTTGTTGAAACAATACACCTATCCACATCTCCTTTGATAGAAACACCAAAGGAGGCAACCATTGCTTCAAACATCTCCTCACCCACTCCACCTATTGAAGTGGTTGAATTACCCTTTATTCCTTTGGACATCCAAACAAAGGAAGCAACCATCTCTTCCCCTTCATTTAACACCACCACACCTTCCTTACCTACCATGGAAGCAACTAGTCCTTCCTTGGACACCATTCCAAAGGAAGAGATCATCTTACCTATGCATTCCATGGAGGAGAATTCCTCCCAAACCTTGAAACCTCCCACCAAGATCATAGATGAAGAAACCCTTTCCTCACCTCCACCCAATGGCTTAACCTTTGAAACTTATGACCAAGGATCAAACCCATTTACAAGCCTTTTTCTAGATTGGTCGAAAATCTAGAGTTTATTTCTCAACCCAACCTAGATAGATCCATTTTTTGGCATCATCTTGGCCTCCCTTGCCAAAATAAACCTTAACCATCAACCTCACTTACATCTACCATCAAACCTATCATGACCTCAACCCCATCCTCTAACATTTCTTCCTCTAGAACCATAGAAGAACCATCCAACACACCTCCACCTAAATTTTCCAAATCACCTCACACCTCTTTAACCAAACCCATCAAGAATCTAGGAATACTTCTTAAACCTATCCTTTCTCACCCATCTTTGAAGCTAGACTTAACCCCTTTTAGTCCACCAAAGAAAACCTGAACCAAATCCACTAGGAATGCAGAACCACCTAGACTCCCACTTCAAACTAGACCTATACCACCTCCTTCCCACCTACCTTCCATATTAGGACCCCATCACTATATTATCCCTATTACCTATTCCTCATCTATTAAACCTTCTCCTTTACCTCTACCCACACCTACCTCCAAATCACTAAAATCCCCATCATTCTCAACTAACCTAGCTATCTCTACCTTCCCACCTATCACCAAACCTTCACCCTCTACCTCTAAATCTTCCACCTCTAAATATTCCACCTCTAAACCGACCATAACCAAAAAATACCAACCAAAAACACCTACCAAAACCATTTTACCACCTCTAATTTTTGAGGTAAATCCTACTCTTAGGAAGGATCCCACTCTTAAAACCAAAAACCCAACAACTTCAATGCCTTTGATCAAATATTATTCAACTTTTCTAAAAAGGTTGTTGCAAACCTCTTCTTTAACATTACCACCCATCTAACCTTTCAACCATTCACATATTAAACCATCATGGTTCAATGAAAATTTAATTTATTCATACCATAGGAATCCTAGACACGATACAAAGAATTTTAAAGCTCTCCAAACACTTGTCCATACATTATGGGATAAGGATGATCTATTATAGAATGAACCTCTCTTGATCCCATTACCAACCTAACCACCAAATCAACCCATCCATCATTTACCTACTCCTCCACTCTCATTTAAAAGTGAGGAGGAACTGAAGGAACCATCAAGCCCAACACCTCCTTTAATCTACACCATCCATATGGTTACCCAATCTCAAGCCCAGAAAAAGGATAAGGGAAAAGAAAAAGTGTACATACCATTGACCTACCCTTCTACCCCACAACCTTTCAATTGAAACCAAGCACCCTCACCTTTACCTTCACGTTCTCCAAAACTCAAAATATCCATTTTGGGTGCCTCTCCTTCTAACCCTTCTAAAACCATCTAGCAAGTAGTGTTAAAACAACTACACCAAACAATAGTGAAGATGAACCTTTATGAACTAATCAAAACCCTGCCCCATCATCACCAAGCATTGATAGAGGCCTTGAAATCTATAAAGGTTTAACCAAAATATCCTCAACCTCTTACATCCTTTGTTAGAGCCCTTCAACTTTCTACCTTCATTACTTTTCAAGATTCAGAAATACCTTTTATCTATTCTAAATATCCCAATCCTCTGCTCTTCGTTATGGCATACATTAATCAAACCTACATCAAAAGGGTGATGATTGATGGAGGATCTATTATCAACATTCTCTACTCTCATGACTATGACCAACTTCAATTGCCTAAGAATATCATGTTATAAACTTCAATGGTCCTTCACTCTTTTAATGACACTATGGCCACTACCTTGGGGATAGTTATCCTCCACATCCTCTTGGGACCTCACACCATTCCCTAACTCTTTTACATTACAAAGGGTGTGTTCTAATACAATGTTTTACTTATATGTCCTTAGATCCATGTCATGAGTTGTGTCCCATCTACCTTACACTGATATGTCAAATTTTAGCATGAAGGTCAATTTGTTACCATAAGAGCTATCCCTATTCCTTTTGACTCATGAAATATGACATATCAACCCAATGATGTTCTCCTTTCTCCTTCATCCACCTCACCACCAACCAACAACAACACCACCTCATAAACAAAAACTAATAACACCTTGGCCCCTACCATTGATGAAGCTTCAACTATCTCATCTATCCCTTATTCTTAGATCCCTATATAGGACCACTTGGAACCCATGTTCCAATGTGTCTCATTGGGGGAGTATCATCTTCTAGCCTTGGATTCTTTCCCTACTCCTCAAGAGTATGGGAACCTCATCCATGATCCTAGTTATGAACCCAAAATTGGAACCATCATCCCTTTCAGACCTCTAAACCATCAAACCAACTTAATATAAGGGGAAATTGATCATCCACTTATTACTTCTATTGATACCTCTACCATCTAACCATTTACCTATGACTTTTGTTATCTTGACAAATCAACATTTCCCAAAATACACCTTTATATGTGTACTTGGAATGGATTTGGCCTAGGATAATATGAGCATAGACCTCATAAGTTACCCATAATCAAAACACAAAATCCTCATGAGTTATTTGTCCTTGGATTCATACCACAAGAAGAACCCACCTCACCTAAACTCATCACCACTATTGATGAGGCTATCCCATCCTCACCAACCAAATCTCCTTCAAAGTTAGAGGATTTTGATCTCATTCTATATAACTTTTTTTATCAATATCATTAGTTTAAGACCCTTGATTTATCAAAAGGATGGTCAAACTAAAATTCTTCCTCTCATCCATATTGAAATGGTAGAAAATGAATCTCTTACCATCAACACCATCCAACATAAGGATGACGATTCTATTCTCACCTACCTTGGTGTGGGGGATTCTTCTATCCATAAATCCCTTCCTCCTAAGAACAAAACCATGTTAACTGAATCAACCATCGATAGTAACTTGGGTACTTAGGATAACCCTCACATTGTCAATATTGGACAGTCTTTAAATTCTTTGGAGAAAAAAGATTACCTTTCTTTCCTTCATGATCAAAATATATCATTTTCTTGGTCCTATTAGGATATGCATAAAATTTACCTTGTTATAAACCTTTATAACATTATCACCCATCTTGATGTTAATCTCATTTGGAAAAAGCTTCATAGGATGCACCCTCATATCACCCTTGTAGTTAAAGAAGAGATTTAATGCCTCTTGTCTATCAACTTTATCTAACCCATTGATTATACTCAATGGGTTTATAACATTTTTCCCATTACCAAAACCACTAGGGAACTTCACCTTTGTATCAAATTTTCTAACATTAACCTTTCTTTCCCAAAGGATGACTTTCCTTTGTCTAGCATTGACCAACTTATTGATCTTACAACTAGCGATAAGATTTTATCTCTCATGGATTATTTCTTAAGATATAATCAAATCTTGATTTCACCTAAGGATCAATAAAAAATATCTTTCATCACCCCATGGGAAACATTTTGATATAGGGTTATTCCATTTGGTCTAAAGAATGCTAGAGCAACCTATTAGCATATGATGACCTATATCTTCCATGATCTAATCCATAAAATCATAGAGGACTATGTGGATGATATTATTCAAAAATATAAACATTTTAAGGATCACATAGTAATTTTCACCATCATCTTCAAATGCCTAATCTATTTTCACATCAAACTTAACCCCAAAAAATGTATTTTTGGGGTCCTTTCTAGAAAGCCTCTTGGATTTATCATCTCTCTTTAGGAGTCGAAGTATACCTTACCAAATTCAAAGCAATCATGGATATTTCTCCTTCAACCCACCTTAAGTAACATTATAGCCTATAGGGGAAGGTCCAATCCAGCCATCACTTCATCTCTCAACTATCAGATATATTTTGACCTTTTCACCATCTCCTTAAGAAAGACACATCTTTCAATTGTACTAAAGACTACCAACAAGACTTTGATTTACTAAAAGAATACCTTATTTCTCCACCTATTTTTACCCCACCTAAATAATACTAACCCTTATATATGTACATATCTATGACCAATAATTCCTTAGGGGTAATGCTTACACACCATGATGAATAAAACAAAGATAAAGTTGTCTAATACATAAGTTGAATGCTTATAAAATATGAGACTTGGTACGCCTATCTCAAGAAACATTGCCTTGCCTTAGTATTTATGGCTTCAAAACTTTTTCATTACCTTCTTAATAAAAAAACCTATATCATCACTAACACTGACCCAATCAAGTACATGCACTCTAAACTATACTAAAACTAATGTATTTCTAGGTGGCTCATGCTCCTAGCTAAGTTTGATCTTAAGTTCCTCTATAAAAATTTAATTAAAGGGAAAGTCATTTCCAACTAATTGGCTAAAGCTCCTCCACTAGAAAACCAACTACTTCCTCTTGCATTTCATGACAAGTCCATCATGACTCTTTCTCAAGAGGACCCTACCTACCAAATGACCATTTTATTTAATGGCTCTAAATGCCAATGTGGTGGGGGGTGATGGAGTGATCCTCATTCCCTTCTATGGTGAACCTCTTCCTCTTTCCTTTATACTTGAATTTAAATTCACCAACAATATGGTTGAGTATGAAGCCCTCATCATAACTCTTCAAACCACTTTAGCCTTGGGAATTAAAATCATTAGTGTCTTTGGAAATTCCTAAATTATGGTCAACTAGGTCAATAAATCTTACTAATGTAAGAATTATGTCTTGAAAATGTATAAACAACTTTTAGATATACTCTTAGCATAATTTGATCATTACCTCATCTAGTCTATTCCATGATCTACCAACAAGTTCATAGATATAATGGATTCTCTTACTTCCCAAATCCCATCTAAACCTATCAAGTCTAAAATATTTGTTACCATCCACCATTTTATCACACCTTCTTATAACCAATCTAACCTTCTTACCATTTTTAATGTAAATCAATCTCCACTTGACTAATGATACAAACAAACCTTCAACTACCTAGACCTTGGCATCATTCCTTTTAAGCTCTCTAGGAATTCCCAAAGAGACTTTGTTTAGAGTAACTCTCATTACACCATATTAGGGGGAATCATTTACAAGTGTGGCTTTAATGACCTCCTTCTCCATTATCTACGTAGTCATGAGGCTTCCTATTATATCATGGAAATGCATGATGGAATATGTGGGTGACACTTTAGTGGCCTATCTATTGCTAAACACATCCTTCACCTTGGATACTATTAACCCACCCTCAACTAGGACTATTGTGATTATGTAAAGAATTGTGCTAAATGTTAAAAACATGGTAATTTACATCACGCACCTGCCTATGTCTTACAAGTATCTAAAGACTAGTGGACCTTCTCATAAAGGGGACTCAATCTCATTATATAAATCAACCCGCATTCTTCACAATGACATCAATCAATCATTACCATCAACAAATATTTCACGAAGTGGGTAGAATCTATTCCTCTCATCTCCACTAAAGCCAACAAGATTATTAACTTCATCAACCACCATATCATCTATCATTTCGGTGTTCCCCATAATATCATCAATAATAATGGTAAATATTTCAAGAATAAGCAAATCCAAGGTATCTATGATGCATTTAGCATCAACTTAAACTTACCCTCACCTTAGCATCCACAATCTAATGGATATGTGGAAGTCTCTAACAAAACCCTTAATAAAATGTTAACCAAATTAGTTAGTGTTTTAGGTTGGGATTAGCACTTACACATCTCTTTCACTTTATGGGCCTATCGCATTAGCATTTAAACATCTATGGGAGCTACCCTTTTCTCTCTAGTCTTTAGAGTAGATACAATCTTGCCTCTTGAAGTCCATATTCCCTCTCTTTACATATATTTTCAAGAGAACATTTATGAAAGTGACTATCATTGAGAACATCTAGCATAACTTGATCTACTTGCCAAATGTTACCTCATAATGCCTAACCATCTTCATGTCTATCAATAACAAATAAAGCACACTTATAAGAAACACCTAAAAGAATGAGAATTCAATATTAGAGACCTCATTTTAAAGGAAAACCAACATGTAACCAATATAGAGAAAAGAAAAAGAGGCAAGTTTGCTTTAAATTAGCTTAGACCCTACATCATAACCCATGTGTATGGATTAGGAGATTACCATTTATCCTTTCTTGAATGTAAAACAAAACCTAAGCCTCTTAATGGTTCACATCTGCATCCTTTATTTTGTTAAATAAGGATCAAACTCACTTTTGTGTCTAACTTAAGCTCACCCCTTGATTTACAAGATTTTTGCCCCCACACTTTCCTTTTATCCCTTTGAGGAAAACTAATTGTAACATAGAACCATGTGATTAACCATCATAGTCATAGCCTAATCATAAATATGCATATCATGGATCTACCCATGGCATGGTTCTCATGGATACTTTTCATCTCTAACCAAACATAACCCATGACCTTTTGTCTCTCAAATCCACCCCTTTTACCTATCATTACCTTTTTTTGATAAAAGTTTTACCCTCATAAAGGTAAACCATTAAGCTTGATTAGACCTATCCATGTATAAAACCTAACATATCAAAACAATTTGGGATACTAACATATCATTTGGGTCATATATCTCTAGCATTGCAAACTACTCCCTTGAAAGACAAATGCATACAACACTATTTCTTTTAAAGATAGACTACTCCCTTGAAGGATAGTTACCAAACATACAAACCCAAACTTAGATCACTCCCTTGAAGTATGTCTAAGTCAAATGGTTCAAAATTAATCATTTAAATATTTTTGCATTATTCATATTCACCAACCTATAAAAAAAGAAACAAATGACCCTAAATCTAAACAAAACAAACTATCCCAAGAAAGTTACAATCAACTTTCATATATAACATTAGTTGACTTCCCACATCGATCAATCTACACCTAGCATGAAAGACATGGACTTGTCTACTTTTGTTCTTAGGCCACCTATATAAGGTTCAAACTAACCCACTTAAGGTTACCTTACCTATCCACCCATCTACCATTTACCCATCACATGTCTCCCATTTATACTATCTATAAACCAAGGGATTATGAGCTTACTTGACATAATGTGATCAAGATGCTCTTTTATCAACCAAAACATGATAATGCAAAGCATTCAAAAGGCTTATGTTTCTTAATCCAATATAACTTTGGTTTTGTTATGTCCTTAACAATGAAAAGTCATTGTGTTGTTTCTTTGCCCTCTTATCATTAGTTCATGTAGACATGAATCTCATGATTCTCATTACTTTTTTTTACATTTATTTTTTTATCTATATTACTTTATTAATTTTCATTACATCCTTAACCATAATCACATTACATCTCCATCATCATTAACAACAAACATCCATCATGAAACACATCATATATCTATCTATGATAAAATCATCATGCACCACATCATATATCAATCTATGACAAAAACATCACAATAATTTATCATATAACATCAAATCATAAAACCACATCATGAACCACATCATCATAACCATAATTCAACCATTCATCATCATATCCATGAAAAAAATTAAAAATATCATCTAATAACATCACATGCTTATGCTAAAAGAGTCCACATCTCATAAGTGTAAATCATAAACATAAACCATGATCACAACAAAAACTCTATACATGACATCTATAAACATGAAAATCATAAAACATAACCATCATATACATCATGTCCATAAAATAAATAATACATGCAATAATGTATAAATATCTCTCTTATGTACATAATACATCATCAACATGTAGGCCAGTACAAAAATTATATACATATAACATATCAAAACATATAATATCATGCACTTTGGGCACCACTACCACTCAACCCTCGTAATCTTGCACCTGCACTACCATCTAGTGTTGGTACTCTTGGGATGCCTATATATCCACTCATTATAAAGACCCACTACCTTGGAGTCACCATAGTTGGCCCACCTACTAAATTAGCCATGTACTCTCCTCATCTTAGTTATTCTAGACACCATGCTAGCACTATGGCCTCATAATATCTCAAATCCTAAATCATGGCTAATATTATGTCATAGAAATCATACCTAGGGGCCCTCCCATTGGTACAACCATTTTTCCTACCCTCTACCTCAATTTATCCCTCTTTTGGGTCACCAACCCAAGGAAGGTCCTTGCCTAATCTCTCCCACCAATCAAGGTGGTAAACCGACCCTATAAAGTGACAATTTAGCCCTATAATATGACCACCTATCCCTATAAACATGTTATTTGAGCCTATGTAGCTACCAGTGCCTATTCATCTTAACCACCACCCTATATTAATACCCCCATTGGATCCACATCCATGGCCTATTAGACCCCAACATCCCATCCAAAATTAATTACTACATATAGGTCTTCATACCATGCTACATATCCATCAATATCACTAGCATCATATATCACTTCTCTTATATGTATCTCTTCATGATCTATCACTACATCTTATGGATATAGCTGTAGAAATAGAAAATATGCATCCTTTCTCTTATAACTCAGAAAAGAAATTTGAATCCCCTACATGAGGCTAAAATACCTCTAAACTCTATCAAATGGGATGATCTTAGTCTCACCATCTCACCTCCCATAAACCCACCTCTGAATCTATAAAGATAAAGTGTGATAGTTATATAAGGCCCACCTAGGCTAACACACTTATGGCCTTAATACCACATCACCTATAACCAAATCCTCTAGGGCATCTCTAAACTAGTCAATATCTCTAGCACTGCCACTATCCCCTATTAATGTATAGTCTCCCCTCCATCATAAGAAAACCACTATGAAGTGTACCTAGCTTTATCCCTCCCATGGTAGCCCCAGTGGCCTCAACACCCTAATATGCTCATATGCCTAGAAATGGAGCATAAACCCAACACTGATCACATATCTTTGATGAGATCAGAATCCCCATAGCTCCATATAAATCTAGACTAATAAAATAAGAGCACACTTGAATACTATCTTACCTAGTAGCATCTCTACCAACACTCCTAGAAGCAGATAAGGAAATAGTCCACTAATCAAGTCTATTAACATAAAATAGGACATTTTCATCATCATCATAGTCATCAAACATTAGTCCTCTAGAGCCCTCTATTATAATAGCCTATAGATAAAGCTAACCAAATGCTACCTAGCATGGACTTGATCCTCTCCATATAATAATTTCATATTGTACTCCCTCTCCTCACTCTTAATGTGATAAATCAGCTCTCCCTGAATGGAAAACCATGAAATCCTATTCACATCCTCTATTAGGATGGTAATCTCTCATGTCAATAATAAAAATGTGTTTGTGGTTGGGTCCCATCTATTGATGAGGGCCATGATCATAGTTTCATCATACAATAGGTGCTAATGCATCCACTCATCATTAGTCATCCCATCATGGATCTTGCTATGTACCTAGGGATATGATATATTAATGTATATGGGTTGATGGAGATGCTAACATGTGGCACACATCCCCTTAGTTAGTTATATGGGTACAAAATATTAGGATAATGGAGTAACTTGTGGAATTAGTACATTGGGTAATGGTCAGCCTACATTGGGATTAGGAGGTTACCCATCCATGGGGTAGATAGATGTTTATATATAGGAGATGATTATCATGGTAAAGATATCAAGTAAGCATTGAGTCTTATATTATAAGAGGATATTGGAGTTTTTCCTCTCAAAGAGACATTGTGGAGTTATTCATTCCTAAATGAGTATTATATGGTGTTTCCCTACCTTAAGGGTATTTCTATATATATATATAATATTTCAATCATTTCAAGATCATATCAAGTGGTATTATAGCTTCGATTTGGGCAATTTGTGTGGAGTGACACCCTAGGTTTTTTGAATCCTTAATATATTTTTATTGGTTGTGAATTTTTACACAATTGTTTTACTAGATATGGAGAATATTTTAAATAAGTCACATTAAAAAAATTGAATTTTTTTTATTAGTTTTGAGGGAGTTATTGTTATTTTAGGGTTTACACTAATTTAACTATATATTCCTAACTATAAGGAATTTTTATTTAAAATTTTTATTGGAGATGTAAGAATACATAAGAGAAACATAGTAAAAAATTTAGAAATTTTGGAGTTGTTTTGTGTGATTTGTTGCGATTATATGGTGTTTCATATATTCAATCAACAGGTCAAAATTTGTGACATTTTTTCACAAAAATTTGAATGAGGTTATAGTATCATAAGAGTAAGATATGATAAAAATTTGGGAATTTTTGGAGTAGTTTTGTATGAGTTATTAACATTTTAGGGTTTCATGAACCCTAATTTTTTTGCAGATCATGAAGTTGCAAAAATTTTCAGGGGAAGATGATGTTGATGCTAGAGAATGGTGGATCATTTTAAAGGAAAATAATACTAATAAAATTTTATGGAAAATATAATTATCTCTTTCTTTTTTTGGTTCTACACAACATTGGTGGTTTAATCAATTCAACTTTGCACAAAAGTATTCTTCATGGGAAGCAATGGAACAAACCTTCCTAGATCAATGGGATATAAAAGAAAAAGAGGATGTAGAAGAGGAAGAAAATAATTATGATAAATAATAATAATAATAATAATAATAATAATAATAATAATAAGAGAAGGGTTCAAATAATTTGGCTCCAAAGAAATTTAAGTCAACTTTTCAATTTCATGGATGCATTCAAAATAAGAAGGTGGTTGTGTCCATAAACCCTACCAACAAGTATAACTTCATTAACATGAATGTGTAAAATCATCTACATGTTAAAACAAATAATATCAAGGAGGTTCAAGTAGATGGTAATAATATTTCAATTTTTGAAGATTTGAAGATCATTATGGAAAAATATGTTTTGCATTCAGATTTTTATGATTTGGATATGGATGATGTGGATATAGTTCTTGGATATCCATGGTCAGAGACTTTGGGAACAATGAATATTAATGTTAAGAATTTTTTTATGAAGTTTTGGTATAAGAAAAAAGAAGATCACTTTACAAGATAGCATAATGAAAAAGGTACCAATAAAAATCCAAGTAGATCATAAGGATGAGATTGAAACATGTGACAAAGAGCATGATGAAGATTTAGATGATATAGATAAAGACACACTACAACTAGAAATGAACACTTCATCTACTAAAGAGACAAATAAGGAAAAGGTGGAAGCAAAGGTGGATAAGGTCAAAATATTGGAAAAATTTGAGGTATATAGACACCCACATCATCATGAGAGGAAATAATCATGGAACCAGGTGAGGAAGTGTCATAATGAAAATCATTTTGTCTATATTGGAAATAAAATTTCCAATCATTATATATATGCATGGAATCCAAATAAAAAATACTATGGCACATGGAATGAATGGGGAAATCACTATGACTATGCATGGAAGAATACCTACTATGGTCATGGTTGGAATAAGAGTAGCACAACAAAATATGGTACATGGAATAAAAAGAGGAATAATTATGCTTGGACACCAAAGTAGTATAATTATGATCATGAACAAAATCAGTGGAGCACAATGGAATTTGGAAACAAGCTTGGAGAGATATCACCTGCCAAGATCACATATGGATGGCTAGATGATCAAGATTGGAGACAAGTGTACAATGATTTGAAGAACACTCATTTATTTGGTTTCTTCATACGTTTTAGGGATGAAACATGTCAAGGAGGTAAGTAATGCTATGTAGCTAGGGATATGATATATTAATGTATATTGGTTGATGGAAATGTTGAAATGTGGCACACATCCCCTTAGTTAGTTATATGGGTATAATATATTAGGATAATGGAGTAACTTGTGGAATTAGTAAATTGGGTAATGGTCAGCCTACATTGGGATTAAGAGGTTACCCATACATGGGCTAGATAGATGTCTATAGATGAGAGATGATTATCATGATAAAGATATCAAGTATTGAGTCTTCTATTATAAGAGGATATTAGAGGTTGTCCCCTTGAAGAGACATTGTTGAGTTATTCATTCCTAATGGAGTATTATAATGTGTTTCCCTACCTTAAGGGTATTTCTACATATATTGAATATTTGAATCATATCAAGATCAGATCAGATCTTTACAAATGTCTGATTCCTCATCTAGATCTAGTCTCTCACCTACAAAACAAACCATGTTAGCATACACACTTAGTTTTCCATTTCCATTTCTTATTTTACTTGCATCAAACTCTTTGTCGACCTAAACTCACCTAAATCAACCTATTACAAATATTATCTTTACAACATTATCTCTAACACCTAAAACTACACTCAAACACAAACATTTTAAAACATCTACCCTAACCTACCACACCAATACTTATCCATTATTTCACAAAAATATACCCTACCCCACGATATTTTCAACAACTTTCCCTAAAATTATCAAACCTTTTACCTCATACTACCTAGAACTACCCATTTCAACCTATCACACCTACTAGAACTTTCCCTATCCTTTCTAGGTATTTTAACTACCCCTAACCCCTTTTTAACATTTTAAAAAAAAATTATCTCTTTCTATTTGAACCTCACCTTCCCTAATTACTCAACTGTCGATGATCCTTACATCCATTGATGGTCAAGTATGTTTCTTCCTTTAATGGTCAACCATCGATGGTCATGTTTGACCATCAATGGTCAGGTCTAACCATTGATGATCATTATGTGTGACCATCAGTGGCAAAACCCTTGACCTAACTTCCCAAAAAAACATCCAAATGAATAACTTCAAAAACTAAATCACCTAAATCTAACATATTACCTATCCACAACCTAAATTTTCATTCAAATTTAACTTTCACCTACTAATTTTCCTAATTTTAACTAGAACCTAAATATACATCAAACCTCCCAAAAACCTATCAAATCAATCATAAATTACCCAAATTTCACTTAAAAAATAACCAAATCAACCATCTAAAAATTTCAAAACATGAACTACCTCATTCCTCAACCATTGTCAAGGTCAAATCCCATGTCCTACCACTCGACCACATCTACATAAACCCTATATATCTAGTCCCAACTGATCTCCTTAAACACATGCTCAACTAATCCACAATCAACACCTCACCCAACCACTCAGTCAACTCTCATAGCTAAATTAAAAACACTAAATCATTGAAATACATGAAAGCATGGAGGGCAAAATGTCAAAATTAAAAATGAAATTTCATTTTAACTTTTTATATTCCATGATTTTAGGGTTTCACCTTGATCATTGACAATTAGGGTGACCATTGATGGTCAACCTTTGAAACCCTAACCATCGACAATCAAGGTATCACTTTTAAAAGATTTTAAGTACCCAACTTAAATGTCCAACTTTTACAGATCACCTAATCTCCCCCATACCAAAACTTGAACTTTGGGAGATTACCTTTCTCTAACCAACCATTAAACCATGTTCACTTTAAAATTGGCTATTTTTTACCTGAACACTTGAATATTCTATAATGAAATTGCATTGGTCTTTTTGACCATATCAACCAACTTTGTCAAGTTAACCATTTACATTTTACACTACCTATTGCACGACTAGACCATTTATGTTTTTCAAGGGAACACCTCCTACCTTGGATACCTATGAAAACACTGACCCTATCTAGAATATTTATATCTTAACCTGATCAACTATTATAAACATTGTGGACTACTTACCCTATCACTTTTACTTCTAGACCTGGCCTTATTTTTACTAACATTAGTAATCTTAGTCCTTGCATGATCTTGACTATCACACTTTGTCACATTTTATGCACAAGTTTGTGTCTTAAATAAAAAACCACCTTTATCACCAACCTTGTGACTCAACATAGACCACTTATCAAACCTTAACTTGATTTTGGTTTCACTTCATTAATTCCTAGTTTGAGGGAGAAAACCTCCTCCCAAACTTAGGGCAAATAGACCTTCAACCAAGCAATCAATTTTTATTTTGAAACTTATTAATTCAAAGTTGCATAACAAAAAGGGGAAAAATGTAGACACTATAAAGTCGTACTATATGTTGAAATGTCTTGGGACCCTTCTTGACCCTATCAGACCCTAAGTCTAGTTGACTACCAAGCTAACTAAATTCACCAACTTACTAT
The DNA here is from genome assembly GCA_037957365.1 of Torreya grandis. Classification (NCBI taxonomy): domain Eukaryota; kingdom Viridiplantae; phylum Streptophyta; class Pinopsida; order Cupressales; family Taxaceae; genus Torreya; species Torreya grandis. The sequence goes on from JARHVA010003528.1 coordinate 392,420, forward strand.
TTTGAACATTAACCAAACATTTTAACACCTTTTTTGACTCCTTTACCTTTAAAAACTTGACCATTGATAGTCAACTTAACCATTAATGGTTACCCTAACCATTGATGATCAAGTCATCACCTATCTAGCCCATCACCAACTGTGTGTAAGATAATGAGGCACAATTTAATATGTTCACCTTGTGTAGTGATAATAAACTCCCAAGCATCATGATCTACACCCTCACACTCTAGGTAACCTTCCATCCTCCATCTCTCTTTGCATATAAAAGGAGGGGATTAGGAGGTGAAATAGATCCACAATCCATTATCATAAGCATTCTTACATATAGGTATTCAAGATTTTTAGCATCCAATCTTCCTTTAGCAACTCAAAAATAGTAAAAGAGACCTGAACCTATACTAAATTTGCTTTTGAGGGAAAATTACTATTACTCTAGAAAAATTTCCCCAACCTTCAACCATTAACCATCTAGAAAATTATAGGTATATTCTACTTGTTCTTTATTTTATTGGATTTCTAACCCCCTGACCTAATCAAACCTATCTATATCTTATTTCTCAAATTTTAGATCCTTAATAAAACCATTATCAAAAATTTCACCCATTCTACAACTCTTTTTTGAGTACCTTCAAAAATCCATAGTCAACCATCAATGGTTATTGCAATCATCAATGATCACCCTCAACCATTGATAGTTACCCAAATTTTGATGGTCAACTTAACCATCGAAAGTTCACTCAACCACTGATGGTTACTATGGTATAAAATAACAAGTTACTTTTAGCCCTTAACCCCAACCAAACCTAACTTTTTGTGTTCCTACCTATTCACAGACCCTTTTTTGATTTTATAAACCTAACTTCACCCTCTTTAGCATGATTATTGACCTAATTTTTCTATATTTAATCATTTTATTTAATAAGAATTATAATTTATTCTTGTATTGTATTTCATTTATTTTATGTAAGTACCTAAATTTTACCATTTTTAACTTAATTGTTATTAAGAGTGGATTGACAACCTCCTAGTAAGCTTATGCTTCTTGGATATAGATCATGCTAGGGAGTCCACCTAACTATCTTACTAACAATCCCTTTATTAGTACTTTTTTATCAATAGGTTATTCCTTCCAAGCCAAAGAGGAATTATTGACATTCATCTAGATTATGCATGCATTACCAAGTAGGTATTTATACCACACCCTTATTACTAGTTTCTTATCTTCTTCCAAAATTAATAAACAAGAAAAAATTAAGAGAAACAATCCTATCAACTCTACTTGGGGTTATCATCGTCACCTTGAACTTATTGAGAACATACCACCTATCCTATTATATTTTGATGATGATGAGCCAAATGATATAAACATCAATATCAAAACTTTGGATTTCTCCCCTCAACTCATTACCCATCTTCTATCATCCTTGAAACCACATTCCCTTCAACTTCCTATTGATTACATACCTATGGTCTTAACCAAGACTCATTATTCTATTCATTAGACCACTTCTAATGAAAAGATGATACCTATGTACACCATCAATCTTCATACACATAATTATGATGATGGTTATACTTTAGATGATCCATTTATAGGAGGACTTGTCCAAGCTAGAGATGTTAAGATTATTTATTATCATACCTCTTTATTTTAGTCTTGATATTCATCTTATAGTACTCCTTTCATAGTTCCTAATTCTAGTATGCTTCCTCTTTTTTGTAGGGTAGAGATGGAATGATCACATGATACACTTCAAATTTTGGTAGAGCCTCATAGGATAATTCTCATATATCATGCTATGGTTGTTCTTTATCATTTTGTTAAATACCAAGATCCTTATAGTTTTTTTCTCCTAGAAATACTAGCTACTCCTCTTAATCACGTTGCACATATTGCTTCATTTTATTGATCCCAGTATGGTTCCTACTCTTATTCTACCTTTAGCTAACCTTCATCTTGCATATGATTCTACTTTTCCTTCAAATAAGCCTAGCTCAGTATTTCCATCAGCCCCACCTCTCCACTAGCCATACCTCCTCTTTGAAATGTTCTTCTTCCTTTACTATAGCTTGATCCCTTGCCTACCTAATGGGATAATCAACCTTACTATGATATTCACAAAGTTGTCGATCATTGGACCAAAAAATTCTATTGATATCAACCTTCCTCAAAATTTTCTTCTACTCATTGCATTAGTAGACCCCCAAAAGTTTAATAACAACCATACATATTATTTCCATAACATAAATAATCATTCTTCCACCCATTGTCTATAGCTTTAGTAATATATCAACACATTTCATCCTACCCTTCCCTAGCCCAAAGACAAGACTATACCTCCTACCAAATTGTTACCTAAGTATATTCCATAATATGGAGAGGTATAGTGTCTTTCACACAAGTGCAATACCCATCATATCGATCATTACTACATTCTCTAATATCACCTTCATGATCACCTTATGACCATTATTTTGCCCAATATTAATCCTCCCATAGGTCACCCACATCATAAGTCTCCTCATTCTTCATCTATGGGTCCCACTCCACCTACATCTTCTCCCCCACCCATGGTCCCTTCTCCACTACTAGTGCCACCTTCATGTCTCATAAATATCATTCCTATTTCAGCATGTGTTCCCTTGGGTATTGTATACATGAGATCCCTCATGAGCATGATCCTTTAGTTACACCTATAATTTATGTTGATTAAATTTGATGAGAAGTCTTTTCATAGCTTTCCATGAGGATAGATGAGATTCTAGCTTCTATTAGGATCTAACTTCATAGAGATATTTTAGAAGTCATGGATTATATTTGATAATAGATTTATCAGTATTTATGAACACAACATGGTGATATTTTATTTTATTCTTCATTATGATTTTGATTGGACTTGTGATCCACTTATACACACACACACACACACACACACACACACACACACACACACACACACACACACACACACACACACACACACACACACACACACACACACACACACACATCTTATATCATTTGACTATGTGTCAAATTTTGCATCACTTATCTATTTCTCATGGATCTTTTTATTATGCATTGTGTGTTGTATATGGTTTCATTTTATTTCATTTTTATTATTGTTTATTTTTATGCTTTCTATGATTACATGATTATATTATGAGTTCATTTACTTTCATGGAAGTCTTTGCCTTTTATCATGTTTTTTTCCTACCTTCTCTCATTAACATGGATAATTATTATTGTGACTTGGTTATATAAGCCTTGTTCCCCTTAGTAATCTTTCTTTACCATGTGATCAATTACCAAACAAGTCATCTCATTATAATCCCATCTTATTGATCCACTTTTGGTATCCTTTTATTCACCTATTGTAGACACCAAAATTATGTCACACACACATGCGTAACTCAATTTGTCAAAAACCACCTAAGCCCATTTTAATAATAAAAATTAATCTCCCTAACCCATAATTTCACCCATCACACATTTAATAAATTTAAAATACTTAATTAAGTTAATTAAAAACCCCTATCGACACCTTGGCCACCTCACCCTATGACTAATTCTCCTTTGGTGAGTCACCTCAAGACCTAGTCCCCTCATCTTAACTACTTAAGACTTATTCCCACTTCCAAACTAAATTCCTAAATAACTACTTCCTTCCTAACCTCTTATTTTTACCATTTTATAATGGGTGTCACACTTGGCATAGCACAAAAACAACATTTTGAATAAATCATAGTACACCTATGTTACACAACCAAATCACATTCACATAAACAAGCATAAAAAATCACCTGAGAAAAATTCCATAAGGATTTCATCACCTAGAGAATCACCTTACCCTACTCGTCTATCCTAATTGGATTTCACCACCAATGGGATAACCTACTCCATTATCTAGCAGAGTATAATGTCTAGATAGAAGGTGTATTTTGGCTAAGCGGCTTAGCTCAACTCTAGGTTTGTGAAGTGTGGAGAGTAAGCTCCTATAACAAGCCACGTACATGGTCTAAAATATATTCCATCTTGAGCACCAAAACAAACCTAAAACCATCTCTAGATTACTTTCTATTACCTTTAATAACCAAATTCTCTCCTCACTATCTGATTAAAGCATAAGCCAACATGAGACTAAAATTAATCTCTAACACTTAATAGTTGTTGGTTGCATGTTATTTTTCTCCTTTTCAATTGCCTTATATATTTTTGAGTTTTTAAGGATGACTTTATATGGATTCACAAAATCAATACTATTTCTAAAACTTAGTTTATATAACTTGTTATCTCAGGTTTTCTAAGTGTTATTCCCTCTTACATATACCTTTTACATCCATTATTTTACCTATTTTTATCCTCTGATATCTTATAAAATTATATTTTCCATTTCCAAAGATTTTATAGTGACTAACATTGGTTATCACTACCGGTATTGATAGACTTTAGCTACCGACATCAGTTATTCCATCAATGTTGGTGAATTATTCCTACTAACATTGGTCATATCTACTGATATCGATGACTGTGTAGTTTTATTTTCTCAAAACAAAAAAACTAAAATAACCCATTTTCTTGCACTCAAAATTGGTTTTTATTTATTCTATTTTAAATATAGAGTAGTAAGACTATTTAAACCACCTCTTGCATTGTATTGACACGAGCTCAAGCCAAAATTCCACCTTCCCCTTTTACTTTTGATTTTCTCATGGAGTATACTTCAAATACAAAGCATACTCCTAACCCTAACCAAATTCCCATTGTTCCTAAGAGAGATAAAGATTTTGTTAAATTTCTTGATCATAATGTGGAAGCCCTTTAGCATTACCTTGCTATTAGTCAAACCCGTAATTCTATGAGTGACCCAATCTATGATTTACCAACCTTTTTAATGGAGATAACCTTAGTTTTAGTTGCATCCACTATTTTTCCCATGTTTACCTAAACCACCACTTTGATAAATAACACAACTATAAATAATGTCCAAAATGTGGCATTTCCAAATACCCAATCCTACCTAAACACTAGCGTAGCTTCCCTACTCTCACAACCACAATCAGTTCAGCCAAGTCACACCCCATTCTAGAATTTAGTGGTGCCTATTCCATCTACCCTCATTCTTATAATTACTTGAGTTGTGACTCACCCTTCACCCAATCTAACTATGCCAATAATTTGACCTATAGTAACAACAACCAACCAATGTATAGTCCTAACCCAATGGGACAAGTCCCTTATATTTTCACACCTCAGCTTGCACCGACACAACCTCATCAAGATATTTCATACACTCCCTCTGATTCCTATGATCTTCCCTATAACTTAGGAGGAATCCACCAAACTAATCCCCCTCCTAACCTCATTAATATGCTAATGGACAAGATGTCTAATTTAGAGACATCTATTTCTAGTTCAAGGAATGCACTATCTTATGATCAGCTATGCAATGAACCAATCCATCCTTCAATGTCTATTTTCCATTAGCCAATCCAATGGGAAATCCCTAAATTTACTCTTTTTTTAGTAAATAGGACCCACAATAATATTTGTGAGAATTTAGACATGCTTGTTATTTAATAGGATATGATAATGCGTTACTACTTCATACTTTCCTTATGTCTCTTTTAGGTGCTACCTTGGATTGGTATAGCTCTATACCTCATCACTCTCTTGTCTTATTTACCCAACTTGTAAAAATATTCCTAGACCATTTCTCTATTAACATGTCTAAGAAGGTTTCTATAATAGACCTATATTCTATCAAATAATTTGATGACGAGTCTATTGCTAATTTTATTGCTCATTGGAAGAGCTTGATCAATCAAATCTCCTTATATTTACTCCAACTTGAGCTTATTGAGATTTTCTCAAGGGCATGTGCTAAGCACATCTCATCTACACTCTAGGTATAAAATTTTTTCACATTTGATGAAGCTTTTACCATGGCTCAAAAACTTGAGGTTCATGATATTGATGAAGGCAAAGTCAAGTTACATAGTAAGAATCCCAATACCAAGACATATGACTCCTCCTCTAAAACTTATCCCTCTAACCAAAATGGAAAAAGATCCACCAACGTAGTGGTCATTAAGTTAGCCTTTTCCACAACCACAAACCAATCAAATACTTTAACTTCTCAAAATCTAACCAAGCAATTCCAACAATGGTATGAGCAAAGATAATATAATCTCATTGGGGAATCATATACATCCATTTTGGAGAAACTATTATAGCAGGTGTCATAACCCTTCCTCATATTAAACCTCATATATAGTTTGACCCTTCCTATCCTATCCCAACTTGGTATAAGGAGGATGAGTTTTGTGTTTACCATTGAGTTGAATGTCACAACTCTAATAATTTCAAGATGTTCAAGAACATTGTTCAAGATATCCTTGATATAGGTGAGCTCATCTTGGATGATTCTAATGCACCTCTCAATCAAAGTATGGATGTGTTCAAACACCCTTTTCCTAACCATTCACCAAACCAAAATCTTATCTAGTCTATAACTAACTCAGGTGATCATAATATCCATATGGTTAATATGGTCCTTCCTTTATCTTTAGTTTAACTGACCCCTCAATAAGAGACACCTATTTCATCGAATCCTCCCACATATTTAGTGGCACCTATTTTTCCCATTCTTCCTCCTCAAGTAGAAGATCCTATTTCACACATTCCACCCCCTTTAGAGGAAGATATTCCTTTACCACTCCTTTTACCACTTGAGGAGCTTGCAATCCTAATTCTATTTGCACCAATATTACCTATCTTCTTATCGTTTGAAGGCCACACTCTACCAGTTCCTCAACCACATGTTGAAGGGAACATCATTCCTATATTATACCCTCTTAAGGAACCTTCTTCTCCTACTTCTCCTACATATATAGAGAGTGGTACCCCACACATTTCACCTTTGCACCTAGAAGAGTCCATATCATCTACTTCCATAATAGATAAGAGACCTATTTTGCCTACTCTAGTTACACCACTCTTACCCCTTATTTTACCTATAGAGGACCATACTTTACCCATGCCTCACCCACATGTTGAGGGAGCCATAATACCTATGATTTACCAACTTAAGGAACCTACTTCACCTACCTCCCTTCCACCCATGGTAGATCGAGTCTCTTCTCCTATCTCTATCAAAGAAGACCATGTTGTGGTTCTTTCTCATCTTTGGCTCAAAATAGTAAAAACCAAAAATTTCCCTCTTTCCCAAACATTGTATATTTTTAAAGATGTAATCATAAGGCCTAATTTAAATTCATTAAAACCCTTCTCACATTTTGTAAAAAGTCTAGAATTTATTGACTCCATGGAACTTGACCATGCATCATTTTGGGACTAGTTTAAAACTCCATATCCAGCACAAAGAATGTTGAACTTTTCCACCAATCCCCTTACTACCCTTTACCCTAAGGTCTTGGAAAAAGATAGAGTTTCAAAAAAATCATAATAAGTTCATCCATCTATGTTAGAACCCTCAACTTTGTAGGAATCTACTACATTAAGGCAAATCGGGCCTTTAGGTGTACACCCTATTTCTAATTTAACTCATCCACATATGAAATTAGATTTGAATCCTCAAACACAAGTTGTAGTTTCTCACCCTAAAACATGGAAGAATGTTAAGCCTTCTAGACCTTTCCAATCCCTTCTTCAACCCTCAACTTTGTTGTTCCCAAAATTAGCTACGCTAATATTTGGAACAGCCCCTATGAAACTTGTCTGTTTCATGTTTTTCGCTCTAAGTTCATTTTTTTGAGGCAAGTTTTTGTTGTTTTTGTGTTTGATCTACTAGCCTCATTCAAATTTTATGGCATTCCCTTATTTAATTTTCCAAAAAACATGAAAACTATTATAATCTTGATGTGGCCAGAAGAATAAAGTTTTCATTTCCCATAGTTAGCATTTTCTAGTGTTTCCATGTAGGGGTGGCATTTTTTGCCACCACTACATTTGATTTATATTTTCTATGTAAAGGCAACATTTTTCACTACCCTTACATCTATCATGCAAGAGCGGCAAAATTTTCCACCCTTGCATCCTTTGAATCTCTTCCATGCAAGAGTGGCGATTTTCACCGGCCCTTCATATCTTTTCAAACTCTCATGTAGGAGTGGTGAATTTTGCCACCCCTACATGACCTCAATTTTTGCACGTGGCATTTATGGCCATGGACATCAAGTGGTTGGGGGTGATTTTCACCCCCACTTAATCTCTTTTTGGTCCATTCAACCTTATTCTTCCATTATTCCTCCTGCTCTCTGCCTCTAGATGATCAAGCAAGTAAGAGGAAGCACATTTTCACTAGATTTGAACCTCATTTCATGTTGTTCTTTAGGTAGGGTTTTGTTTTTGTTTTTATTTTTTTCTCTCTTATATTTTTATGTTGTTTTTCTTTCTTCTAGTTGTTATTTTCATTTTTCTTCTCTTTCCTCCCCTACTTCTTTTTCTTGATCCAAACAAGGCATTTCCTATTCGACCTCCACCATGCCTTGACACACCTCTTTCCACCCTTCCCATTTGGCCTTTTTCCTCCCATGTTAGGGAAGTAAATTTGTCTACCCTCACATCTCCCAAATCCTTACCCATGTAAGGATAGTGAAAATTTCCACCCTAACACAAGTCCCTAACCTCTAGTCACATGCATCGGTGGCAACTTTTGCCATTGATGCAACTCAACCCAGACTAAGTGTAAGGCTAGCAAAAATTGCCACCATTACACCTAACTTTCCTACCAAGTGTAAGGGTAGGGATTTTTTCCACCCTTACACTCCAACTCATTTCACATGCATCGATGGTAATTTTTGTTGCTGATACATCCTTCTAATCACCCAATGTGCAAGGGTGGCAATTTTTCCTATCGATACACATAGAACTCCTTCCACATGCAAGGGAAACAATTCTTGCCACCCTTGCATACCTTCTCCCCATTTTTCCTAACTCTAGGAAATTTTGTTTTTTCATTTTTCCTCGAGTCTGCTCCCCTTTCCTTTTACTTTTTGACCTGATCTCACCTCAGCCCTTTCAAGAGCATTTCCCTAGTCATGATCACCCAACATGTAATTGTCCCAAATTGCCAATATTTTCCCTAATTGTGCGATCATGACTCTTATCACAGTTCCTCCTTGAGATCCTTCTTTGTCAATGTATTCTCAATAGAGGCTCATCTTGATGACTAAAGCTTCTCCAAAGAAGTTAAAGGTGATGAAATATCAATATCAAGGTATTTTTTCTATCACCTCAGTCACTTCTAATGTCGATGACATTAGGGACATAAAGATCAGCCACGTTGATATGACCAAGTTTGTGGAGAGAACCAAGGCAAAAAATTCAAGTTATGAAATGAAAAGGATAATTGAAAGCAACATACATCTAGTCTCCTCTTTCACTGTGGTAGCACATCACACATAGTTCATTCTCCAGTGCACCCAATTCTACAACAAAGAGACCAGAGCTGTGTCAGATACTAGTGGCAATGTGGTAATTTGAATGGACTCTGAATTCATTAATAAAGTTTCCATGTGCCCTCCTATTATCGAAGTATTGAAGATTGACTTCATTAAAGCATAGAAGAAATAGGATAAAGATCTTGAGAAGGTGAAGAAGGTGATCAACAATAGGTGGCTGAAGACTCCCAGAGCTAACTTATCCAGATGACCATGAAATTTTTTGAGGAGTGACTTTATAGAGGAAGTTGATGACTTAATTACTCTTCTCAGTAGAGTATGAGGTTTACCCTCTTCTTCTCAATTTCATGAATGGATGTATCCCTTTATCAAGATAATCCTCTGAGAGAAACAAGTCATCTTCAGGGGTGAACAGATAAGCAATGCTCTGCACGAGCAATTGACCAAAGTGTCTACTACTTCAAAGTTTGATATGACTTCATACTTGGTGTACATTACAACTTCAATGAGAACCTTTCTAGGTTTGACGTCAGAAGGAGATAAAAAAACCACCCCTATTTATCAATATTACCCTCAAATAACACTAAAGGGATCAATCCATCACTTTAGGAGGGTAAATGATGCCTTCTTCATAGTATTTTTGTGTCTTTTTGATCCTCAATTGGAATAGAAGAGAGTATCAGATGAAGCCTAGACTGTCATCAATGACTTTGGCTATATGTTCTTACAATTGCCTATTTTTTTATATCTATTGGTTAGCTTTTTCCAAGGCTATCCCTATATGCTCCATAAATTCCCTTCTAATAAATTAGTCTTAATGGAGCTATGTAGACAAGTTATTGTCATGCACAATAAATAAATGAAACTTAAGAAACTAAGTTTTAGGTTCCCAATCAAAATTGGTAGATATTCAGTTTTGACCACTACAAAAGCAAGGGCAATGGAGACTGAAATGCAACTTGTCACCATGAAGCATTTCAAAAAAGGGCCCAAATTTGACTATAGGGGTGTCAAAGAAATTATCAGAAGGAAGACTCAATTTTGTGAACCCATGATCAAAGACATCTAGATAGATTTGAGGATAACAGAAGATATCAAGAAAATGGACTACAACAGACTATCTCTAGAACAAGTCAAATATCTAGGGCTCACTGATATTCCTCCAAATCTAATAGATGATAAAGATCTAGTCAATAGCAAGTATCTTGCTAAACAAATTACTAAATCTCCTCTTCCTCCAATTTAATGGTCTCAAAAAGAGTTGACCTCTTTAAGGATGAGATTCAAACCAATATTGGCTAACACCAATGATTGGGTAGCAAACATAGGGATAACATTAAAAGAATTCATCACAAGATCAGAGGCTAAATTATAAGAAGAGATAAAGAAAAGAGTAGAAAATAGGACAAAGAATAAAAGTGATGTTCCTTCTCCTTCTAAGCCCCACAAGCCTAGGATCATCTTTGTGTCTAAGAAACCAAAGGTTGTTGAGAAAGAACCAGAGTCAACAGATATGGGGGTTGAGAAACAAAGTGCCCAAGAACAAGAAATAAAATAGATGGAAATAGATGATATGCCTACAAATCAATAGGGAATAGAAACTCTATCTCCACAAGAGGGGGCATAGCCAGTTGTAAGAGTTTCTTCTTCTCCACCCTAATCACCTATTATAGCTCCACCCATTTCTCCCATCAGTATTCCTTCCTCTAGAGCCACCTCTCCTTCTAGATTTTATTTTGGCAACCCTTTAAGGCACTTTTGGAGATGTTCTTCAACCATCAAGATCTATCCCCAATCTTTCATCTCCTTCTTTAAACATCAGATATAGTTTTACCTTCGACCAATCAGTGGCTGGTGCAATTTTGCCTAGTACTATGCCTACTACACCCACTACACCCCTTATTCCCATCAACAGTGCTAATTTTACCCTAATGACACTAAATACAGGGACTATTCTTCTGTAAGTGCTTTTAATCTCCCACCTTGGTTGTCAATTTTCACACCTAAAATAAAAAAGAAAGCCATCTCTCTAAATGACTTTGATTTAGGTAAAATAATGCTAGTGAAAGCTAAGGCCCCCAAGAAGCCAAGAATCCTTTCAAAAATGATTAGAGATAAGGGGCAAAAGATTTTAGAGATAGCCAAACCTCCATAGGATGCAACCCTATAAAATTTTGATATGAGCAGCTACTCCATTTCTCAAATTGAGTTGGGTAAAATAACTCACGAGGGTGTCAAGAGTGATTTGTAGTCTGCAATGGATATAATGGTCTAGAAACTTGACATAGAGAGAGAGAGAGAGAGAGAGAGAGAGAGAGAGAGAGAGAGAGAGAGAGAGAGAGAGAGAGAGAGAGAGAGAGAGAGAGAGAGAGAGATTATTACAAGGTAAAGGTGGAACAATTATTTACAGTGATTAGGAGATTCACTTTTGACTCAGAGGTGGCAACTCTAGAGGCCTTCTCCATAGATGACTCTATAATCTAGAAGGTAGAGAAGACATATCTAAAGGGAAAAGTACTTGAAGATTACCTAGATAAGATCCATGCACAAGGGATTTCCTTGTTTATAGAAGTAGCTGAGAAGATAGGTAAAAGTAAGAAAATGAGAACAGAATTAGAAGACCTTATCTCTATTATTTTTCAAGATATTGACAGCACAAAAAAATATCTTAGCAAGTGGATAGAGATGAAAGAGTGGAAGAAATGTACCTTAGTATCAATCAGTGTCATTTCCAATAGATATTCTTGTATTGAAATCAAAGAATCACTAATATATAGTATCTAGGTACTTAAGGAATTGATCAATGACCTCAAATCTTCCAAGGATGCCAGTGAAGAAAGTGACACCAGCCTGCTAAATAGATTGGAAGAATTACCTTGTAGAGTCACCTCTCGATACAACCAATTCATTTTAGTAGAAGAAATGATTTAAGAATTAGAAGGTATGATCTAAAGGGAATTTGAGGAGAGAGAATTTTCAATGACTTTCATGGATAATATTTTAGATAATCAGTTAACTTTGGATAATCTGAGAACAATGTTAACTAGTCATGCAAAAGCAATCATAGTAGTGAGAGACACTACAGTCAGAGTTAAGGTGATTTTTAAAAATACTATTGCATCATACAGTATAAGGATATAGGCATCTATTGCCATGTATGATGTTCATCTGAAGAAATCTAGTGACAAGAGTTGAACTATTCTTCCATACTCTCTTCTTCATTCTTCTCATGTACTTTGTAATTGACTTGGGAAATTTTCACATGCACTTTTGTAATATGTAATTACATGTAAAAATATAGAAAAGTCTCCAAGTCAACATTGACTCATCTTTGACTAGGTTTTCTATATTTAAATATTTTCCAATTTTAAAGTTTTTTTCCTATATATATATATATATATATAGAGAGAGAGAGGGAACCTCTTTTGTGGGAGATCTCTGCATAATTGAGAGCAAAAACTCTGCCTAAATTGAGATACTTCTTGAGACTTTGATCTCAGCTTGTAAATCATATTTTATTGAAGGAATGAGAAGCAGGTTATTTTCAAACTTTGTGTTGAAATAATTTGTGTTATTTAGGAAATTGTTCTTATGTTCTCTTTCTTAATAATCTCTCATCTGTTTGATTAAATAAGCAAAGTGTGTGTGTTGAAATTATCTAAGGACATTTCGAAGGATATCTGTAAGACTTTGAACTACCTTTATCCTTTGTGATCTTAGTATCTATTGTAGTTTTAGGTGAAGACTTTGAGCTTTACTTCACTCTACTATTACGTATGCTTCAAATCAGTGAAGGAGGCAATGAAAGACTTTTGTGCTTTCATGGGTTTTCTTGTGGACCTAGTTACTATTCAAGGAGACTTTTTGCTATTTGCTGAATATTATTTCTGAAGGAAGAGGAATGCTTTCAATAATCAACTAGAATTTCTCTTTTGCTCTGTGAACATCATCTATGAAAAAAGAGAGATGGATGGTGTTATCCTACCCTGAGTATTATTTTCTACTTATATATATATATATATATATATATATATGTATATATATATATATATATATAAGTGATTTATAGGGAACCTCTCCTTAATGAGAGGAGAGATTTATCTCATTAAGATGTGGTAAACTCACACTTTTTACTATATAAATCTCCTTGTATTGTGGTTGATATACCCATTTTGCCATCAGTTAGCTGATGACAAAATATTCACCCAACAACTTTTGGTGACTTTCTTGAGGATCAAACGTTCATTTTGAAGCCTCAAGCTTTAACTTGAAGCATCTCGAATTCCTTTTTCATTTTACACTCTAGTAGATCCACCATACACATGAGGCTATAGAGCTCAAGGTATTGTTGATCCTATATTTGAGTTGGTGTGACAAACTAATTTTGAGATTTCTCCTCCACCATCTCACCTTTAGTGAACTAGGAGTTTCCCTCCTACCAATGCCAGATCTCCCACACCTGATGAAGCTTCTAGTCTCAGTATTGGTAAAGTTTTGTCTATATTGACCCCACCAAAAAAATTTATCCTGTGATTCAATAGTCCTATCATAATGGCCCAAGATCCTTAGGGAAACTCTTTTGGTCCTCTCAATCTAAACCCACCTTAACACAAACTACCTCATAGTTTGAGAAAGAATTTACCCAAATTCTATGGTGATAGGAGGTTCATCATGATGAGCATATTATTGCCTTCTCTATAGCGTGTGGTGTAATAGGTGTCGAATATGAAGATGTGGCAGTGAGACTTTTTCTAGAAACATTGCAAAGCACTGCCATAGATTGGTTTTACCACCTTCAAGCTCAAACTATAACTGACTAGAATACACGTAAAGCCAAGTTTGAGGCTAGGTTTAAACTTGCTAAAGATGCACATGCCTTATTGGCTCAGTTTACACAAATGAAGAAGGAACCTCATGAAACTATGAGAAATTTCATAGAAAAATTCAATAAGCTGAGGAACCAAATTCCTATGATCTGTCAGCCAACACCAGAGAATCTCAAGTACTTTTTCATCAACTCATAACTTCCTAAAGTAAGTTTTATATTGAGGTGGACTAGTCTTATGGATCTCGCTATGGCTTAAAACATGGCTACTAAGGTGGAAGATGATCTTATTCTGGCAGGTAAGATTAGAAAAGACTTTAATAAAAATAAATTTTCTTCATCTACTAAAAGTTCTTCCATGAGCACCACAGATCCTATGCTACAAAAGTTGATGAATGAACTACTAGTCTTGAAAAGACAAATGGCCCAAGGTATGTCTACTCCTTATCGGGATATGCCAAGAAGAATGTTTCCTAATCAGTCATATCAAGGCAATTTTACTAGAAATCAAGAGAAACCAATCTATCTACCTCCCCACATGGGAAGCTTGCCATTGAAACAACACCTGCTAATTCAGTAGTTGGTTACCTAGAAGCTAGACATGATTTCTCACTCTAACCTGAGTTGGACCAAAAATATGACGCTAATCTCTTTGAAGAACTAGAAGAATAATTAGCTGGTGACTCCAATATTGGTTTCCTAGATTATCATGATGAAGCTAGAAGTAAGGGAGAAGTGTTTGATGGATCATATACTATTTTTACCAAATCCCAGAACCAATCAACTCAACAAGATGATAAATAAAAAGTAGGAGAAGAACCTCAACTAGTATTTTCTATCTCTAAAAGAGGGACTTCATTACCTTTCCAACCAAAGGATTAGGTAACTAACAAGAAAGTAAGTACCTCAAACCGTCCCATACTTATACTTCTATTTCTCATACCAATACCACACCAATAAAGATCAAGATGATGGGATCCCTTCCTCTATCTCTAACTCATTTCAATTATTTGATATAATTGATCATGTTAAAAAGACTAATATTCAAATGATTGAGATTGAGTACTTGCAAGCTAATCTTGAACAGTTTGATAGGTTGGCTGAATACGTGAGAAGTAAAAATTCCCCTATAAGACAAGATTCTTCAAAGGCAACTCATGAATCTTCCAAGAATAAATCTACCTAGAATAATCTTGTCACTATTCCTCTTGTCACTCTTAGGAAAATAGAACCTTTCTATGTTTCCCTATTAATAAATGGTCATAAATTGAGTAACTACATAATAGACTCTGGAACTTCTAATAATGTTATGCCTACCAAGGTAGAAGATTCTCTTGGTCTTACTTTGACTAAGACTTTCAAGAGGTGTTTTTATATAGAAAACAAGCAAGTCCCACTCCTAAGTCAAATCAAATATACCCAATTTGTGTTTGCAACTTTTCTAGAAAATAGAATCAAAATGATGGTCCTAGTAGCTGATGTTCTAGCCTCTTACGGCATCTTTCTTAGGCAAAATTTTTGCAAGGATGCTGGTGGTGAATTAAGCATGGACCTATCTGAGGTGAGAATCCTAGTCAAAGGTGTTATGCAAAGGTTACTCCTTGAGAAGGAAGAGAAGTATGTGGTTACCAAAACATTAGCACCTGAAGCTCAAATTTTGTTTAAGTCTTTAGGCATGGGTAATTACTTTTTGTCTACGAAAGAAGTCCATGAGATGCTTGATAAAATTTCCAAATGTGTCAACCTAAAAATTAGTTTAGATAGAACAACATAAAGATTGGTGGAGCATAGTGTAACTATAGAAGAATCTCCCCTGCCAAACAAAAAAGAATCTAAGGAAAAATTAGTGTCTGATGAGGTATGGATTCTAGAATTTGATGGTAGTTGCTCCTCTACCAGCTTAAGAGCAAAAATTGTGCTGATATCTCCTCAAAGAGATATTTTTCCTTCTTCATACAAGTTTTAGTTTAGAAACATTAATAACACAACTGAGTACGAATCTGTCATGTCCCCTTTTCAGTTGACATGTTCTGAGTTCATGGTTAGCCTATTATGCGACCCTCATAGGCTGAGAGGATGGTTAGAGGGTCTTGATGGAGATTGGCGTGGCTTTGTTTAGCAAAATTTTTCCAGTTGGCTTTCATTTGGGCTCGATTAGACATGTATTGAGGGAGATATTAATATTTGATTGATTTAATCAAATATTAATTATTTTGTCTAATTTTAATTTAGAAACCCTAATTCTAATTTAAGAAAACCCTAATTAGGGCAAGCATATCTTTTCAGGGTATAAGGGTTTCTCATGGAGTCCATTAATGATTATGCATTGATTATTGATTATTGATTTTGAAGAATTCTTCTGTGAAGACTGAGCCAAGGGTTCCAGGATTCCATTGTAGTGGAGAATGTCAACTCTTCATTGTGTGTGATTTAGAGGCTATGAGATATCAGTTGATTTATTGCCAAATTGAGAGATAGCTTCATATAAAAGTTATCACAGAGGAACAGATTTGAGAGATAACTTCACACAGAAGTTATCACAGTATTTTAGGTATTTTTTAATTTAGTTTTTGATTCAATACATTATATAGATAGAGATATTCTGTATTAGAGACATATATTTTTAGGGCAGGGGTTGAAAACAGGCAGGTTGTGCTTAATTGGCGGCCGTACGAAGTCCGTACAGGTCCGTACAAATCCACACAGACACCAACCTCGGTAGACAGAGATCCCCAATGACTAACATTGGCTGACTGAAGACCAACATCGATAGATAAGGACCTACATTGACTGACATTGGCAACATATCGACTGATGTTGGTGACTGTGTGTTTGACACAGCAGGCTGAGATAGAATTTCCAAATTCAGGTTTAATTTATAGATTTGCAAAAGCCCAGGGTTTCAAGATAGAATATTTCACGTTATTTTATTTGTATGATAGAGACTCAATTGTGTAATCATCTAGAAGAACAAGTGATAAGATCTTTGATTTGCTATTGAGAGATTATATTGTGATTTATTTATTCATATTTGAAATTATTTTGGCAAAAAGTGTATCTTTATTCAGAACTATTGTATTTCTATATTCCCTATTTGAAGGGGATATTACAGTGGTATTAGAGATTTTTTTTTAGAAAAGAAGCCCCTAAGTAAGGGACATCACAGTGGTATCAGAGCTAAATCCTGCCATCTTGAGGGTGTGACAATCTTATGCAGCCACAAGAGTTGGGACCACACATGTATAACACACACAATAGAGCCTTGCTTGAAGGTACCCAATTGTTAGAACAGTAGTGGATTATCATGAGTGATAGATGTGAGGGTATCCCACCTAGGGGCCACATGTATGATGCTGATCAGGACACCAGAGAATTTCACCGTGCTATGATGACAAGCTAATAGCAGATGAATCAGACACTACAGGCACTTACAACTATGATAAGGGGGATGAACGCACCTAATAGATAGAATGGGGAATAAAGAGATGATAGGAGTGCTATGGTTAATCAGAGACCACAGCAGACCCACTCCAGAATAGTAGATAGACCTACACATCTTACATTTGTTCAAGAAGAACCAGAGGCACTAGCAGAGGAGGAGGCAGGAAATTCCCCATTTGCAAATGTTTACATGGCTGCAAATGATGAGTGGGACTTATTATCTCCTCATGTTCAAGAGAGGATGTCCTTTGATCATTTTGTTTAGCTGAGGAGAGAGCACTATAGATTATTTAGATAGGACAAGAGGCTTAGGGTTTAATTTAGTGAGCTAAAGAAGGCTACTGGCAAGCTTTCTTTGACCACTTTTGATAGGAGCGACAAGATGACAGCTCAAGCTTGGGTTCATAAGCTTGACACCTTTTTGGCATTGAGACCAATGTCAGAGATAGAGGCCATCAAATACACCACTTTGCACTTGGATGGAGTAGCACATGATTGGTGGTACCATGGTATGGTAACACTTCAGCATAACCAGGTGACAGAATACCAAGACTTTGTGGATAGATTGGTTGAGCATTTTGACAGGAAAGATCCTGAGGTTTACTTTTGAGATTTGGCATAGTTGAGACAAATAGGTAGCTTGGAGTCCATTGGTGAGTTTCAGAGATTAGCAGTCATGGTGCCCAATATTTCTAAGCGTAGATTGGTAGTTCTCTTCATGGAGGGATTGATAGAACCATTGAGAGGTTGGATCAAAGCCTTTGATCCTCCTTCATTATAGATAGCTATGAATAAGGTGCATAGTATGGAGATGGTAGCCCCATCCCAGAAATTTAACTCCAAAGGTACTTCTTCATCTAGAGACCATAAGTGCTCCAATGCAGATACAGAGAGACCAAATTTTAACATAGATAAATCAAGTGTAAAGAATGATTTAAAGGCTAATCCAGTAGCACCACCTTTAGATCATGAGGCACTTAATGATCTATGGAAGAAGAAGCTTTGCTTCTACTACAAAGGTCCATATGATATCCATCACGATTGTCCTTTGAGGCTTAAGGGCAAGGCAAATCGTGTGATGTGGGCATATTATGAAGATTCAAATTTAGAGGATTTCGAATAGTAGAATAGTTCTGAGGGGGTAGAGGTAGAGGCTTTAGAGCCTAAGGTAGAGGTAGAGTTAGAAATTCACATACAGGAGGCATGCCTATCTAGCATTTAGTCAGATGAGTCAATTAGACTCTGTGGAGTTTTGGCAGGGCAGAAGGTTATCACCCTTCTTGATACAGGAGCCACACATAATTTCATAGATGATAGATTTGTGGAGAAGCATGGACTCACTACTAAAGATTTTGAGGGCATCAGAGTTAAGGTAGCCGATGGTCACACTCTTAGGTGTGAGCGTATGATTAGAGATCTCCCATTGTGCTTAAACAACTATGAGGTCAAGGCTGATTATTATGTGGTGAACATGGGGGATATAGACTTAGTCTTGGGTATGAAGTGGCTTCATTCATTTGAGGAAGTTACTCTTCATCTCAAGGACATGGATATTCTCTTTGATGTTGATGGGAAGACACATATTCTTAAGGCAATACGGGGCAGCAGCTTCAGATATATGTTTTTTCATCGGATGGAGATGCCTACACCACCTGACATGATAGAGTGCAATGACGAGTGCACATTGGCACCAACACAAGAGAGATATGAGGATGAGCTTGGTCTTGAGGTGAGTGTAGTTTAGGAGTTATCACATGTGGTAGGGACTCAACTTTCTATTACAGTTGGGTCACAGGTTGATGATGATATGACTCTTTCTAGCCTTCACAATCTAGATTTAGATATTATTTAGGTACGGAGTTTGCTTGAGTTGCTTGCTGATTTTAATTTATGGATTGGATGTTGGGGTGCTTATATTAGTACTAGGGATGGACATGGCATGGAGTTTGCATTGATTGATAGCAGGGCAGATCATGACTACATTTGGGATCCAAGTGGATTGATGGGTGTATCATTCAGCGATTGCTTAAGGGCAAGCAATTTTAGGAGGGGCGGATTGTCATGTCCCCTTTTTAGTTGACATGTTCTGAGTTCATGGTTAGCCTATTATGTGACCCTCGTAGGCTGAGAGGATGGTTAGAGGGTCTTGATGGAGATTGGCATGGCTTCATTTAGCAGAATTTTTCTAGTTGGCTTTTGTTTGGGCTCGATTGGACATGTATTGAGGGAGATATTAATATTTGATTGATTTAATCAAATATTAATTATTTGGTCTAATTTTAATTTAGAAACCCTAATTCTAATTTAAGAAAACCCTAATTAGGGCAAGCATATCTTTTGAGGGTATAAGGGTTTCTCATGGAGGCCATTAATGATTATGCATTGATTATTGATTATTGATTTTGAAGAATTCTTATGTGAAGACTGAGCCAAGGGTTCCAAGATTCCATTGCAGTGGAGAATTTCAACTCTTCATTGTGTGAAATTTAGAGGCTGTGAGATATCAGCTAATTTATTGCCAAATTGAGAGATAGCTTCATACAAAAGTTATCACAGAGGTACAGATTTGAGAGATAACTTCACACAAAAGTTATCACAGTATTTCAGGTATTTATTAATTTAGTTTTTGATTCAATAAATTATACAGATAGAGATCTTCTATATTAGAGACATATATTTTTAGGTCAGGGGTTGAAAATAGATAGGTTATGCTTAATTGGCAGTCATATGAAGTCCGTACAGGTCCATAAAAATCCATGCAGACATCGACCTCGACAGACAGAGATCCCTAGTGACCAACATCAGCTGACTGAAGACCGATGTTGGTAGATAAGGACCTATAGTGACCGACGTCAATAGCATATCGACTGACGCCGGTGATTATGTGTTTGACATAGTAGGCCGAGATAGAATTTCCAAATTTAGGTTTAATTTCTAGATTTACAAAAGCCCAGGGTTTCAAGACAGAATATTTCACGTTATTTTATTTATATGACAGAGACTCAATTGTGTAATCATCTAGAAGAACAAGTGATAAGATCTTTGATTTGCTATTAAGAGATTATATTATGATTTATTTATTCATATTTGAAATTATTTTGGCAAAAAGTGTATCTTTGTTCAAAACTATTGTATTTCTATATTCCCTATTTGAAGGGGATATTACAGTGGTATCAGAGCTTTTTATTTAGAAAAGGAGCCCCTAAGTAAGGGACATCACAGAATCCCTGCTACATGGATTGAAGGTTCTTCGAGACAAAGGTGTCAAACTCCATGCCAAAGGTGATGCTGAACTAGTGGTTTGTCATATAAGGAACCTATATTAGACCAAAAATGAGAAATTGTGCCACTACCACAATTTAGTCTAGGATCAAATTGAAAGCTTTGATGCTTTCAACATCTCTACCATACCCAAGGAATTCAATGATTGAGCTGATGCACTAGCTATTTCAGTAACTCTACTAGTTTCTCACCCTGATTTCAAGGGAGATAGGTACACTATTGAACTAGTCTTTCAACCAAGTGTACCTAATAATGTTAGTTATTGGTAGGTTTTTAATAATGACAACTAAATCATTGCCTTCTTAGAGAAAAAATATAGCTTTGAACAACTTCGTTTCGATGGTAGTGAGCCCCAGAAGCTTGAGTCAACCCCTAAATCAAGTGCAGATGTAGGTGAAGAATTATTACAACTCATAGGGAATAAAATCTCAAAAAGCCTAGTTTCCCTTGAATAGCTATTTGAAAAATATGAGAGGTTCATTAAATAGCAATAAAAGGATTCAAGCTCCTCCTAGGAGTTTGATCAAGTAAATTTAGGTACCTAGGAAAATCTCAAAGTAGTGAACATTGAGAAATACTACACTCAAGAAGAAAGGTTAAAGTTTACTACTCTGCTTCACCAATATATAGATGTTCTAGCTTACTCCTATGATGATCTGAAGTCACTCAGACCTAAAGAAATCTACCATAACATTCCTCTCAAAAGTGATTCAATACCTTACAACAAAAAATCTAGATAGTATAATCTGAAGATATCAGGTACTATTCTATTTGAAATACAAAAAATGTTGAATGCTTGGATAATTTTCTCAATCCACCATTCCATATGGATTGTAAACATAGTCCCTGTGAGGAAGAAGAATGACAAAATTCACATCTGTGTGGATTTCAAAAAATTGAATTAGTCATCCTTAAAGGATAACTATCCTCTGCCTATCATGGATCAAGTTCTACAAATGGTGACAAGTTCAAAAATGTTATCAGTGCTAGAAGGCTTCTCAGGTTACAATCAAGTTGAAGTTGAAAAAGTAGACTAGCATAAGACTACCTTTACCACACCTTGGGGCACCTTTACTTATCAAACATTGCCGTTTGGTTTGATAAATGCTAGCACCACTTTTCAGAGAGAAATGGACCTTGATTTCAAAGATGAAATGGGTAAGTTCATTGAAGTATACCTGGATGATTTAATAGTGTTTTCCAAGCATCATCTTGATCATGTACATCATTTGCAACAAGTGTTGGAATGTTGTCATCAGAATGGCATTTTTCTAAATCTTAAAAAATCTATTTTTAGGGTAACAAAAGAGAAACTTCTTAGGCACATTGTATCTTGAGAAGGCATAAAATGGACTCAAAAAGAGTCAAGTCCATCTAGGATCTTACCCTACCCACAAATAAGATGGCAGTTCACTCTTTCTTCAAAAAAATGACTTTTTTTATGAAGATTCATCCTAGAGTTCACTAAAAAAACTTGCCACATTGTCAACATGATGAAGGGAAAAGCCACTTTTATGTGGACTACAAAGGGCAAGTCAGCATTCGAAGACATCAAAAAATCAATCACTCATGCACCAATTTTGGTTTGTCTAGATTACACCAAAGACTTCAAAATATATAGTTATGCTTCTAAACATATAATTTCAGCTATTTTGGTTCAATAGAACCAAAAAAATGTGGAATCTCTTATTTCTTTCATGAGCTATCCACTCAAAACTCATGAGTTGAAGTACTCAAACATGGAGAAGCATGCTTATGTGGTGGTTAAAGTAGTGAAGCATTTCAAGTTTTATATCCTAAATTCACATATTGTAGTCTTGGTGCTTGATACAATGGTGAAGTCCATTCTAACTCAATAAGAGTTTGGTACAAAAAGGGGCAATTAGATTGCTAAAATTTAGGAGTTTGATCTTGATATCAAACCTACCAATCTTATGTAGGGTAAGGGTCTCTGCCATTTGATTATTGATAATATCCCTAAGGAAGCAGAAAATAAAGAAATGGAGATCGAAGACGTGTCTACGGTCTTCTTCATCACTACTACTGATAAGTGGTATTCTTACATCACTCATTTTCTTACTTATGGTGAGTGTCCCACTCATCTATCCTACAAAGATAAATGAATTTTAAGCTAAAAGCTGCTATGTCTTGTGGGATAATGGTTTGTATAAGAGAAGCTTTGATGGGGTATTTCTTTGCTGCATCAATAAGGTGCAACAAGATAAACTTTTGGAGTCTTTCCACAATTTGGCTTGTGGAGGACATTTTTTTTGCTAGTAACAACCCATAAAATTTTATGAGCAAGGTACTATTGGCCTATGTTGTTTCAATATGCTTACAAATGGGTGCATAGATGTGAATTATGTTAGCAATTTATTAGAAAGCCTAAATTGGCTACATTACCCCTCAAGCCAGTGGTAATCAAAGAACCTTTTCAATAGTGGGGTATTGACTTCATTGGCACAATAAACCTATCTTTAAGTGTTGGGCATGATTATATCCTCAATGTGACT
This sequence comes from Torreya grandis, assembly GCA_037957365.1. Lineage (NCBI taxonomy): Eukaryota > Viridiplantae > Streptophyta > Pinopsida > Cupressales > Taxaceae > Torreya > Torreya grandis. Next base: position 415,910 of record JARHVA010003528.1, read on the forward strand.
GATTACTTTACCAAATGGGTGGAAGCCATTCCAATTAAGCAAGCTAATTCAGAAGTGGTATGTAATTTTCTTAAAAAAAATATTATTTCCCAGTTTGGGGTTCTAACTAAGATTATAACAAATAATGCAACCTATTTATCTTCTTATGAGATTACCTAGTTCTACTTTTATTATGGAATTACCCTCTCCCACACTTTTGATTATTTTTCACAAGGGAATGGCTAAGCAGAATCAAGCAACAAGAACCTGGTTACTATTATCAAGAAATTGGTAGATGATAATCAAAGGACTTGGCATAAAACATTATTTAAAACTTTGTGGTTAGATAGGATTACACCCAAGAGGGGCATAGGCATGTCACCATTCCAACTTCTGTATGACTTGAATGCAGAGATACCAATCACTTTGGAACTACTAGTGCTCAGGTTAGCAAAGGTAATCAATGATTCAACCTTTAAAAATTCAATTGATAAAAGGATTGTGTTTAACCAAATTAAATGAACAATGAACCATGGTGGTGGATCAGATTACTACACATCAAAATTAGGTGGAAAAACTTTTTGATAAGAGGGCAAAGGTTCATGATTTTTAGATTGGAGATCAAGTCTTGTTGTGGGACAAGAGGAGAGAACCAAAAGGAATGCATGGAAAATTTGATTCTTTATGGAGAGGTCCATTTATCATTCATCAAGTCTATGGTGAGAATAGCTTTTTGCTAGAGTATCAAGATGGAGCACTATTCTCACTACCTCACAGTGGGCAGCATCTAAAGTACTTCAATCTTAGAAGTTTTAGATGAGTTCACTTGTATATTTGTATAGTTTTTATGTTATTTATTTTCTTTTGGTCTTTCATGTCTTTTCCTTTTTAGCTTGACTCTGTAGCCCAATGGCTTGTATGAAGGCACTTAGAGACTAGTTTATACTCCCATCAATTGGTTTGATCAATGAAAGTTCCCCAATAGGAGCCAGCTATTGTTTCCAAAATTAGCTATGCTTATTTTTGGAACAACCCCTATGAAACTTGTCCATTTCATGTTTTTCTCTCTAAGTTCATTTTTTTGAGGCAAGTTTTTGTTGTTCTCATATTTGATCTACTATCCTCATTCAAAGTTCATGACATTCCCTTATTGCATTTTCCCAAAAATGTGAAAATTGTTACAATCTCGATGTGGCTAGAAGACCAAAGTTTCCATTTCTCAGAGTTAGCATTTTCTAGTGTTTCCGTGCAAGGGCAACATTTTTTGCTGCCACTGCATTTGCTTTGTATTTTCCATGCAAATGCAACATTTTTCACCACCCTTGCATCCATCATGCAAGAGTAGTGAAATTTTCCACCCTTGCATCCTTTGAATATCTTCCATGTAAGAGCAATGATTTTCACTGCCCCTACATTTATTTTCAAAATCTCATGTAGGAGTGACAAATTTTGCCGCCCCTACACACCCTTAATTTTCATATGTGGCATTTATGGACACATGTGTCAAGTGGTTAGGGGCAATTTTCACCCCCATTTAATCTCTTTTTTCCCCATTTAAACCTCATTCTTCCATTCTTCCTCCTACTCTCTACCTCTAGATGATTAAGAAAGTAAGAGGAAGCACATTTTCAATAGATTTGAGCCTCATTTTGCATTATTATTCAGGTAAGGTTTTGTTTTTATTTTTATTTTGTTCTCTCTTATCTTTTTATGTTGTTTTTCTTTCTTCTATTTATTATTTTCCTTTTTCTTCTCTTTCCTCCCTTTACCTCTTTGTCCTAATCCAAACGAGGCATTTCCTATCTGACCTCCACCGCACCTCAATGCACCTCTTTCCACCCTTCCCATTTGGCCTTTTCCCTCCCATGTTAGGGTGGAAAATTTTGCCACCCTCACATCTCCCAAATCCTTACCCATGTAAGGGTGGAAAAAATTACCACCCTAACATAAATCCCTAACCTCTAGTCATATGCACCGATGGCAATTTTTACCACTAATGCAAGCTAACCCAAACTAAGTGTAAGGGTGGCAAAAATTACCATCATTACACCTGACTTTCCTACCAAGTATAAGGGCAGAAATTTTTACCACCTTACATGTCTAACTCCTTTCACATGCATCGACAGTAATTTTTACCATTGATACATCCTCCTGATCACTCAATGTGCAAGGGTAGAAATTTTTGCCATCGATGCACACATAAATCTTTCCACATGCAAGGGAAACAATTTTTGCTGCCCTTGCATACCTTCTCCCCATTTTTCTTAACTCTGGGAAATTTCATTTTTTCATTTTTCCTCAAGCCTGCTCCCCTTTCCTTCTACTTTCTGACCTGCTCTCACCTCAGCCCTTTCAAGAGTATTTCCCTAGTCATGATCACCTAATGTGCAATTTTTCCAAATTGCCAATATTTCCCCTAACTATGCGATCATGACTCTTATCACAGTTCTTCCTCGAGATCCTTCTTCATCAACATATTTTTAATAAAGGCTCATCTCAATGATTGAAGCTTCTCCAAAGAAGTTAAAGGTGATGAAATATCAATATCAAGGTGTTTTCCCAATCACTTCAGTCACTTATAATGTCGACAACATTAGGGACACAAAGATCAGCCACATTGATATGTTCAAGTTCATGAAGAGAACCAAGGTGAAAAATACAAGCTCTAAAATTAAAAGGATAATTGAAAACAACATCCATCTAGTCTCCTCTTTCCCTTTGTCAGCACATCACACAGAGTTCATTCTCTAGTGCACCCAATTCTATAATAAAGAGACTAGAGTTGTGTCAGATACTAGTGGCAATGTGGTAATTCAACTAGACCCTAAATTAATCAATAAAGTTTTCATGTGCCCTCCTACTACCAAAGTATTGAAGATTGACTTCATCAAAGCATAAAAGGAATATGACAAAGATCCTAAGAAGGTGAAGAAGGTGATCAACAATAGGTGGCTAAAGACTCCCAGAGCTAACTTATCCAAATGGCCATAGAATTTTTTGAGGAGTGACTTTATAGAGGAAGTTGGTGAGTTAATTACTATTCCCAATAGAATATGAATTTTACCTTCTTCTTCTCAATTTCATGAATGGATGTATCCCTTTATCAGGATAATCTTCCAAGGAAAACAAGTCATCTTTTGGGGTGAAAAGATCAACAATGCTCTACACGAGCAATTGACCAAAGTGTCTACTACTTTGAAGTTCTATATGACTTCATACTTAGTGTACATTGTAGCTTCAATGAGAACCTTTCCAGGTTTGACGTCAGAATGAGATAGAAAAACTACCCCTATTTATCAATATTACCCTCAGCTAACACTAAAGGGATCAATCCATCACTTTAGGAGGGTAAATGATGCCTTCATCATAGTATTTTTGTGTTTTTTTATCCTCAATTAAAATAAAAGAGAGTATTAGATGAAGCCTAGACTATCATCAATGACTTCAGTTGTATGTTCTTACAATTCCCTACTTTTTGCTATTTGTGGGTTAACTTTTTCTAAGGCTATCCCTATATGTTCCCTAAATTCCTTTCTGATAAATTGGTCCTAATGGAGCTATGTAGATATATTATTGTCATGCACAATAAATAGATAGAACTTAAGAAACTAGGTTTCAGGTTCCCAATCAAAATTGGCAGATACTCAGCTTTCACTGCTACAAAAGCAAGGGCAATGGAGACCAAAATGCAAATTGTCACCATGAAGCATTTCAAAAGAAGCCCAAATTTGACTATAGGGGTGTCAAATACATGATCAAAATGAAGACTCAGTTTCATGAACCTATGATTGAAGACATCTGCATAGATTTGAGGACAACAAAAGATATCAGGAAAATGGATTACAACAGACTATCTCTAGAACAAATCAAATATCTAAGGCTCACTAATATTCCTTCAAATCTAGTGGATGATAAAGATCTGGTCAATAACAGGTATCTTGTTGAACAAATCGCTAACTCTCCTCTTCCTCTAATTCAATGGTCTTAAAAAGAGTTGACCTATTCAAGGATGAGATTTGAATCAATATTAGCTAACACCAATGATTGGTTAACACACAAAGAGATAACATTAAAATAATTCATCACAGGATCAGAGGCCAAATTCCAAGAAGATACAAGGAAGAGAGAAAAAAATAGGACAAAGAATAAAAGTGATGTTCCTTCTCCTTCTAAGCCCCACAAGCCTAGGATCATCTTTGTGTCTAAGAAACCAAAGGTTGCTGAGAAAGAACTAGAGTCAATAGATATGGGGTTGAGAAATAAAGTTCCCAAGAACAAGCTGTAATGATCTTGATATTCAATATACTTAGAAATACCCTTAAGGTAGGGAAACACCATAGAATACTCCTTTAGGAAAGAATAACTCCACAATGTCTCTTCGAGGAGACAACCTCCAATATCCTCTTACAATAGAAGACTCAATCTTTACTTGATATCTTTACCATGATATTCATCTCCTATATATATACATCTATCTAACCCATGGATGGGTAACATCCTAATCTAATGTAGGCTGACCATTACCCAATGTACTACTTCTACAAGTTACTTTATTATCCTAATATAGTGTACCCATATAACTAAGGGGATGTGTGCCACATGTCAGCATCTCCATCAACCCATATACATCAATATATCATATCCCTAGGTACATAACATTCCTTCTCTCCTTGACATGTTTCATCCTCAAAACATAAGAAGAAACCAAATAATGAGTGTGCTTCAAATCATTGCACACTTGTCTCCAATCTTGATCATCTAGCCATCCATATGTGATCTTGGCAGGTGATAGCTCTCCAAGCTTGTTTCCAAATTTTATTATGCTCCTTTGATTTTGTTCATGATCATAATTATACTGCTTTGGTGTCTAAGCATAATAATTCCTCTTTTTATTCCATGTACCATATTCCACTGCGCTACTCTGATTCCAAACATGACCATAGTAGGTATTCTTCCATGCATAGTCATAGTGATTCCCCCATTCACTTCATGTGCCATAGTATTTTTTCTTTGGATTCCATGCATATCCATAATGATTGGAAAATTTATTTCTTGTATAGACAAAATGATTGTTATTATGACACTTCCTCACCTGGTTCCATGATTGTTTACTCTCATGATGATGTGGGTGTCTATATACCTCAACCTTTTCCAATACTTTAACCTTATCCACCTTTGCTTCTACCTCTTCTACCTTTTCCTTCTTTGTCTCTTGAGTAGATGAAGTGCTCATTTGTAGTGTGTCTTTATCTATATTATCTGAATCTTCATCATGATCTTCATCACCTATTTCAATCTCATCCTTATGATCTACTTGGATTGTTATTGGTGCCTTTTTAACTATGATATCTTGTAAAGTGATCTTCTTTTTCTTATACCAAAACTTCATGAACCTTTTTTTAATATTAATATTCATTGTTCCTAAAGTCTCTAACCATGGATATCCAAGAACTATATCCATATCATCCATATCTAAAGCATAAAAATCTAAATGCAAAACATATTTTTCCATAATGAGCTTTAGATCTTCAAACATTGAAATATTCTTACCATCTACTTGAACCTCTTTGATATTCTTTACTTGAACATGTAGATGTTTGGTCACATTCATGTTAATGAAGTTATACTTGCTGGTAGGGTTTATGGACACAACCACCTTCTTCTTTTGAATGCATCCATGAAATTGAAAAATTGACTCGGATTTCTTTGGCGCCAAATTATTTGAACCCTTATCATCCAATTCTTCTTCTTCTTTTTCTTCTTCTATTGATTCTTCTATTTCTTCTTCTTTTTCTTTATCTGCTTCTTCTTCTATTACTTCTTCTACTTATTTTTGTTCTGCTACTGATTCTTCTATTTCTTCTTCTTGTTTTATAGCCCAATGATTTAAAAATATTTTTTCCATTTCTTGCCATGAAGAAAACTTTTCTATACAGCTCAACTGATCAAACCAATCTAGTGCAGGCCCAGACAAAAAAGGAGTTAATTGTCTTTGCCTAAAAGTTTTTCTAAAATTATTCTCCAAAAGGAGCCACCATTCTCTAACATCAATATCATCTTCCCCTAAAAATATTTGTAACTTCATGATCCACAAAAATATTAAGGTTCATGAAACCCTAAAATGTCAAAAATGATCCATAAAATCGCAAAATATCACTCAAAATAGATCCAAAAATTCTGAAATTTTGACTACCCTTCTCTTAAATCTATTTACATCTCCAGTAAAAATTTCAAATAAAAATTCCCTATATTTTGAAATATATAGCGAAATTATTATAAAACCTAAAATAGAAATAACACCCTCAAAACAAATCAAAAAATTTTGAAATTTTTACTACGCTTCTCTTATATTTTCTTACATCTCCAATAAAATTTCGAATAAAAATTTCTTGTATTTCAAAAGATATAGTGAAATTAGGGTTTTACTCCACACAAATTGCCCAAATCAAAGCTCTGATACCACTTGTAATGATCTTGATATTCAATATACGCAGAAATACCCTTAAGGTAGGGAAACACCATATAATACTCCTTTAGGAAGTAATAACTCCACAATGTCTCTTTGAGGGGACAACCTCCAATATCCTCTTACAATAGAAGACTCTATGCTTACTTGATATCCTTCTCATGATAATCATCTCCTATATATATACATCTATCTGACCCATGGATGGGTAACCTCCTAATCTAATGTAGGCCAAACATTATCCAATGTATTACTTCCACAAGTTACTCTATTATCCTAATATATTGTACCCATATAACTAAGGGGATGTGTGCCACATGTTAGCATCTCCATCAACCCATACACATCAATATATGTAGAAATACCCTTAAGGTAGGAAAACACCATATAATACTCTTTTAAGAAGGAATAACTCCACAATGTCTCTTCAAGGGTACAACCTCCAATATCCTCTTACAATAGAAGACTCAATCCTTAATTGATATCTTTACCATGATATTCATCTCATATATATATATATATATATATATATATATATATATATATATATATATATATATATATCTAACCCATGGATGGGTAACCTCCTAATCCAATGTAGGCCGACCATTACCCAATGTACTACTTCCACAAGTTACTCTATTATCCTAATATAGTGTACCCATATAACTAAGGGGATGTGTGCCACATGTCGGCATCTCCATCAACCCATATACATCAATATATCATATCTATAGGTACATAGCACAAGCAACTAAATAGATGGAAATAGATGATAGGCCTATAGATCAATAGGGGATAAAAACTCTATCTCCATAAGAAGGGGCACAACCAGTTGCATGAGTTTCTTCTTCTCCACCCCAATCACCTATTATAGCTCCACCCATTTCTCCCATTAGTATTCATTCCTCTAGAGCTGCCTCTCCTTCTAGATTTATTTTTGGTGACCCTCAAGGTGCTTTTGGAGATGTTCTTTAATCATCAAGATCCATCCCTAGTCTTTCATCTCCTTCTTTCAACATCAGACATAGTTCCACCTTTGACCAGTCAGTGGTTGATGTAGTTTTGGCTAATACTATGCCTACTACACCCACTATGCCTATTATTCCCATCAGCAGTGCTGATGTTACCCCAGTGACATGAACTATAGGGATTGTTACTACTATAAGTGCTTCTATTCTCCCACATTGGTTGTCGATTTTCACACCTAAAATAAAAAAGCAAGCCATCTCTCCAAATGACTTTGATTTAGGTAAAATAATGCCAATGAAAGCTAAGACCCCCAAGAAGCCAAGAATCCTTTCAAAAATATTTGGAGATAAGAGGCATAAATTTTTGGAGATAGCCAAACCTCCATAGGATGAAACCCTAGAGAATTTTAATATGAGCAGCTACTCCATTTCTCGAGTTGAGTTAGAGAAAATAACTCACAAGGGCACCAAGAGTGATTTACAGTTTGCAATGTATATCATGGTCCAAAAATTTGATAGAGAGAGAGAGAGAGATGAAAGATTATTACAAGGCAAAGGTGGAATAGTTAACCACGGTGATCAGGAGATTTATTTTTGCCCCAGAGATGGCAACTCTAGAGGCCTTCTCCATAGATGACTCTATAATCCAAAAAGTAGAGAAGACATATCTAAAGGGAAAAGTACTTGAATATTACCTAGATATGATGCATGCACAAGGGATTTCCTAGTTTACAAAAGTAGCTGAAAAGATAGGTAAAATGAAGAAGTTGAGAATAGATTTAGAAGACCTTATCTCTATTATTTCTCAAGATATTGACAGCACAAATAAATATCTTAACAAGTGGATAGAGATGAAAGTGTTGAAGAAATGTACCTTAGTATCAATCGACATCATTGCCAATAGAGATTCTTATATTGAAATCAAAGAATCACTAATATACAAGATCTAGGTACTTAAGGAACTGATCAACGACCTTGAATCTTCCAAGGATGCCAGTGAAGAAAGTGACACCAGCCTACTGAATAGATCAAAATAATTGCCTTGCAGACTCACCTCTCAAGACAACCAATTCATTTCAGTAGAGGAAATGATTTAGGAATTCAAAGGTATGATCTGAATAGAATTTGAGTAGAGAGCATTCTCAATGACTTTTGCAGATAATATTTTAGATAATCAGTTAACTCTAGATAATTTGAGAAACAGGTTAACTATTCATGCAAAAGCAATCACAATAGGGAGAGATGCTACAGTCAGAGCTAAGGTGATTTTCAAAAATATTATTGCACAAAATAGTATAGGGACATAGGCACTATCACCATGTATGATGCTCATCTAAAAAAATCTGGTGACAAGAGTTGAACTATTCTTCCATACTCTCTTCTTCATTCTTCTCATGTACTTTGTAATTGACTTGGGATATTTTCACATGCACTTTTGTAATATGTAATTACATGTAAAAATCTGGAAAAGTCCCAAAGTCAAAGTTGACCTATCTTTGACTAGGTTTTCTATATTTAAATCTTTTTTCAATTTTAAAGTTTTTTCCCTATATATATAGAGGGAGCCTCTTTTGTGGGAGATATCTGGATAATTGAGAGCAAAAACTCTACCTAAATTGAGATACTTCTTGAGACTTTGATCTCAGCTTGTAAATCATATTTTATTAAAGGAATGAAAAGTAGGTTATTTTCAAATTTTATGTTGAAATAATTTGTGTTATTTAGGAAATACTTCTTATGTTCTCTTTCCTAATAATCTCTCATCTGTTTGATTAAATAAGCAAAGTGTGCGTGTTGAAATTATCTAAAGACATTTCAAAGGATATCTAAAAGACTTTGAATTGCTTTTATCTTTTGTGATATTATTATCTGTTGTAGTTTTAGGTGAAGACTTTGAGCTTTAATTCACTTTAATGTTACGTATGCTTCAAATCAGTGAAGGAGGCAACAAAAGACTTTGTGCTTTCATGGTTTTCTTGTGGACCTAGTTACTATTTAAGGAGACTTTTTGTTATTTGCTAACTATATTTTTGAAAGAAGAGGAATGCTTTTAGTAATCAACCAGGATTTCTCTTTTGCTTTATGAACATCATCTCTAAAAAAAGAGAGATGGATGGTGTTATCCTACCATGAGTATTATTTTATACTTATTTATATATATAGAATATAAGTTATTTATAAGGAACCTACCCTTGCTGGACCTAGTTATTTATTTATCTAATTAGGATGTGGTAAACCCACACACTTTGTTGTATAAATCTCCTTGTATTGTGGCTGATATACCCATTTTGCCATCAGTTAGCTGATGACAAAATATTCACCCAACAAACTTTACCATCCATTTTGGGGCTGCATCCTTTTACTTTAGTTGGAATATCATCTAACCAAGCCAGATAAAAGGTTAATCTACCTCCATTCCTACCTTTGCCATCTAGTAGACCTCTCACATTCAAAACTAATGAATTGATAGTAAAACATGTAACTCAGCCATCTCAAAACTAAACACCACATAAAATTATCTTTCCAACATCAAAACAAAAGAAGGTGTCCACTCTTATTATTACAACAAGCATGAGCCCACTTGCAAGCTCCAAAAGCTTTTTCTTATGTTAGTTATTGAAATATTTGGTGATAACTCTTCTCTCCATTAAGACTTATAATCCTCTTGGCATGAATCCATCTTAGTTTGATGATACACAATTCATCATTCACCTAAACACTATAATAAAAATTTTAAAGCCCTCACAACAGTTATTTAGCAACACTTCAATGTTGATACCCGTTTTTGATGACACTACCATTAACCTTCATGTTATCCTACCTTTGGAATCTATATTTCCTCTTACTATTCCACCAAAATTCAAACCCAAAGATGTTGTTATAACCATTTTACCACCTCTTTCACCAAATTTTTAAATCAACATAGTTAATGTGGCCACAAGGTCACAAAACCAAAAGTCTAAATCTAAGGAAAAGCTCACTACACCATGGGCCCATACCTTCACCAGAGACACTCCCTTTACTAACCCTAAGATTTCCATCTTGGGTGTTCTTGAAAAAACATCTTCAGACATTATTCAAAGCTCAATGGTGAAGTAGCTTCACCAAAATCCTATGAAGATGTCTTTTTATGAGTTAATCCAAAGCTCATCCTAACACTGTCAAGATTTGACTCATGATTTGTAAGCAATTGAGGTATAATCAGATGATCCCTAACCTCTTGCAACTTTGGTTTGCTCCCTTAATTTTATTTCCCTAATTTCTTTCAATAATTCAAAAATTCCACTTCAATATATTGAAGATTAGGATTCTACCCTTTTTATTACAGCACATGTTGATCAAACTCATATCAAGAGAGTTATGATCTATGGGGGATCTAGTATTAATATTATTTCCACACATGCCTATAAACAACTAGCCCTTCTTGATAATTTTGTCTCAAAATGATATGGTACTCCATTCCTTTAACGACATTATGGTTACTACAGTGAGCACTATTATATTACATATTCATGTAGGTCACCACATAATTATTTAGCTCTTTTAATTTGTAGAAGGAGAGTTCCAATATAACATACTACTTGGATAACCTTGGATACATGATATGGCATGTGTACCCTTGACTTTGCACCATTGTGTCAAGTTTGAGCATGATGGACAAGTACATGTTCTAACTACTGACCCACCTCTATTTAAAACTTGTAATATGACCTATTTTCCCAATGATGTTCTCATCCCATTGAAAATAGCATCTTCCCCGCATGATGCTTCTGAAGCTTCCACAAACTCTACTCCTATGGTTACACAAATACTAGAAACACAAATTGCTAACAAAGATCCCATGGAGGAGACCTTTCGATGTTTGTCACTTGGTGAATATCATTTATTGACACTTAACATGTTTTATACCCCATAATAATATGAAAGGCTTCACATGCATCTAAATTATGATCCCTATATTGGGATGATCATCCCTTATGGGCCCCCTAACCCTCAAAATAATTTCACATATGGGGCAAATAATAGATCTCTTGCTATCAACAGTCCATCTTCTTCATCACAACCATTTAATTATGACTTATCTTTCCTAAATAACCCTAGATTCACTCACACCTACCTATATAGGTGTGCTTGGAAAATATTTGGTTTGGGTCATTATGAACAAGGTGTCCACATGCCTATTGAAACTCCTATAAGAAACACCATTGAAAATGCCAAAAAAAGGCCTGGAGTGGGATATGACAAACCAAATAAACTAACTAAAAATTCCCATGAACTAATTATCAAAGAACCAATCTCTCTTTATCCACCTTCTTCTCCACCATCACTTATAGAATCAGAGGTATCTATACCTCCTAATTTTTTTTCAATAAATGCCATCCATTTGGGGCCTTTCACCTATCATCAGGGTAAGGAAATAAGGTTCCTTACTCTCATTCATCCTAAAGTAATTGATGAATATTCTCCCACTATTAACACTATGTAAGGTCAAGATGATGACATAATTCTCACCTATATGGGTGTGGATGATTCTTATATGTAAATATCACTCCCATACTATCCCTAAGTTAATGTATAGGTAGAAGCTTCTAAAAAAACTTTGACCAAGATTGTTATGAAGGTAGTCAGTGATACAGGCAAGGATTGGCACACAAACATTATTTTTGCTTTATGGGCCTACCATACTAGCATTTAAACCCCTATAGGAGCTACACCTTTTTCATTGGTATATGGGATGGAGGTTGTTTTACCTTTGGAGGTCTAGATTACTTCCCTTCACATTTCTCTACATGACATACTTACTAACGATGACATTCACCAAGAACATTTGGCCCAACTTGAATTACTTGATGAGTGTCATCTCATAGCCCTCAACCACCTCCAAATCTATCAAGAGTGTATCAAATGTGCTTATAAAAAAAAACCTCAAAGAGAAAGATTTAAATATAGGAGATCTTGTCTTAAAAGAAAATCAACATGTGACAAACATGGATAAAAGAAAATGGGTTACATTTGCTCCTAATTAGCATGGACCTTATATCATAACTCAGAAGTATAGTTCAAGAACTTATCACTTGTCTTCTCTTGAAGGAAGACCATAACTAAAGCCTTTAAATGCCTTGCATCTATGACCATTCTTTTATTAAACCAACATCACTTTACTTCATATTTAATTTGAGCTCATCCATTGAGCATCCCTATTACATTAATGTACCTTCCTCTTCACCCTATACACTTAGATAACTTACATAGTGGTATGGTTTTATCCTCATAGTGAAAAAATCCTAAACCTCTATAGTCTTGTCTATGACTAAAAGTTTAAAAAAAAGGGATATTTTAAAAAGTTCTAAAATCTCAGGTCATGTTTTTCAATGTAGACTACTCCCTTGAAGGACAAATACATAACTTCCCTCTACTAGTATCAATAGACTACTCCCTTGAAGGATAGATATTTAAAATTTAAATTAATACAAACACTTAGACCACTCTCTAGAAGGATGGCTAAGCCAAGATTTGTTATCAAAGGGAAAAGAAAATGCAAAAGGCTCCTCATCTTTTTGCACAACTTTAACATATTTAAAATCCCATTGTAGGCTTCCCACATTGATCAGCTTACATAAAGAAAAAAAATAAAAAGCTTTAAGTCATGGACTTGCCTATATTAGCTCTCGAGTCACCCACAAAAGGAACATATCATTTCTACTTGGTAGGTTATGCTATCTAAACATTTTCCCTCATTCTCCCCTTTTTCCTCTCATACTCCTTCAAGGGACTATGAAGGTAACTTAACATGAGTTGAACATGATGCTTCTCTAACAAATACAATGGTTTAAAGATATAATGTATGAAAGAGGGTCATTTTCTTGAGCCTATTTATATGCTAAAATATGATCTTTACCAATAAATGAGCATTCTACCTTTTTATTTTTCCATCCAAATCACATGTCGATATCTCTATTTGAGATGGAAAAATAATGTCATACCAACATTAACATAATCAACCTATTTATTTTATGCATACACCATCACAAATTTGGAAAAATGCTGAAATAAATTGACATAATCAACCTATTTATTTTACACATACACCATTACACATATGGAAAATGTTGAAATGAATTAACTGACTCAATCTACTCATTTTAAGCATACACCATCACAAATATGGAAAAATTCTAAGATGAAGCTAACCAATCAACTACACATATACCATCACATAAATGGGAAAGGCTAGTCTAACATCAAATAACATGATCAACATTAACATCCAAATTAACATAGCAATAAATGAACATCATCCATATCAACATCATAATCATAAGCCACACATCTCAAATAAAGACTTGGTAATAAATAAACATCTCATATATAAATATGTGATCAAATACATGTTTATCATCTACATCATCAAACTATCATAAATCTCTCTCAAAACGTACATCTCACATCTTCAGCTCATAGGTCAGTCTACATATAAGATATATAAAAAAAAACTAGAAAAATGTTGATACTCAAGATCATCTAGGCTCTCCCTAAGGTTGTGAGGATGCAATATCATCACCACTCTCTGTTTATCTACATTGACATGAACTAGAAGCTGTCACATGTGACATCAACCTCTCCAACTCCCTAAACTCTAAATATCATTGTATATGTGGGAACTCTCTAATCACCCTCTCATAGTAATCAATCTCATCTAGGACATTCAAATACCTCACCATTGATACAATTTATGGCAAACCCATGGCACTTGAGGATGGCCCAACTTATACTAGTCCTTGTGGTGGTGTTGGAGGAAGAGAAGTGGCTTGGCCTACTATTGCTCTCAGACTATCTCTCTCTACCATCACTGTAGTCATCTAACCCTATAAGACAATAATCTAGATTTATGGTGTTGTAACCTAACCCTACAGAGCCCCAATCTAACCCTATAATGTCACCACCTACCCCTACAAGGCTAAAATCTCTACCTTGGCTATTTCTCAAGCCTACACCACTCCATCTCGAGCCTAAACTACTATATCTCACACCTATAGTACTACATATGTTTCCTTGACTAACCCTTGTAAGTTTGTTAGTGGCTTCCTAACCTCCATCACTGGATGTAACCCTACCCACCAAGTTGTATAAGTAACTATATACCCTAGGTCCCCAACACTTGGCCATGCTAGTAGCTCCTCAAAATCTAGCCTATCAGTCTCATTAAGCAATGGTAAAGGTGCCTCTATGTCATCCCTCCTATATTGAGGGATGGTAGGTAAAATATCTTATAAAAAGCCTAAAATATCTCCTAACTAATGAGATGGGTACCATCTCTAGCTCATTGACCCATCTCCCCCTGACCCATAATAATCTCTATAACCCAACAAGCTACTCTACCTATCCTCTAAAAACTAGATATGTAAGATACAGTCTCTACATGATATCTGTAGGGATCAAGCCCTTGATCATGAACTTATAGTAGGTGATGTCTCACATGATGCCATCCGCTCGAGTCTATGCTATCCCATCTCTCCATGATCTGAATCCAACCCTAAAGCTAGCTAGGATAGTGGTAGGTAGCCTTAGTGGTCATGTCACCACAATGTGATCATATAACTAACAATACAGGAGATGGTTGACACATAAACTGTATCACTGATGCAACCTCAAACCCCACAACTCTCTATATAATTGTGCCAAAAATACTAGACCCCAAGCAAAAATAGTCTATTACTCAATCATCTATGTAAGTACACCTATTAGATAAATCATAAATCTCCCTCTATCTACATCAGGTAAGGCATAAACCATGATCTCAATCATCATTAATATGTTAAGATGATGATACTCCTCATCAGCCATGTAGAGTGGCTCATATGTAAAACTCATAGAATGATAAGTCGCCTCACTAACATGTTCCCCATATAAACTGATCATATGTATATTATGCTCCTATCTCAAGCATGTCAAAATCTCCTCACCCTAGAGTGGTAGTCATAGAATCCTATAGACATCCTCTTATATCACTGTCAACTCTCCAATTGACAGATGGAAGGTGTGGTGGTATGATCCCACCTCTCAATCAACACTATCATATGCACCACATCTCATGTGACATGATAATATCATCACACTCCTCTCAATCTCATGGCCACCATATGATCCTTGCATACATCTATACACAAATAAAATAGGTCACATCCCTTTTAATTCACACTCTCATAATTTTTTTCCCTTTTCATTGGGAGAACTTCATTGGTCTGAGGCCCTAAACTAGGCTATGTAGGTAGCACTCAGTTGACATGGGGGCTTCTAAGGTTAGCCTGAGTAATTACCCTAAGCTTCAGTGCCTCTCTCTCTCTCTCTCTCTCTCTCTCTCTCTCTCTCTCTCTCTCCTCTCTCTCTCTCTCCTCTCTCTCTCTCTCTCTCTCTCTCTCTCTCTCTCTCTCTCTCTCTCTCTCTCTCTCTCTCTCTCTCTCTCTCTCTCTACCCTAGGCTTACCCACCTATTCCAACTCTAGGATTCACTACCTCTCTCTCTTTACCCTAGGCCTACCTACCTATTCCAAATCTAAGCCTCACTACCTATATTCTTGAATCTTGACACTATAACCTATCTTTTAAAACTTAGAACTCTCAATTATCTTATTTTACCTTTTTCCATACAACCAACATTTTAGATCTTTTTCCTATGTTTTAGGAGAAATAAATTGGATTAAGGCCCTAAAATAGGCTATGTAGGTAGTACTCAGATGACATAGGGTGTTTTAAGGCTAACTCAACCATTAGGCTAGTTGATTACTCTAACTAGAGATTAAAAACTCACCCTTTCTCTTGTCTATTTATTTTCAATAGTAGCTGATATCGGCATTAATGTTGATATCAATGCTTTATCAGCCTATGTAATGGATAATGTTGGTAGCACACTACCAACCTTGATGCCATGTCAACTAACATCAATTAACCTCAGTGTCATGTCATCCAAAGTTGATTGACCATCAACTAATGTCGATCAATCTCGTTGACATCGATGATTGGTTTAGCCCTAAGGTTGAATAACCCAAACCCAACCTACCCATTTCCCCTAAAAAAACTACCCCCAAATTAATCTAACTTATCCTACACCTACCCTAATCTAATTTCTATCCCCTAATCCTATTTTTTACACATCTAACTCTTATTTAACCTAAAACTTTCAAAAACCAAATCAAACTAGTTTGAGCTCTTATCTCATCTCACTATCTCTTCCTAGTTGGCACAGTTGGCTCATATGGTCCTATGCCTCTTTTTGGGTCCCCTCCTTATGTTGCCATCTCAAATCTCTTTCAAAACCCTATTTATTCTCTCTAATCACAAAGTTGTAAATGAGTTTCATCAACTATTAAACCCCCTTTTTTTAGGTTTGGTTGGCCACTGACATCAACAATCTTGACCTAATGTGGTGATGTTAGTGCTTACACTTATTGACATCAACAATGTTACCCTAGATATGGCAATTTTTTCACTTTATCTTACTGATATCAGCACATATTACCAACACTAACACCTTCCCAACCATGTTTTCCAACACAAAAATACCCAACTTTGCACAACCTTACCCATACATTAGAGCAATTAGAGATCACATATATCTCCCCCAACCATGACAAAGTGACATTGAAGATCACTCAAATTATTACCCTCAATGACTATGCTTGGAGATCACAAATATTTCCTCACTCATTGACCCTTTTACACCAAGAGTACATTGATTTTTCTGACTATAGCTAGCTATTATGCACACATATGTGTTTTAGGTGTTGTGGGTGGAAACCAAGCCTATCCTATCACCTTTAACCCTTTTGTGTTTCCTAGGGGTACGTCCTACCTTAGATACCTAGGACACATTGACCATTGGAGCTATAACTTTGATTGATTTGACCTATCAACTATCACTTACAAGCTATGCTTTGGTTACTTCTATTCAAGTCCTCCTTAACCTTGCCTATTCTTAACATTGTCAATTATAGCTCATTGTATAAAGTAATGTTCAATTCTCCACCAGTCACCCAATTACTTTTTTATCAAACTAATACCTAATTCTAGTTTCTCCTCTATCAATTCTCATTTTGAGGGGGGATAGCTCATCTAATACTTGGAACATCTAACTCCTATTTTTGTCTTGTAACATGTCGATATAAATTATAAGACAAAAATGGGCAAATATAGACACCAAAATTATATCACACACACACACACACACACACACACACACACACACACACACACACACACACACACACACACACACACACACACACATGCATAACTCCCTATGTCAAAACCCCCTAAGCCCATTTTAATAATAACAATTAATCTCCCTAACCCATAATTTTATCCCTCACACATTTAATTAATTTAAAATACTTAATTAAGTAAAAACTCTTATTTCTACCTTACCTAGCCACCTCACCCTATGACTAATTTTCCTCTAGTGAGTCACCTCAAGACCTAGTCCCCTCATCCTAACTACTTAGGACTTATTCCCACTTTTAAACTAAATTCCTAAACAACTACTTCCTTCTTAAACTCCTATTTTTACCATTTTATAATGGGTGTCACACTTTGAATGCACAAAAATAGAAAATAGGCCAAGAATAAAAAGGTTTACCTATTCTAGGGCCATCAACATTGATCAACCCATGGATGATGTCAGTGGGATACCTACTGACATCAGTGGGATCACTGTTATTAGAAATATAAGCTAAACTCCAACCTATAATCTAGGTCAATAGAAATTAAGAAAATGAATTCTTACTCTCATTCAAACTCTTAACATTCTATTTTTGACATCCAAGCTTATAATCACTCTATGTAAGTCAATCACCATCAATAACTGAGATCTTGAGGATCAACATCACCTACTTGTTCTCTCTATTCAAGCACTCAAGTTCAAACTCCTTGATAGGGATTATCAACCTAACACTTACCATTCATAGCTAAGTATATCACTGATACTATAGGTCATTTAAATATTTATTCTTCTATTTCTTTATATTTACCCTGCAATATATTACACACCTCTGACTATAACCCCATGAGGGAGTTACAAAGCTTCTTTTCTTGTTTCCCCTTCCATGCATACCAAACCTCTAACCAAAACTAATTAAGTCATAAACTCCATCTCCTAACTCTTTTAACCTCTCTAACCTGAGCCAAACCATTTATCAAACCAAAAAAAGACTTTTGTAACCTCTCAAACAATTATTTCCCCTACCGACCTTGGCAACCTAATTGACATCGATCACCTCCTTACTAACCATGGCATCTTATTTGATATCAGTCACTATCCTATTGATGTCGATGACTGTAAATTTCCTAAACTCTTCAAAACCTACCTATACAACTTCTAAAACACCAAAAAAGCACCTCACCTATACCCTGTCACTATCTGCTATGAACAAGTTGTTAAAAATGGTAATTTTATATCTTTCCCTCTCTCTTTACCTCTATTTTAGCTATTTATTATTATTTTACCTCTCAAAAGTGGATTTTCATCTCTAGGGAAGTTTCACACTTTTTAGAATAAGTGCATAGCTTGACAACCCAGTCATTTATCTGCTAAAAAACATCTTGTGGTAGTGCTTTCTTATTTATAGGTAGTCCTCCCCAACCAAAGAGGAGTGCTCACAATGTCTAGATATGGTGCGGAAACCAAATCTAGGTTCATTATAATCACTTATCCCCATCCTTCTCTCTATTTTCCTTTAGACTTAGAATATAAAAAAACTAGTGAAACACGTATCTCCTTTTGTAAATAAAGTATACACATGTTTGAACCTTGAGATAACACAATGGTTCATAGGTAAGCCTAAGTGTTTAATTAGCCATGTCTTTGGATACTTAGCTTACTTTAGCCAAAGTATAAATCCCATTCATGTGGATCACTTTTATCAATCGTTTTGGTTATTCCAAATATGTATGGAAGAGGAATCATAAAATTTAAATCATTTAAATAAAAGAAATGATACTAAAGGCAACACATAAATTTAAAAAGTCACATCACACTAAAATATGTGATTCATAACACATATTTTATAATCTAAGGTCAAACCCCACATTTGGCTTCATGATAGAGTCAAAGTTTATTGGGGTGTAATAGGTCAGTATATCAAGAAAGGAAAATAAAACAATATTTTAGTGATACCTATTTTCTCACACAAGTACCCAATAGTCATAGTCAACTGGCATATCTATAATAGGTCATGATGAATGGGGAACATGTTGTGGGAAGGTAGGTCCATTTCAATTTCCTTTTTCATATAACTAAAATGAGTTGATCTTATTATCTCACTTATTTCCCTATACAACTTTGTTCATATTGTGAATGAATATCCTTTATATTTTGATGGTCACTAGCCACTTAGTGTCTTTCTTGTGTACTTAGTGTTCCACATGTTTGCTAAGGTCTTCTCATATATGCATATGTCATGATTTTTGCATTCCCTATTTCATTACAATAATATTAATATTTCTTCTTGAGAAATATTATTTTGATAGTTGATCATTCCTTGTAGGGTTTCCATATATGAGGTGCATTATAAGACCATGGATAGGACCATGCCTTCCTCACAAATTAACATATTAAAAGCATATTTTAAAATCATTCTCATAGTTTTTTCCACCTCATTAGTATTCCCTTTACGAGTTGAAGTGTAATACCATGGACAAGATGAGGCCCTCTTCACAAAATATTCAAATACCCAATCACAATGAAATTACATGTGTCAAATTTGAGATAAGTAGTGTTTGATTATGAGTTACACATCATTAACATGCTTCCATCTTGATTTAGTCTATTTTATGATTACTTCAATAATATTTCACTTTTGTCTTCTTATTTATTGATTGAATATATGCTTAAAACCATTTTTTTAATTTTTTAATACTTCCCAACTTGAATTAGTGTGATCAATTTAATTTCACTTTATAGTTTTGTCTTTATTTTTATACTTCCCAACATGATTTAGTATGATTGATTGACTTAATTTTTTTGTTTTTTTTTTATTTGTTTTCAATTTGTGCTTTCCATTTTATTACAATATTTTCAAACTTCTCAACATGATATAGTGTAGTTTTATCTTATTTTAACTTTGTGTAAATATTTTACGTGGTTAAAAAATATGTGTTACCCTTTTTACCATCTTTGGTTTATTATATTTAGTCATCCTTTGTTGTTATATATTTCACATCATGATATAGTGTGTAGTACATTTATTTTTTATTACTTATACTTTTCCAAGTCATTTTTTCCTTTTTATTTTTAACCATGCATGTGTATCACATAATGCTAGAAAATAAATGACTCAACATATATTTCTCATAAAATATAAAAAATAATTTAAATACATATGCTAGAAATAAAGATATCCATGCATACACATCCACATTCAAGTACAACTCATGAGATCAATACAAATATTAACACACACACACACACACACACACACACACACACACACACACACACACACACACACACACACACACACACACACACACACACACACACACACACACACACACACACACACACACACACACACACACACACACATCATGTGTTTTATAAAAAATACAAAATATAAAATACAATATCTCTAGCTCTAAGGTTTTGCTCTAACTTGCCTATCATGTGGCCTACCCACACTACCTATACATGCATAGGAATATCCCATTTAAATGGCATCTTAAAAGAGGAAGTTTGAGATCTCAAACTTGTAACCTACCCATATCGATTGGCCACATAAGCTTACACCTATATAAGATAGTAGTGGTCACCATGTGTGTCACTCTCTCCTATATTAGGGCCTCTTAGGACTATGCATCTCTCTTTGTCTATCCTTGCATTCATGAAGCTACCTCACATCCTCTCTCACTAGTCTAAACTAACCCACTTGGGTTGGGGCATATGGAACCACAAGATCATCTAATGTGGTGGGGTCACATAGAGCTAGCATCCCATCTAAACTATCATGGTGTGAAACTATAACTAAGGATCCCCATTTGATTTCCTTCATCATAACATATATAAAACTAAAACTAGATTGGCATTAGATCACACATATATCTAAAACCATCTATCTACCATAATCATAATGAAACTAGTGTCTTATATAAAAAACCTAAATCAAAATTAAAACATTCTCTCACTAGTGTTGGTGTTATCAATCACCATCTACTTTCTTGTTGAGCACATCCTCTATAGGTTGTTTCTCTACCATATAAAAACTATGATTAACCACTCAGGAATATTTAGATATTCTCCTCAAATGTGCCTCTATGGACCATCTATGTCTTGGAGTAGTTTATGGGTCCCTTTATGCTACAAACCTCATTTACATCTCCTCTCACCAATGATGCATCTATCTATGATGTGGACATGGTGGTCACTATTTCCTCTATTATGTTGCCTATTGTGAACTTCCATCTACATCCAAATAATATCCCTTATTGGTTATGCTACCATCTACTATCATACTCAGCTAGTCCATTGTCTATCACACTAAGGCCTAATCATTGGTATCACCACTAGTACCCCTCCTCCTCCCCTCCCTCTCATATTTGTAACATGTCATGCCCAATAAGAAAACACTACTAGAGGGGCTACTAGATGTGGGAGTCTGAACTATCCTATAAAATGTGCCTTTAGATTTGGATCTAACCATGATGTGTAGTAGCTTGTGATCTATAACCATGTGAACCCTATGATAATGGTCAACAAATTAAGCCATATAATATCAATTTGTATATAAGGCAACCACACAATCTCTCCTCTTGTGATAGTATATAATTCAAACACATAGGACATATATCATGTTATATGATCTTGTCTCTACCTTATGACCTACAACAACATATCATCAATTGTACGGGGTAACCCTACTAGCCGATACATGGGATACCTCTCGTATATCCATTTGTTCAACAAAACCACAAGCCCCATGGTCTTTTTACCTCTATATAACATCCAATATATATCATGTCATGTCTCCTTTTTAATTAATTTGATTTTATGGGAAAATTAGCTAATTCTAATATTCCTCCAGCACTATTTAGAATCACTATTCCCAAATTACTATTTATAGTTACTATTAATGGTGATATGGAAAGTGATGTAGGTGATGATACAATAGTGAGGTGGCTTGGGGATGAGGTGGCATGGCTCAGAGGGTTTTCACATGGGTTCAAAATGTATGTGCTTGGAGTGAGGTGTACTAATCCATGAAGGAGACGAGAATAATTACTTGATTGACTACATGGAATTGCTTTTAGAGGAAAAAGCATAATGGTGGAGTATGGAACATTTTCTTGTTGGATTCATAATGTGGGTAGGTGAATCATATGTGTTGTCTCACACATGTGTGAGAATGGGATGGATTTGTGAGTGGATCCATGGTTTTCTTGTCTACCACTTAGTCAAAAGGTGATTAGAGACTTTCTTGGATATTATGTTCACATGGGGAGTAAATATAAATGTACTATTATTTATTGTTGCTCACATGCGTGAAGGTGGGATGCTATTTATAAGTCACATAGAGGAGGTTGATATTTGTCTCCCTTACTGATATTCCTTTTCACTCCTTTCTACAAAGGAAGATAAAGACCATAATGATGGATCACATGTATGAAGGAGGGTGGTGTAATTCTTTACTTATTCATGAAGTTTCCTCTCTCTCATGAATTATCTATTTAATGAGATCTCTTCCCTTTGTTATTCATCTTTGAAAATCATAAAACCCCCCTTTTATTGTAATCTTGAACTTATGTTCATCTTAATCTCTTCCTTGGATGAAATCCCAATGGAGGTTAAGATTAATGTATAAAAACCCATTTCTTCTTATATCAAAGGATGAAACCCCTTTGGTTTAGTAGGATAATCTCATCTTAAGATTTTGAAGGTGCTTAAATTATAGATTCAAAGTAGTAGTGTCCAAGTGTGTGTAGTGTGTAAAGTTTCATTTGGAGTTGTGTGGATATTTATAGGATTTTAGTGGATTTGATATTTAGTAGATTAATGTGAAATATTGTAATTGTGGCAACTATTATAAGTGGTATGTTGAATAATTAATGAAAGAGTTATTGTTTGGTTTTATATTCAATAATTCATCATGTATTATGCCTTGGTTGAAATTAATATATTAGTGGTATGTTCTTCCCATATATTTTTAGTAAATACATTTCCATAATTGTTGAGTTGGAATTTTACATATTTGTGTGTTTTGACAAAATATCCCGTTTGGGGATATTATAGTGGTATAAGAGTTGGCTATCTTACTAGCTTATATGAGTTTGTGGTTATTTATTGCTTATGTTTTAGTGGCCTTGAGATTTAGAAGTGGATTCCTCCTTAAAGTGATTGTCAAAGGTTTTGAATCATGGCATATTTTAGTGAAGAAGAGTTGGGCAAGAAGTGTTATACAATAGAGAAGAGACTTGAAAATCCACCACAATCAAATGATGATCTTCTTTGCATTTTGAAAGAATGACATAATTGCCTACTTATGATAGATCATTCAGATTTAGAGTGGATTCAATGTGTTATGTATCCATTAGTGAATTATTTGGTTAATACAAATATTTTGAGACATTTAGATGAAGAGGTAAGGATGGCATTTACTTCTTGTGTTAATTAAGTTATGAGGATAAAAATTCAGGTAACCTTATAGTAGCAGTATCATGAAGGAGATTTCCATGCTAATATTTGAAAGTTTTTGAGGGTTGGCTGAAATTTGAAGCCCATTCTTTGATAAGAGGGTAAAAATTATTGAGAATTTTGAAAAAATCAAATTATGTTACTTCATGTTAGATATAGGGTGTGGCAATTTTTTTAAAAAAATTTCACATTTTTTGGATAGTTGTTGATGAGGCTCATACAAAGGATGTCATAAATTCCATGAAATCTATTATGTCTTTGATTGTGGTTAAAAGTGATGATGTTTCTAAATTACTATCATCTAACTTATTGGTTATTTAGAGGATAGAGAAGGACAAGTCACCTATTACACATGAATTTTTAAGAAAATTGGTTAAACAAAATATGGAGAAAGTGAAAAGTCTATTGATAGAAGGTGAATTACTTTTTTGTGATTTGCATCTTACAGGCTTATTCTATAAAGGTGTTGTCTAGGCTAATGAAGACTACTTTTAGAAGAGGAGGCTACATTTCTAGAAGAAAGAAAAGAATAATTGGATCCTCTAAGTTCTAAGTATTTTAAGTAAGAGCCACAAGAATACATTCTTGAAGAAAGAATAGAAAGAGGCACTAAATGCATTAGAAGATGATGGTGTTATGATATTATAAGAAGAGCCATAAGATATCATAGAGTAAGAGAAAAAATAAATCCACTTTCATGTTGAAGAGTTCATAGCAGAAAATATTAATGAAGATAAATTTCTATGTGCATCTACAAGTGAAGATTAAAAGATAATACAATATGATCCTAATGAAATGTATAAAAATGATTCAAAATATGAAATCACAAAGAATATTAGTATGATGGTGTTAAATATTGATGTGCATCCATTTATTGAGGAAGATGTGAAAGAAGACACCATTGAAAGGTATGAAGAAAATTTTGATCCTATTATTTCAAATAACAATCCATTGCCTCTACATAATGATAAGGTGATAGATATGTTATATGTGGATGACATTGATAATATTCATTATCTTGTGAATTATCAAGATTTTAAAGATAAGCATGAGTTTTTAATTGAGGATGTTTTATCCCTAAGAACACCAATCCATTTTAAAAGCATTGCAAGGTTTGAGCCATTTCCATATTAGGTTATTTTCAAATAAATGATAGTGATGAGTATGTAGGAAAAATGAATGTTTCAATGAATGACACTGATTATAAAAATTTGAATTACAAGGATAGTTGTGACAAGGCAAATCTACCAAAATATCCTTTTTATAAATTAGAAAAGGGAGGCAAGTAGTTTTATTATAGCCCAAGGTATGAGGAGAGTCATACTGTAGATTGTTGTTTAATATGGTGCCATTTCAAATTTGTTATCATGAGAAACACTCTAGGAGTAGAGAGAGGGTGAGAGACAACTTGTAAGGATTGATACAAGGATCCTTTTATTTTTGGTCCAAAAATAAAAATGTGGGATCCAAAATTTTATGATTTTTATAAAATTTATTTATTTTGATTTTAAGATCTTCTCCATGGAAATAAACAAGGAATCCAAATTGTTATGGGTATGGACAAATATAGATATACACAACTAGATATTGAAAGGTTAGCATATGAAAATAAGTTGCTTATTAAACAACCATGGTATTCACAAGGTTTGTGATGTAAAAGACATCTCAACCCATGTCTATTCAACAAAGAAAGATGAGCATTATGATGGTAGATATAGGTATGTCATCTTTGTATTTTTGTCATTTTGGATATCATACACATGTTTGGGTAATTGGAGGTGACTATAATTTAGTCAAGTTCCAAGGTATGTTGGATGGGATCACAACATTCTTCATTAACATTAGTTTTGGTTTAGATGAGAAGAATATTCATTAAAGGAGAAATTTGAGTTATATGGATGGAGATGTTATGTTGGTAAAGAGAGACAAGCATGTTGATCATAATCTAAGGTATGAAGGTATTCTCTTATCACTAAATTATTTTAATCATGAACTACATGCCAAGATGGATGTTAGAGGCCTTGATTTAAATATGATTGATAAGTTATTCATCTTATACATCCAATAAAAATTCATAAGTAATCATAAATAGAGTATAGTGGATTATAATAATTTTGTGAAGGGCCAATACACATAATTTAGGAATCCCTCATTAGAGCCAAATTATAAACTTGCTACCATGAAAGAATTTGCAGTCATTAAGTTTGGTGAGGGCACTTGGATGTTTTGTATGAGAGGAATTATTTTTGGAGAAGATGCCTTTATATTTACTAGGAGGTGTACAAATGAAGCCAATATGAAAATTAGAGTAACACAGTAAAATCAACATGCAGTTGCTTCATTACTTCACATTCATGATAAAAGTCACCAAAAAGGTATATTGGATGGTTACAGTGACTAGGGAAATATTCCTTAGAAAAGGATAGTTCAAAATTTAAATTTTGTCTCTTTTATTTGGTTTTAGATCATCTACCTCATACTTTTGCTTACACACATCTATGAAGGTTGGAAAAATAATTCAGGTGAGTAATGGAATAATTTTTAGAGGGAGGTTATTTGGGAGTCATTTTTAGCTAATACCTAGTTAAATTTGGGTAATTCAATGTTCATATCTCATGATCATGTATGGGGAAATCATTTTTGTATCTATCATCCCACTTATAGAATGTTTATTTTGATAAAATCAAGTTCTCACTTACTACTATTTACCTTGGGCAAACACATGTTCATTTGAGTTGGAGTTCCTCTATTTTAGTTGGGTGATAGAGAAAGATTTTAGATATGGGAGATTATACCCAAAGATTATATTACAATTCTTTCTAGAGAATAGGTCATAAATTACATCTTTGTATAAGGTGTTAGGTTGTCTAAGGGAGTAGAGAAGTGAAGTCATATAAAATATGAAAATTGGTAACTTGAGTGTGGATAATGACACCCAACCCATAGGTCCCTCTTGTTTGCTCTTATGACCTTGACAATTTTTTTTTCACTAATTCCCAATCATTTGTAGCCTTCTAAACCTAATCCTAGCTTAGCTAGACTACTCTTTCCATGAAAAATCTATCCCCTCAAGTCCTTTTAGCTCAAGACTATAGTGCCCAACTTATACTATAGCATTAGGCCCTCTAGTGTCTATTTTCGACACTCCTATCCAAGTGCATTTTTGCCTTCAATGGTCAATTCCTTCTAATTATTATCCCTCTTCTTGTTAGCCTAATATGAATAAATTCAATCCATGACCAATAGATCCTTATAAAATCCCATTCAAATTTCATTTAGAAGGGGTTGGTAAATATCACAAAGTAAGCAAGAATACAAGCAAAACTACTTAGACGATCTTCCCTATTATCTATATACATCTATCCAATAATACTACAAAATTATTCAAATCCTTACATTAGACTCTAACCACCTCAAGTACACCCACTTTTAGAATTTTTTTCTTCATATATACTATTTCACAAAGCACATCAAGTGGGATAACTACATATGGCTTGATCCATCTTCAGAGTATTGGTATGTAAGCAACATTCCCACACAAGGGGTGTGGATACACATTTAGGGCATATTACACACACTAACTCCCCCTCTTTCTCAAAGTTTGTCAAATCACAATGGATTATAGGATTTTAATACTAAATTATATATATAGGGAGTTATATATACATCCAATAGTCAAGATTTTATAGGTAGGCTTACATGGACATAGCGAACAAAACCCAGAAAGCTTAGGTCTCCTAGACAATAGTGGCAAAAAAGGACTATAGCACCAAACCCTAGGGTGTCTTATTTTAATGATCATATCCAATCATAAAATTAATTCCAAATATTGATTTTTGATAGTGTCCCAATCTTGTATAGTGAATTTCAGCCCCTACAATAGCCATCTTAGTTCGTTTTCAGCTAACTCTTATTTTCTCTCCCTTATTTATATTTTTAGAAAAATTAAAATTACAATAAAATTATACAAATTAGTAGCTTAATTGTTGCATATTTATTTATTTATTTACTATTCTATAACTTTTAACTAAATTAGGAATAATATACCAATATTCTCAAAATTGTTAAATCATTTAGTGAACATAACTTACTTCAATTGCGCATAAAAACCCTAGAAACCCTAGGGTAAATTTCTTATTAATTTTTCATATAATTTTTGTTTTTTCCCACATAATTAAATAAAAAATTCACATTAAATTTTAAAATTTCATAGTAATTTTAAAATAATTTTCTTTCAAACCCTAGTTGCCCATACTAAGTCCTGGTATTTTCCTTATATTTTCCTATATTTTTCTAATTTTTTACTTACATATTTAAATAAAAAATTTGCATCAAATTTTAAAATTCATTAGTAATTTAAAAATATTTTAATTCAAAACCCTAGTTGCATATACTAATTCTTATTTTCTTCTTAAGGTATCACCTTAAATCTAAAATTAGATCTCAAAAATGGATCTCACTTATTTTTAAATATTTCTTGCATTTTTAATAAATAATAAGGAGACCATACTTGGTCTTATCATGTGCATGAATGGTGAAGTTTACCATATGTTATTTTAAAGCTTAATTCTTTGCATTTCATGTTGAGTTTTCATAGTATGGGATGATATTAAGGGAGTTATAGTTAAACATGCTAAGATACGTCTTGCATCACCTCCCTTCGAGCCTTTATCCCATGCAGAGTTATGTTGCATCACCCACTTTTATCTTCCTTAGGTCAATAACCATCACCAAAGAGCCTAATTGACACCCTTTATCCCTCCACCACTTTAACCTATTGATTATCTTTGCTCTCCTCACGTAGCTACTTCTAGTCCTATGAACATAATAGATAATGTAGTTAGAATTCTTACTCAATGTGTTGCCATGCCTCCCCTACCTAGTCAGGAGCCCTACCATCCTCTTATTCCTTCCCATCCTAGGCCTAACCCACCCACATAAGAAGATCTGCATAAGGCATATGATATTTTTTATCAATTGAGAAACACACAAATTGATATTTCCAAGTTAGAACTACTTCAAAAAGACAATGTGGTCAAGGACATTTTATATCAAGCACTCACTCAAACTTATATTCCCATTGATTTAGAATGTGGTCAACATGATAAAAAATATAGAATATTTTATTTCTTTTGATCATGAGGACATGCCAAATCAAATAGTTTTTTATCAAAACTTACCACTATTCATACAAGTTTATGTAAAAACTAATGCAGTTAAGAGAGTTTTAGTTGATATTGGTTCTAGACTTAATAAATGTAATATTACATTCTTAAAAACCATGGGTGTAGATATGGAATCCATGTAAAAATCATAAAATATTATTGGAGGGTTTGATGATATACCATAATAGACATTGATCACCATTGCCTTGGATATCATGGTAGGGTCCAAAACCCTCTGTACATAGTTCTAGGTCATGCCAAATCCTTTTCATTAGAATATTTTACATGGATGACCTTGGATACACACCATGGGGTAAGTTCCTTCTAATATTCATTGATTTGTTAAGTTTTTCCATGAAGGATACCTATAGACATGCCCAATAGATAACCAAACATTTAGATATTATTAGATTACAAAGTTATCTTCGACTATTTTTATAGATGGGACACCTTATATCATAGTTTAGTCACCATATCATTATATTTCTCTTAATTAGATACATACATATGAGGTAGGAGAGATTAACACATCTCAAAATCCTCCACTTATAGTTATGTCCTTATCTCTAAATATTTATCCAATCATAGCAGCTTCAACCATTCCATCTACTCCATCAATCATGGTTCCTACACCTATTAAAATTATACATTCATTGATAGAAATTCCAATAGGACCAATTGATTCTATAGATACAGTTACTCCATTAGTTATAGACACTTTCATAGAACTTCTATCTTCTAATACTATAGTTGATGATACTCCCATATCATAGCTACCCCTTATGGTAAATTTTGAGTTACCATATGTGTATGGTGTTGATATAGATTCCCAAGTTACGTCAGATGATGATACAACACCCACACTTAGATGACTATTTTTTTAATTGATATTTACACTAATTGGCCTAAGAGAGTACAAAGATGACTCTATATCTCTCATTACACATCCTACATAACTATTAACATCTCACACTATACTCTCAACATATACTTCATATTCACAACCATAGATAGATCAATTGGCACATACAATTCACATGGTTACCTCTATCGATATAGATCTAGTCATTCAGATTTATGTAGGTAGTATATAGCATAAACCACAGATTATGATACAAATGTTAATTGATCATGGATTAATCAAACTACCTATAGTATGACATATATCTATTATCATATTATCATAGTAGGATGGTCACCCATTTTGTCTTTTTCATAGTAACATAAGCCATGATAGAAACTTATTTATAACTTTACAGTAGAGATTAGATAAACTACAAGTTTAAGGTATTATTTATATTACATCACCACCAACACAAACTTCACCACTTCCTCTAAAGATATCTATTACTAGATCTAAACCTTCCAGAGGAGAATCAACATCTTCACTAATAAAGCCACCTTCAGTTTGATTTTCATAGGATGACACCATGTATACAGAGTTTACAACATATAATGATACTTATGATGATGATCTTGAGGCATTTGAAAATGGTCATGATCCCTCCTTCCATCTTCATCCCTAGTGGGCTCCATCCTTGAACCCTTTACCCCCTCCATCCTAGTCTTTTATGTCATTATGTACATATGTCTTTATTTATATCATTACATATAGCCTCTTTTTTTTAAAAATGTATATAGTTTATTTTTTATTACTTGTACTTATCTTATTTTTGATTTATTTTATACAGTCCTTTTATGATTGATTGTACATAGCTTAATAGTTTCAAAATATAAAAAAAATACAAAATATCAAAATATCAAAAACATACAAATATTTCAAAAATACCAAAAACAATACAAAATTTCAAAATCTAAAAACATTAAAATAATTCAAAAACATCAAACATACTTTGATTATATGCATTATCCATGCTTTACATTTGTACAACTATGCTACACTTACATTTGTTATTTTATGCTATTGTTTATTGATTTATCTACATTACCATGCTTCACTTGATCTTCTTTGAGTGTGTACAGTGACATCTAGATCCTTGATTGATTCACTCTACCCATTTAAGGGGTAATTATACTTCTACATTTAATACACACATTGATATAAATACCCACTAGTGGTATCTTATATATGAATACACCATCTAGGTTATGTCATTCCTACACCACACACTCTAGTTATCATGTTGATGTACATTACTTACTAAGATTACAAAGATTACTCTATCGACATTTCATTAGTATATATCAATTTTGTATTTCCTTGGAATATACCTAATATTTTACTAACATGTCTTGCATAATGTCACTTCTTGATTTGATTAGTTAGATGTGATTATATTTCTAGTATATTACATGCTTTCATTTTTTGCTTTGCATAGTTAGATGTAATTATATTTCTTAGTTGTTATTCATCTCTTGTATGTGCCTTAAGACATTTTCTAATGCCCTTTGATTATATTCTTGTGTGTCTTAAGAAATTTTCCAATGTCCTTTGCTTGTACTCTTCTATATGATTGTGGTTTTCATGTATCTTTATATCATAACACACTTGTAAGGATATTTCTTCTGAGGGTAGTCATTGTAGGGTTTTCATTCCTACCCTTAGAAGAGGGGGAAATAAATAGGGGTTTTTTTCATAAATATTAGTTTTCATAATGATCGAAAAAGAAATTTTTATAATACTTAAAATAGCAATCAGACATCAAACTAGATAGAACAAACTAGGTAGATAGTGAAAATGTTAGAACAATTACTATATTTATCCCAAGACAATATCAACAAGATTTTAATACAACACTAGAACCTTTGGTATCCACTTTCAATGCTCTTGTCCAAACAATATAAAAACCAAACTTTCCAGAAGTAGGCAAAAAAGTAGGTTCACTTACAATTTTGCACATTTAGACTAGTTCAAAATTAGCAATTTTAGAACACTTTTTCTCAAAGAATATGGATAGAGGGGGAATCATGCATAGAATGATGAATTTTACTTATATTTTTAGATATTATAGTTGGTATAGCTTCTAGATTAGAATCCATGTTCTAGACACCAATGATTGGGGGTAATGTGCATAGCACATTTTCTGTATTTTCTTTTTGAGTTTAGTACGTTACCTAGGCATTCTCAGTAGTTATGTGACTTATTCCATATATAGGTGGTTATAATAATTTTGGAGTGACTTTAATTCAAGCCTAACTTCCACATTTTAGAGTGGATTTTATATAAGCTTAGTGCAACAGTTTCAGAGTGGCTTTATATAAGCCTAATCTCCATCTTTTAGAGTGGACAAGAGTGGCCTAGTTTCTAGAATACATTTGGATATTTCATGACAACATCATTAAATTATAGAATATTCATGGGCTTTATGAGCCATCTCATACAACACACATTTCATACTATTATTAGCTCATAGCTTCACTTCATGGGGAAATGATGCAGCTAAAGGGCTAGCCTTTGTATTCTTGAGCCACCTACTCAAAGGGATTGTACACATATTCCAAACATTGATAAACACATGCATGACCACCTAGCTTCACTTAGTGGGTGAAAATGGAGCCAAAGGTATAGCCATTGTATTCTTGAGCCGCTCTCAGGGAATTGAGCACTCAGCTCCATTCATGATATTACTCTTAGTACAACATATACCAAGCGTTACTCAGCATCATCCAACATTTAATCAATATCAAAATAGTTTTTGTATTGGTTTGCATACTCAATGAGGTGTATTCATTCCTTTTTCTTCCTCTTTCTTACCCAAATTTATACATTCTTAGTTTAGATATAACATATCTAGTATGAATTGATCTACTCTTTGTTTTCTCTTACAAATTTGTACTCCATATCATGTTCTCTCTACACACACCCAACATCACATAGCTTCATGGGCTTCAACCTTATAGGTAATTTTAGGTATGCTTTCTATTTTTCCTTTATCCTAGTATTTCTCTTTGATTCATCACTAGAATAAAAGGGGGGTGAATGTAGTCATATAAAACATGAAAATTGGTAACTTGAGTGTGGCTAATGAGCCAACCCCTAGGTCCCTCTTGGTTGCTCTCATGACCCTCATAGGATTACTTTCACTAATTCTTAGTCATCTATAGCCTTCTAGACATGATCTCAGCTCAGCCAAACTACATTTTTCATGACAAATCTATCCCCTAGGTCTCGTTAGCTTAGGAATATAACACCCAACTTGGACTATAACAATGGGCCCTTTAGTGTTCACTTTTGATTCTCATATCTAATTTCATTTTTTCCTCTAATATTTAGTTCCTTCTAGTTCTTAACCCTCTTCTTGTCAGCCTAATGTGAGTACATATAACCTATGACAAACATATACTTATAAAATCCCATTCAAATTTCATTTATAAGAGGTTAGAAAATATCAAAAAACAAACAAGAATACAGCCAAGACTACTTAATCAATCTTCCTTATTTTTTGCATACAACAAACCAATACTACTATAAACTTATTCAAATCCTTACATTAATCCGTAACCACCTCAAGCACACCAAG
Organism: Torreya grandis; assembly: GCA_037957365.1. Taxonomy (NCBI): domain Eukaryota; kingdom Viridiplantae; phylum Streptophyta; class Pinopsida; order Cupressales; family Taxaceae; genus Torreya; species Torreya grandis. Next base: position 449,649 of record JARHVA010003528.1, read on the forward strand.
TTTTAAAATTTTCATCTTCATGCACACTATTTCATAAATCACATCATGTGGGAGAAATACATATGGCTTGATCCCTCTTCAAAGTATTGGTATATAGGTATGGTTCCCACATAAAGGGTGTGGATACATATTCAATGCACATTACACACAATAACCCCCTCTCTTTCCCAAATTTTGTCAAAGCATAATGGAGTCTAGGGTTTGAAAACTAAATCAGCTCTATAAGGAGTTCTGAGGACATCCAATAGTCAAAATTTCATAGGTAGGCTCACATAGACAATGAAAAAACCTAGAAAGCTTAGGTCTCTTGGATAATAGTGGTAGAAGAGGACTCTAGTATTAGACCCTAGGGTGTCCTATTTTGATGCTCCTATCCAATCATAAAATTAAGTCTAGATGTTAGTTTATGAAAGTGTCCTAGTCCTACATAGTGAATTTTAGACCCTATAATATCCATCTTAGTCAGTTTCTAGTTAAGTCTTATTTTCTCTCCCTTATTACTATTTTTATAAAAATTCAAATTATACAAATCAATAGCTTAATTATTGCATATTTATTTACTAATTTCTTATTCTAGACATTTTAATTAAATGAGGAATAATACACCAATATTCCCAAAACTATTAAATCAAGGAGCTTTTTGTTATAGATGTATTGCAACAAAGAACTCCTAGATTGACTTGGGATCCTAGAACTTTATTAAGATTGATCAAAGATCAATCTGTATGGTTTTCAATTTCTTGAAGATAAGTAATTTTTGGAAGGGAGGATTTGTCATGTCCTTTTTTTAATTAATTTGATATTGTGAGAAAATTTGTCAATTCCAATATTCCTCTAATACTATTGAGAAGCACTATTCACAAGTTACTATTCATAGGTACTATTCAGTGTAACTATTCATGGTGACATGGAAAGTGATGTAGTAGTGAGGTGGTTTGGGGATGAGGTAGCATGTTCCATGGGGGTATTCACATGGGGTTAAAATGCATGTGCTTAGAGTGGGGCATACTACTCCACTAAGTAGACAATAATAATTACTTGATTGACTACATGGGTTTGTTTTTGGAGGAAAAGGCATAATAGTGTAGTATGGAAAATTTTCCTATGGGATTCATAATGTGGGTAGGTTAATCACATATGTTTTCTCACATGTGTGATAGCGGGATGAATTTTTGAGTGGTTCCATGGTTTTCTTTTTTACCACTTAGTCAAAAGGTGATTAGAGCCTTTCTTGGATATTATGTGCACATGGGGATTAAAGACAAATTTATTATTGTTGATTAGTGCTCTCATGTGTGAAGGTGGGATGCCATTTCTAAGTCACATGGTAGTGGTTTATATTTATCTCCATTAATGCTCTTTCTTTTGACTTCTTTCTACACATGAAGAAAATTACCATAATCATGGATCACATTCATGAAAGAGGGTGGCACACTTATTTTCTTGTTCATGAAGTTTCCTCTCTCTCTCATGTATTCTATATTTAATGAAATCTCTTCCCTTTATGATTCATCTTTAAAAATCATTAAATCCCCATTTTATTATAAGATTGAACTTGTATTCAAATTCACCTCTTCCTAGGATAAAATCCCAATGGAGGTTAAGATCAATGGATGAAAACCCATTGCTTCTTAGATCAAAGGATGAAACCCCTTTGGTTTAGTAGAAAAATTGCATCATGAGATTATGAAGGTGTTGTAATTAGATATCCATATTAGTAGTGTGTAGGTGTGTGTGGTGTGTAATGTTTCATTCAGAGTTTTGTGGAGATTTATAAGATTTTAGTGGATTTGATCTTCAGTAGATTTGTATGAAGGATTATGATTGTGGCAAGTATATTATGTGTGTATGTTGAAGAATTAATGAAAGAGTTATGTGGTTTTATCTTCAGTAATTGATTGTGTATTGTGCCTTAGTTTTAATTAATATATAATTGGTATGTTATTCCCATATATGTTTAGTAAATCCACTTCCATAATTTTTGAGTTGGAATTTTACATATTTGTGTGTTTTGAGAAAATATCCCATTCAAGAATATTACATATCATACATGAGCTAGACCTAGATGATATCCCCAAAATCATAGAGTACTCTTTGATATAATATAAATTAACACAAGGCTATTGCATATAGAATTACCTTGACATCTAACTTATGACATATCACTCATGTTGTCACAAGTCCCATCACTACCTTCTAGATGTTCAAAATGGTCACAATGTACATGTCAAATAATCTCACCCTCAACCTAGGGTAAATCCTATCTAAGCATGTAGCCCACTGGGGTAGTTCTAGTCTCTCATCCAAATCCTCTAGTCTGTCATTGATCATCTATGTCTTGCCTATAAGAAGTCTAAGCAATGCAAGGGCATCCTCCAAAGTAATACCTAGTTTAATGGTGTCCCCATCCAAATCCCATAAAAAAGTTTTAGGTAACCATTTCCTTGATCCTAAGAACAAGAAAATGAGATCAATAGTTAATGGGATCCATCTCATCTCCATAATACCTCTAAAACCTAGACCAACCAATCAATCTCTATCCACATCACTCAAATGATCTAAAAAATAAAGTATTTATGATGCATTTATCAGGCACCAATACCTATGGTGTCTCTGAAAAATATCAAATGATAAAGGATTATCATATTTCCATGTCATAAATATTAAAAATACATTCTTTAAAATTTACAAATTAACTACTTAATCAATTGGATTGATTTTGTTTCCTCTATTTTTTTAATTTTATTACACAATTGGCCCATATAATACTAAATCAACCCTTAACATTTCCAACTAAATCAACCCATTTTATACTAAAATATATCTCCTTCAAATATAGCACACTAAATCAACCCTATGGTACATAGTTGGCCCTAGTTTACAAACCATATCAAACCTCTTATACCAATTGAATCATCCCTCTAGTACACAGTTGGCCATCTATTCATTTATAACTCTGTTAGCTAACTACTACATAATTGACCACCCTTAAAGTACTATATCATCCCACTACTATGCAATCAGCCCCATATCTTCTGTTGGACTTATAAACTAAGTCAACTAGTTTGACACTATTCTTTCACATTAGCAAATTTTTAACCATTTACCATAAATGCCTTAGGCATTTATTGGTCCAACTTCTTCTTACCCACTATCTCATTCTACCTATAGTCTACCTAAAAATTTCCTAGGGTCAATTTTGGTGCCTAATTTTTACCTACCAATAAATTTCATATATCTAGCTCAATATCAAATAAAATTACTTAAAAAATTTAAAATTCACAATTTTTTACCTATGTTTCACTTGGTATAGCTATCAAGCATCCTCCCCATCTCAGTTGTCATCTCCTCACCATGATGATTGTCTAGTCTCAACCTGGGTCTCTTAGAGCTCTATTGTCTAAAATTAGTATAAATAACAAATGAATAATTTTTCACCCTATTTATATTTAATATTCAAAATTATTTACCTGTCAAATATTTACCACCAAATTCTATTTTGATCATATCAATATTTCTACTAACTCTTCTTTTGAACTATAAGGTGTTTTGAAATCCTGACATTGTAGAGAATCTTTTCACATATTTCATGTATATCATAATAAAAATTCACTTTTATTTCTAGTTTAACAATAAATAAATTAAAATAACATGTCTTTCAAATATACAATATAATTTATTTACATATATGCACAATAATTATCACAATTTAGTCTTGAAATAAACTCCACTAGAAATCACAATGCCAACCAAAGGAAGGGCTTACCTCCCATCCTCTTACCATCATCACATAGCCCTAGGAACCTACTGTATACATAATATTTTCAAATTTTATCAATTACTAATGCTTTCTCTCTTGAAATAACCCATCAAGTCTTAATCTCTCTAGGTACACACCTTAAAGGGTGCACCAAGAAAGGTGTAGGCAGACCATTATTGCTTCACAAGATTGTCATCCCTATAATACCACTTGTTATATACACAACCATATGATAAAACACTTCCCTAAGCTTTGTATTCTATATTGTAACCTCATACAACAATTTTATGCCTTTATTAGCCCCTTCCTAAGCCTCAAAATATTTGTTGATAGTTTACATTACATTTTTGGCCCCATCAAAATCATTTAGGGTCTAGGTTAGCTTTTGGCTGACCTAAACCAAGACATAATTTTATTTTATAAATAATGATATAGAGTTGACTTGGTTTAAACTATTAGCTAAACTTTCAAAAATGTTTAGGGTTAGATTCAACTATATATACACATTCATTTTGCCATTTTGTAGAGACAAGAAGAGTTAATTATTCATTTGTGCTTCTTTATAGTCTATTCTTCAACCATTCTAGTTGAGGGGTTATTGCTTAGGTTTTATACATGGATAAGAATATTATCTTATGGAAAAGTCTTGTATGCTTTGTCCTTTCTTAGTGATCCTTACAAAACATAAAAACCTCTTATGAATCACCTTTAACAAAGGGAGAGATTAATTCTCGATGGGTTCATCTTCAAGGTAAGTATCACTAACTTTAATCCTTTATTTTAGTATATAAAAGTAGCATAAGTAATGTATTTTCAATATATTTTTCTCTCCATGAATTGGGGTTTTACTTATATATATATATATATCTTAATTAGGATTATCCTATGCATGTTTAATTTTATGTTTACTAACTCCCACTTTGTGACATAAGATTTGGTCAACATTAAATTAAATTTTAATTTCCTTTTCATATACCTTTGTGAATATGAAAACATAGGACATAAATAAGGTTATTGTATGGTGTTACTTGACTAGAGGCTTTGGAACCCTCTCTAGTTATATTATTATAGTAAGATATCCCTTGGTTAGGTGTAGTAGATCCATCTTGGTCATCACCCCAACTATATAATGTATCAACAATTGTAAGTGTAAGTAGGATTTATCTTCTCTGATTTAGGATTGATTTATAGATCAGTTACATTTCCCTTTGTATACACCTATGAGCTTAACACTCGCAGATTCAAACATTATCACATCATGGTTTAAGGTGGAAAAGTTGATAAAATGATGTTTGTATTTTAACTAAGACTTGGCATGGAATTCTCACTAAGAAACACATCTAGGATCCTACAAGTACATTTACACAAGAGAAATTTCATACCCCAAAACCAACATACAAGGAGATTAAAAAACATTATCATACACAAATGATAAAAATAAGCCATAATGTGTTTCCAACACCAAAAATAAATGTTAAAAGAATAAAAATGTATGGATAACACACTCGTGTCTTACCATATCTTGGCCATAGGATAACATACACATAGTTGACCATGTCAAATACCATGTCAAAGGGCATATAAATTTTGGTTCCATAATATCTATTACCCATATACAAGGGATAACCATACCAAAATGAATAGGATCTTGGTTACATACTAGAAACTATCACTACATAAGTAATAGCCATATAGAATGTCATAGGAAATTGGTTCCATATTAGGCATTACCACTATGTATGAGAACACAAAAAACATACATATTCATGCAAATATTAGAAGCATAGATTTTCCATATTTAAGTCAAGAAAATGGCATCATAAATATTCAATAATTATGAGGTATGTTACATATCTAATCCTAAATGGGAATTTAAAATTCACATTGAGGCCATTAGAATAAAAATGGAATACAAGTAAAAAATAGGATAAGTTGAATGGCCTTACACCTCTTTAAAATTAAAATAAAAAAATGAGAAAGATAATTTAAATATAAATTAAACTAAATAAAAAGGGGCATAAAAGCTTACCTTGATTCCTTATTAAATTGCAATTAATAACACTAACTAACAACTGATTCATAATTGGATATACTTCTCTTGATCAAAATGAATAAGGAAAGTTACAATGGATATGTACCTTTTACTTCATTTAAAATTCAACTCAAGAATGTAGACTTGATAGGATGACATCACTATATGTGCACACTCAATCTCTACTTTAACATTTTGCTAATTGTATATAAGATTTTGAAGTGAAAATATGAAATGCTTGAAATAAAACATGAAAAAAATATGGTGGAATAAATTATTATGCATGGGAAACTTCTGTAAAAAAATCTTAAACAAGAATGTAAATCACACAATTTAAAAATGAAGTATACAATGCTTAAGGAAATCAAATAATATCCTTATCTAATTAAATGGGTTGGATTTTTGTTACAACCTTCCAAAGGGGGCCCTTCCTCCTTTCAAATCTAAATTCAACCCGTCCTCTTATAACACTAAATTTAACTCAAAATTGCTCACTCATATTAATAAAAAATTAAGCAATCAATTGTTGTAAGAAGTTACAATAACAATTTCTTAACACAATGTACTTCTAACAATCTCTATTCAACATATACTATTTTTCTATATATCTCAAATATAATGCTAAATACACACACACACACACAAACACATCATAAGAGATTATTTTATTCAAAATAATATATTCTATTCTAAGATACATTCGATTTAGGATAACCAAAATTGGATTCTTTTTGCTAAAAACATCCTTCATGTGAATTTTGTGACATTTCTATAGGAAAAACAAGGTTGTTTCATTCTTCAACTACATATTTACTAAGATCCATCAAGGTTAAAGTCATTTTTATGAGTTATTTGAAAGATAATCAAAATCTATTCATTAACGGCTTTAGTTATGTAGTGGTTGCAGGATGGTCTATGTAGCAAGCTTCCCTTACTGTAGGATGCTCTGTGTTATAAACCTATTTCTCCAAAACATCATTAAAACACATTTATAGAAAATAACATCCTAAATTAATATAAAAACATTATATGTTTAATTCTAATACATAATTTTAACTATTTAAAAGAGTATTGAAACATAATATTATATGGCTATATATAGAAGGAAACTTATATAGAAAAGTGTTCAAAATCATGGTAATCAAGTAGGATGAGTAAAATATATGGAAACAATAATAGGACATTTATGGGGCTCATCTCACCCCCCAAATTAAGATCTTTCTCAACCTCAAACAACAAAATTATTCATTCTCATTTCACAAAGAACTCTAAAATCCATGGGATCTATACCATCACTGGTAAGGTGAGCATAAAATCTGCACCTATTTTCAAATAGTTATCAAATTTTAACTTCCCTAACTTCATCCATTGGGGCCTTATCCTAATGATATGGAATATGATACCAAAATAAAGGTGGCTATAGCTTTAGGTTCAATAATTGGGATCCTATTTCATTTGCAAGAATAATATATTTGGTGATTCTAATAAATGTTGCTTTCAAGTTAAAAGAAGAATAGGGATCCCTCTTCTTTAGTGTTGAGGTGAGCTCATTCTATCATTTAGTTTATGATTCTCTTATAGTAGGACTAGTAGAATTTCTCAATCCTATATAAATATCTTGTACCTTATCACAATTCTTACCAAACCAAGATCTAAATTCATTCTTCAACATGATATTATCCCATTTAGCCAATACATTGGGTGTCATACATTCTCTCTTGCTAAGTAGCTAGATTTAATTCTCCTTTTTTCCTATAGTATGTTATTTCTCTTCCTCTTCTCTATTCATTAAACAAATATGATGAAAATTTTGATAGTTGGACATCTCCAACATATAGAATAGGGTTCCTCTATCTATTATATGGAATAGCATAATTGTGTAGTAGAACTCACACAATTATGCTTATTCTTCCTATGAACTTAATAGGTATAAAAAAATAAAAGGGGATCAATAACTTCATGGGGCATATCATAATAAATTCTCATGAATCTAAACTTGTGCCATTGTTCTTCAAGATAAATCAGATAAACTTTTGTAGGAGGCCTATAATCAAGGAGTTCTTGGGTAAGATCAGCCATATCCTCATTTTTTTGTTTCAATTTGGTGATGCTCTCTTCCTTCAAATTATTTTCCTCTTTTAATTTCCTATTTTCTTTCCTTGGTTCCTTCAAAAATTTAGACTGACTATCCATCCAATTCAATAATTTAGAAGATATTGCAAATGAGGAGTGATACCTAAATTTTTGGGCAACTTTAGGTTCTTCTTGTTGATTTACCTTTAAGAAGGTTTTGGAATGTAAGCTACAATATGGTCTTTGGTAGAGGGATATAACTGAAAAGCTACTACAACAAGTACATCTATACCTCTACCAAATTGATCTTGTAACTATTTCCTTCATTTCTCAATTTCTTATAGGGCTTGCTCAAGAGTGGAAAATTCCATTTATACAATAGGTTACTCTAATTATTTAGCTTATTATTGCATGGGTTACTCATGTAAATATTCAAAATTATGCTCAGCTTATTCTACTTCTTCTTACATTAGTTCCTCATGTAATTTCTTCAAAACTATGCTCAACTTGTTTTACTTCTTCCTGATTGAATACTAGACAACATTATTCCCTATCTATTTTAGCCTCTAGAGATTCATTACTGCTAACAATCTATTCTTCCCAAGATTATTAATTTATTTCAATAATATAAGAAGGTTTAGTTCTCATTTTTCTCCTCAATCTATGAGATCTATGATGAGTAGGGGTTACCTTGGCCTTTTTTGGAAAAGGTGGAAGTTCCTCATCAGACTCAATTAAATCAGGTTAGAGAATGAGTTTGTTCCTCTTCATTTTGGATTCCATTCCTATAAAAGTCCCTTCTTTAGTCCTTGCTTTAGGATCTTGTGTTGTTGTAGGAATACCTTCTTCTATAGGTTCTTGTGTGGCTACAAGAAGGTTTTTTGCTACAGGTTCTTATGGTTCTATAAGAAGGGATTCTTATGATCTTTATTATTCAACCTTCAGTTCTTTTTTTATTTTATTTCCTTCTCTATCACTCTCTAGGTTTCTTTTTACTTGGATAAATTATTCCCAATTGATTTTGGGTCTAGTTATTTGAAAATAGTCTTAAATAATAAACTAGATGAGACAATGGTGGGAAAGAGCTTTAGAATTACCTTTTTGGAATGCTTCTAACATTTTTGTGATCATGTGGAGTAGGAAGTTGGGAATGTTTACCTCTATAACATGCTATAAATTATTTAGGAACTTGATTTTAATCCATTAAACATAGAATACCTTCCTTTTTAAATGAAATATCTAAAGATAAACTAAACATCATTATCCCATCTTCCTAGTAAAAATAATCTTATACTACCCTACTTTGAAGTTTCCAAGTGTTCATTTCCTCTAATTAACTTTCATCTCTCAACTTGGACATCAAATTCGTCTTGCCATTCCTCCCTCGTTCTTAGAAGTCCCATTATTTTGCTAATGGCTATTTTTATTAGCTTTATTTCTATCCCCTTTACCTTTGCCAAGCTATTATGCAATGTATTAGTAAATTATTTTGTAATTAATTCATCTAAGGAATATATTTTTTCAAAATACTATGCCCATCCTGTATGCTAGAATAGGGCCAAGATTTCTATGCTATTATTTAAATTCATGTTTCAACAAATCACCTCCCATATTGTGTGAGTTATAGGTCTGGGTGATTACAACAAGGGTTTTGGGCTATGATGAAATTATTTTAAACTTTCGATTTGAGAGGAAAAACAATCCATTTGAATTAATGTAAAATATCCCACAATATTAGACTATCACTTATCCTCAAGGGATGGAGATGATGTGCACAAAACACTTATGGTAAGAGTAAGGGGTGGCAGTAGTAGGTGTGTCAATGGTCACATAAATAAGTGACAGAGATGGTAAGTGGACATGATAAAGAGAGGATAAAATGATGTATTTATAGAATTAAGTCCCATCATCTTTAATAATAATTAAAATGCATGATAGGAAATAAATATAGAATAATTACCAAGTTAATTATAGAAATACCTTTCATAAATGTACAAATGGTGATTTAAAATGGTGATCATGGTGTATGATAGTGTTTGAGTGGGGGAAAATTCTTGATTTAGAATTGAATATAAGAATACATCCTGTAGTAATATATGTTTCCTATTTTAGTAAGTGTTATATTTTAGTAGCAAGTTTTATCCTATAGCAATAAGTTTTGCACTTGTAGTGACAAGTTTTCCATCTTATAGAAATAAGGAAAATGTATTTCTACTTCAAGGGAATTAATCTAAAAGAAAAAATAGATGAAAATAAAAAGTTTTATTGTAGTAGTAATTTTTATATTTTTTCACTCTTCTTTTTTAACAAATGTCGATCAACTAGTGACCTAGTTTTCTGAGACAAAACCCATCAACAATGCCTAAAGGTTTTCATTATGAGTTTTTCTATTTTTAAAAAAATTTATGGTCCAAGATCAAATAAAATCATAAGAATATATAAGTTAGGATTTTATTTAGCCTAAACCAAGCCATTGTGAATGACTTTTCTTGGCTACAGGAAGCTTTATTACTCTTAGAAAATATTAGAGAAGGGTTGATAGAAATACCCTTTAGCTACATGAATATATTGATTTATATCATGAAAAAAAGAGGGATGTTGTTCTTCATAAAGTTGGTGAGTAAGAGTTTCCTTATAAAATAGTTTTTTATACATCTTGAGCATGTGACCATTAACAATAACTCATAACCAAATAGAGTCAATGGTCATGAGATTTATAGCTCCATTGTCAAAAACTTGTTTGATATAATAAGGCCCAAACCATCTAGACTATAACTTTTATTTATGATACTTGTATTTAAAGTCAAAAATGAGTGGCTAGTCTCTTGGTTGGAAATTCATAGTCTTGATGTTCCTATCATGCCATCCCACACATTTTTTTTGCACTATTTTAGTATGATGAAGCACTTCCTTTATTAGTTCATCAAGTACATTCAACTGCATGATCCTATCATGTTGAGATTGGGAAATAACTAAGCCAAAATCAAGTGATTCCTTTAATGTCTTATGTTAAAAATCAATAGGCATAATAGGGTTCTTACCATAAACTAGTTCATATAGAGTGAGACTAGTGGTTTTCTTGTTGATTATATAGGCCCAAACTACTTCTAGGAGATAAGTTGACTAGTCTTTTCTATGTAGGCTAATAGTTATAGTGAGGATATTCTCTATCTCTTGGTTTATCACTTCCACATGACCATTTGATTAAGGATGGTAGGGGGTAGATTTCTTATGTTTGATTTCATATTGCTTAACTAAGGTAGCTATGAGCTCTAATGTGAATTATGTGCCTTGGTGTATGATGATTTCCCTTAGAACTGCATAGTGGGTGAATATTTATTCATAGAGAAACTTAACTACCTTTTCATCTTGAGCATGGGTTAAAGCTTTGACCTTCACCCATTTGGTGACATAATAAATTTACACCAATATGTATTCCTTGTTGTTGGATTTAGGATCAATGGGACCTAAAAAATCTAGTCCCCATTTGCTAAAGGGTTCTAGATAGAGTTGTGGTTGTAATGACATTTCATCAGATCAAGTGGGCTTTCCCATACACTAGTATTAATCACATATATGGGTGTACATCATGAAATCTTTATGAAAAGAAGGATAATAATACATAGAAGTAATTACTTTCATGGTAGTCTATTTGGTAGCAAAATAACCCCTATATATTCATCATGGTAGGCTCTAAGAATGTCATAAGCTTCATTTTATCAGATACATCTTTTCATAACTAAATCTAGTCCAGTGATAAAGAGATATCTTACAATCCAGGAATAATGTCTACTCTTTTGGATCAAATGTTATTTTTCCCTAGGTGATAAATGTTATGGTAGTGATCCTACAACAAGATAGTTATAAATATATGTAAACAAAAAGGATTAAATTGTTACAGTAAATAAATATTCATAAAAAAAGTCAACAATAGGACTATGTTCATCATTTTGAAATTGAGATAAAAAAAATATGCTACTATATTGTCCTTACCTGGTCTATTCACAATGGTAATATCAATCTCTTATATCAAAAGCAACCAATGAATTATCCTACCTATTATAGTAGTTTGATTAATTAAATACCTTATTGTTGCATAATCAGTGTGGATTAATACTTGATAACCTATATTGTAGTGTTGAAATTTGTTGATGGCATAGATAATGGCAAGAAATTCCTTCTTTAATATAGTGTAGTTAAGTTTAGACCCTTGAATATTCTTACTAATATAATAGATTGCCTAACTTAGAGATTCATCTATTTTGCCAAGGACAACTCCTAAAGTGGTGTCAGATGCATCTGTATGAATATGAAAAGGCTTCTTCTAGTTAGGTCCTCTTAGAATAGGAGTTGTTATGAGGTCTTTGAATTTATGAAAGGTAGTTTGAAAATCATTAGTCCATGTAAATTTAGCATTCTTACTAAGGAACCTAAATAATAAGGTGGAAACTTTACTAAAATCTTTGATGAATCATCTATAATAGCCAACATGTCTTAAAAACCTTCTAACATATTTTTACTTCTTTGGTGTGAGTATATCCTTGATGATTCTTATCTTTGTTAGGTCAACTTGAATTATAATAGGGGATATGTGATGCCCCAACACAATCCCTTCAGCCACAAACATGTAACGCTTTTAATTGCTTAGCGATAATTAATGGTCTTGGTAGCATTGAAGAACTTTCTCTAGGTTGGTCAATGTTTCTTTGAATGTCTACCCATAGATAGTGAAATCATCCATAGAGATTTCAACATAGTCATGGGAGAGATTAGAAAATATGCTCAACACAACACTTTGAAAAGTAACTAGGGCATTAGAAAGACCAAATGGCAAGATGGTATAGGTTCCCTAAGGGGAAGTAAAAGTGGTTTTGTCTTAATCTTGTGGAGCAATTCATATTTGATTATAGCCACTATATCCATCTAGGAAGGAAAATTACTTCTTCCTTACTAATGTGTCCAATACTTGATCAATAAATGGAAGGAAAAAGTGATCCTTCCTAGTAGTAGTATTCAACTTTTGGTAGTCAACATAAATATTCCATTTTCCCCCTTTCATAGGGATAATGACTAGGGGAGAGATCCACTGGCTGTCTAAAATAGGATAGACAAATCTTGCATCCAAGAGTTTTTAGAACTCAATTTTTACAATGTCTTTGATTGTAGGATTCATTCGTCATTGGGGTTGGTGAATAGGTTTGAATTCTTTTGTAATGTAAATATGATGCATGCATAAATATAGGGGTATTCCTCTCATGTCATGGTAATCTTATGAAAATGCTATTATGTGCCTGCTAAGCATTTTAAGTAACTAAATTTCTTATTGGGGTGTTAATAAAGTGCTAATGTTGAGAGGTTTATTTGGTGGGATGTCTACTTGCTTTGTTAAAGAAAGCATGGTATCTACATTAGCAATTAAAGGAGCATAACTACATTTATGGGGAATTAATTGATGAAATATCCAAATGTCTCTTATGGTTTTATAAAAATCATTATTAAGAAAGGTATTCTAAAGAGGGCATGGTGTACATTCTAACAGGTTGGTGGCTATAGGATCCTATCAATAGGTGTTTTACAGGATACCTGTAAGGATAATGTCTTCTGATTGGGCCTACTGAGATGGAATCTAGTCAATTATGTAAAGAGTCTACAAGGAGATATATTATTCAAGGTCATCAATCTAAGCAGTTGGTCCATCATTCTAGTAAGGATGAGCTAGTGGATATAACACCAATTTCTTGGTTTCATTTTTATTGGAAATTAGCATTTTTATTGACCTATAACTAATAAAAGCATTAGTAGTGGCTAATAATGGGTGGCGAAGGATGAGAGGATAACCCCCCAAGTTGATATTTGGCTACATGAAAATAAAATATGTGGGATATTGCCAAGAATCCATAGTGATAACAAGGTTTTCAAAAATCGTTTTAGGCTTAATAATTGATTTGTTAGCCATATGGAGGATGGTGGATATTGAATGGAGACTGGTAAGTTTCAATTGTTGCATGGTCTCCATGGTCATCACATTAATGGTTGTACCTAATTCCATTAAAGTATTGGAGATGGGTTAGCTATGGATGCTAACATTAACTAGAGGACTTCTTAGATCAAAATATTTTGGGGGAACTATATATCCCAACATAATATTTTCTAGTTGTCCAATGACCTAGACTATTTTAGGATCCTTCTTCTTTCTTCCCATTTTTTTCAAACATAGCTCTTGAACAACTTTATTTTAGATAGCAACATCCTTTATTTCTTGAAAGAGTGGGATTTTGATGCACACATTCTTGATTTGTCCTAAGATATCAAATTCAAGCTCTAGTTCAGGACGTGGTATGATTAATGTCTCCAAAAAAGGAGGATTGTTAGTTTATTTTTGATTTTTTGATGGACTTGGCTCAGGATTGATCATGGGTGGCTATGCATTAGTATTGAGTGGAGTTTTTTCAAAGTGTTATGTGATTATGGGTGAGGTGGGTTATCGAAGAACATGACCTAAGTGAAGTTGATCATGATTAATATCCAAGGTATATGTTGTATATTGCATTATTTTAGAGGATTGTGTTAGTTGAATCAACTTATAAGAAAGATTAGGGATGGGTTGGGTGGTTAATTGAGTGGTTTGAGTAGGTTGTTGACTGTTTAGCATTATGACCTATTTTTGTTTTAGTTTTTGAATTTTTTAGGGAAAACCTTGATTTCCTCTCCATTGTTTTTGCCATGGATTAGAGGGATAAAACCATTGTTGGTTTTAGAATTGCACTTGTTGAGGTTGGTGTTTATTCTACTACATCCATAACTTATGTCTGGGTAGCTATGAATTTGTTTGGGACCGATTTTGATTGGGTATATTCATCCAAGAACCGTATTAAGGATTGTTTAAGAATTGGGAATTCGTAAACATAGAGTTTGATGGAATACCTGGTCTTTCTACCCATAATTTCCATTGAGCCATGAAAAACATTTGGTTCTCATCTTCTCCTATGGCATGTAGCTCCATTGTCTTAGGATTTTCCTCAATTATACTAGCTAAATGAGCTTTTATGAAATGATATGTGTTATTTGTCTTTGTCTTTCTACATTTAAGGCAATAGGTGTCTAGGGGTTTCTTGGTTTCTTCTTGATTCTTTTATGTATGTAATGTATCAAGCTAACTAGCTAGGTGACTAATGATGTCCTAATTCATGTCCTAGAGTAGGTTGTTGACTTCACCTTTAGATAGTCCTACATTAGATGCTACAAGAAGAATTTTGCCCCTACTTTTATTCATGGTTGATCTAGAGTAGTTCATACATAAAACTATTCAAGAATATCATCTTTACTAATTCCTTATCCATTATGGTTTGCTTGGATTTTTGTAATCTAAATGTGTGTGTGTGTGTGTGTGTGTGTGTGTGTGCATTCCTCCAATGACTCATCATCAAATTATATCATTAAAAAAATGTCATCTCTCCTATAGTTTATATCCCTACAATAGTCTCGGTATTTCATCATAAAATTCTCCTTCATTTCTTCCCAAGTAGAAATGACATCCTTTCCAAGTCCCATGAATCATCTAAGTGTTGCATCTTTGAGTGTTGCTATAAATAGTTTGAGTTTCTAAGAATCTTGATTATAAACATAGCTACATCATAACATGTCAAACTCAAAAATAGATGTATTTAGACCCTCATGCTTTTTCTCTAAAGGTAGGGAGGAAAAAATGAAGGATATTCTTCATAGGTATATTTCTATCAGGATTAAGGATAAGAAATTTGAAATTAGAAAACTCATTGATAGTGAATTCTTCTTGGTGATCCCTCATGAATACTATTTATGTTGGCAGACGGGAGGTTGTTGCTACCCAACACTCAAAATTACTATCAATTCTTTGATTTTCTAGGGTGTAGAAGATGGAGACTTTATCTTTTTCCTTAGGAATGTATTGTTTCTTATACAATGGGGATCGTGTGGAGGTTTTAGAATATTCCACTAGTGTCTTGGAAAAGAGTCTCTCTAAATTGGAAGATTTTATTAACCTAGTGTTTCTTCTAGGGGAAAGAATAGCTTTGCATGGATCTTTAGCAGGAAATTTGGGTGATGGAGGGAAAAAAAACTTTATATTCCCAAGTATAAGGTGATAAGGTGGGAATTATTAGAGGTGGTGCATGTGGGCTTATTTTAGGGTATGAACCTCTTCAAGGTCTCTAGCTTGTGCAAATATTCCTACTCTACCTCTTCTATTGATAATTGTGAGTGATCTTCGAAAATTCCTTCATGTTCCTTAGTTTCTATAAGGTGATTTTCAAATATTCAAAAAACATTTGATGATTTAAGAAAAAATATTTCTATATAGTCCCCTTCACTTTGCATACATCAACCACTTTTTTTAAAACTTTTTTGCCCATCCTTCCTACATAGGGTTAGTAATGTGGGGTTTTTTTTTAATTTCCACTATCTACTTACAAAAAGGGAAATTTTAAACTATGAAATTAAAAAACCTTTAATATAAAGAACAAAAATATTTAAATATTAAAAAAAATAAACATCCAAAGGTAATTTCTGTCAAGATTGAAGACTACAAATGTGTGACACCCTTCCCCAACAATGGTGCCAAAAATGACTAGTAGCTAATTCAAAATCAGATATACTTCTCTTGATCAAAATGAAAAAGGATAATTACCATGGATATGTACCTTCTAATTTATTTAAATGTAAATTTGAGGATGTAGACTTGATAGTATGACATCATTGTATGTGCACACTCAATCTCTAATTTGACATTCTGCTAATTATATCTAAGATGTTGAAGTGCAGTAAATGAAATTCTTGAAATAAAAATTGAAAAAAATATGGTGGAATAAATTCTTATGCATGGGAATCTTCCTTACACAAAAATTAAATAAGAATGCAAATCACACAATTTAGAAATGAAACACAATTCTTAAGGAAATCAAATAGCATGCTTAGATGAATAAATGGGTTGGATTGTTGTTACAACCTTTTAAAGGGGGTCCTTCCTCTTTCTAACTCTACCTTCAACCCTTACTCTCACAATAATAAATCAAACTTAGAATTTCTCACTCATATTAATAACAAATGTAGAAATGAATTGGTGTAGGAAGTTATAATAACAACTGCTTAACACAATGTACTTCTAATAATTTCTATTCAACATATACTATTTTTTATATATATCAACTCTATTTCTACATATATATATATATACCATAGAAGAGATTATTTTTTTCAAAATAATATATTATATTCTACGATACATATGATTTAGGATAACTAAAATTAGATTCATTTTGCTAAAAACATCCTTCATGTCAATTATATGACTTTGTTGCAGGACAAAAAAGGTTGTTTCATTATTCAACCACTTATTTATTGAGTTCCATGGAGGTTAGAGTCATTTCTATGAGTCAGTTGAAAGAGAATCAAAATATTTTCATCAATGGCTTTGGTTATGCAGTGGCTATAGGATGGTCTATGTAGCAATATTCCTTTGCTATAGGATCCTCCGTGTTATATACCTATTTATTCAAAACATATATTTAAAACACATTTATAGAAAAATCATCCTAAAGCAATACACAACCATTATATATTTAATTCCAATAAATAATTTCAACTATTTAAAAGAGTATAGAAACATAATGCTATATGGTTATATGTAGAAGGAAACTTATATGGAAAAGTGTTTAAAATCATGATAATCAAGGAGGATGAGTATAATAGATGGACAAAATAATAGTACATTTATGGGGCTCATCAAACACCACCTTCAAGATTTGAGTAATGGTTATTGTACTAAATATCTATAAGATGGTGTCCACTATGATCATAGAATAACCTCTCCATATGAGATCTTATAATACATGGCCTACTCCATGGCCCACATAACTCTATCCAAATTAGCCAACTATACCTACCCTACTAATAACACCCTATCCTCTACTATCTCCACACATTTTTTAATCCTATCCCATCTATATTTTTGTATAAGTGTTGTCTCATTCAGATTCTAGGTGTTTGCATCATGTGTCACCAATCCAACTGCTAGTGTCATGCCATCCCTATCTAACCTCTCCACCTTAGCTTATAACCTACCTACCTAAATTTTTATATGTCTAATATTTTCAACCCTTAAATCTATATATCCGCTCTTTCTATCTAACTCTCCCTAGAGTCTATAAAAATCTCCATATAACACAATAATCTTTAGATTTTGAGCACAAATGGCCTCATATAATTTGTTGATTAGTGTTTTATCATCTTATGATCTCCCTAATCTTGATGGCCTAGACTTATCTTTACTATATACATGAGTCTCTAGAGTGTACCTCATCTTTGTGTCCTCCCCATATCACTCCCCATCACTATCAATAACAACTAGAGGAATCTCTTCTCCCCTAATAAGATCATCTATAGAAGTTCTTATCTCCATCTCCACACCTACCTCCTATAATATCTATACACCATCAAGCTATGTAATATTCACCTTCTCTAGATTGGTATATTATATATTCTATCCCCTCACTCATGATCTTCTACCTCCCCTTTTCCCTATCACAACCCTCTTGATCTGTGCTCTGATTACCATACCCTAAGGATGTCTACTTGGGTTATCACTAATATGTCTCCAAGTATGAGGAGTCACATAAAGTACTATAAATCTTATAGGTTACTATCTGGACCACCAATCTACATATCCATACACCACACCAACATTAATGACATCCCTCCTCTCCACCTAGGTAACCACATAAACATGTGTCAAACTATTCTCTGTAATATAAGGATCAATAACATGACCCCACTAAGATTTCTCTCCCTCTCATCACTTGATAAAACACATGTGGATTTATTATAATATGCATACTCACACTAAAATATCTCATAACCATATCTAGGTAGTATCTCTTAATGATGTAATCATGAATGCCCATGATATAACACTATGTCATCATATAGTATATATATAAACCATCTTACACCCACTGGAAGTCTCTCCCTATATGGGATCCAAGTGATCTAGTCATCCCATATCTCACCTATATCTCTCATATAAAAATACATGTCTCCTAACTGTGGCCTCCATGTCCCTATAATCATATGCCACATCTCATCTTCCATTTGAGTGCTTATGTGACCACTCAGTCACTCTACAACAATGTGTTCCAAACACCCTACCTATAATACAATGGAAAGACCTATCTCTTTCCTATATACATACATTACATGATGTAAATACCTATAAAGGTGAGCTAGCACACAAGGCCCCCATGTAAATCTATCACCAATCTCCATCATATACCCAATCACATCTAACAAGGTAATCAAATAGAGCCTCCCACTTTTATCAGGTAGCATGATGCCATTGATAACAAGAATGAGTATAACTATCAATGCATTTGTCCCTAATCCCATACACTAATCTGTATCTACTCTACCTCACATAATCAAAATCAATCCATCACAAAAAATCATGTACAACATAGTTTCATGTGAGCCCTGACCCTAGTATACTTGTCTCCCTTGTATCAAGATCCCTAAGATCTACCATACATCCTCCAAGGTCATAGTCATCTCACCTATAAATAGGTGAAATATTCCCATCTCACTATAAAATCTCTCATCTAGTGTAATAAATAAATCCATATCTACTTAGATCTCTAGCATCTGAACAATGTATGATAAATTTGTAGCCTTCAACACCTTGAACTTGTACTCAATAAACTGTGCAATCCACTCTAAATCTCTTAGCCTCCACTCCTATGTTGTTAATATTTGTCCCTAATCCCATACACTAATCTGTATCTACTCTACCTCACATAATCAAAATCAATCCATCACCAAAAATCATGTACAACATAGTTTCATGTGAGCCCTGACCCTAGCATACTTGTCTCCCTTGTATCAAGATCCCTAAGATCTACCATACATCCTCCAAGGTCATAGTCATCTCACCTATTGATAGGTGAAATATTCTCATCTCACTATGAAATCTCTCATCTAGTGTAATAAATAAATCCATATCTACTTAGATCTCTAGCATCTGAACAATGTATGATAAATTTGTAGCCTTCAACACCTTGAACTTGTACTCAATAAACTGTGCAATCCACTCTAAATCTCTCAGCCTCCACTCATATGTTGTTAATATTGGTAAAACCTCCTACAAAAATAAATATCATCATAAATTCATATACATCTATCAAAAAATTCATTTATTTCATTTTATTGATAATCTACCATCAATGCATGTCTATGTGTTTACTAAATTATCCACTTTATTCCAAACCCTAGTGAATTTACTACTTGTTTGACATGATTTTGAAACTTATTTCATCATTTTCACAATTAAAGTCTTTAATTTCATAAATTTATTGAATTCACTACTCATTTTATAAATTTCACTATCAATTTGATCTATTTCAAAATTATATCATTTAGTTTTGCATCTTACCTAACCTAATTCCTTTGAAATAATTTTGCTACTCATTTTTGTGATTTTGTGATTTCAAAATCACTAATACATAAGAAAATTTATACATAACAATTTTTATACCCTAACTAATTATTTCTATACCCTAATTAATGATTTTTCTACCCTAACTAATGATTTGATTGTCATGTTCAATGATTTCATGATTACCCTTAATCATTTTAATAGTTTTTGTTATTGAATTCACAAATGGGAGAATCATAAATTCATTTAGATCAAATTTAAACTCCTATTTATTCATAAAAATAAAAAATATATGGAAAATAATTGAACTCAATGGAGGCCCGCTCCTCTCAAATCTCTGATATCTCCTCATACACTCGTTGTAATGCCTATGAAGCGGGATGCAATCCATTTTCTTAACAAAAATAGAGCACAAATCACCCAATCATAATTTATTCTCAAATCAACCTATAAATCTAAATTGCACAAATTAAATTTTTATTCCCCCTCCCTATATTTATACTCTTCCCCCAAATTCAAGTATTGTCCCCCAAATATCTTCATTTTTTTCAATTTTCATTCATTATTCTTAAAATTTTAGGACAATATTAATCAAAATTCTATGAATCTATAATGACTACTTGAAACTATCAATTTAGTAAATATAACTCAAATTAGAAAATATATATTTTTTATTTTTAGACTTGAAACTTCCATTGTTAGGATATATCATTCTCACATCTACTTGAGTGACCCCTGAGTCTTGAGAATAAGCGTAGTCCAATAGCTAAAAAAATATGTTTTTTAAGCACTTCTCTAGTTTTAACAACTAGGGGAAACATATTTACACATGCTTTATATTATAGGTACAGTAATAGTTATAGTAATTTGATTTATTGACGATCTTCATCACTTCATCATTTTTCCTCTTTCAATCATTTCAAGCATTCATCTAATTTTTTACACAAAAACTAAAGGGGGCATCATAACATTCATTTCCCTTCATCTAGGGAAAATTGTTCTATCATTAATGCTCTACTCCCTTTAATGTTCTTTAAAATGGTATTTTTTTGCAACATTAATTAAAATAGGGGAAAATGTAGACACATACATTTCATTTAGTGTCAAAATTCACCCATTAACAATAATTATTCAAAGAAAATGAATTTAAACTAACACAATTTCCCTAAAGTTAATCATTATGCACACTATTAATCCAAATATAATTAATAAATATAGATTTTCCACCTCACCGAAACATCCTCCATCTTTACCTCCATCACAGTTGACTCATTTAACCAATCTCTTAACTTTCCTAACTACCCTTGAGTCACCCCTTGACTTGTCAAATAACTTGACCCATTCTTGATGACTTAGTAAACTAACTCCCTTTTCCTCTCAATCATTTGAATTAGTCATCATCCTCATGGATGAGGAATAATTATCTACCATTGATTATTGAGATTATTTGATATATTCAAATAATCCTTCAACATTCGATTTATCTTCCTAAATCCTATAAATAGACATGCAAGGCATCACTTTCATTAGCTTGACTTATGCTAATGAAGTACTATTGAATTCACAAGTGAATTAAATCTATCAAAGAGAATTTTGTATATTAAAACACTACCCACTTTAACTTGAATTGGAAGAGTGAGAAACCAAAATTCAAAGAGTTCAAATTGAATTTAAATCATAATGGAGGAAGCTTTTTGGTATTAAGATATAAGTTTGTGTTGTTTCTTTCATTTATAGCTCTGTCCAAGGTTGAGTTAGTTTATATTAAGATTTCATTTAACTAGTTTATTTCTTATCTTATTTTTAATTTCTAGATTTACTTCATACAATTGTCATCCTATTTATCTAATCTATTCCACTTCTTCCTCTTCCTCCCCTTCCCTTCCAATTTTCCAAATTTTAAAAACATCAAAATTCCTCTCAAGGAAGGCTTTCCTTCCTAATATAAACTAAACACATTTTTATACATGCCAATGGGAAGGTAACATGTATCCCTTCCCATCCCTTGGTTCATGTTCAAAAATTATTCCCTCTCCATAGCTCCACTTCCAAGTACATTTGGGTAAGTTTTAGTAATTTGACCTAACAAGGACAAATTATTACTCTTGTCATATAAAACTTTCTTAAAACCAGTCATAGCCTTTTAACGTTGGTCAAACCAAAGAATTATGGATTAAAAATAACTAATTTCAATCAAAAATGGATTGTAAATGTGTCATTATCATTTACAAAGAGCATTTTCAAGTTTAAATATGTAGATAATTCATACCTAGAGATCAATTTTGAGAGAAAATTAAATATTCTAGGAGCTACAGGTGGTTTCAGGACCTCAAATTTTGTACACAAGGTCATTATGAGTTATCATTATGAAAAAATTTCACATCCATTAGACAAGTGAAGTTACTCACTATTTTGTAACAGTCCTTAGCATATCCATTGGAGATCACCATTGGAGTAGGCATTGTTATGGATTTCCATAAAGGTTTCTAAGTCTAGGTAAAAGTTTGAAAAGCATGGGATGATGTTTTTACATCATAATAATACATTTAAAGAGTTAAAAACTTTAAATTTTAATCAAACCATTTTCATACAAGCTTTTGCAAGTAAACACGCATAAAGACCGAAAAAGGTTTTTTTTTTATAAATTTTTCAAGCAAAATGTGATTTTAGAGTATTTTGATAGAATAGTATAGACCCAATTATGTTTTATTTTTAGGAATTGGGAATAATTTGAAGATTTATTTTCATTTTGATGAAATTTTCATTTTTTAGTTCTAGACACCCTTCCTAGCCTCCTGTTTAGATGATTATATCTTTCACCATGTGTGGAGTTTAGATATAAAATATTAGTATATTTTGATTAATAATATTTACTTATAATTCATGAAAAATTGAGACAATTTTATTAGTTTTTATTTATGAACAATCATTAAGAGTGTAGGCATTTTAGAATGCAGTCAAAACCCCATAGACAGATTTCTCTGCGTGGTAACTTTTTATATATTTTGAATAGAAACCCAATATTTTCAAGGATGTTTGGGTATTAGTTATATGTGTGTGTGTGTGTGTGTGTGTGTGTGTGTGTGTGTGTGTGGAAAAAAATTAGGATTTGGAGGTTTGTACTTCATGAACCATCATTTTAAAATTTTAGCTTCAAAGCCCACCTAAACCCTCAAAGAACTAGTTTTAAAAAAAGCTAATTTTATTGATATAAAATAATCTTGAATGAACATGAAACTTTTTAAAATTTAAATTAAACTCATATAGGATTCCATAAATGTCAATTTTATACATGGATATGTACAAATGAGGGTAGAAATCATGTTTTTTGTGGAAAAAAGCATGTAAAATGAAGTACAAGATATTTAAATGAAATATAATCAATGGAGATCAAAGCCTAATAATTTTTATTCATCTTAAAATTTTATTTTTTTAATAAATAATCTTATAATTATCCCAAACAACTCAATCAAATTGGCTAGTCTATAGGAAAATAGAGCAAAATAGGCCTAGTCAACTATGTTGACTAAATGGTGAAGTTTTTCTCATCAAAATCACAATTGTGGTGATTAATAATTGTTTTTTAGGTGTAATTTTTTTTTTAAAAGTTTTATGGAATATATTTTTATGTTTAATTGAGTCCAAATGCATGAAGATAGGCTATTAGGCCTAATTGGCCTAATAGGCTCAATTGGTCAATCAAGCAAGTAAAGAATGGTGTTAAAAATATATCAAATGAATTAATTTTAGAGTTACCACATGTAATATATGTTTTTTAAGTGAATATATCATTCTAAATTAAATACAAAAATTTAAATTCATGCAAGTTGATCTCAAGTTGAGTTAACTAGTCCTTAAAGGTCAAATCTCTTTGCTTGACTAGTTTGTCTAGTTTCATGCATCTCCCATGCTTTTCATGCAAGATAAATACTTTCAAGAACTTAAAATCACTTTAAATATGAAGTTATAATGAATTATTTTCATGCAAGGAAGGTTGGAAATTCAACATGGGCCCACCACTTCTCAATTATATGCCAAAAATGAACAACATGCAATTTTTGAAGACTTGGAAGATTTTAAAGCCTTTATTTAATATTTTAAAAAGATTTTAGTCTTATTAACTCAAATAAGACTAATAATTCTATTTAACATGTCAATTTGGATTTATTTAAGGTTTTGGAGTTATATATTGACTTTTTGAAGCCAATTTTAAAACATTCCTAAAGTAGAGTAAAAATTGTAATTGACACCACTTATCAAATAAACAAGGTTTTTTGCATACATTTTTTTGGGATCAAAACAGAGTGTAATTTGATTGTGTAACATCATATAAGTGAGATATATATCCACTTTTGTTTTTTTCCTTTCCTCACCTACTATGAAAATATCATCCTCTATAGGTCATTTGAAGAGCTAGGAATAGAATTTACATTGTAAGCTTCTTTTAGGCCTTCTTTTGAAACACTAATGTTCAGGATTGAAAGAAGAGTTTTATTTTAGATTCATATGTGTGTTTTACTCAATTTCAAAAATATTTTAGATGATATAAGAAATTTATATGCATCAACTAATTAGAAAGGATTTTTTTTCAATTTTCCTATCCCCTTTTCATCGCAAAAATCATAGTAGATCAAATTTAATTTAAAAATCTTAAGGGAACCAACCCTCTTTAGAGGTTCTTATCAACACAGAGTCACCCACACTTTGATAGTTTTCCATTGTATCAAATAGAGTGAGGTTTTGCTTTCACATCTTCAAGCAGGGTACACTCTAGAGGGATAACATTTTCTGGCATGCTCGGTGGGACATCATTCTACACACTAACCCTTAGAGGCATTCAAAATATCAATGCAACTGTTAGGCACTCAAAGATAGCTATGAATATTAGATATCATTTAAGTATTGATTACTTTAATTATTTGTCTTATTAATGTTATCCAATATCTTATTTTAGTATGAATCTATATAATCTTTACTATGATTAGTATAACCAGTCCTATCATGAGCCATATTACTCATCTAGCCAACCTAATCATTGCCATTTTGCATCTACCCAATCCATATCATCACTTAAGAAAACTTTAGTGAGCCTTGAAAAACATGCACTAGAGTTGTATTTATAGAGATATTATGGAGAAGATACCCATACTCACCAAATTCATCATCTGAGAGAGTCATTATAAAAAATAAAAGAGCAATGGGCACCTATTAAGAGAGCAAATTGGGACAATCTCACTAGTGAGATGATGGATGTAGGTGGTTACATTAAAATTATTGAATATAAACTACAAATCCTTAAGTAACATCAGGTTCAATCATAGCCTTCATATATGTCATCCATTCCTCCTCAAGAGACCATTCCAAGATCCCTTTTGAGTTTACCAAGTTCTTCATATGTTTCTAAAACCTTCCCTTCTTGGAGATCTATCCAAGAGAATTGTCAAAAAAAGAAATAAGTTACTATGGAATAGCCTACTATTGAAACCACTGATCACTTTAAAAATAATAATTCCAATAGAATATTAATAAGTAGATCAGAGATTTAGAGCTGAGGAAATGGAAAAAGGAGGAGAACCAAAATCAAAAGGTCAAAAAAGAGCCTTTATCTTTCCTATTTTGGAACCAAATCATGTAGTCAAGCAAGAAAGAGGAATAATCAAGCATAATTTAGGATGTTAAATTCAATCAAGAGATCATTAAACCTTCATCCCTTCCTCCTTCAAAGACTAAATCCTTTCCTTCATGGAAATCCATTCAATGAAAAGTGCAGAGAGATGAGGTGAAGGTGATCCAAGAAGAGTAGGCTCATGAGAAAAATCATGTATCTATGGTTACTTCTATAGACATTTCACATCTTATTGAATAAATTTAGGGATCTACCATACCACTCTTGGATCCAAAACCTCTATTTTATGTGGCAAATGAAGAAGATGCAACTAAAGAGATAAAAAATAAAGGTTACTTGAGTGATAAAGAAGAAGATGATCATTGGAAATAGTTATACCATGATTTCTTGAATGAAAATGAAGAGCTTAAAATAGAAGATTTTGATGATGAGATAAAATAACAAGTTGATGACCCATCTGAGGATTCCACTAATGTTTTGGAACTTCAAGACAACAATTTTATTCTATAGATCCCAAAAAAAGATGAGATATAGCTTAAGTGGATATATGAGATGTCATTCTCTATAGAAGATGAAGATGAAGCAAGTGTAGTAGATTAAGAACCTTCATATGACTCCATCCAAAATGTATAAATATGTGATCAACATGTTTTAAATGGTAAGACTCCAAATGAATTTCATGTCCTTTCAATTAATCATGATGAAGAGGCCTTTTGGGATGATTTGGAGAGTTTTTTTGAAAATTTTGATAGTCCATCTCCAATTCATATGGAGATTCAAGAATGTTTTGTAAAGAGTAATGTTCTAGACGTTCATCAAGAAGAAATTAATGAAATATTATAGCCATGTTAATCCATACCAAGAGGTTGAAGATCTCAGTGAGCCACTACCTTAAATGGATCATAATGAAGATATCAATCCAATCATACTAATTTATTTTCCAATACAATTATTGAATGAGAATGTATCAAATCATGATCAACCTATGAATGAGGCAGAGATAGTAGTCTTGATGCAACAAAGAATAATATGGGAGGAAGATGATTGGATCTTAGATCCATATCTTAAATACATAGACCTAAGAATGGAATTTGTAGGTCTAGATACATCATCCACAACACATGAACATTAATGTTATCTCATTTGCAAAAGAGAGTTATCAAAAGGAAGAAAATACATTTCAAATTTCTATAGTGCATCAAATAGCTTTCCATTTGATCTAGGACCAGTAAGGTGGAGGTTAGTTTGTACATAATAGACTAATTTTTTATTTTTTAAAAAAAATCTAAATTCATATCTACACATGCTTTTAGTTTTGTTTTTACCTTTCCAAGTTATTTTTGTCGATTCCTCTAAGGGCATACGTGCACGTGTTTGTTGTTGTTTATGTCAGTTGTCTTGTTTTGTCTTTATCTAAAAAATCTTCCTATTTAAGTGTATATCCAAGTTTATCATTTTCAATTTTTTTGATTTATTTGACCATCAGGCTGGTCAACCCTTGAAAGTCATCAAAATTGTTAGTAATTTGACCTATCAAGGCTAAATTACTTCTCCTATCATGCAAAACTTTCCTAAAACCAGTTATATCCTTTTAAAGTTGGTCAAACCAAGGAATTATGACTTAAAAATCACTAATTTTAGTCAAAAATGTCAAAAATGGATTGTAAATGGGTCATTAGCATTTTAAAAGATCATTTTCAAGTTCAAATATGAATATAATCCATGCACGAGGATCAATTTTGAGAGAAAATTAAACATTCTAGGAGGTACAAGTGATTTCAAGATCTAATTTTTTTTATATAGGGTCATTATTAGTTTAATAACCTTTTTGAAAAGTTTCATGGCCATTGGAGAAGTGAATATACTCAACCTTTTTGTAACATTCCTTAGCATGTCTATTAGAGATCACCATTGGAGTAGGCATCGTTCTAGAGTGCCACAAAGGTTTATAAGTCCATGTAAATGTTTGAAAAATATGGGATGATATTTTAGAATTATAATAAGACATTTAAATATTGTTAAAACTCTAAATTTTAAGCAAACCATGCTCATACAATCTTTTATAAGCAAACATGCATAAAGGCCAAAAAATGGTTTTTTGAATTTTCAAGAAAAATGTTCTTTTAGAGTGTTTTGATAACATGTTAAATACCTCATCATGATATTTTTAATTATTAGGAATAATTCTAAGATTTATTTTTATTTTGGTGAAATTTTTATTTTTTCAGTTCTAGACACCCTTCCTAGCCTCCTGTTCAGATGCTCATATCTTTAACCAAACATGGAGTTTTGATAAAAAATATTAGTATATTTTTATTACTCATATTTACTTATAATTCATGAAAATTTGAGTGGTTTTGATTTATGAATAATTATTAAGAGTGTAGGTAGCTCAAATGTAGTCAAAACCCCACATGCAGATTTCTCTGCGTGGTAACTTTTTATATATTTTGAATGGTAACCCAATATTTCAAATAACATTAGGGGGTAAATTTTATACACATAAAAGAATTTTTTTTTGTATTTAGAGGTCTGTACTTCATGAACCATCATTTTGAAAATTTAGCTTCAAAGCTTGCCTAAACCCTCAAAAAATTAGTTTTGAAAAAAGTTGATTTTATTACCATAAAATAGTCTTTAATAACTTAATTATATTTTAAATTTAAATTAAAGTCAGAGAGTATTCCATAAATTTCAATTTTATGCATGGATATGTATGGATGAGGGTAGAAATCATGTTTTTCATTGAAAAAAGTATGTAAAATGAAGTATAAGATACTTAAATGAAATATAATCAATGGATCTCAAATAATAAAACTTTTTATTCATATTAATTTTTTTTAAAAAAAATCATCCCATAAGTGTCCAAACCAACTCAATCAAAATGGCTAGTCTGTAAGAAAATGGAGCAAAATAGGCCTAGTCAACTCTGTTGACTAAATGGCAAAAAAATTGTCATAATTTTAGTGATGAAGAATTGTTGTTAATATGTAATATATTTTTGTTTCGGGTTTTATGTCATATATTTTTAGGTTTAATGGAGTCCAAATGCAAGAAGATAGGCTATTAGGCCTAATTGGCTTACTAGGCTTAATTGGTCAATCAAGCAAGTAAAGAATGGTGTTAAAAATGTATAAAATGAATTAATTTTTTAGTTATCACATGGAATATATGTTTTTTTAGTGGATATATAGTTCTCAAGTCAATCCAAAAAATTTAATGTCTGCAAGTTGAACTCAAGTTGAGTTAACTAGTCCTTAAAGTTCAAATATCTTTAGTTGATTAGTTTTACTAGTTTCATGCATCTCTTATGCTTTTCCTGCAAGATACATACTTTAAAGAACTTAAAATAATTTTAAATATGGATTTATATTATAATTTATGGCATGATAGTCATGCAAGAAATGTTTAGAATTCAACATTGGCCCACTACTTCTCAATTGTATGCCAAAAATGAAAAACATGCAATTTTTGAAGACTTGGAAGATTTTAAATATTTTATTTAATATTTTAATAGTATTTTAGTATTGTTTTAAATAAAATTAGAATATTACTTATATTTTATATTTTACTTTGGATTTTTTTAAGGTTTTAGATTTATATATTGGCTTTTTGTGGCCAATTTTCAAAAAATCCTAAAGCAGAGCAAAAATTGTAATTGACACCATTTATCAAATAAAGAAGATTAGCTGCATATGTTTTTTTTTTGGATCAGAATAGAGTCTAATTTGATTATGTACCATAATATAAGTGATATATATCTCCTTTTTTTAGTTATTTTCCTCACCTCTATGAAAATATCATCCTCTATAGGTCATTTAAAGAGCTAGAAATAGAATTTGCTTTGCAAGTTTCTTTTGAAACACTGATGTTCAGGATTGAATTCAAAGTTTTATTCTAGATTCATATGTGTGTATTACTAAATTTTATAAATATTTTATATAATATAATAAATATAGTTGCATGACCCAATTAGATAGTTTTTTTTTCCCCTTCCCCTTTTCAACCCAAAAATCACAGTAGATCATATTTAATCAAAAAATATTAAGGTAATCAACTCTCTCTAGAGGTTATTCTCAACACAGAGTCACACTCTAATAAGTTCCCATTTTATTAGTTATATTGAGGGCATGCTTTCACATCTTCAAGGAAGGTGCACTCCAGAGTGATAATATTTTTTGGTATGTCTATTGGGACATCATTCTACACACTAGCCTTTAGAGGCATTCAGAAGATCAGTGCAACTCTCAGGCACTCAAAGTTGGTTATGAACATTAAGTATCATTTCAATATTGATTAATTTTAGTATTTGGATTAATAATTTTATTTAATGGCCTATTTCAATATGAATCCATATAATATGTATTATGATCAATATAACCTACCCTATCATGAGCCATATTAATCTTCTAGCCAACCTAATCATGGCCATTTTTCATCTACCCAATCCATATCAGCACTTAATAAAACTTTAGTGATCCTTTAAATTCATGCACTAGAGTTGTATTTACAAATATATTATGGCCAAGATACCAATAATCAATAGATTCATCATCTGAGAGAGTCATTGTAACAAATAAAAGAGCAATGGGCACCTATTGAGAGAGAAAATTGGGGCAATCTCACTTGTGAGATTATCGATATAGGTGGTTACATCCAAAGCATTAAAGATAAACTAAAAGGCCTCAAATAACATTAGGTTTAATCATAGCCTTCATATATTCCATTCATTCTTCTTCATGAGATGATTTTAAGATCCCCTTTGAGTTTGCCAAGTTCTTCATATGTTTCTCAGACCTTCCCTTCGTAGAGATCTATCTAAGAGAACTGTCAAAGAAAGAAAGAGGTTGTTATGGGATAGCCTACTATTGAGACCACTGATAACTTTAAAGAGAGTATATTTAAGGAGAATATTGATAAGTAGATCAGAGAGTTAGAACCAAAATCAAAAGGTCAAGAAAGAGCCTTTATCTTTCCCATCTTGGAGCCAAATCATACAGTCAAGTAAGAAAGAGGAATAATCAAGCATCATTTAGGATGCTAAATTCAAGAAATAGATCATTCAAATTTCATCCCTTTTTCCTCAAAAGACTAAATCCTTTCCTTCATGAAAATTCATTCAAGAAAAAGTGTAGAGAGATGAGGTGAAGGTGATCCAAGAAGAGTAGCCTCATGAACAGAATCAGGTATCTAAGTTTACTTCTAAAGACCTTTCACATCTTATTAAACAATTTCAAGGATCTACCATGCCACTCTTGGAGTAGGAACCTCTCTTTTGTGAATAAAATGAAGAAGATACAACCAAATAGATATAAAATAAAGGTTAATTGAGTGATCAAGAAGAAGATGATCATGGCAACAATTATACCATGTTTTCTTGAATGAAATTAAAGAGATTAAGATGGAAGCTTTTGATGATGAGATAGAATAAAAAGTTGATGACTCATATAAGGATTCCACCAATGTTTTAGAGCTTCAATAAAATAATGCTATTTTGTAGATCCAAAAACAAGATGAGATGGAGCTTGAGTGGATAGATGACATGCCATTCTCTATAAAGGATGAAAATGAAGCAAGTGCAATAGATCAAGAACCTTCATATGACTCTATCAAAA
The DNA here is from genome assembly GCA_037957365.1 of Torreya grandis. Classification (NCBI taxonomy): domain Eukaryota; kingdom Viridiplantae; phylum Streptophyta; class Pinopsida; order Cupressales; family Taxaceae; genus Torreya; species Torreya grandis. The sequence continues at coordinate 481,215 of JARHVA010003528.1, forward strand.
AGGTAGAAATATGTGATCAACATGTTTCAAATGGTAAGATTGCAAATGAATTTCATGTCCTTTCAATTAATCATGATGAAAATGCCTTTTGGGATGATTTGGAGAGTTTTTGTGCAAATTTTGATAGTCCATCTCCAATCCATATAGAGATTCGGGAATGTTTTGTAAAGAGTATTATTGCAGCTATCCATCAAGAAGAAATTAATTCAATATTACAGCCATGTTTAAATCCATACCAAGAGGTTGAAGATCTCATTTAGGCACTACCTCAAATGGATCATAATGAATATACCAATCCAAACATACTAGTTGATTTGCCAATACAATTATTGAATGAAATTGTGTCAAATCATGATCAGCCTAAGAATGAGATAGAGATAGTAGTCTTGATATAATAAATAATAATATGGGAGGAAGATGATTGGATCTTAGATCCATATCTTCAATACATACACCTAATAATGGAAGTTGGAGGCCTAGTTGCATCATCCACAAGACGTGAACACATACTCTCAATTTTAAAAGAGAGTTATCAAAAGGAAGCAAATACATTTCAAAGTTCCATAGTGCACCAAATAGCTTTCCATTTGATCTAGGAGGACCAACAAGGTGGAGGTTAGTTTATACATAATAGAATACCTTTATTTTTTTATCTAAGTGAATATCCACACATGGTTTCAGTGTTATTTTTTCCTTTTTAATTTGTTGTTGTCCATTCCTCTAAGTGTATATGTGCACGTGTTTGTTGTTCTTTGTGCCAGTTATCCTATTATGTATTTGTCTAGAAAAATATTCCTATTTAACTATATATCCATGTTTATCCTTGTCAATTTTTTTTTCTTTGACCAACAAGCTATTCAACCCATGAAAGTCACCAAAATTGTTAGTAATTTAACATATCAAGGCCAAATTACTACTCATATCATACAAAACTTTCCTATAACTGGTCATAGCCTTGTAAAGATGGTCAAAATAAGGAATTATGGATTTAAAATAACTAACTTTAGTAAAAAATGGATTGTAAATGGGTCATTATCATTTTAAAAAATCATTGTCAAGTTTAAATATGAAGATAATCCATGCACAAGGATCAATTTTGAGAGAAAATTAAGCATTTTGGGAGCTACAAGTGGTTTCAAGACCTAAAATTTTGTTCACAAGGTAATTATGAGTTGAAAATACTTATTAAAAAAATTATGGCTATTTGAAAAGTTAATATACTCAATTTTTTGTAATAGTCCTTAGCATGTATGTTGGAGATTGCCATTGGAGTAGGCATTGTTATGGAGTGCCACAAAGGTTCTTAAGTCAAGTTAAAAGTTTGAAAACTATGGGATGATATTTTTAAATCATAATAATACCTTTAAAGAGTGTAAAAACTCTAAATTTAAAGCAAACCATGCTCATACAGGGTTTTACAAGCAAATAGGCATAAAGGCCAAAAAGGGTTTTTTTAAATTTTAAACCAAAATGTGTTTTTAGAGTTTTTTAATATCATGTTACAGACCTCATGATGATTTTCTTAGGTATTGGGAATAATTTGATGAGTTATTTTCATTTTGGTGAAATTTTCATTTTTTCAATTCTAGACACCCTTCCTATCCTCTTGTTCAGATGCTCATAACTTTCACCAAGTTTGGATTTTGGATGAAAAATATTAGTATGTTTTGATTAAACATATTTAATTTTAATTCATGAAAATTTGAGACAATTTGAGTGGTTTTGATTTATGAACAATCATTAAGAGTGTAAGTAGCTCAGAATATAGTCAAAACCCCACAAATAGATTTCTCTATGTGGAAAATCTTTATATATTTTTATTAGGAACAAAATATTTTAATGGATTTTGGGGGGTCAATTTTCTACACATCAATTGAATGTTTTTTGGTATTTGGAGGTCTATACTTCATGAACCATCATTTTAAAAATTCATCTTCAAAGCCCACCTAAACCCTCCAAAAACCAATTTTGAAAAAAGTTGATTTTATTGACATAAAATAATCTTAAATAAACATAAAAAATTATAAAATTTAAATTAAACTTGTAGAGTATTCCATAAATGTCAGTTTTATGCATGGATATGTATGGATGAGGGCAAAAATCATTTTTTGTGGAAAAAAGTATGTAAAATGAAGTACAAGATACTTAAATGAAATATAATCAATGGATATCAAAGCCTAAACATTTTAATTATCCTTAAATTTTATTTTTTTAAAAATAATCCTAAAGTGTCCCAATCATCTCAATCAAAATGGCCAATCTATAAGAAAATTGAGCAAAATAGGCCTAGTCAACTCTGTTGACTAAATGGCAATGTTTTTCTCATCAAAATCATAATTATGGTGATGAAGAATTGTTTTTAAAGTGTAATTTTAAAAAAAAAGTTTCATGGCATATATTTTCAAGTTTAATTGAGTCAAAATGGAAGAAGATAGGCTATTAGGCCTAATTGGCCTAATAGGCTTAATTGGTCAATCAAGCAAGTAAAGAATGGTGTTAAAAATATATCAAATAAACTAATTTTGGAGTTACCACATGGAATATATATATTTTAAGTAGATATATCATTATAAATTCAATCTAAAAGTTTCAATTCATTTAATTTCAGCTCAATTTGAGTTAACTATTCCTTAAGGGTCAAATCTCTTCGATTGACTAGTTTGACTAGTTTCATGCATCTCTTATGCTTTTCATGAAAGATAAATAGTTTAAAGAACTTAAAATCACTTTAAATATGGAGTTATCTTATAATTTATGGCATTTTTTTCATTCAATTATGGTTGACAAGTCAACATGGGCCCACCACTTCTCAATTATATGCCAAAAATGAACATGCAATTTTTGAAGACTTGGAAGATTTTAAAACCTTTATTTAATATTTCAAAAATATTTTAGTCTTATTTTAACTCAAAAAGGACTAATCATTATATTTTACATATCAATTTGGATTTAGTTAAGGTTTTAGACTTATATAATGGCTTTTTGAAGCTAATTTTCAAAAATTCTTGAAGCAAAGCAACAATTGTAATTGACACCATTTATCAAATAAAGAAGATTTTTTACATTATTTTTTTTTGGATAAAAATAAAGTGTAATTTTATTGTTTAATAAAATATAAGTGAGATATATATCCCTTTTCTTTATTTCCTTTCCTCACCTAATGTGAAAATCTCATCCTTTATATGTCATTTGAAGAGCTAGGAATAGAATTTGCTTTGTAAGCTTTTTTCAGGCCTTCTTTTGAAACACTAATGTTCATGATTAAATGTAGATTTTTATTTTAGATTAATATGTGTATTACTTAGTTTCAAAAATATTTTACAGAATACAATCAATTCAGATGCATCACCTAATTAGACAAGATTTCTTTTCATTTTTTCCTTCCCCTTTTCATCCCAAAATCACAGTAGATCTAATTTAATTAAAAAATATTAAGGGAGGAAACCCTATCTAGAGGCTATTATAAAAATATATTCACCCACACTCTAAAAATTTCACATTGTATCATATGTAGTGAGGGTGTGCTTTCACATCATCAAGCAGGGTGCACTCAAGAGTGATAACAATAAGCAAGCAAATCCATGCATCATAAATGAACCCATTATAAAAATGACACATGAGCTACCTAAAAATTAATATTTTGATCCTAAAAATACTCTCTAATATTACTATTGGTCCAAGTACATATAAATCAACACAAAAATATGAAAAAATAATTTAGTAGACATAAAATTCCTTACCTTAGATAGCTAAAGCTACAGAACATAAACAATACAAGTGATCTCAATTAAACACATTATCCACATGACATATACAAGGATTATAATATAAATGGAAATAAAATAATATAAATCATATAAACATATGTATAATAAAATAAATTATTAAGAACAATAACTTTAGTAGTATGTAATTAATATGCATCATAATGGACATCCAAAATAACGTGACTAAACTGATCTCTTAATACATATAATAATCATCTATTCCAATAACATAAATATTTTAGTGTGATAAAGTCAACATAATCACATAAAATATATAATATATGTAGTAGACATAAAGGACCAATAACATCTCATTTATGAATAACACATATGACACATCTCAACTAGACATGTGTACAAAACAAAATGTTTAAATTTAAGCATTGTGAAAATAGGGGTTTCATATAGTTAATGAATAATATTGAGTTTTTTTATTATAAATATGTAAATTCTATGTTCATTAATTATTTTTGTAATTGATCATCCACATAGACATGAAGGAATGGTGCTCAACATACTATGGAATGAGACATGAGCTAAGTGTGTATAAGGAGTGGCCTCATGTATATTATTTTAGATTAAATGTTTATTTATGTGTTTAAATCCCCCCCACTAATTTATTTTATTAATGAAATAAATATAAAGTATTATACTAGAATGAAAATATTTATATATGAACTTAACTCTAAAAAGTAGTCTTGAATGTTGGCCAAATGCTAAAATGTGATTCATGAAAAAAATTAGAATGGAACATGTATAAATTGGTCGTTAATCAAAGTAAAATATTAAATAAAATACAAAAAACTTATATATCAAATAAAAAAGTATGAATACACCTAATTGGGTACAATAAATGTTGTATTTTTGGGTGTAAAACTAGTGACTATAGAGGGTGTATGTAATGAGATAAGACTAACCTATAACTATCTTATCTAAATATCTAGACTCAGATAAGGTAAAGAAAAGACATCTAATTGGGTTAGAGATTGGTTGGTGGCCCCACACACACACACACAAATATATATATATATATATATATATATATATATATATATATATATAGGGTCTATGTGACCAAGATTTTATTGACTAAAATCAAACCCTACTAGATTCTAGCCATATCTATCTATCTATCTATTTATTTATCTATCTATATATCTATAGGGTGCCCCACCCACCCTAGAGCCTATCAAGATAATGAATATATCTATCTATATCTGGTGAGGGAGGCCCCATCAAAGATAAATATATAGTTTCTTTGTCATAGGCTTTGGCATTATCCCCATTTAATATATAGTGCCCCATCTCCATATATAAAGATTAGATCTGATCTACGTGGGTGGGTGCCTATATCTTATCTATATAGGGGGTGCATAAGTGACCTAGATGTATTCACCCATAGTGGGATAGGGGATAACTAGATGGGGGTTAGCCAAGCCAGTGATGTCATTCCATACTTGTGATGCGCTGATAATGCATTCCATATTGAGCCAGTGATGCATTCCATACTAGTCCATTCCATGCTAGTACTTAATGAATGAAGATATGACCAAATGTATCCTCAAACCTAATAATAAAATCACCTACAACTCAATTTAAATAGAAAGGGCTATAAATCCTCTAGGACATCAACACAATGAAATGGCTCTAGCTAGGTCTCCATTTTATGAGTAATCTAACATTACAATCAAGTAATGTGAATAAATGGGAAGAGTTATAAACATATCAAAATGGTAAATGATCCATGGTATGAAAATGGGGTATAGGGTACCTAAGGTTAATAGTTATACAATTTAAACAATCATATAGCCACACTAAGTATAAGTGTAGATAAGGTTTTAAACAACAAGATATAAATTTATTAACTAATCAATTTTGCAACTTCTATCTATCAAATGAAAGATATAAGGTTATAATATACTAACCTTCAACAAGACTTGTCAAGTCTTAATCTCCCCTTAGCCAATGGTGACTTACGAGATATGTTGTGGTTATAATTACTCAAAGGTTGAATTATGCTCTAGGCTAAAATAAATTATATGCTACATCCAATACTCCATAAGATAAGCTTTCTTTCAAAACAAAATCTAAGCAATAAATACTCAAAATGTAGACTTAGGGTAGAAGTATGAGAAATAACAATGTTAAAATGAATTTTCATCTTTTGGATTGAAATGGTAAATGGTATTTGTAATGGTAAATGATCCTAATCCCTTTTGAATATGAAGCTAACATTATTGATTAGCTTGATGTAGTCCTAAAAAATATGAGTATTCTCAAACTAGGTCAACTAGGCTAATTTTGTTGTGAAGACTTCATTGTAATGTTTAGAATCACATTGATCTAATCAATATAGTTGGGAAAGGATGAATGATAGATTAAACCACATCGAATAGTTTGATATATTAAGAAATTATAGGTCATGATATAACTAGAGGATGAAATATGTAAGGAGATAGTTTAGGAGGTTAAATATGAGTAAATTATAATGGATGTAATATTAATAAATAATAAATAATATATCTCATAAAATACCAATGACTTTCCCACCCCTTTCCTTATGAACCCTTTAATATGTGCACCTAGGGATATTGAATCTCAACATGATGTTGAAAGAGAGTAAACATCAATAAATGATTTTTTTTAAAAATATTATGTGTATATGGAGGGTAAGACCCTTGGATATTTCATTTTCATTGAAAAAATCATATTTGGATACACATGATCCAAAAATTATAGATAGGAAAGTGTGTTTAAGAATTAAATGTGTGATTGACTATATAATTGCACACCCTAAGTAGTGGAGTGGATTAGAATATTTGTATTAATCAAAATGAATAATTTTGGTGAAAAATTGATGAAAAGGGTAATTCAAAAAATGTATATATAATAAGATTCAATTATGGTTCAAAAGTGGTGCATAAATAATATAATATAAGTCAAGTGTATAATGTTTGGAGAATCACATAGATTGTCATTTCATCTATGAAACTAGTGTAAAACTAAGTAAGGAGGTGGTCATGTGTCATGTACATGCCCCAAATTTGATATTTAGGCATACTAATTATGAGGCTGAGTAATATCATACAAATTTATAATTAAAACATTTGTGCAAATTATTTGGAACACATGTTGTGCATGATGCACCCAAATTGAGAAAAATCTAAGACAAACATAAGTATTCATCTAAAAAAATAATGCATGTTTGTTGAAAATTCTTTTATAACTAAATTTGGCTATTATTATTTATATAAATCACTATTTTCTTCCCATTGGGATAATAGCTCATTATTTTGGACATGGTAGGCCTACATCCTTGTCCAAATGGATTGTTATTTTTTGAAAATTATTTATGGGTAATTTATGAGTACATATCATGATCAATTGTGTAAAACCTATTTATTTATAAACATGTAGTGTATTTTTATATCTTATTCTCTAATATAAGCCACTGTGTATGCCCCATATTTTAAGGTGAGTTTTGAAGCATACACTATAACTTAACTCAAAAAAAAATGCTATGTAAGAGATGTTTTGAAAAGATGTAAATTTGAGTAGTAATTATAACATGGAGGAGCATGGCATCATCATATATAAACTAAATATAATAATGATGTTGTTACAACCCTACTAGATTGCATAAGAAAATATATCATTTTTTAAAATTTAACTCAATTTACTATTCATCTTATAATTAAGTATAACCTATCAAAAAAAGATTCATATGTTTCTGCTACATCATTAGGTAGTAAACAATATATTTATTAAGAAATTAATTTCATTGAGTTAAGTACAATATTAAAATATAAATAGTCCTCTTAAGAATCATAAGGTATAATAACAAATACATTTTTCAAATATGATAATATTGATCACAACCTAAAATACAACACTATGTAATAATGATTAGACAAGAATGTCAACAACTAATATATAAAATAGTATTATGTAATCACCTAAAAATGGTATTTGAGTGATAAGAGTGCTACTTGAGAAAAAATATTCCTAGCCTAGCCTTGGACCTATCATAGAGTCTTTTATCACACATTTACAACCTTTTGTGTGGACCATAGGTGTCCCTAGTCAGCTAAAACATAGTCTAAAACTCTCATTCCTAGATCCTAGCCCTTCATGCCTATAAAACTTCCACTTGGAAATTAGCACCAAATTAAGGACACTATAGTCACATTGTACTAGTATCCCCAAAATGGTGCTAATATCCCTTATCCTAACTCTCTTGAAAAAATATATTTTCAAAATTTGAACCCTCCTAAGATTGGCCTAAGAATATTTTATTATCCACATAAGCTATAAAATAATATAAATATATGGCCTTTTAGACCTATATCAGTTAGATGGAAAATAGATGAAAAATATCTATTCAAACCTAAAACAAGTTGAGAAAAAATAAGGTTATTAATCCCTATTCTACCCTACTTCTACATGCTACCATCTGTAACTACCCTATGTACCTTAGGAGTTCGAATAGGAAACAATATGTAGATTAGTCTCTTGTTAGTTAAAATAAGAAAAAATAAAGAACAAAAATATATTAAGACTAAACCCTCTTGACTAAGAACTAGGGAGAGCATAACACAATAAGAAATAACACAAAATAGAGATGAAGACAATACAAATTTCTTACCTCCCTTGTCGCATATGATGCTTACTTGTTGGCATAGGAATTTTCATTTAAATTTATGATGTTTGTGTGTTTTGTAAATGTTCTTCCATGGTGTTATCATCTCTTAAATATCTACTTGTGGCTTGGTGTGAATCTTGGCATAATTTTGGCCTAATAAAATTACTCTCAAAGGGCTTCAGGAAGGTATTCCATAAGAATAACCTTAGACATAAAAGCTTCTTGATTAGTGGTGTGGGAACTTATATTTATATCTCAAAGAACTAAATCTAACCATGGGAATGGTAGGTTAAATTCTAACTTGGTTTGATTTTAAATTAATCTTAGTTAAGTTAGTCTAACTTTGGGTGGGGTTTAAGGAACTCATGAAATCTTGACACGTCAATTTTTGATATTTTTGAGACATAACAACTAAATTTAGATATTTTTGAGGTACAAGTCATAATTTTGAATATTTATGAGATAATAAATCACTTTATTAGCTCATTTTAATATTTTGCTTCATATTTGGATCAAATTCATTTTTTAGTAAAAGACATTCACTAATTTGGTTTGTAATTTTTATTTAGGAAAGTTAATTTGGATTTTTAATATAGTTAGTCTTGATTAATGATTTTTTTGATTGAAAAGTGCATATATATATATATATATATATGGTATAATGCTAATCACAAAAAAATGGGCGGAGAAGTCACACAACATGATCAAAATCACACCGAGGGTAAAAAAAACCTCTCAGGATAAGTTAGAAAAGTGGTTAGAAAATGACCACACCCATAAAATATTACATCACATCAGTAATTGCTAGCAAAATAGATAAAGAAAGGTACAACTAAAAATAATGATAACATTTAAGAAATAACAATAAATAAGGACATTAGGGGAGGTGGAGATGGTAGACCTTGAGGCTTATCGCTTGATACTCCCAAGGTAGGAGGATCCTCATCAATAGGTAAGGGATCCTAACCAATGTTTTGATGAGCTTTCAAACCCTCATTTTGATTTATTTTATGGAAAATAGTCAGATCTAGGTGTGGTAATTTTCCTTGGGGAGGAAAAACCTAGCCTCTAATATCACCATCTTGGGATGGGATAAGATATCCCTAGCCCCTGCCATCACCTCTAGATCTTGATGATCTAATCAGGCCACCATGATGAGGAGAAGAATAGTGAGGTGGTAACCATCATAGAGAGTTAGTCCTACATCTAGTTCTAAACCATTATTAATGTGGCCCATACCCTCATCCTTAGCGGGTGAAGGATGCCATGGGGGTTTATGAGGTTCTCAACTGGCTATGCATGGAACATTTCCTTAGTGATTGAGCAAATGCTAGAGCTGGTTAGGTTATATATTGAAATTATATGTTTGGATTTGTATCTAAAGAGTAACATTAGAGAATAATAATTTTATTATAAATAGAAAAATTATGTTCCAACTCTTCATGATTAAATAAATCACAAGTTTATAGCTTTCTATATTTGAAACAAAATGTTAGCTCAAAAGATTTGCTAAAAAAATAATATTTTGTAGGCAACATAGCTGATTCCCCTAAGAGAGACATCTTACATGTGAAGAATTCAAGATGAAAGGGTTGGAAAAGGGAATGTATCTAATGCCACATAAACTATGCATGAGGGTAAAACCAAAAAGGTGATTAAAAGTCTTTAGTTACCGACAAGCTAGGTAGATGGGGTTAGGCATACCCAAATGCTTTAGCCATTCTCCCATAGGTAGGACCTAAGAGAGAAGGCACCATGAAAAAATGAGATTTATTCATCTCAATAGAAGTAGACCACACCATGCTAACTTGATGGGCCCAAATCCCATATCTAGAATGAAGATTCCATACGATATTAAGCATATCATCTAGAATATGCTAATCCTTCCACAAAGGAACAAGGGAGTTGAATCCAATTTTATGAAAATAGTCATTAGGTATGGAGCCTTAAATTTATACAATAACCTCTATGCCTAAGTTTAGTAAATGAAATTTATTCTAAAGTTGTTTCCAAATGAGCCAGACCCTATTCTGTTTGCAAAAATGATCACTAAAAACTTTCACATGTTTTCTAAAGAGCCATAACACTTTAACCCAAGGGATCAAGGCAAAGGGAACATTGTGAAAATTTACGCAAGGTGACCACCAAAGTGACTAGGAATTGATGGAGAGACCATTCTTGAACCCTTCCCTAACCCAACTAAGGTGAGGCTTAATATTCTCCCAAGCTTTCCATAAAATTTGAAAAGATGTGGTAGAAAGGATTTACAAGGACTAGAAATTAAGGGATCCTTTGTGCTTAGTGATTTTTATCTTTTGGAAATTGATTTAAATGTCATGAATTAATAGTTTAACATGACAAAAGTTCTAAATTACGAGGTCATAATTTAACTAGGGTTAGACTTAAACTTGGTTAATGATGCATATAGGGTAATTTTGGCCATTTTGGCCCATATACGAAGATTTTTTCTAGTTTAAATATCTGATAAAGGTCATAATAGTTGATGAATGGATTAAGTGGTTTTGAAGTAGGTTCAACATTGTAACTAAAGGGATACATGTAGGTTTTCATGGTGTTGATAAATTGCAAGGACAAGTCTAGAAAAGGCCTAAGTTTACACTTAGAAGCCAAATATTTTAATGTTTGGCCAAAGTGTTAAAGCATTCCTTTTGAAGAAGTGTTCCACACAAAACCCATAGAAAAATTACATGACTTATTTATTTTGGGAGGTTTTGTTCCACTTTTTTTACTAAGTATTGGAATTGTTTTGAGGGGGATTATTTATGGAGTTTTGTTTCAACCTTTTGTTCAAGTATCAAGATTCTTTTTGTACATTTTATTTGAAATAATTTCAATGAAGGGTCATTTATTTGAAGAGGTCCTTTTCATTTTTCCCTAAAGGCACTTTCAGAGCCAAGGTCCAATACACTTTTCTCAAAGGATCATTCTACAAGAAAGTGAACCTTTGAAAAATCCCAAAGGATATATTATTAAAAAAAAGTGTCCCTTACACTTTTCCCAAAGGGTTATTTTCTCAAAAAAGTGGTCACTTTTTTTGAAGGGCACTTTTTGAGTTCTAAAACGTCCTTTTGGTAGTTGTGCCCACAAATAGTTTTCCTAAAAGGTCTTTTCTCAAGAAAATTATCCATTAAAAAGTCCCAAAGGATATCTTGTAAGAAAGTGATCTGATTTAGAGGTTTTGAACGGCACTTTTTAGAGAGAAAGGGACCAAGACATGACTATACCCAAACATTTTATCCATAAGAATTGTTCAAGTTAGAGACAAAGCAAGAAATTACTTTGGAGAAAGAGGCCAAAACACAAAGTTCAAAAGAATTATTTACTATAGATAAAATGCATGGAAAGCATAAGACATTCACACTAATTTCAAGTTAAATCCACTTGCAAAATCCACATGAGCCTAAATTTGATGATTTATAGGACATCAAATACATCCACATGGATGTCAAATGATTCCCTATAGACCATCAATTTTAAGATCATTACGGCTCCATTGGGTTTCAAACTATGGGGCCTAACAAGATCAATAGATCATGCTCAATCATAAATTAGAGATCCATTGGAGTGAAATGAACTCAAATAGTTAGATAGATCAAGAGATAAAAATTTGGCATAAACTCATAAAACATATAAAATGACATGATCTTGAGAATTAATATAGGATTGAAAAGTGGTACCAATAGAGAAAAAATTGATAATTTAAAGGTAAATCAAGTGCTCATGCTTAATCATTCATCAAGATCAAATGGAGTGAGTCTAATTTAAAGAGTTCAATGAATCTGAGTTAATGAGTCAAGGACAAGTATCAAAGATACATTAAATAAGAAGAAGATTGATGGCTCATAGGCATATTGCATAGGCAAATCAATGGAGCAAGATGGTTGAGGAGTCAAGGATCTAGATAAAACATCAACAACTAATGAAAATAAAGGGTTGAGAGTAAAGGAGATCCCAATTGACTTAGGAAGAGGTTGAAAGGTCAATTTTAGACTAATGTAAGCAAGCATGATGGAACCAAGCTCAAGCAAATTTTAGTTGGAGTTATGGGAAGATTTTTGGGGATTAAATGGCACCATTGAAGACCTGTAAGATAAACATGTAGACTTCAATATCTATTACCAAAGCCAGCTACATGAGAGTGGCCTTCCTCCTTACTTGGGCACACATTAACATACTAGTCATTGAGTAATTTTTTATCAAGATAAATGAAAATGACTTGATACGATCAATATAGCCACCATGAAGCATCATAGAGAAGATATTGTAATGATGCAATAAACTAGGGTGACTTGGATCAATCAAATGGCCTGGATGAGAATATTTGTAAAGGTAGTTGTAATTTTTTTAAAAATGGATTTGAATTTATTTGATCCCATTTTGAGAACCAAAACTCCCTCTTTATTGCTTCGCTTCTACTATAAATATAACTTTTGAGCTATTATTTTGCATCCCTCAGGCTAGAACAACTAGACTCTACTAAAATTATATTTGACACCTCTTAGAGTAATGAATAGAGTATTTTTGAAATCATTTTAATAATATATATTTAGTTTTTTGTGTTTTTTTAATATGAAACTATTAATTTTATCTTCCTTTTGTATGTCTAAACTTAACCTAGGTGCTAAAAATATTCTTTATAGGTCGTATAGTGTGTCTCAACATTAATCTCTCAAGGATATAATGGATAGATAAAATTAAGTGTCTTTAACCAAAAATTATTTTTACTACTCCCTAATTTAAGTGAATCAAATAGACCTCTATACAAAATAATGTTTCAGAGAAAGCATAGTGAACATTGCATTGTTTTCATATTTCATTAGTGTGTTAAAGAGTTCAAGCCTAAGAGTGCGTTTGTTAAATTCTTGGTGCATCACCACAAGTTTGAATATGTTTTACTTTTTAAACTCCTCCCATTTCACCCCAAATAGTTTAAATTTTTAGAAGCAAAGGTCTAAAATGACACATCAGAGGAGCTAGCCTTGTTAAAAATCCTAGAGGTCTAGTCTAGATATAGGTAGCCCATAACCTTAGACCATTCCCATGTTAGTCCAAGTTTGGAAGTTGGACCTAAACATTATTCCTTTTATCTAGGGTGAAATCTAGAGTGCTAACAATTTTGGCATGCCTGGTGGGACCAGTAATCTTACATATCTGATTATAGTAGTAACTTTTTGAGTTTCATTTCTAGGACTACGTAATCTTTTATGCCCCTTAGGGTTATCACAAGAACCTCAAAAAAAGGGAAAGGAGTGTATTTGTATGAGTTACCTTTACAATCAAAATAGAAAAAGAAGGCCCCTCAACTAAAGTCTACAACTACCCCTTTTGTTATTCCTTTTATTTCCCAAAATCTGTAATATCCCCCACCAATAAAGATATATGAAAGACACAAAACTATGATACCAAAGACCAAAGCTCTGATACCACTGTAATATCCCTTCGAATATCAAAACAAAGCTCCAAATTGCTTATCTGAATTTTTGCAAAAATATCTTCAAATAGATGAATAAATCACAGTATAATTTCTTATTTATTTGCTCATAAGCTTACAATAGAGATCCTCTATCGAATATACAAAGAATATCGAAAGTTCGGCCTTTATTTCCTGTATATTCCACAAACTGGGCTGAATCTAGCACGTCTCGGCCTGCTGTGTAAAAACACAGTCATCGACGTCGGTTATACTTCCATCGTCGGTCGACTTGTAGTGGTCCCCTTGCCGACATCGGTGATGAGTCGACCGATGTCGGTCTCTGTAAGTCTCTGTTCACCGATGTCGGTACCTGAACTTTCTGTAGATGCGTACAGACTTTCACAGATCTGTACGGAAGTCGTACGGCCGCTGATATTGCTCAACCTATATGCTTGATCCTGATCTGTAGGATTATGGGCTAATACAAAAGATCTATATCTATATAATTCTAGAATCAAAACCCAAATAATGAAAATACCTGTAAACCCTCGTGATAGCTTCTGTGTGAAGTTATCCCTCAAACTTGTAAGTACATGTGATAGCTTCTGGATGAAGTTATCTCCCAATTCGGCAATAGATCAGTTGATCTTTCACAACCTCTGAATCGCTCACACTGAAGAGTTGACATTCTTTAATGCAGTTTGGCAATAGATCAGCTGATCTTTCACAGCCTCTAAATCGCGCACAATGAAGAGTTGACGTTCTCCACTGCAGATGGAATACTGGAACTCTTGGCTCAGTCTTCACAGAAAAATTTCTTAACAAGAATCAATATCAATAATCATGAATACATACTCTCTCCCATGAGAGATTCTTATACACCTCCAAAGGTGTGCTTGCTAAAATTAGACTCCCTTAAATTAGACTTCCTTAAATTAGAACTAGGGTCTTAAAATTAGACCAAGTCTTAATTTAGAATTTGCATCCTCAAATTAGACCAAATCATTAATAATTAATAATTAATTAATAATTAATAATTAATTAATAATTAATTAAAATTAGATCAAATAATTAATATTTGATTAAATCAATCAAATATTAATATCTCCCTTAATTCATGCCGGAAAGAGCCCGAACGAATTCCAACCCATCTCTATCAATACCCTCTATCCATCTTATCAGCCTATGAGGGTCGCATAATAGGCTAATCATCAACTTTGGACTTAACAAGAATCAATATCAATAATCATGAATACATACTCTCTCCCATGAGAGATTCTTATACACCTCCAAAGGTGTGCTTGCTAAAATTAGACTCCCTTAAATTAGACTTCCTTAAATTAGAACTAGGGTCTAAAAATTAGACCAAGTCTTAATTTAGAATTTGCATCCTCAAATTAGACCAAATCATTAATAATTAATAATTAATTAATAATTAATAATTAATTAAAATTAGATCAAATAATTAATATTTGATTAAATCAATCAAATATTAATATCTCCCTTAATTCATGCTCGAAAGAGCCCAGACGAATTCCAACCCATCTCTATCAAGACCCTCTATCCATCTTATCAGCGTATGAGGGTCACATAATAGGCTAATCATCAACTTTGGACATGTCAACTAAAAAGGGGACATGACAATCCACCCCTCTTAAAATTGCTTTCCCTCAAGCAATCGCTGAATGATAGACCAATCAATCCACCTGGATCCCAAATGAAGTCTCGATCTATAGTGCTGTCAACCAAGACAAACCCCAGGCCCTGTCCATCACCACTTTCATCCAATGGCGTCACATCACCTCTCTCTCCTGTACGCATATCGTCATCAACATGTGACCCACCTATAAAAGAAAGCTGAGACTCTACCACATGTGCTAACTCTTGAACTGAACTCACCTCATGACAAAGCTCATCCTCATATCTCTCCTGTGTTGGTGCCAATGTGCACTCATCATCGCACTCTACCATGTCATGTAGTATAAGCATCTCCATCTGATGAAAAAACATATGTTTGAAGCTACTACCTCGTATTGCCTTAAGAATATGTGTTTTCCCATCAACTTCAAAATGAACCTCCATGTCTTTGAGACGAAGAGTAACTTCCTCAAATGAATGAAGCCACTTCATACCCAAGACTAATTCTATGTCCCCCATGTTCACTACATAATAATTAGCCTTGAACTCATAGTTGTTCAAGCACAATGGGAGGTCTCTGATCATGCGCTCACACCTCAGAGTGTGACCATCAGCTACCTTAACTCTAATTCCCTCAAAATCTTCGGTAGTGAGTCCACGCTTCTCCACAAATCTAGCATCTATGAAATTATGTGTGGCTCCTGTATCAAGAAGGGTGGTAACCTTCTACCCTGCCAAAACTCCACGGAGTCTAAATGACTCATCCGACTAAATGCTGGATAGGCGTGCCTCCTGTATATGAAGTTCTGAATCTACCTCTGCCTTAGGCTCTAAAGCCTTTGCCTCCTCAGAACTATCATGCTGCTCGAAATCTTCTAATTCCGCATCCTCATAATACGCCCACATCACACGATTTGCTTTGCCCTTTGGTCTCAAAGGGCAATCATGATGGATATCATATGGAACTTTACAATAGAAGCAAAGCTTCTTCCTGCGTAGATCATTAAGCACCTCACGATCCAAAGGTGGTGCTGCTGGATTAGCCTTTGAATCATTTTTAACCCCGGATTTATCTATGTTAAAATTTGGTCTCTCTGTATCCCCGTTGGAGTGCTTATGGTTTCTAGATGAAGAAGTACCTCTGGAGTTAGATCTACTTGATGGGGCTGCCATCTCCATACTGCGCACCTTCTTCATAGCTTCCTGTAATGAAGGAGGATCAAAGCCTTTGATCCAACCTCTCAATGGTTCTGTCAAGCCCTCCATGAAGAGTACTACTAGTTGCCTCTCTGAAATGTCAGGAACCATCACTGATAACTTCTGGAAGTCACCAATGTATGACTCTAGACTGTCGCTTTGGCGCAACTGTGCCAACTCTCAGAAATAGGACTCTGGATCCCTCCTATCAAAATGCTCTACTAGCCTGTCCATGAACTCCTGATAAGAGGTGATCTGATCATGATGGAGTGTCACCATCCCATGGTGCCACCAATCGTGAGCTACTCCCTCAAGATGTAGTGTTGCATATCTGATAACATCTTCCTCGGCCATCAGACACAATGTGAGAAAGGTGTCCAACTTACTGATCCAAGCCTGGGCTGTGACCTTACCACTTCCGTCGAACATCGCGAGTGTGAGCCTGCTTGTAGCATGCTTAAGATCATTATTCTGGTATCTAGGTCTTCTATCCTGTCTAGCCAATTTGTAGTGCTCTCTCCTTAGATTAATAAAATGATCAAGGGACGTCCTCTCTCATACATGAGGAGGTAATAAGTTCCACTCCTCATCTGCAGCCATGTAAACATCTGTAAATGAGGGATCTCCTGCTTCTTCCTCTGTTGGAACATCTGGTTCCTCTCGAATAAACGTAGGGCATGTAGGTCTACCTGCTATCCTAGAATGGGTCTGTTGTGGTCTCTAATTAATAGTAGCACTCCTATTATCTCCTTGTTCCCCATTCTATCTATCGATTGCGTTCATTCCCTTATCATAGTAGTAAGTGCTTGTAGTGTCTGATTCATTTGTTGTTGGCCTGACATCATAGCACGGTGGAATTCTCTGGTGTCCTGTTCAGCATCATACCTATGGCCCCTGGGTGGGCTACCCTCACGTCTGTCACTCATGGTAATCTGTTGCTGTTCTAACAGCTGGGTACCTTCAAGCAAAGCTCTACTGCGTGTATAATACCCATGTGGTCGCAACTCTTGTGGCTGCATAAAATTTCTAAACCCTCAGGATGGCAGGATTTAGCTCTGATACCACTGTAATATCCCCTACCAATAGAGATATATGAAAGACACAAAACTATGATACCAAAGACCAAAGCTCTGATACCACTATAATATCCCTTCGAATATCAAAACAAAGCTCCAAATTGCTTATCTGAATTTCTACAAAAATATCTTCAAATAGATGAATAAATCACAGTATAATTTCTTATTTATTTTCTCATAAGCTTACAATAGAGATCCTCTATCGAATATACAAAGAATATCGAAAGTTTAGCCTTTATTTCCTGTATATTCCACAAACTGGGCTGAATCTGGCACATCTCGGCCTGCTGTGTAAAAACACAGTCGTCGACGTCGGTTATACTGCCATCGTCGGTCGACCTATAGTGGTCCCCTTGCCGACGTAGGTGATGAGTCGACTGATGTCGGTCTTTGTAAGTCTCTATTCGCCGATGTCGATACCTGAACTTTCTGTAGATGCGTACAGACTTTCACAGATCTGTAGAGAAGTCGTACGGCCGCTGATATTGCTCAACCTATATGCTTGATCCTAATCTGTAGGATTATGGGCTAATACAAAAGATCTATATCTGTATAATTCTAGAATCAAAACCCAAATAATGAAAATACCTGTAAACCCTCGTGATAGCTTCTGTGTGAAGTTATCTCTCAAACTTGTAAGTACATGTGATAGCTTCTGGATGAAGTTATCTCCCAATTCGGCAATAGATCAGTTGATCTTTCACAACCTCTGAATCGCTCACACTGAAGAGTTGACATTCTTTAATGCAGTTTGGCAATAGATCAGCTGATCTTTCACAGCCTCTGAATCGCGCACAATGAAGAGTTGACGTTCTCCACTGCAGATGGAATACTGGAACTCTTGGCTCAGTCTTCACAGAAAAATTTCTTAACAAGAATCAATATCAATAATCATGAATACATACTCTCTCCCATGAGAGATTTTTATACACCTCCAAAGGTGTGCTTGCTAAAATTAGACTCCCTTAAATTAGACTTCCTTAAATTAGAACTAGGGTCTTAAAATTAGACCAAGTCTTAATTTAGAATTTGCATCCTCAAATTAGACCAAATCATTAATAATTAATAATTAATTAATAATTAATAATTAATTAAAATTAGATCAAATAATTAATATTTGATTAAATCAATCAAATATTAATATCTCCCTTAATTCATGCCCGAAAGAGCCCAGACGAATTCCAACCCATCTCTATCAAGACCCTCTATCCATCTTATCAACCTATGAGGGTCGCATAATAGGCTAATCATCAACTTTGGACATGTCAACTAAAAAGGGGACATGACAAAATCCTCTTGTTCAAATCAATAATGTTTATTTTAACATTATTATAAACCCCATACCTTAGATGGATATTCTTATAAGGAAAGTATTTGTGCCATTTAATGGTGGTAGCCCTTTAAACCTGACTTAATGGGATGATTTTCTAGTCTCATATTTGAAGGCCCTTATCTATTATATAGGAGAAAATATAGTTAGTCCCATTTCATTCCTCATGTTACCCAAATACTAAGTGATGCCTCTACCTCCAAAGGGTAGTCTAAAGGTACTAGTCTTCCTTTTAATATTGTGGATCATTTAAATAAAGCTACTGTAACTATGTCCATGTATGATGCTCTATCTATCCCTAGACAAAAAGTGTTAAGCATGAAATATACTAAGAGGGTGGGTGAATCAGTATATTATTTATATATATATATATATATATATATATATATATATGATTTCTTTTTTTAACCACTAAATCACACATTCAAGATATGAAATAAAGCTAAAAAAATAATATGCACCCCATGAGAGAGAGAGAGAGAGAGAGAGAGAGAGAGAGCATATTTTTACATGGAAACCCAAAGTGGGAAAAACAATGGAGAATAATCTAAAGTATATGAATGAGCACCAACTCAAAATTACAAAGGTCACAAGCACCAACTTGCAGGAGCACCAACCCCTTTGCTGAGCACCAACACAGTAACTATTTGTGAGCACTAACCCACAAGAGCACCAACCCCTCTTGTGTATAAAACACAACTATCTCTCAATGTTGCTTACTCAAAAAATGATAAAAATCTACAATATCTCCTATTTTTCTCTCTGTTAAAACAAATACAAACCATGCAATCTCTTGCATATTACAAATGGATTCTCAAGCCTTTATTTATAGATTTCTAAATGACCTTTGGAATTCACCCTTTTTGACCCTTCAATACTCATGGAAAATGGTGCCAAACTTGCATGACCCTTTGTATCCTTGCATTTGAAAAGTCATATGTTGACCCTTCATAAGCAAATGCATCCTTTCTTCTTTTGTCTTTATCTTGGTGACTTTTTGTATTCTTCAAAGTGTCCTTTCATGGAAAAATGCACTATACCCTATTTTATCTTCACATGGTGACTCTTGGAATTCCTCAAGGTGACTCTTGGAATTCCTCAATATGACTCTTCATGAGAAAATGCATCCCATTCCTCTTTTATCTTTGCTCCATAACTCTTTGACTTCTCCATGGGCCCTCTTTTGACTTATATGCAACCAAAATTATATTCATTGATATTAAATAAATATTAACACATATTAGACATGATATGAATATTAAAAATACCATTAAATTCACTAGGGTCTTTATCACCAATAATGCTAGACCTTTGACATCAATGATAATATTTCCAACAATATCCCCCTTTGTCATTGATGGCAACCTCAAATTAAAACTACCACATCTTGAAACATGCACATACTATCATCTAAAAAAATATAGTAACTCCTCCTTACTATAGCAACCTATACATGTTTGTACATTTATACCTATACCTGTACATCTTTTTATTATTCTCCCCATTTGACATCAATGGAAAAGGGCCTACCTAGAGCTAACACTTAGCTCCTCCTCAACTGATGTTGATCCTAAATGACATGAAGTAAAATAAATTACTCCCAACTTCTCTTATAGATACTCAAAAGTGCCTTTTGGTAGTGCCTTTGTGAAAATATATACAATCTACTTTATAGTATTGATATATTCCATCTTAATCTATTGATCTATAACCTGATCTCTCAAGAAGTGATATCTAATGGGAATATGTTTTGTTCTTGAATGCATCACTAGATTCTTAGAAATATTAATAGCACTTGTGTTGTCACAAAAAATAGAAATACGTTCATCATATTTTACCTTGATATCTTCCAAAGTTTACTTCATCCAAAGCACTTGAGTA
Organism: Torreya grandis; assembly: GCA_037957365.1. Classification (NCBI taxonomy): domain Eukaryota; kingdom Viridiplantae; phylum Streptophyta; class Pinopsida; order Cupressales; family Taxaceae; genus Torreya; species Torreya grandis. Next base: position 502,180 of record JARHVA010003528.1, read on the forward strand.
AAACACAATACCACTACAATATATTCTACTTCAGTTATAAAAAGTGATACTAAATTATAATTTTTGCTTAGCCATGATACTAAGCTATCACCAAGGAAGAAAGCTCCTCCACTTGCACTTTTTTTTATATCCAAGTAACCTACCCAATCTAAATCTGTATAAGCAACTAAAGTGAAATCTATACCTATGGGATACCACAATCCATAATATAATATCCTTTTGATATATCTAAATATTCTCTTCACTAGTTAAACATGACTATATTTTGGAGCTGACTAATATATTACAACTATACCTGCTGCATGCATGATGTCTAGCCTTAATGCTATCAAATATAAAAGGCAACCAATCATGGATCTATACAAAGATTGATCTACAACAGGTGAATCTTCAACCTTTCTCACCTTATTCCCTATACACATTGGTGTTCCAACTAGTGCACAATCTTAAAAACCAAATTTATTCAACATTTCCATGGTATATTTACTTTGAGATATAAAAATTCCTTTATTTGACTGAAATATTTGCAACCCTAAGAAAAATGACAATTCTCCAAGTATAGGCATCTCAAATTATTTTTGCATATTATCAAGAAATTATTTTGTCATCTTTTAAATGGTCCCTCCAAAAATGATGTCATCAACATATACCACAATAATCAATTGATGCTCACCTTCTATTTTGATGTAGACATTACTATCAGTAAATCTACTCTTGAAATCTTGATCTTGTAGATACTTATCAAGTCTTACATACCAAGCTCTGAGAGCTTGTTTCAATCCTTACAATGATTTATTCAATTTTCATACATGGCTACTAATAATTTAGAGAATAAATCCCTTAGGCTACTCAATGTATACCTCTTACTCTAGATTATCATTTAGGAAGGTAGATTTGACATCCATCTGAAACACATGGAAATTTTTAAACACTGCATATGCAAGAAACATTATAATAGCCTCTAGCCTTACCACTAGTGCAAAAGTTTCTTCATAATCTATTCCCTCAATCTGAGCATATCTTTTACATACTAATGTTGCTTTATTCCTGGTCACTTCTCCATTTTTATTCAACTTATTTCTATAAACCCATTTTGTTCCTATCACATTGTGATATTTTGGTTTAGGCACTAATTCCCAAGTATCATTCTTTTCTATCTGATTTAATTCTTCATCTATTGCCTTAACCCAATGCTTATCATGTCTAGCTTCTAAAAATTTATAGGCTAAATTTTGGATAACAAAGAGAAATTAACTTGCTCAAATTCACTTACCATTATTCTTCTAGTGGAAATTTATTCATTTATGTCCCTGATGATGTCACTTTCCTTATTATTCCTCTTAACTTATTTGGATGGAGTTTTGGTGTCATTTTTCTTCTTCTTCTCATCTTCATCTGATTCTTCAAAATCTTCCTCTTTAATGATTTCAAGAATGTCTACTAGATCAATGATTCTTTGTGTTGCATCTTCTTCTATCTTGACACTTGTTATTTCAATAATTTTCTTGGTTATTTTGTTATAACATTTATAAGCTTTACTTTTTCAAGAATAAACAATAAATATACCTTCATCTACTTTGGATTCAAACTTACAAAGTTTTTTGTCAGTTTTGTTTATGAAGCATCTACTGCTAAAAACATTAAAATAATCAATTATTAATGGATTGTCTTTCCATAGCCCATAAGGAGTCTTGTCACTATTGACTCTCAATAATGCTCTATTATGAATATACACTGCTATAGCAACTACCTCTCTCCAATATTTATCTAGTATCTTAGATTCATTTAGTATTATCCTCACCATCTCTTGAACTATTATGTTTCTCCATTTAACTACTCCATTTTGATATGGATTTATAGCCACTAAATAATGTCTCTCTATTCCATGGTCTTCACAAAACACAATAAACTAATTTAACATGAATTATCCTATTCGATCTGATCTTAGATACTTAATCTTCAAACTAGTTTCATTATCAACTAATGCTTTGAATACTTTGAAATGTTTGAAAGCTTCTAAGTTTTTCTTTAAAAACTTTACCTAAGTCATACATGAAAAATCATCAATAAGTAAGATGAAATATTTCTCACCTTGAGTCTTTTGAGCTATCATAGGTCCACATAGATCAGTGTGAACAAGCTCTAACATATGAGTGGTCGAGTACTCTTTTGTTTTAAAACACATTCTAGCTTTCTTCCCATGTTGAAAAGGTTCACAAATTGTGTCAGATGGATTTGTAATCTTTGAAATATTTCTGATTGCATGCTTATTGATGATCTTCACAATATTTTGAAAATTTATGTGTCCCATTTTCCTATTCCATAGCCAACTTTATTCAATCCGACTCAAATAACATCTTTGATCTTTGATGTTTGATAACATACACAAATTATTGCCTATTCTCTAAGCATCTACAACTAACACATCTAAATTTTTTCTCCTAATTTCACAACCCTATAAATAAAAATTTAGTGTGTGCCCATGATCACACATTTGACTTAAACTCAAAATATTATACTTAGGACCTTCTACATATAAAATATTTTTAGTTTTAGTTCTACCATTAGCCAAACTTAGTGTACCTTTTCTAGAAATTATGGGAGTAGTATTCTCTTGAAATTTCACTATGCTACCATTGATCTTCTTCAAGGTTATGAACTTGCTCTGATCTCCTATCATGTGCCTTGAACATCCACTATCAATGAACCATGGATTTTCATCATTTATTGCATGTAAATATGTCTATACAAATATAGATTTTGTAGGTTATTTCTTCAGCCATGAACCTATCTAAACTTTCTTCTTGATGAATGGAGCCTTGAAACTCTAGTCCTTCTTGACTGACTCAAACATGATTTTATAGTACCAAGATATGTGTCTAAAGTTCTTACACTTGTAACATATTATGGCCTCTTCATTAAACCCTAATAGAGGATCAAAAGAGTTATGGCTTTTGCTTGACTCTGCATGACTTTCCTTCTCCTTATTTCTAAAATTGCTAGCCCTTTTTTGACATTCTATTTTCTTATGACCATATCTATTACAATAAAAATAGTAACCATAAAAATAAGACCTGTTTGTGTATCTTTTACCTAATTTCCTTTTATAACTCTATTCTTTCTAGCCTTCTTTGTTTGAGATGTCCTCTATATTCTTAACTTCTTCCCTTTTTATTTCCTCTTTTATAAGAGCTTCAACATAACTCTTTCCTTTTTATTTGTCTGTGAAAGTAGTGGCCTCTCCTTTCTCTTTTTTAAATTTAATACCTATCTTATTTGACATTGGTCTTTGACTTTCTAATCTCTTATTCAACATATTAGTGTTATTCTCAAATTTTGAATCATTGGTTGCTCTATCAGTGATTGCTTTATTTGTTTTCTCAAGATCTAATTGTAAAGAAGTAATTTAAATAACATACCTTTCACATTATTTACTTAATTTTTGCAACTAGGTTGTTAGATCTTATTCATTCTTCTTGGCTTCTTCAAAGTGTGTTTGTAGATCTTCAATTGTTTTCTTTGACTCCTTTTCAATTTTCTCGATTTGGATTTTTAATCTTTGATTCTTCTTCTCAAGAGCTTTTAACTCTTCTAAGGCAAAAATGAGTTATTCTAGATTCACTTCAGCTTCATCATGTTCTTCTTATTAATCATCTATAATTTTGCTTGCAGAGGTACTTCATGTATGGCCATGAATAAAATATTTTCTTCTTCTAAATCATTGACTCCACTATCTTCAATTGAGATAGGATCTTTAGAATACAAAATCTTCTTCTTAAATCCCTTCTTGAATTTTCTTTTTAAATTCTTCTTGTATGGAGACTTTCCTTCCTCATTATCACTATTATCCTTATTTGGGCACTTAGCTACAAAATTTCCAATCTTTCCACAATTAAAACATTTAAAAGTTAATTTTCCTAGATATTTAATTGTGCCCTTTTTTAGCTTGCAAATGAATAGAGATCCATTGTCATCTTCATCATCACTAAAACTATCAATTGATTCTTGAATCTTAGCCTTCTCTTTCTTATATGTCTTGAAAGCAACTTCTCTCTTTGAAGGTTTCTCTTATTCAGATTGTATCTCATATACCATAAGAATACCATGTAGCTCATCCATCTTTAGATTTGGTAAATTCTTCATCTCTTCAATTGATAAAAAATATTCATCATATATCAATGGTAGAGATATCAAAACTTTTTAAACCAATATTTAATTCTTCTAACTTTTCTCTAAGACCTTGAATCTGATTAACTATTTGATCAACCCATAAAAGATAACTTGTTATATTTTCTTCCTCTTCCATCTTCAAACTCTTAAACTATCTTCTAAAATTCTACAGCTTAACTTGTTGAACCTTTACATCACCTTTTTAAATATTCTCAAGTTTTACCCAAGTTTCATGAGTAGATTTACATTGCATAACTTTAATAAATTTTGATTCACATAAACCACATAAAATAACATTTAAATCTTTAGCATTATTTTCACTTGCCTTCTTTTTTTCCAAACTAGTTACAAGTAGCTATGGCTCTTCATATTCCTCTACCACTGCTTGTCAAATGTTGAATCCAAGGGCCAGTATTCATCATTATACTCCAAAAATCATAATTTATCCCATCAAAAAAAGGTGCCTTGTTTATATAAAAACCTTCGTGTGATCTAGCCATCATGCTTTCCTAATCTACCTTCAAGCTATAATTTTTTTTCAAAAAGAACCCACTCTGATACTAATTGTTAAGCACAAAATATACTAAGAGGGGGGGGGAGTGAATCAATATATTATTTATCTTTTACTTAATCTAATTTTTTGTTTAACCACTAAATCACACATTCAAGATATGTAATAAAACTAAAATAGTAATATGTACCACACAATAGAGAGAGACACCATTTTTTTATGTGGAAATCCAAAGTGGGAAAAACCATAGAGAACAATCTCAAGTATATAAATGAGCACCAACTCAAAATTACAAAGTTTTCAAGAACCAACTTGCAGGAGCACCAACCCTTCTTATGTATAAAACACAACTATCTCTCAATGTTTCTTACTCAACAAATGATATAACTCTACAATATCTCTTACTTTTCTCTCTTCTAAAATAAATAAAAACCACACACTCACTTGCATATTAAAAATGGATTTTCAAGAATTTATTTATAGATTCCCAAATGACCTTTTGCATTCACCCTTTGTGACCATTCAATCCTCATAGAAAATGGTGTCAAACTTGCATGACCCTTCATATCCATGCATTTGAAAAGTCATATGGTGACCCTTCATAAGTAAATGTATCCTTTCCTCTTTTGTCTTTATCTTGGTGACTTTTTATATTCTTCAAAGTGTTCCTATATGGAAAAATGCACCATACCCTCTTTTGTATTCACATGGTGACTCTTGGAATTCCTCAAGATGATTCTTCATGAGAAAATGTGTCCCATTCCTTTTTTGTCTTTACTCCATGACTCTTTGACTTCTCCATGGGCCCTCTTTTGACTTATATGCAACCAAAAATATATTCATTAATATTAAATAAATATTAACACACATTAGCCAAGATATGAATATTAAAAGAACCATTAAATGCAATGGGGATTTTATCACCAATAATGCTAGACCATTGACATCAATGAAAATATTTCTAACAAAAAGAGATTCTCAGACAAGAGATCTCTAAAATTTATTAGGTGGAAAAAATGGATGATAAAGTGAATTTTATTTTCATCAATAATAGTCATCCTAATAGAGCCCCTGGCTAAGTTCCCATCCAAGTTCCAATCATAAGCCAACCTCAAAATGTTGTCCCTCATTTTAAGGTTGTAAAAGCTCCCCCATTATATATGTTAGTCATCATAGGGGATTTTTTGGTTCACAATTATATGATTGACTTAGGTGCTTCAACCTCAGTGATGCCTAAGGCCCTAATAGACAAGCTTGGGCTCAAATATGTGCCTAACAAAAATGGTGTGATCCAATTAGACGTATATCCTACTAAGATAGTAGGCATCTTGAAGGATCTTCATATCACCCTAGATACATGCCCAAATTATGTCATTACTTAAGGTGTGATGGTGGTAGACCTCCTCCCTATTTTGCCTTATGCTTGTGTAAGGACTTTACTACTAAGATTGGGGGATATCTATCATCTAAATAGTCATGCATGGTTTTTAGAACTAGGTATTGAACCAAAGTCACCATAAGGTTTAAGCCTATAGGTATGTTCCACCTAGATCCCTACATGCCCAATCTTTAAAATGATAATTATGTCATATTTGAAGAGGTTAAAGAGGTTATTGAGCAAGAACCTCATAGTCATCTATAAGGCATCTCAGATCTATACTTAGATGAGTGAGAAATTGATAACCATGGATTTGATCCATACAAAATTATTGAAGAGATAGACATTGGAGTGTACTATATGCATGAGGAAGGTGTTGTAATAACTTTATTAACTAACACTGATCAAGAAGAAGATGGTATATGGGCCTTGTTCTTTAATGGCTCAAGGTCTAAGAATGGAAGCAGAGTAGGATCCATGTTGGTTTCACCCTCAGGTCAAAAGTACCATTTTGATTCAAGACTCTAATTGAATTACACCTCAAATATGGTTTAATATGAAGACATTTTACATGGTTTGCAAGAATAAAGGAAGAGAGGTATCCAACTCCTCAAAGTCAAGGGTGACATCAAACTTGTAGTGTAGTAGGTGAGAGGCCTAAGTGCAGTCAAGAGTTACCATATGAAATCCTATAAGCACTAGGTATGGGACCTCATGGAATATTTCTTGGAATTTTATATCCATTCCATACCAAGAGAAGAAAAAAACATATACATAGGCTTGCTGCCATTGGTACCCAATATGAGATAGTAGAAAGAGTCAAAGGTAGCCAAGGCTAAGATAAGGTCAAGATTATATGTAAATAAATTTTACCTAATGATGAAGTGATTTGGAAATTATTTGATAATGATGATCAAATCATATGTTTTCTAATGCAAGAGGTATAGTTCTGCCATAGGAGCCAAGACAAGTTCCAAAATCAATATGATGATCAAATAGTATAGCTGCGATCAAACAAGCTTCCTAAAGGACATGTGACATTGGAGAGAATCTTAAATGAAAATAACCAAGTAATAAAGGGAAAATCATGCATCTTAGCTAAAGAGTAACACTATGAAAGGGTAGAGATGTTTAAGGGAAAGTTGTTAAACTTGGGAAAGTTTAATACAATAGAAGAAAGAGTTGTATTTATTTCTCTATGCATCAAATTTTTTAATATATCTGTGTGGGAATATAAAGACTTAAAAGAGTTTGACCCCAAACTTGCACATCACACCATTGAATTAGAAAGTAAATCCAATATAATTAGGCATAAATAGAGGCCTGTCAACCCAAGAGTGGAGGATCTCATGAGAAGAGATATCTATAAATTGATCAAATCTAGGATAATTTTTCCAATTACATATTCCTCTAATGTGGCAAAACTTATGATAGTGAAGAAAATTAATGGAGATATTATGTTGTGTGTTAACTTTATGTACCTCAATAAGGTTTCCATAAAGGATCATTACCCACTACCCTTCATGGTTAAAATTCTATAAAATGTGGAAAGTTTTCAAAGGTTCTCATTGCTTGATGGCTATTGTGGCTATAATCATATCATGGTGAGAGAAGAAGATAGGCAAAAGAATACCTATAGAATAAAATGTGGTACCTATGCATATTGTAAAATTCCTTTTGGAATCTCTAATGTTGGAGCCACCTTCCAAAGAGAAATGGACAATGCTTTTCATGGTCTTTTGAATGATATGGTTTTAGTTTACCTTGATGATATAAAAAATTTCTCGAAAGACCCTAATGATCATCTAACACATCTGAGATCTATTTTTGATAGATGAAAATAATTTTGAGTTTCTTCAAATCCAAAGAAATGGATTGTTTTTACATGAAGGGAGACATTTGGGACATGTGGTGTCTGAAACTGGTCAATCCATTGATCCAAAAAAGATAGAGATAATCCTTGCTCTATCACTTCCCAAATAGAATAAATGGTTACAGAGCTTCTTAGGCAAGATTAATTTCATCAGGAAGTTTATTCTAGGCTTTATAGACTTGTTCAAGCCTCTCACTCATGTGTTGAGAAAAGGTAAAGAGTTCACATGTACAAGGGATGTTAAGGGGAGATTTGAATCCATAAAAGAGGCCATATCTCATGCCTCCATGATTTTAAATATATATTTTAATAAGGACTTATATCTATATGCCTTTTTTCACATTAGATGCAATTTATGCCATGCTCATGCAACATAATAATCAAGGTCTAAAACAACCCATTGATTTCTTCAGCTAATCATTAGATTGTTATTAAGAAATATATAGCTTTATTTAAAATCATGTGATTTATATTGTTAGAGGTTTGAATAAATTTAGGCATCTATTTTCAAATAGTAAGGTCATATTAATGGTCACTCACCCAAGTGTGAAGGATTTTATCCTCAATAGGGATTTGAATGAAAAGAGAGCTAGATGGGTCACCAAGTGTATGGAATATGACATTGAAGTCATAGTCATGAAGCTAATCCAAGGAAAATTATTATGTGAACATCTTGCTAAAGATGTGAGAGAAGAAAAAGAGATAATCCTAGCAATCCAAGACACCCAACAAGAAGATGAGGACATTCTTCTATCTAGCTAGACATCGAACATTGTAATATTTATCAAAATGGGAGAGTGTCCAATGGGTTACAATGCATCACAAAGAAGACACTTCAAGTTGTAATTAGTGACATACATTTTGATTGATGGAGTTGTATTCAAAAATTACATTGGAGGTATGCTCTTAAGATGTGTTGAAACTAACCAATTTGATAAACTTTTTTGGTAATTCCATGATAGTCCTCAAGGAGGTCATTTTACAGCTAGGACCATAGCTATAAAAATCAATAGAATTAGTTACTTTTATCCCAATTTATTTAGATATGCACATACATGGGTAAAGAAGTGTTAAAAATGTGCCATGTTTATAGGCAAATATAATCTATCTGCTATGTCATTAAAGCCTATTCAAGTTGAGCAACCTTTCACGTAATAGGGCTTAGACTTCATTGGCATGTTTAATCCCCCATCTAGTGATAGATATAAGTGGGTTTTGATATCCAAATAATACTTTACCAGGTGGGTGGAAGTAGTCCCCTTGAAGGAATCAAATGAGAAATCTATTCTTGAGTTCTATGAAATCCTAGTCCCCTATTTTGGAGAACCATCCACCATAATATTAGACAATGCTTTGGCATTTAGAAAATCAAGGGTATATGAGTGGGATCTTGAGTAGGGTATATATATGATATCTTCATCTAATTATTATCCATAGGGTTTTGGATTATCTGAGTCTATTAATAAGAACATGATTTGGATCATTAATAGAACAATGGAAAATAATTAAAGATCTTGGCACATAAAATTGAAGATTGTGTTATGGGCTGATAGGGTCACTCCTAAAAATCCCATTGGTGATTAGCATTATCTTTTAGTCTATGGAAGAGAAATAAGGCTTCCCATTTCATTAGAGCTTCTAGTTTTTGAACTTGCACACCAACTAGAGCTTCTAGAAATTGATGCAATGGAGTTCAAGATTAATGAGCTAAGAGAGTTAGAGGAATTAAGGAATGACATCATGTATGCCATGTGATCTAACCAAAAATATGCTAAGATGAAATTTGATAAAAGAGATTCATCAAATACATTATAACAAGGTGACATAGTCCTCAAACGGGATGAGGACAATGTAAAACCAAGAAAACACTCCAAGTTTGATAGTCTTTAGAGTGGACCATATGTCATCATAGGTTGGAAAGAGACTAATGATTGTGAGCTTGCCAAACTGAATGGAGAGAAATTCTCCATCCCTATCAATGGGAGGTATCTCAATTTTTTTTGCTAGTCCTATATCTCACTTCTTATATATAAGTTGATAGTTTTGTTCTTTTCCTCCAAGTTATTTTGTATATTGTTATTGTTACTCATTTTATTGATAGTTTAGGTTGTTGATTTTATTATTTTTATTCATCATTATTTTCTCTCCCCATTACTTCAAGAATTTTTTTCATAAATTAATTAGATTATATTTATAAGTCATTTGAGAAAGCTTGATTAATGTCTAGGTTCTATGACTAGCAAGCTAGTTAAGCCAACTGAATCACCAAAATTATTGGCCATTTTGGCCTACATACCAAGATTTTATCTAGTTTAAATAGTTGAGTAGGGTCCTAATATTTTATGAATGGATCAAGTGGTCTTGAAGCAGGCTCAACTTTGAAAGTGAAGGGATCTAGGAAGGTTTTCATGGTGTTGAGAAATTATAGGGACAAGTCCAAAAAAGGCCTAAGTTTACACTTAGCCAAATATTTCAGCATTTGGCCAAAGTATTAAAGAATTCCTTTGGAAGAAGTGCTCCATATAGAACCCATATAAAAATTAAAGGACTTATGTATTTCATAAGGCTTTGTTCCACTTCTTTTGACTAAGCATTGGAATTATTTCAAGGGGGATTCTTATAGGATTTTTGTTTCAACCTTTTGTTCAAGTATTAGGAATTGTTTCAAACATTTTATACAAAATAATTTCCTTGAAGGGTCATTTGTTAGAAGAGGTCCTTTTTATTTTTCCCAAAAGGAACTTTCAGAGCCAAGGTCCAATACACTTTTCCTAAAGGATCATTCCACAAGAAAGTAAATGTTTACAAAATCTTGAAGGATAACTTCTTCAAGAAAAGTGTCCTTTACACTTTTATCAAAGGTTTATTTTCATAGAAAAATGATCCACTTCACTTTTTCTGAAGGGTAATTTTTGAGTTTTGAAAGGTCCTTTTGGTAGTAGTGCCCCCAAATAGTTTTCTTAAAAGGTCTTTTCTTGAAAAATTATCCATTTAAAAGTCTTGAAGGATATATTGTAAACAAGTTATCAAATTTAGAGGTTTCAAAGCACACTTTTTAGAGAGAAAGGAATGAAGACATGAATATGTCTAGACATTTTTTTTGCAATAATTATTCAAGGAAAAGACAAAGTGAGCAATTCCTTTAGAGAAAGAGGCTAAAACATAAAGTTAGAAAGAATTATTTGTTGTAGAGAAGATGAATGGAAAGCTTAAGACATTCATGCTCATGTCCAGTTAAAACCAATTCTAAAATCCACATGAGCCTAAATTTGATGGTTTATAGGATGTCAAATACATCCACATGGATGTCAAATAATGTCCTATAGACCATCAAATTTAAGATCATGAAGTAGTCATTGGGTTTAAACTATAGGTCCTGATAAGATTAATGGCTCATACTCAATCATACATTGGAGATCCAACAGAACATGTTGAAGTGAAATAGTCAATTAACTTGAGAGATTGACACATGGTATAAGCTCATAAATCATATAGATTGGCATGATCTTTAGAATACATGTGGGATTGACAAGTGGCACCAAAAAAGATAGAGTTGATAATTTAAAGATAAATCATGGGCTCATGATTAATCACTCATCAATATCAAATAGAGTAAGGCTGAGTGAAAGAGGTCAATGAATCCAAGGACATAATGAGTTAAGGAAAGATTTCAAAGACACATTTAATAATAAGAAGATTGATGGCTTATGGGAATTTATGCATAGGTAGATTGATGGAACAAGCCAGTCGAGGAGTCAAAGATCTAGATCAAACATCAATAACTAATCATAATAAAGGGATGAGAGAAAAGGAGAACACTCGTGACTGAGGAAAAGGTTGAAAGGTTGGATTTTGACTAAGGAAAGTAAGCATGATATATCCAAGCTTGAGTATGTTTTAGCTGGATCCAAGGGTATATTTTTTAGGATTGGATGGCACCATTGAAGACTTGTAAGATAGACAGATAGACTTCAGTGATCATTTCCAAAACTAGCTACATGAGAGTGACTTTCTTTCCCACTTGGGCACACAAAAATATACCAATAATTGAGAATTTATACATCAAGATAAATGAAAATGACTTGCTCCCATAATTTTAGCCACCATGAAGCATCATATAGAATATATTGTAATGATGCAATGGATTAGGGTGACATGGATCAATCAAATGGTCCAAATGAGCATATTTATAGAGGTAGTTGTAACAAATTTTTAAATGGATTTGAATTAATTTTATCCCCTTTTAAACACCAAAATCCCTCTCTCTTGCTTACTTTTTACTATATATATAGCCTTTGAGCTATTGTTTTGTATCCCTCAAGTTTGTATGACTAGACTCTCCCAAAATTGTATTTGACACCTCTTGGAGTAGTGAATAGAGTATTTTGTAGTCATTTTAATAATTTGTATTTAGTGTCATATGCTTATTTAATATGAAACTATGAATGTTATCTTCTTTTTATATGTCCAAACTCAACCTAGGTACTATAAATCTTCTTTACAGGGCATACAATGTGTCTCAGATTGATCTCTCAAGGATATAGTAGATAGCCAAACTTATGTATCTTTAACTAGACCTTATTTTTTCTATTCCCTAATTTGAGTGCATCAAATATACCTATTTACAAAATAATGTTGTATAAAAATCATAGTGTGTATTTCATTATTTTCATAATCCATTAGTGTGTTAAAGAGTTCAAGCCTAAGAGTGGGTCTTTGAAATTCTTGGTGGATCACCACAAGTTAGAATAGGTTTTACTTTTACAACTCCTCCATTTTTACCTAAACTAGTTTTAGGTTTTATAATAAAAGGTCCAAAATGATGCATCAAAGGAGATAGACTCAATAAAAATCCTAGAGGTTTGGTTTAGATATAGGCAACCCATAGCCTTATACTATTCCCAAGTTAGTCTAGGTTTGGAAGAAAGACCTGAACATTCCTCCTTTGATCTAGGCTGCAATCTTGAGTGCTAATAGGTAATACACCAAATAAGTTATCCTCATCATTTTTTGGGGAAATGAAATCCATTTCATGGATAAATTTGGGAAATTTAGGTGACTTATAGGCTTAAAATGTGTCATTTAGTAGAAATTTAATTAAATGTTAGTTTAAGAACAAAAAGGCCAAAACTAAGTGTCTATAGTTTCCCCCTATTTCAAAAGGTGTTTCAAGACATAGGCATGTTATCATATTTTCAAATAATTAAAAATTCATTAATATGAATGGTTCATTCCCTAAAGAGTGGTCGATGATCCCTTGATGCCCTCTTAAGGGAACATGAAACAAAAAATAGAATCATCAAAAATTTCTTCAAAATGAAGAAAATGAGATGATCTAGATGGAAATAGGGGTGGGATCATTGAATTTCCTAAAGGTGGTTATAGATAGTAATAATGATGGAGTCACTAATTTAACCAAAGGTAGTTCTAATTAGTAATGAACAATGTGATAATGGGATGCCCAAATGAGGTTATAATCAATGACATAAATGGATGCCCCAGTAGGGAGGTGGAATAGATATTGATTTGCCCAAAGGTAGTTATAATCAGTATTCAAATGGAAAACACTAATTTACCCAAAGGAGGTTATAATTATACAAGTAAAATAGAAAAAATATTGATTTTACCGAAGGTAATTATAATCATTAATCAAACAAAAAACACTAATTTTCCCAAAGGTAGTTATAATAAAAAAAGTAAAATGGAAAAAGTACTAATTTGTCCAAAGGTTGTTATAATCATAAATAGAAAGGTAAACATAGTTATTTTCATAATGGTAGTTATAATTAGGAATAAAAAGAGAAACACATTGATTTTCCTGAAAGCATTTATAATCAAGAATACATATGTTTTCAAAGGATAACACCATAGTTGTAGCTTAAATGTGAGTTTTAATATGCACATTTGAACAAACATGGGATATAGGCTAAAATATTATTTTTAAAATGGGTCTCAAGAGAAGGCCAAAAAGGATGATGTTGGTAAAGAATAACAACATATTTTTAGCCTAAATGTGAGTTCAAAGATGCATGTTTGAATAAACACAGGATATAGGTTGAAAAGTCATGTTGTGAATTAGGTCTTAAGAGGAGGCCCAAAAGGATGGTTAAGGTTAGGAGATGTTCTTTTGAGATTATCATTTGATTATGTTGTATGACTTATATGGATTCCTTTTCAGAGATGTTCATATGTATAAACACATAATAAATCATTTGTTTCACTTGTTTATTACTCATGGATTAAGGCATGTGTTTGGGTATTTGGCTTGGGTTGTGACTATCAGAGAGATGATACCATTAATATAAGACTTCATGAGCATTATTTTTCTTTAGATTGTGATAATATGCATGATAGTTAGGGATAGCTAAAATGAAAATGCATATCCTAAGCATCAAAAAATTAATTTCAATGTAAATATAAATAACTTAGGAATAAGATATGAATAATCAAATATAAAGTATAAATATAACAAATAAATCAAGTGTAAGACTAAATGCCAAAAACTAAAGTACATGATATGTATAATCAAAAGTTAAGTGTAAACATAATGTAGTAATCTTATGACAATCAAGAAGCAAATAATAAAAAAACAAATAAAAGGATAAAAATTTTATATATATATATATATATATATATATATATATATATATATATATATATATATATATATATATATATATATATATAAACAAATAAAAACACAACAAAACACCAATAAAAACAAACAACAAAAAACTAATAAAAAAGCAAAATAATCAAAACAATTAAACAATCCAAATCAAAGAAAAGAGAAGTAAACAAACTACTCTAAACACACAAAAAATAAATAGACTAAGATAAATAAACAACAATAAAAAAATAATGGTTAATCACAATTTTAGTCCAAATAAAAAAAAGATTATTGGTGTATGTGTAATAAAGGTATTACTCTTGGTGATAGGGTGACCCCTAAGCTAGGTAATAATGACACTGGTAAAAAAACATAATGACAAAGACTAATAATTTTCCCTGGGCTATAGGGAAACAATGACATAGATAAGATGCCAAACATTTCCTCTAGGCTATAAGAGATAAAAAAATGAAATGAACAAAATGGGGGGGATAGAAGAAAATGAAGGGATAGCTAAGTTGAATTTAGATGCACTAGGTAAGTGGACACTACCTACATAATTCTATAGACACAAGATCCAATGTGAACTTTAGCCCAAATGTAGCTCTTTGAGGATATGGGATAGAAGAAAATAGTTGAGAATAAACATGATTAACATGTAGAGGAAAATAAGAATGATCTCAAAAAAATATGAGTGTGTGAGAGAATAGAAGATGATGTTTCATAATCATGAAAGCATCAACACAAACAAATCAAGAAATTTTGAGAGTATGGTTTAGGATAAAACCAAAATAAAAGATAAAAGATGAGTATCCACTAATGAGCTGAATTATTAATTCATAGATTCTACTACATCTATGTCTTAGAAGGATAATGAGTTTGTAAAATGGTGAGAGCATAATATTAATCAAAGTGGTCATGAGTGTATCAAAGTGAAATAGATAATTATCACAACATGAATCTCATAAAATGGTGAGAGCACAAGGCTTAAGGTTAAGGATCTTTAAGGGAGTGAAGTCATCAAAAAAAAAAGGAAGGTGCAACTAAGCTAACTTGAGATACCTCATGTATCTAGATGTTTCTTACATAGTCCATGTGTACCTTAGGATGATGCATTTCTCCCTGAAATGGGAAGAAAAATACCAAGGTTGTCTAGAAATGAAACTAAATAGAATAAGATGGCCCATCCCAAAAAATTTGATGGTTTTATATCTCACATGGGAAATTTAATCCAATTTTTAGGATTTTTAGATTTTTAGGATTTTCTAGATTGTTATAAATGTTTAGAGGTTTTGAAACTATTTCAAATATTTTTTTTTGTAATTTTTTAACCATATCAACTCAATCAAGAATTAACAGATACAAAATATTCTAACTCATAAAATTATGAGAGCTTAATATGAAGCTACTCACAAAACTATGATAGAATTTAACTTTAAATTATCATAAAATGGTGAGTGTGGCTAAAGGGTGACTGAGATAACCTCAATAGTAACTGAGCACTACCTACATAGTCTCAGTAGGACCTCAAGTCACTCTAGTTATACTTATACAAAAGGCATCCAATTAAGTACCATCAAGTTCCAAGTAAAAGGTAAATGGCAAGGCAAAAGATAATAATAATGTCAAGGTGATGTGGCAATGCATGATAAATGTGTTGTCCCTAGTTTTACCATAGATGGTTATAATTAGGAAATAAATATAAATGGTTAGTGGTGCTGATTTACCCATAAATAGTTATAATTAATAACACAAGGTGGGAAACTAATTAACCCAAAGGTAGTTATAATCAGTGGCACTAGTCAAACATAACAACAAATGAAGGATGCAATTGCTAAGACCAGTTTCATACTACTTTCTTATATTATCATTCAAACATGTAATTCTAAAATAACTAATACAACTAAATATATGATTAACACTGAACATTCTTGAAGTATAAATGAATTATAACCAAGGCTAAACATGATAGGTAGGGATAAGTAAGAAGAACTAGTTTTATGAAGGGTTATGGGTATAGTAGAATGGTAAAGGGGTATAATACAAACAATATGTATAATATTTCATAATTAAGATGATCCTTGTATATAATAATTTGAATCCCTCAAGCATACAAATGTTTGAGGTGTATTATGTTCATAGGTTCATCAAGTTCATCTCCCTCTGGCATAGTGAGTTTGTATGCTCTAGAACCGTATTTAAAAACAACTACATAAGGACCTAACTAGTTTGGTTGGAACTTCCCTTTTTTCTTGGACTCAACATTGATATTATTTTGGTTCTCTTTTAGTACCAGGTCACCAGTCTCAAATTCATGATGCTTTAAGCACCTATTATATTGGAATTTGAATTATTTCTAATAATACTTGATATTATTCAAGGCAAGCAAACATTTACCATCAAGTAAGTCTAGATTTTTCAAGTGATGCACTCTATAGTATCCATCATTGATGATATGTTCCAATTAAATTTGGTAAGAAGGAAACTTGACCTCAATGGGAAGAATGGATTTAGTTTCATAAATAAGTGAATAGTGTGTAGCTCCTATTAAATTATGGAATATGGTACGATATGCCTAAAGGATGTTAAATAGTTGTAAGTGCCAATTATGACTAGTATCATTGATAATCTTCCTTAGAATATTAATAATTTTTTTATTATAAGCCTCAGCTTAGTCATTACCTTATGGATAGTAAGCAGTAGATAATTGGTATTTGATGTGGTATTGAGAACAAAGTGATTTCACATATTTATTCTTGAATGATATTCCATTATTAAATATAATGTCATAGGGGATGCCATAGTGGAAAATGAGATGATTGAATATGAACTTGGAGATTTTCTTGCCAATGATGTAAGTGATAGGAATGGATTTTACCCACTTAGTGAAGTATTTGATAATAATTAGGACATGTTTATGGCCATCTAAAGAAGTTAGATTGATCTTTCCAACAAGGTCGAGTCCCCACATTGAGAAAAATATGGTGTTTTCAATGGTTTGGGTGTTTTGGAGCATGAATCAGATTGGTATGATTCTAACACTTGACACACCTCTTCACATATTCAATTGAATCTACTTCCATCATTAGCCAATAATAACTAGTACATAATAATTTTTTGGCTAAGATTTCCCCATTGGTATGGGCTCCACCTACTCCTTCATAGACTTCCCTCAATGATAATATAGATTATATCAAAGGTAAACAATGAAACATTATTCCATCATAGCTTCTATGATACAATATTGGTCAAAGTAGGGTATAGATAGGCTTTGTGGGTGAAGGCTTTTTGTTTTACATATGATAAATTGGGAGGAATCATTTGGTCTTGAAGATAGGTATATATGTTTGAGTATTAGGGATACATGGGACCAACAATGTCACAAATCATATCGATGGATGATTATTCATGTGTCAGTCCTAAGAGATGTTTAACAAGAAATTGATAATCCCTAGCTTTATCAGTGATCTGAACCATGGAACCAATAGTGGCCATAACATCTATTGTTTTTTATTAGATTTAGGTAGTATTTCAAATTAGATGTTGGTAATATATTACTTGAAAGTATCGATCATTTATTTATAGGTTAAAAACTTCTCATATTTGGTTTGGTATTAATTTATGGTCTCATTGATGATTAACGAATAATCACCATACACCAATAAATGTTAAATGTTCCACTATACTGCTTGATGAATACCTACTATAAGCACTTTATACTTAACCATGTTATTGGTAAAAGGAAATCCAATATGAAAGAACTTAGGAATGAGATCCCCTTGTGGCATAAAAAATAATATTGTATCCCCTAATCCATGACTCATGAATGACATATAAAAGTACATATTTCATTTTTAAACCTCAGGAGGTGCATTTTATTCTTCAATGGTAATGATGGCCTCATTTTGAAATCCAAATGTAAGAGTTTGAGTATCTTGAAGAGAATCTTCAACAAGCTAATCTACAAGTACTTTCCCCTTAATATCTTTCTAGTTGGTATACTCAATTTTGAACTTGCTCAATAACATAATTCATTTTGACATATGGACCTATAGAGCTATTTTTAAAAGTAGATATTTAATTGGATTTACTTTGGCAATAATAATAGTCATGTTGTTTAGTATATAATGATGAAATTTTTGGGTTATGAACACCATTGCTAAATAATGTTTTTTAATTAGCATATAGTTATGCTCATATGGTGACAAATGTTTGGCTCAAATAATACATGTCATGTTCCTATCCATATTAATCATGTTGTGCCAAAAGTGCCCCTAGGACATTATTAGTTTCTAAAAGGTAAAGAATTAATGGCTTGTTTTTCATTGATGGCAACAAAACATGTGACTTGGCAAGATATTCTTTAAGCTGATCAAATGCTTTAAGACACTATTCATTATAGGATAATGTAATACCTTTATATAGTAATTGTATAAATTTATGGTATTCATGGGCTAATTATGAGATGAATCATTTAATAGATTGAATCTTGCCCTACAAATTATAGAGTTACTTCAATGTAGATGGTGGTGGCATTTTTATAATTGCATGGATTTTGGCTGGGTCAACTTTAATGCCATATGATAGATAATGACACCTAATATTTTTCTAGATGTGATGATAAATACACATTTTTTTGGATTAATCCTAATGTTATACTCATGAATTCTCTTAAAGATTATTCATAGCATGACTAGGTGATCAACATGGGTCTTTGATTTACACAAAATATCATTGACATAGTCCTCAGTAATTTTGTGCATCATGTCATGAAAAATCATGGTTATATCTATTTGGTAAGTGGATCTAGAATTATTAATTACAAATGAAATTACCTAATAACAAAATAGTCCCCATGAAATGGTGAATGCTATCTTAAGCTAGTCTTCTAATCTTATCCTAATCTAGTTATAACTTGAAAACCCATCCATTAAAAAGAGCATTTCATAACCAGATATTGAGTCTACTATCATGTAAATATTTGGTAAAGGAAAATCATCTTTTATGTAGGCTTTGTTTATGTCTCTAAAATCAGTGCATATTTGGATACCTTATGGATTTTTAATTACTGGCACAATGTTTTAAATCCACTTTGAATAGTTGATCAACCTAATGTATTTCATGTCTAATCATTTTTCCAACTCTTTATTTACTAACACATCAATATGAGGATGCATCTTATGTAACTTATATTTAACAAGATTATCATTGGGATGTACAATAAGATGGTGTAAAACCAAGGTAGGGTCTAAACCTAGCATGTAAAAATAGGCCCATATAAATATATTAACAAATTCCCTCAAAAAATGATGTAAAAGACTCACATTCCTCCTTAGTGAGGAACATGCCTAGTCTTTTCCACTTTAGGTCTATTGGAGTCCCAATATTTACCTCTGAAGTATCCTCCATGAGAATCATAGAACCATCATATTGAATAGTTGGCAGAAAGTTGACTTGATTGGAAATGGCAAAGTCTTCTAGATGGACTAGCTCTTATAATTATCCTAAACAATATGAATTAAAATCTCTTATGTTGGCACTGACCATGATATAACTACCTCATGTCACTTTTAAACAATCTATGTAAAATCTTACTATTTTTCACTACTGATAGCTGATTCTAAATGGGCTATGAGCCATTAGTATCATATGCTTCATAGGACGAGGGGTGAACATCCCCATCTAATGGTGATATAAAATAGTTTTCACTAAAAGCCTTGAATTTCTCTTTTATTTTTTCCTAGTCAGAAAGTGCCCCAAAGAGGTTTTCACTTTTAGACCTCAATTTTTGATTTTATTTTTATTTTTGGCTAGGGAAGTTCACCCACCCTCCAATGTAGGTAGCATGATCTAATCTAATAGCAAATCCCTAATTGTGGTCTCTAAGAGTTATGTGACTCATCAATCCTAGAAAGTCATATATGGACTCATCATTTTCAAACTTATCTAATGGCACTATTGACTCTTGTTGGCCCCAGTATATCAATTGGGGATGGTAAAGTGTTAAATCTATATGTTGATAAATAAGGATAATGATGAAAATGGCATGGGGGTAAAATAAGTTTATATAATCAAGGTAATTATAGATTTAATAATCAGACCTTACATTGATGTTGGCATCATTTTTTATAGTCATTGGCGTTGGAATGCAAATTAAGTATGTGTGGTCACCCCTAAGAGGTTTAAATCCACTAATGTGAGTTCCCTTATATTTGGTCATCAAGATTGGTTTGATAGTTCCTTATTGATGTAACTTGATGCCTAAACCTTCATACACTATGTGATCTATAATATAATTAATAATATGATAATTAATTCTTTGGTATCAATTGGTTAACCCATTAGTGTACAGCCATGAATCATCTTTTACCAAGGGGTCATGTTCTAAGCCAAGGACTTGTTTGCAGACAATGGGATTTTTTAGCTAGGATTTTACTTTAGTTTCCCTTTCCATATGAGTATTATTTATCATAGGTCTCCCATAAGCTATAGGAATTTTAGTAAATTTATAAATATGGACTACATTATGGGTGTTATATTCTCTAAGGCCTTTATCAGTGACATAGAAATGGTTAGAAATTTTTGGTAGAATCCTAGCTGAGGTAAAGGTTATGATATTTGGGTCAATGTAATTGGATTTTTGTCTTGATTCAACAGATTTTCATTTTTCAACTCTTTTTTCATTTGATTTGGGCATAGGATTCATGCCAAACTAGTAGTTGTAGCTTTTATACTCAGCCTTGAGGCATTTACAATACTGATATGGCTAAAGATCAGTAGGTATTTCTTGAGTGTGTAAATTTTATACACTAATGTGATGTAGAAGGTATAGCCTTGATTTCATAGATCTAAGGTTAGCCCAATAATAGATTGTAAGATATATCTAGGTCTAAAATATGGCACATAATATCATGGGTCATTGTTCTAATGACCACTAGCAGGGTAATGGTACTTTGAGATTCCCATTCTTCATTATCATATAACTTGTTAATAATGGTATATAGATGCAAGATGACTATTGTATATTAGAGATGTTTGGCTAGCTTTAGAGACATAATGTTGAGACCTAAACTATTATCTACAATGACACATTTAAATCTATGGTTTATTATACCAAATTCAATGTATAATGGGTTATTATGTAGAGGGCCTAAGGAAGACATATCATTGTGGTCAAATGTGAGACATTGGAAAGCAGCCAAGTATCCTACCATGGATTGGAATTTGTTTAGAGTGATATCATCAGGCACAAGGGATTGGTTCAAATACTTGTTTAAGATGTCTTTATTAATGGTAGACATGCACAATAAATCCATGATGGATATGTGTGCGGGTGTTTTCTTTGATTTTTACACAATATCATAGGCCTTTCCATTATTTTTTTATTTGGTTTATTTATGAAAGGCACAAAAGGTTGATTAGGCTCATTTATAGTATTTGGCTATGGTACTCTAATAGTGACCCTAGCTCATCACATTGTGATTGTGCAATATCAATCTGGAACTTATATTTGATAGTTATCTTGGTATGTATGGATGCTTCAAATGATTATTCATGGATGGTATGATGTTTGATTATTAACCTGGTCTATAGAATAATCACTAACATAAGGGGGTTAGTAGGCATTATTTAGAAAATAGGCATTATTGTGTGAAGGTCCAGGTCTATTTGTAGTTGGTCTAAGGTTGATAGTGGTGGTGGTAATATGACCACATGATACATGTCCTAATTTTTTTTATAAGCATACATAATATCATGATGACCTCACTAGTTGGTTTCATCATTTTCCCCTTATTTTTGACTATTTTATTATTATTTTTATGGTTGGCATTGTTGTTATTGATTCTACAGTGGAGTTCTCTATCATCATCATCATTTTTGTTGGTACTAATACTAGTTGTTTTTGTTTTTATGTTAGTGAAATGTATTATGGTAAATATCCAAGTTATGATTATTCTTAGGATCATGGGTGTCTTTTTCAATCTCTTTGTTCTCTAGCATGTTTTTGATTAGATGTTTGAGTTGGATAAACCGTCTAATAGAATGTCCTCCAACATGATAGTAATCACAAAATTAAAAATCCTTTGTACCAATTGAGAAAGAGAGTATCTTTAGGAAATAAATTTGGTACAGGATAATTGATCATATTTTCTTGAACCAATCTTTGGAACACAAGCTCAATGGGCTCACCAAGGTCATTAAATTATTGGGCAATGGGCAGTCTTCTCCTTAGATGAGGGGTTTGTAATTGGTTTTGATGTTGTGGTAGTTATTTTTGTGGAGATAATGGTTGAATATATGGAGGAAGTGGTTTTTGAGTGGGTAGAGGTATACAAATAGTTATTGTTTGCACTATCTAAACACAACATGATTCAGAAACCCCATTACTAGTAACATTCTTATTGTGGTTGTCAGGTTTAGGTATTTCATTAAGTTGAGGTGGTGTTGAATCTAATATTTGAGTTTGGTTTTGATTATAATTCAAGCCTTGATTATAGTTTTGGTTATTATTAGAAGAGGATAGCTTGATTATGCCTTTGTTGACAAGGGATTTCTTAATATGTATTACATTTTCTATAACTTATTCAAATGTATGAGCATATTATAGCTCAATATTTTATGATATCTCATTGTGTAGGCTCCTAGTAAATATTTTTCCCAACTTTTTATTTGAAAAATTATGTGTAAATTAGCTTAATAAGGCTCTCCAACATTACAATTATGCAACAAAGCTTTCACCGAGCTTTTGTTTAGCTTGGCCTAGACCCACAATAGTAATCTCATTCTCATGATTATATGAGAAATGTTGTACAAACTTCTTTAAAAGATAATTGAAGTTACATATTGAGTTCTTTCTTAATTTCAATAGTCATTCCAAGGCTTGTCTAGATATACTCCTTTGGAAGATTATAAGTAAATATATATCACTATATGCCACTATATGGTAGGAGACAAATAATTATTTTAAATTATATTTAGGATCACATTTGCCTTTGAATTTATCAAATTTAGGTGGCTCATAACCTGGTGAAAATGGTATTTTCAAATAATCCATGTTAAATGTGTAATAACATATCTCCTCCAATTTAAATTTCTTAGTTTATTTTCCAACATGTGTTACTTGAATTGCATTTTTCATCTATTATAACACTTGGGTTAGGAAATTATAAGGAGTGGCTTGTTATTATCAATTTTATGTGGTCAAAGGTGGATTACATTGACTGGGGTAGGTATAATATGGGATGATGGTTAAATTGGTTGAATGACCATATATGTGTATCCATGCATTTGGGTTATATGGTGGATTAAAAATGTGTTGTTTTTGAAGAACAATTGGTTAGGGTTGGATACATAACCCTAGTATCCCTATTAGGATGTGGATCTCTAGATTAGGGGCTAGCTCCCCTTGATGCATCACTAAAGCTCATATTCTACTACTAACACTTTAGGGATGAAAAGGGATAGTGATAACATGAAAGTAAACCTAGTCTATAAAAGGTGATATACTAAAAGATTTTATCTACTCATATCCTTATCATGAACTTATAAATAAGGACAAGTTGCACATACACTTCATCTAAATTTCAATATTCCCTATCACATCAATGCTTCAACATGGGGTCTTGGAGATAGTATAGGCTAGGAGAAACTAGACAATAAGCATTCTAAGACACTTTATTGAGTATCTTACTCAATGCACCTAAAACAAACTTTGAAACTCCTTTCTAACCTATAAGAGAGAGATCACAAAAATGCAAGGTACTAAGGAGAGTAACATGTGAAGGTAAATGAAATTTACACTTACACAAGACCAACAACCATCATGTAAACTTAGTGAAATATTTGAATGAGGTAAAAAACTTATCTCTATTGATTTAAAGAAATAATTTGTTAGAGATTCACCATATACAAGTAGATAGATCCATATAATAGCCAAAAATTCTCAATTTATAATAAAAATGGGAAGAGATAGAGAAGGGAAGTCCAAGAGTCACTTAGACATGTGTCAACAATGTGAAGATCAGTTAAAACTACATAAGAGAGAGAGAGAGATATGAGGTGAGCCATGTCATATCATGAGTTAAAAATGTTATCTATAATTATCTGAGACCTACAAAGTGGTCAAGAAACTCTTTTTCTATGCATAAAAAACTACCCCTCATGATTGGCTTTCCAAAACTACCATAACTTTAAAAATAATCAATTTTTATGATTGATATGAGTAGTAAGAGTTAAAAAAAAGTCCTCACATGCATTGGAGAGGATATTAACTATACCTATCATTATGGCCATGTATGATCATACTTGGCAGTCCCAAAATAGCTCTTTTCCCTTGACCTCTCACACTTGGCACCTAAAATCTCTTTAAAACTAAATTATTATCCATAAAATAAGAGTAATGGAATGTTTACAAAGTTTTTATGGCATAATTTACAATAAATAATCATTAAAAGGCTTTCCAAATGAAGACTCGCCATTTTCTCTAAGTCTTTCTCTAGCTAGCTCACTAGGCTATCTAAAATGAGAGAGATGGTAAACACACTTAGGATTTGAGATACCTAATATAATGACCATGGAGACTTATAAAAACTCATAATATATCCTCAAAAATTTATTTTGTCTCTTGGAAGTTCACCATGCCTACACAACACAAAAAATGGTCAAAATAAGACCTATTTTGCCCTATTATGTATAGGTCTATACAATCTAATCCCATGGCTCTAATCCTCATGGAGAAATAAATAATTTTTATTTAGAAATAATGGTAAAATTCATACATATAGATTCAATTTTAGTCTCATTTTCACCATCATGTCCTAAAACAAGGTTTGAGAGGGTTTTAGAGTGATTAGCCCTCTTAGACTTTGTTTATAAGGTTTGACATTGAACTTATGATCAAATGGCACTTGTGGCTTCTTCAGGACCCTTCCAATTTCATTGAATATCTCCATGTCCCATGAAAAGGATCATGAAAAATATGATCATTCCAAATTGGCATGCAATCTCTTCTTATGCATTTAGTGAGGCTTGTGAAAGTAATGAAGCTCTACTGACAGAGTCTGTAGTTATACTAATGGAGTCCATAGTTTTGCTATAGGAGTTTTTTGATATATTTATGGGTAGGTATATTTTTAATGGCTTAAATATCTATAAAATATCCCTAAAATCATGAACTAGTCAAGTATAAATCATGGATAAGGTCAAAAATGCACATGACCCTCAATTTGGCTTCTAGGCTTAAGGGTTTCCTTCATGCATGACTGTAACCCTTTTAGAATAAAGCATCTTGATTTATTTCAAAGATTATATAAAGGTTTTTTATATTTTTTTAGGTTTAATCAATCTTATCTAATCTTCTCTTGGGCTTGATTTACCTCTGGTCCATCAGTTTCACCATTCTTCCTTCAAACTATCTCCTCATGCATGAGAAAACTGCCCCTCCTTTGAGAAAAAAATAGAGAGGGTCTACTCCATTAGTTTTGGAAAATTTATGATTAAATTACCTTATTGGACTTATAAGGGTACTATTTACAAAATTTAAGCTTCTAACTCCTCCATTTACCCTTCTAAATAGCATGAAACTCAAAACTAACTTCTAAAGGTGATTACCTACATGTTGATGGTGAAATTGGCCTTTTTAACCTCATAAGTGGAGAAAATTGACATATTTTACTTTTTTTAATTATCCTCATGTTATTTTAGTTTATTATATTCATATTTAATCTTTGTATATTCTCCCTTGGCCTTGTGGAGGCACTTGACCCTCCAATTGTCTTCACAACATGGATGGAACATTGACACCTCAACAAGCACCTATAGCTGGGAATGAGATTCTAGGTGATTTGAGACTATTTTTTTATGTATCCTTCCATATGAACCTAAATAAAATCTTAGGGCATCATAAATTCCTTTTTAAACTTCTTCTTTACATATTGACCCCTATAAATCCATCATTCAACAAATTAGACACCCAGCCTAGCTGAGGCTTAGCTTGGATTATAAAAGGGTCCTACAACTTTCATGAGCCTTGTAGGTTAATTTTATATGTGAGGGTCACTATACATGGTCACTTATATTCTCAAAATTTCACCATAAGGTTTCTTAGGTAATATTGGCATCTTCAAGGTTCCATACTACTCACTACCTTCCACAGTCCCCTTAGCTTGGTTGTAGGTCACTTTGTAGGTTTGAATAGGGAAATATGGTTGGTAAGACATCCTTAAGATCCTATTGAAATATATAAACTTGTTTTATTAGGAATTTTAACTTTTTTACTCATTTTGATATCATTATCACTATTGAAAGCATAATTCCCCACCCACTACCTGTCTTAGTCTGTATAGGCCTATAGGTTATCATGGTGATGTTTATGGCCTATTTGAAGGTGATTTGAATTCACATGAAGGTAATTTACTCTCAAAATAATCTCATACCCACTTAAAATCTCAAAATAAGGTCTAAAATCCATCTTCCAATTTACTATTTGAAAACTTTGACTATAAGTGCCACCTTCTTGGGACTGTGTATAGATAGGGTGTGGGCCAAAAAGGTCATCTCATCCAATAACACCTTCTCTCATGACATAAGTGATCATGATTGTTCTTTTGGAAATTTGGGACTATTTACCCCTCCTTGGAATAGTCTTGGATTGAATAAATGAAGTGAAAGTTCACTTTTTTTATCAAACTCCTGTAGGTATCACTACCTTGTTTTATTGTGTTCTGAGGCACTTTTGGAGTATGAGATTACTACCTTCCATCTGGATTTATGACCTAAAACTTGGAATAGGAATATCATTTAGATAGGGATACAAGGTTATTTAATTTGGATAACTTATAACATCATGTAACCCTTTCAAAAATACTTCACAAAAGTGCCTGGTACACTTTTTTGGCCAATTTGATAACACAACCCCAATTTGCTCAACATTGCAAATGACTCTTTTTATGCTTCCAATGACTCTAAATCACTTCAAAATGCTTATAATTTAAAATTAATTTTTTCAAAATTATGAGATGACATTGAACACTGAAAAAATACACTTTTCCATGGCCCTAAGTAGTGCAGGTCGTATAGGTGTTGTAAGTGGTGTTTTGGTGTAATTTGGTTCTATCTTAATTAGATGAGAGTTTTATAAGTCGTTTAAGGATACCACCATGTATATTTATCTTTGAACACACCAAATATTTCTTAGGAAATCCAGAAACCACTTCTTCTATTCTTATAGCCTACAAATTAGCTTTCAAGCAAGAAACTAACTTTCTCTTGTATGACAATTTTAAGATGTTATGATTGATGATTCCACAATGGAGAGGGTCTAATCTAATATAAAAATCACATTGAAAAACCACATAGCTCCAATATTTTTTGAGTTCAAGCAATTTGGATGAATCTCGACCCTACTTGGTTGTATAGGCAACTTTGAGGGCTGAACCTTCTTAATGATGGTTCATAAAGGAGGAGATATCAGTATTCAAACCAATTTCTCTAAATGAAAGCTTATACTAACATTACCTATAGCCATTCCTTCCAAATTAGCATTGTACGGTTGTGGTGAGTGAAAGTATTTAACTAGTTTTGACCCTTTTAAGGAACAATGGGGAAGGAAAGGTGAAATTTGTAGTTTTTAGAGCTACCAAAGCAATATGATCATGGAAGTGAGTATGGGAAAGATCAATAGACATCCTTGAAGTTCCTTCACCTATAAAAATCCATACAAGTGGCTAAAAAATCCCATTTTCAAGTGTTTTCTTGATTTTAACTTGAACCTATAGACTTGGTTGGTTACAAATAGTTATTTAAGACCCCTTAAGACACATGGGATGTGACATCACCATTTAGACTTGAAAATTTCCCAAAAAACCTGTACAAAGCATTAATTACCCATTTTGATCCCTTAAAAAGACTTATAATGATAAATGGACCTAGATAACACTTGACCAAATCTATTAAAACATCAATTGACATTAATTGTCCTATGAAACAATTTATGACAACATATTATATCCTCTTATATTCCTAAAAGTGAATTTTTTTACTAAGGGTGCCCTATTTTGACCTAAAAGTCAAAATTGGTCAATAAATTGGTGACTCATAAGGGTAGTATTCCTGATATACTAACTATACCAATATATTTATCAATCTATTAGGCTTATGGAGTCATCTAAGGACTGAGATAAATAAGAGACTTTGACCATTGACACAAACCTTTGATCAACAAGATAACTAGTTGCTACCTTAACCACACAAAAGGAAAGAACAACACACACAAAGACCAAATCAAACACACTTTTGATACTAATAACTTAGGGCAAAACAAGACAAAACTAAAATTAAACTAATATGTACACCTAACTTGATATGTTTTCCCCCTCTTGGATCAAAGAGGAAGCTTCTTAGATCTCCTTCATCACAAGCAATCTCATGGTGGTAACCAAGTAGTTTTTTGGAGTGATAACTTGGTGACTCACTTTTCTTGTTTGACACCTTGACTGACATGTATTCCAATGTATCAGATTCAAACATATCTTCAACATTCATGTATCCATCTTGATCTTTGAGACATGCTTCATGCTAGTGTAGTCCATCAATACATCAATGGTTGCAATTTTATCATCATAGGGTTCATTTTTATCATGGCTTTCTTGGTATGTATCATATACCAACTCATTATTTTTTTATCTCTTTGAGAATCTTGTCAAACTATTATCTAGATATATCATGACTCTCTTGAGTAAGGGTGGCTAGTATGATGCTTGAGTTGAGACAAAAATTTTCTAGTTCATCTTAAGAATCATCATTTTCTTATTCAAGATCTCCTTCTTCAATGTCTCTATTACACCATTTTTATTTCTCTCCTTATTAAAAAATAAGAGTATTTAACTTCTCAACAACATTCTCTTAAAAATCATCCAACTCATGTTCCATGGCTTGGTCACTATCTTCATCAAAGCAAAAGGAAAGTTCATCAAACAAAGGGGAAGAGAGCTCACCATGCTTGCATTCTTCGTTATCCAACATTGACATGTTAGGTTTGCCAATATCATCTTCATATTCTTGGAAAATTTTCATGTATGTGTGACCTATGTCTTCTCCTTGAACCATACCACCTTCAAGAGCCACTTATTCAACCTTAGTCTCATGAAACCTTCGTAGAACAACCATTTCTTGAGATATGGTTTGACTAAATTCTCCATCTTTGATGATGCCTTCAAAGGGAGTGTCTATGATGATCTCATCCTCATTGTCACTCATGAGATACTCTTTATCAACCATAAATTGGATTTTATCTTCTTCACTTGCCTCTCTCAAAATAGGTTCCTCCTTGAGAAAGAATGAAGTGGAGGGTTGATGGATAGGTGCATAGATTTGGGGTGAAGGAGATGGAGTATGGAAGGTAGTGAAAAGGGAGGGGATTGGATATGGAGTGTGAGATGGAGGGGATTTATGAATGGTCTTTTTTAAGATAAAATCACTAGTGAGCTCATATGGGAGTGTATTCTTGTGCTGATTGGAAGGAATGACATTTACATGAGCATGAATCTCACTTTGCCAATGATGCCCTTATATATAGTTCATGGTAAATTCCTCTTTCATTTGAAAATACTGGTAGGAATATGATTGAGGATGATGGGAATTAAAATATGAAGGGTGGGGCTCATATTGGGGCTGGTATAAAAGTGTTTCTTGGTAACCATTCCCATAGGACTGCCCAACATCTTTATGATACCTATGAGGGGAGGAAAAAGAAGGATTATATGATTGAATAACATCATATTGGTGTTGATGAAGGTAAAATTTGGAATGATAAGGATAAAAAATATTGATAAGGATCATGACTAGGTTAACCAAGTACTTGCTCAAACTGAGGAGGAAGACGTAAAGCTTGCAATGTTTCACCAACTTGTAGAGGGCAAAACTCAACAACAAGATTAGTCATGAAACCTTCATTTGGAAACCAAGACATAGGGAATGTTAATAAAAAAATTCAAATGGAAAATATAGCTACTAAACCAATTGATTCAACTTTAGAGTTGCTATTAGTGCTTGGAAAAGTGCCTCTCAAGGTTGGTATGTTTAAGGACAACACCAAAAATCCTTCAATTTCTTGGAACAAGAGTCCCACCAGGCATGCCAAAAACTATTTTCACTTAAAATTGAACCTAATTAGGAGATGGGACAAGCTTATCCTCATTAAAGTGAGATAATGGAACCACAAGGTTGTGGGTATCCCTATTAGGAGGTGGGTCTCTTTATTAGGGGCTAGCTCCCCTTGATGCATCACTAAAGCTCATATCCTACTACTAACACTTTGGGAATGAAAAAGGATAGGGATAACATGAAATTAAACCTATTATATAGGATTTGATACATAAAAATATTTTCTTTACTCATACCCTTATCATGCACTTATAATTTAGGACAAGTTTCACATACACTTTATCCAAATGTTAATCTTCTCTCTCACATCAATGCTTCAACATGGGGTATTAGAAATAGCATAGGCTAGGAATAAATATACAATAGGAATTATAAGACACTCTATTGAGTATCCTAATAACTACACCTATAATACAATTTGAAACTTCTTATTGATCAGCAAGAGAGAGATCACAAACACACAAGGTACTAAGGAGAGCAACATGTGAGGGTAAATGAAACTTAGACTTGCACAAGACCAATAACCATCATGTAAACTTAGTGAAATATTTTAATGAGTTAAAACACTTGTATTTATTAATTCAAGAAAAAATTTGGTATGGATTCACAATACCTACGTAGAGATATCCCTACAATAGCCAAGAAAGCTCAATTTATAAAAGAAATGGGAAGAGATAGAGAAGGGAAGTCTAAGAGTCACTTATACATGTGTGAATAATGTGAAGATAAATTAAAAATTAATGAGAGAGAGGTATGGGGTGATCCATGTCATGTCAAGAGTTACAAATGCCGTCTCCAATTATCTAAGACCTAAAAAGTGGTCAAGAAACTCCTTTTCTATAAATAGAAAACTACCCCTGATGATTGGCATTCCAAAACTACCCTAAATCTCTAAATAATCAATTTTTATGATGGATATAAGTATTAAGGATTACTAATAAGTGCTCACATGCATTGGAGAGGATCTTTACCCTCCCTATCATTCTGGCCATGCATGATCATACTTGGTAGTCTGAAAATAGCTCTTTTACCTTTACCTCTCACACATGGCACATAAAATATATTAAAAATTGAAATTTTATCCATAAAATAAGAGTAATTTCATGTGTCCAAAGTGTATATGGCATTAGTTACAATAAATAATCCTTAAAATTCTTTCCAAATGAAGATTCACCATTTTCTCTAAGTCTTCCCTAGCTGGCTTATTAGGCTAACTAAAATGAGAGTGGTGGTAGGCACACATAGGAGTTTAGATACCTAATATAATTACCATGGGGAATTATAAAAATCCCTTATATCTTCTCCAAAAGTGATTTGGTCTCTTTGAAGTTCACCATGCCTACACAACACAAAAAATGTTCAAAATAATCCCTATTTTTCTCTATTCCTTATAGGTCCATATAGTCTAATCCCATGGATCGGATCCTCATGGATCTATAAATAATTTTTATTAATCACGCATTGTTAAATTCATCCATATATATGCACTTTTATGCTCATTTTCATCATTAGGTCCTAAAATAGGGTTTGAGAGGGTTTTAGGGTGACTAGCCCTCTTAGCCTTTATTCATAAGGTTTGATGTTGAACTTCTTATAAAATTACACTTGTGAATTATTAAGGACACCTACAAAATATTTTAATATCTCCATATCTCATGCAAATTCTCATGAAATATATGAGCATTCCAATTTGGCATTCGAGATCTTCTTGTGCATTCTATGACCCCTGTGAAAGTAATGAAACTCTAGTGATGGATTTTGTAGTTATACTGATGGAGTCCATAGTTATGTTTTATGAGTATATATCTGGAACAATGGATTAAATATTTTTTTATGGCTTCAAAATCTATAAAATACCCCTACAAGCATGAATTAGTCAAGTGAAAAGCATGGATAAGGTCAAAAATGCACATGACCCTCAATTTGGCTTCTAATCTTAAGGGTTTCCTTCATGCATGACTATAAAATTTGTTGGTTAGAGCATATTGATTAATTTCAAAGCTTATATAAAGGTTTTTTCATCTTGTTTTTGGTATCCTCCAGCTTCTCTAATCATCACTTGGGTTTTTTTGACCTCTGGTCCATCAATTTCACCATTTTTCCTTCAAACTATCTCCTCATGCATGAGAAAACTAACCCTACTCTGAGAGAACATAGAGAGGGTCTGAACCATTAGTTTTTAAAATTTTATTATTGGATTACCTTCTTAGAATCCTAAGGTTAATCTATACCAAATTTGAGCATCTAACTCCTCCATTTACCCTTCCAACTAGCATGAAACTCAAAACTAATTTTTGAAGGTGACTACCTATAAGTTAAGGGTGAAATTGGCCTTTTTGACCTCATAAGTGGATAAATTTGATATATTTTCCTTGTTTTTTCATTCTCCTCATGTTATTTTAGGTTCTTATAATCATATTTAAGCTCTAGAGATTCTCCCTTATGGAGGAACTTGACCCTCCAATTGTCTTCATATCATGGATAGAACATTTAAACCTCAACAAGCACCTACAACTAGGAATGAGATTCTGAGTGATTTTAGGCTATTTGTTTTTGTATCCTTCCATATACACCTAAATAAAATCTCAAGTTACCATCAATTTCTTTGGTCACTTATTGACATAGTGGCCCCAATAAAGCCATCATTCAACAAATTAGACACCCAACCTAACTGAGGCTTAACTTGGATTATAAAAGGGTCCTAAAACTTTCATGAGCCCTTTAGGTTACTTTTGGATGTGAGGGACATGCTCCATGGTCACATAGATGCTCAAAAGTTGACCATAAGGTTTTTAAGGTCATATTAACATCTTCAAGGTTTTATATTGCTCACTACCTTCCACAGTCCCTTTAGATTGGTAGTAGGTCACTCTATAGGTTTAAATAGGTAAATATGGTAGGTAAGACCTACTTAAGATCTTATGTCAAGCTCCCAACTTGCTTTATTATGAATTTGAACTTGTTTACTCATTTTTATAGCATTATCACTATTGAAAGCATAATTTCCCACCCATTGCCTATCTCAGTCTATACAGGCTTGTAGGTTATCATGGTGATGTTTATGGCCTATTTAAAGGTGATATAAATTCCAACTAAGGTAATTTAATCTCAAAATAATCTCATACCCACTTTAAATCTCAAAATAAGGTCTAAAATCCATCCTCCAATTCACTGTTTGAAAACTTTGGCTTTAAGTGCCACCTTCTTGGGACTTTGTATAGATAGTGTGTGGGCCTAAAAGGTAATCTCATCCAATAACACCTTATATCATGACATAAGTGATTATGATTATTATTTTTAACATTTGGGATGGTTTACCCCTCCTTATAATAGTCTAGGATTGAGTCCATGAAGTGCAAGTTCACTTTTCTATCAGACTCCTATAGGTATCACTGCCTTATTTTAGTATGTTCTGAGCCACTTTTGGAGTATGAAAGAACTACCTTCCATTTGGATTTATAACCTCAAAATTTCCATAGGAATATTATGTGGATATGGATATAAGTTAAACCAATTTAATTTCATGGAACCCTTTCAAAAAGACTTCACAAAAAATGCCTAGTGCACAATTTTGGCTAATTTGGGAACACAACCCCAATTTGCTCAACTTTGTAAATGAGTATTTTTTATGATTATAATGACTAAAAAGAATTTAAAAATTATTATTATTTCAAATTAAAGTTTTTTCAATCATGAGATCACCTTGAACACTAAAAAAACACACTTTTCCATGGCCCCAAGAAGTACAGGTCATATAAGTGATGTAAGTGGTGTTTTGGTGAAATTTAGTGATATCTTACTTCAATTAGATTTTAATAAGTATTTTAGGATTAAAAAATTGATAGTTATCTTTTAATACACAAAATAATGCTCAAGGAATCCACAAACCACTTTCTCTACTCCTATAGCCTACAAATTGGCTTTCAAGTAAGAAACTAGCTTTTTCTTGATATGACAATCTGAAGATGGTATGAATGATGCTTCCATCATTGAGAGGGTATAATATAATATTAAAATAACATTACAAAACCACATATCTAAAAGCATTTTTTATTTCAATAAATTTGGATGAATTTGGACCTTGCTTGGTTGCATAGGCAACTTTGAGGACTGAACCTTCTTAATGATGGTTCATAAAGGAGGACACATAAATATACAAAAAAAATTCACTAAATGGAAGCTAACTTAGTATATGAATATTTCCCATATTCATTCCTCCCAACTCAACATTTTACAACCTATGGTGAGTGGAAGTCTTTGACTATTTTTTACCCTTCCAAGGAGCAATGTGGAAGGAAAGGCAAAATTTGAAAATTTTGAAACTACCAAAGTAATATGATCATGTAAGTTAGTATGTTAAATATCAAGAGACATACTTGAAGTGATTTCACTTTTAAAAATCCATACAAGTCCGTAAAAGTGGCTAAAAACTCCCTTTTTCAAGTGTTTTCTTAATTTTAACTTGCACCTATAGACGTGGTCAATTAAAAATAGTTATTTAAGACCCTTTAGGACACATGGGATGTGAAATCACTCTTTTATACTTGTAAAATTCATAAGAAACCCATTAAAATCATTAAATGCACATTTTGACCCCTTAAAAAGACTTAGAATGATAAATAGACCTAGAGAACACTCGACCAAAGCTAGTACAACATCAATTGACACTAATTGACCTATGAAAAAATTTATGACATGTTATACCTTATTATATGCCTAAAATTTAATTTTTTTACTAGGGGTACCCTATTTTGTCTTTAAATTCAAAATTGGTCAATAATACCCATTGGGTGAAAGGTGATTGTTGCTAAGCACTTGGTACCTATTGTGTGTAATAACCTTATTTTTATCTAAAAAATTGTTTTTGGATTGGGAAATGTTATTTAAGTGTCCCTTATTATTGAAAAAATACTTTTTAAAATGACACTTGTTGGGGATTTGACATTTATTGTTGAAATAACACTTATTGTTGGTTTGGAATTTGTTATTGTTGACCAACTAACACTTTTTGACTAATAGGAATACATTGCTAGTTAGGAAACATCTACGATTGATAAGGTTTATTAGTATATTCTAGTTGAGGTAGAACATTTCATTGTCCCCTGTTGAGGTGGCATAATTTTCTTTGCGTATTGTGGTGGTAAGTTGGTCTATTATTGACTTGTTACCCCATATTTCACATTCAAGGAAGTAACTAGTTAGAGAGTGGAGTTTGATATTGATTTTGTTAAATAGGTGAACCTATTACATGTTATTACAATCCAATCATGGCATTGTTTAGAGGAAAATGTTATGTATTTCTTGGTGGTAAATTAAACCCACTTTGGTTTAAGTTGGACTACACTTGTGTGTTATTCACAACATTTTGGGTGTGGTATTCCATTTGATAAATATTCTCTTATATAAAAATATGAACATTATACATATCACCAACCAACATGATTTGGATAAATGGGTTACATTTTTTACTTGTAAAACTTAAGGCATATAGTTATTGCCATATTGATGGAGCTATCTCAATAAGTGGTGTGTTAGATATAACCCTTGCATTGAGTTTACAAGCTAGGTTGAGATAGTTTTGGTATGATTGATGTACTTTCTCCATTTCTTCATCCCTAATGCCTTTTCATTTTATAATTGAATTTTGGTCTTGTTGTGTCATTTGGATGAAATCTTGGCTATAACTAGTAGATGCATGTTTGAATGGCTGAATTTACAACACATTACTAGGAGTTCTGATCAAGCTAGTTAGACTTTTGTATGAGAATTATAGAATAAATATGGCCCCTAATTTCAATCTCTAACAATCAATTTATCCTTGTTTTCAAAATATTTCATTCAGATAAGTATAGATCATAGTTAGTTTGATTTGGTGTCATAAGATAATAGGGATCTTATTGATAGTTTTGTTCAATATTAGGCATTGTTTGAGTGAGATATTACTGTGTTTACTCTGGTTCTTACCTTGAATAAAGAGGCATAGTTACCAAATATTATGCTAAAGTGTCATGCATTTTTTTAATGTTTGGGATTTTATAATATGAATAAGGATCCATCTCATAAGTGACATCGTCATAAAACATTTGAACAAAAGGGTCATTAGTCACAAAGTTCCCATAGCCAAGATTATACATGGTCATGCTATGTGTGTAATGAGGCAAGTTTAGGTCCATGGATATGTGACATGATAAATAAAGGGTATAAGGCTAATGAACAAATGAGGTCTAAAAAATGGCATTTTGCTCTTTAAAATGGATACAAAGGGAGAAATGACTAAACAAGGCAAGGGTAGGACAAAACAAAAAGTGAGACTAATTTAATAAAATGATATTGATTTACCTGAAGGTAGTTATAATTAGTAACAAGAGTAACACAAAGGCTCAATATCATTTATGTCTAGAGTATTGATTTTCCTATAGGTGGTTATAATAAATGACAAGAGTGTATAAACAAAGTAGAACAATTAGAAACTAGGATTAAGAGATAACAATGATCTGCCTAAAGGTGGTTATAATCATGCTAAACTAAGGCTATATTCAAAAACATAAAAGCTTGAATAATAACTCAAAAGCAAACTAAAGTAAGGCAATTGGCTTAAATGATACTCAGTAATTGGATTACATAAGAATCATATTTTGAGTCATGAAAACCATTAGAACAATAGATCTAGGACAATAAAAAAAATTGTAACAAAAAACTTCAAATAAAGTACATGGCAACCATTTCACTCAAAAGGATGCTCTAAACAAGGCTCATAATAAACAACAAGTGATAGGTTTAGGTATTAGGTATTTTAGATCAAATTTGAAACCAAACTAAGTAACACAAACCAAATATAAAAGGTAGACAACCTAAGCTCAAATTAGATGAGGCTTTGGCATGAACCTGATTAGTTTAGGATTTTCACTTTGAAATGTTGAGTTTCATATTTAATGTGAAAAGACTCAAACATTCTAAGGCAAAGAGGCTAGACCAAAATGGGTATAATAACCATGCATTTGAAATATGAGAGGTAAAAAAATATCTTGG
The DNA here is from genome assembly GCA_037957365.1 of Torreya grandis. Lineage (NCBI taxonomy): Eukaryota > Viridiplantae > Streptophyta > Pinopsida > Cupressales > Taxaceae > Torreya > Torreya grandis. The sequence goes on from JARHVA010003528.1 coordinate 539,912, forward strand.
AACTTGGTTTCAAAAGTGACAAGAGATTGGAATAAATTTAGTAGTGTAATAATTCTCCTTCAAAAAAATGACATGGCAGAATTTTTAGACTAGAATATCCAAGGTAAACATTTTGAGATGAAACATGTAGCATAATGATGCCCCATTTAAACAAGAAACACACAATATGGTTTTTGAAGAAATTTACAAGGCAAAAAGTGTGACACAAATGGATAGAGTAATACCTCTTAGACTAAAGGGGTGTAAAAACAATATGAATGTTTTGGACTTGTTTTGATACAACATAAAACATAGTTATAGTCTAAAAAATTAAATAAAATAAAAAAATAAGTAACACTCATGGCTCATTTGATTCCCTATAAATGACATGGGTGTGTGTTGCTTCAACCAAAATTTTCAACAATATACTAATTTCTATGAGGAATTAAGTGTTAATCTAAAAACCAAAGTATAGGTGTAGGTAGTGTTTTTTACACCTCTTTATCTCTCAAACATTAATACATGTTATAATCTTAGAATGAGGAACACTCGACATTTGGCATGAAATTCCATGGCATGTGGGGCTTCATCTAAAATCTATAACTTTTTCATGTACTATATCTTCCCAAGCATGGCTAATACAAGGGATGCAATCATGTCAATTGGGTTCATACTAGCTAACTTACTATGCCAGCGTGTATTCATTTGCATAGAGACTCCATCTATGTACTTCTTAGTGGAGTCCAATGTTTATTCAGACCTAACTAAGGTTTTTGTTAAGATCAAAGAGGCTAGCCACTCATCCCCTTAGCAATCCAAATATCACATGCTTGATTTGTATACTTAGCCATGGAGTGGGGTTGGAATAATGCTAGGAGATAAAACCATATGTTAATGCACCCCTAAATAACTTTTGAAAAGGTGATGAACTCCTGCCCATACGCCAAATGTATAAAAAGAAATAAAGGAAAAAGGAAAGACTTTAGACATCATTTTTGGGTCACCCAAGTCACTTAGAGCTTGGGGAGAGAATACACAACATTCTTTTTGACACATATTTCAAACAAAGGAAATAAACTAAGAACTTTTGGTCACCCAAGTTACCTAAAGGGGATAGGGGAAATCATACATGTAATAATTCATAGTTTGCCACAAAAAATACACTAATCTAAGAACATTGAAATTTAGCTAATAATAAAAAATAAACATAAATCAAAAAAGTTATTAAGATCTCTGAATAAAATGTTTGTTCCTTTATTGAAATTTTGGCCCTTTGGCCTTGTTTGCACTTGTAACATTTTTAAAAATAACTAAGTGGATTCTAAGCACCAAACAAAATTTATGTGAGATTTTAATAATTTTTAATCTTTGCCTCTTTCAAGCTTAGGTCTTGTAAATTGTTAGAGGGTTTGCCTACTTATAATCACAAAATCAAGTGATAATATTATAATTTAATTTGAGCTCTTAGGTTTCTATTTCTATCTCAAATAAAATTGATACCGATCATATAAAGATTGATGTCGATTCATAAAATTGACATTGATTCAGTCAGATCCATGATGTTTCCTACAAAAACACAAAAATGATTCTATTTTGAAGTAAAAATGGTTAATAAACAAGATTGGGACACAAATATCTTGTATCTTATGTAATAAAAAGGTTACACAGACAACAAACAAGTTATTCCACATAAAACTAAAAGTGAAAAAGATCAAGAAAAATTATTTGTATCCATGTTCCTACCTTGCTCTATTTTTAACATAGAGATCGAGGTTGATGCTTACAATTGATGTCGATCTAGAAAATTAGCATTGATCCTTACAATATTTTAAAAACAAGATGTAAAATTCTAAACCAAACTTAAAACTTGAATATTTTAATGCATATGTTAGAAAAACTAAGACGATAATATTAATATCCTTGGACATACGAGATGTTTGGTCCCATCATGCATGCCATTATGTACCTTAAGAGTTTGAGGAGGAAACAATATGTATACTAGTCTATTATTATTAAAAATGATAAAAAAATCAAGAACAATAATGTGTTAAGCTTAAACCCTATTTCTTAAGAATTAAGGGGAGCATAAAAAATAAGCAACAACACAAAATAGAGATGAAGACAATACAAATTTCTTACCTCCCTTGTCACATATGAGGCTTAATTTTTGTAATAATAATGTTCATGAAAATCTTATGATGATTTTAGAATTTTAATAATGTTATTCCATGGTGGTAGCATATCTTCAATAGTCACATATGGCTTGGTGTGAAGCTTAAAATAATAACATTACTCTCAAAGGGATTCAAGAAGGTATTCTAATAGAATAACCTTACACACAAAAGCTTATTTATCAATAGTGTGGGAAATTTTATTTATATCTAAAAGAACTAACTATAACCATGGGTAGGTTATGTTAAATTCTAATTTGGGTTTAGTCTAAATTAACCTTGGTTATGTGAGTCTAACTCTAGGTGAATTTAAGGCACTCATGAAATCTTGACACCTTAGTTTTTGATATTTGTGAGGCATAACATCTCACTTTATATATTTGTGAGGTGTGAATCATATTTTTGAATATTATTGAGATAATAAATCACTTTATTAGCTCATTTGAATTTTTGACTTCATATTTAGCTAAATTTCTATTTTTAGTAAATGAAATTCACTAATTTTATTTGTAATTTTTTAAGGCAATTTAATTAGGATTTGTAATATAATTAGACTTGCTTAGTGCTTTTAGCTTTTGGAAATTGATTTAAATGTCATGAATTAATAGTTTAACATGTCAAAAGTGCCAAATTACTAGGTGATAATTTGACTAAGGTTATAACTGGACTAGGTTAATGATGCATACATGGTAATACACCAAATAAACTAGCTAAAACACATTTCTAAGTAATTGAATCTATTACGTAGAAGAATTTTGGAAATTCAAGTTATTTTTAAGCTTAAAATGTGTTCTTTGTTAGAAATTGAAATGAGTGCTGATTTAGGCATGAAAATAGACAAAACTAAGTATCTACACCCTAAGCCTAGATTTTATAGATTTCCAATCTCAATAACACTCAAAGAATTCAAGACCACTATTATTATAGCATCACTTGTACTTTCACCAACACATAGGTGGGGAAAACTACATCGAGCTTGATCTCTCCTCGAAGTATTAGTATGTAGGAAATTCTCTTCACAATGGGTTATTGAGGATGTCCTGCTTATCCTACTGATGAACAGACATTTTAATATCATGCCCTAATTTTAAGGAGGATTAGGATTAGCATCATAAATTAATAATTATAAACACAACATATAATTTTATAATTCATGCATGTAGAAATAAAAAACAAAAACATAGGTGTAGGTGCACCCAAAATTTAGGAATAATCCTTCATAGAGGACACTAGTGCCATTTTTAGGACATTAAATCCACATGGCACTACTATTAAAGTGTGGTGCTACTATCCAAGAGAGGATTTGACATAAGGATCTAGTTGATGACACTCAAATTTGTTCATATTATCATTTTTAGCACCCATATCCTCTACATCAGGTGGTTTCCAGATAGGTCTTCATTTACACATACTTATTACTTTTTTTAGAAATCAAAAGAAAGTAAAAATATGTAAAAAATTAGTTGTTATTTATTGTATATTAATTTACTAATTTAGAGTACTTATCCCTTTAATCAAACATAGGATTTACACTAGTAAAATCCTAAAAGGTTAAAACATTTAGTGAACTTGAATTAAATTGTTATTGCTTAAAATCCTAATTTAACTTATCCAAAAAAAAATTACACTAAATTAGGATTAAAAACTTATATTTATTTGTTTTTTCATAACCTATCTCATTAAATCAACCTCACATTAAGGTTCCATTTATTTAAATATAACTTAAACTTTTGTAAAGTAACCTATTATCACTCAATATTGCACCCTAGAGATGGTTTTTCAAGCCTACTCTTTATTGAGTGAAACATTGGATTAAATCTAGGCTTGTGGGTTTCTTATAACAAAGTTAAAACTCTAGGTTTAAGGGCTAGCTCTCTAGATTATACTTTTGATAGCTTATCACCTAAACTATTTTCTCTCTTGGATGAAAATGGATAGAAGGAAACATTAAAGTAAAATACTCTGATGAGGTGATACACCAAAATAATCTCCACTAGATTACCATACAATTTCACTATGAAACATGACTCACAACACAAGTGTCAACATCTTAGATTACTATAACATTAGTATTTCAAACATGGAGGTGATATGCATTATAGTACTCAAGGTGAGTGAAGATGAGGTCAGATTTTAGACAATAATGCTAATATTTACACTTGAAGATATAAAAATACACTAAGCTACACTTCATGTGAACTATTATATGGAGAACTACTTGCATCAAACATAGAATAGTAAAGAGAACGCAAGGATATATACTTATCACTAAACACTTCACTATGCACCACTTCACACATTTAGACAAGAAGTTTTTGAACTCAAAAATAGATTATAAATATTTATTTCAAAGGAAAATACAATATTCAAACCATCAAGGCTTTTCCATACTAGGTGTGGATTGGGTTATAAAATCCAAAATGGCTTGCATTTATGGAGCATATGAGAAGAGAGAGAGAGAGAGAGATAATGGAAGTGGAAAGGTCTCAAGGACAAGGGTTAAGATATGAAAACCTTTTACATTACAAGAGAATGAAATATAAAATAGGTCAAGAAGATATCATGGACAAGTGTCCACCTAAATTTCGTCATTATTCTTTAAATTGCCATAGAGACCTCAAATAATCTTCTTGAAACTACCTTCATGATGAAGCATCACTTGACTACTTGAAAATAAAAAAGAAAGTATTGACACATATGAAATATCTTATGGAGGTTGTAAATAAGATGTGACGATCATCATATACCTCCCTAACTGATATCCTTCCTCATTACACTTGTATTCACTATCTGTAATCACCTACTAGCCCTCTTGGCTTTAATATTCACATTTGTCATCAAGATGGTTGGTATTTGCTTAAGGAAATCCATGGAAGAGTTATGAAATGTGTTTATAACCCCTTTTCCTTCCACTTCATTAGGTAGAACTCAAAAGGATCCACTATCAATCTTATCATCTTCTCACCAGGCAGCCACTTCCCATTTTCATTATCTAAGATTGCCTATAGTGAACAAATTAGCAAAGAGGTTTCCATGATTATATATGTTAATAAATGAATATAGAGAGTTATGATAAGTACTTATTGACCTCATTAAATTTTTCTCACTTTTTCATTCTCTTTTGTACCTATAAAACACCCAAAATTTTTCAAAACCACTAAAATAGGTCTATTCGTACAAGTGTTAGTATAGACCAATTGGGTTGGAAGGAGCATGGGAGAGTTATAGAAAAGATAAAAACACTTTCCTAATAAACTGACCCCCTATGGATGTATATTCTTTCATATTTTTTCCATCGAGTCTCAAACAAGGGTTTAAGGAGAGTTTTGAGCTATTTTGGTTCTTAACAATGGTTCATAAAAATTAGATGCTCAAATTCCAAAAAAAATTCCACTAAGACCAAGTATAATACACCCTTTAGCTATTAATATATCCTTGGGACACCATGCAATGTGTTCATATAGGTATAATCATTTGAATGTGGACTCTCGAGCTCCTTCTATGCATTATGAGTAGGTATGATCTAGTCTTAGGCTAAATTGACAATTATTGTGATTCCCTCTAAAGATAAATGGTTATGGTAAAAATTAAACTTCCATTTAAATTATCTCAAATATATATTAAGGTTCATATGGTCTTATAAGTTAACTTGAGCATCATTAGGGTTCACAATTAGTTTAGGCCTAAAAGGCTTAGAATGTGTTATTGGGAAAATGGTCACTTGTAGAGGTTTTTAGTGACTTTATATGATTATATGAGCTCATTTATCTTCATCTAAATCTATAAACTCATTATATAGTGCCTCTTTTTTCTCACTTTCCTCCATTCTCTATTCATGTTCTTTTCTTACAATCATCTTACTCCTAGAATTCATATTGTCTGAAACAAAATAGATGGCATCTCCATTATTTAGCTAGATTAACTAATATTATGGATGGATATAATAGGTATTTATGAAATTTTACAAAAAAATTCATGGTTATATCACCCTCATAGAGTCCTCAATACTTCAAATCTCTCAAGACTAGCTTCTTAATCCTAGTAACTGTATAGGGTCTAGAACCTCAAGTTGAGTGTCGAGTTATAAACTTTCCTCTTCTTTGATTCATTACTCTAAAAATAATATGAAGTTAATTTTACCATTATGGTAGTGGTCTCAACCATGTTCAATCCATCATACACCTTTATGTTTTAGTCAAGACCCTTTCACTATCATGAGCTAGTTTACGATTGTAGCAGACTGTAAACACTCATCTGAGGAAAATGGGATTTATATAGGTGTTTATTAGGGCCTAAGTATTGTATATATATATATATTTATTATTTCCATAATATATATAATTTTTTCATTTCCAACTTAAATTAATAGCTAGACTTCCAAACCTTGCTTCTTGTCTCCTACCATCAACACTGTGTGGCTTTTTAGACTGACTATAAATGACAATTTAGAAGATTTCAAAGACTCGTGTAGGTGTTTATTAATGGTATAACCTATAACTTAAAGTATCTAATCCTTATTTATGTCACTAAGATAATTACATACCTATATGATCTCTTCTTATGCTTAGATACCATAGTCTCATTAACCACTATAGGTAACTACAAGTTGGGTTGCTTTTAGTCATTTCAACATAGTGTTTACTGAGTGTTTTAGGTCAAAACCTACCTAAATTATAAGCCACTCAAATATAATTCTCTCTTGGTTAAGAAACAACATTCCTATTTTAATACATTACTCCTAGGATTTGGATACAAGATAGAAACTATTAGTCCCATCTATTCTTCAAGGCACTTCACCATGGGATGACATAGTGTATGATCAAAATTTTATTTAGAGAAGTTAAGGTAAATGGGATTAGTTGAAATTTCTAAACCTAGGAACAAGGACGTAAGTTTGTCTGTAATGTAATGGCTTTACCATTATCATAATTATGTTTTATACACTTTTAAACATGATGGAAGGTCTAAAATGAGTTCAAACATTTACCATTTAATATTACTCTACTTCTTTTGGATTGAACTTAGGCCACTATTGGAAACTACCTATAGGTGCTACTGCATATAGGACTATGTGTGGTGAATTTATTCTCACAACAAATATCTAACTCTTTAAACAAATAAGTCTTATTATTTCTACTTTTGGAGTTCATTAAGAACTTTTAAACCTTCCTATTTCATCACCATGACTTATCAAGGCTTATTTCATCTTAACTGTAAGTGATAGTCACAAGGAAACCTAATTATGTGTAATTCTAGATATGTCTTAGACCTTTCACTCCATTAATGCCACTTTTTAAACTCATATTTCAAAGGAGGAACTACTCACCATGCTATTTTAGGCTAGAAACAACATCACCTTTTTTCTTAAGGCCAATGTTGGAAGGTAAGACTTTGCCACTGATGAAACACTATATGTAGACTTTTAATGGAGTCTTCCACTAGTAAAATGAGAGTGATCCTACTGACTTCTTAACCTTCACACATGAAAAATAAAATTAAACCTTATGAGAAGGATTATCATAGTCCTCAAAGTCATATACAACACTTGGATTGCTCAAATCAATGCAAACAAATAAGGAAAAATGAGGTGTTGGGGATGTGCAAGTATTTTTGAGAAGCCAAAATTCTTAGAAATGTTTCATGAATCACAAAAAACCAAACCTATTACTATTTAAATGAATTAAAAATAAAATGGGGGTACTTACATCCACAAAATACACTTTATCTATGTCACCTCCTTCTATCTACACCAAGTTGAAATCAATTAACCCTTTTGACTTGTCTTGGAGAGTGATGGAAAAGAGAGGTAATTTTTTACTATTTTTGAGATTTTCAAAGCTACATAATCATGGAAGTTAATTGAGGGGACTTGAAGAGACAATTTTTAAGTGTTCCCATGTGACATAACTATTGTAAAGGCCATACAACTACCTAAAACCACCTAAAACTACCTAATTTTCTCTTTTCCACATTGAACCTAAAATTATTAATTCAAAACTACCATCTCTGACATGCACCTAACATATGGGACTTTGGATATTATTTTTAAACACTTGTCCTCTTGTATAAACTATAAAAACTTATTTAATGACCCAAAAGGTGGCCTAAGATGATACAAATTTAAAGTTACAAATATGATAAAGATAAAACATAATATTTGACATCATTAAAGAACATTTAAACCTAGGAGACACTATAAAAAGTTTGGACTATATAGAGGGTTAACTTAATTTGACTTGGAGTCAAATTAGTCAACATTTTGATGATTTCCTAGGGTTATCAGGCTAGCTATGCTATAGACCAATAGCCTTCTCCTATCCATTAGGTTATGGAGTCACCTATATAATATACTTGACACTAAAATATTTTTGAAAAGATACCAAAACAAACCAAATAATATAAAACAAAAAACATAAGACAACAAACTAAAACAAACACACTTGTGTTCTCAACAACACTTAGGGAAAACACACACAACATAAGCAAAGCACACATATCCTAGTATGTAAAAGCCCTTGAACACTTGAGGTGAAGACCAAATTCACCTTTTATTCAACCAAGGTCAAATATAGTACCTCTTACATCATGTATGCTCCAATAAAGTAATCCATCATGTGAACCATACTTTTCAACAAACACTTGCTTATGTAGATAGTCAAATGACTTACCATATTTAGATGTGTTATTGACTACAAGTGTGCCACTTAGAGCTTTCAAGAACATTCCATCCATCCTTCGAAGATCCTTATTTGATTTTTTATTTTGATTGACCTCTATCATTTTTAATTATCACTTCTCAAACTAAATCTTGGGAGCCTCCAAAGTTACCTCAACTTTAAATTCTTATTGAACATGATATATTTGATGCATAAGATGATCAAGTTTCTCTTCATACTATTTCATCATGTCCAAAAGTGATTCAATTTTAGAATGAGGTTTGGAATACTCCTTAAACACACACATTTCTACCTTGGCTTCTTTTGAGTCCTTCATGATATTAGTTTGACACTTATTCTCATGCTTGATAAGACACTCTCCATCACACTTAGGAGATTCATCAACAACATTATTGCTAGGTTCACACTTATTAGGAAGGTGAGTTGATTTACTCAACTATTCAAACTATTGAATAATGGAATGAAACCTTTACCATAGATATTATTATTCTTCATATCTATCACATTCATGGATTCCTCCATCTTGGGCAGGTAGGATGGGATTGCATTCTTCATCACCCTGATCTACCATGCCTTTAAAAACATCACCATTGTGCATATGAAAAAGGTAATTACCTATTATCACTTAGATTTTCACCCTTTGAGGAGATTCCTAATCTCTCTTCATCTAAGTGGCATGATGGAAACACCTTTAGGGTTATGGGTAGCCTAAGGATTAAGTAAATCTCCAGATAGGGATAGGTCCCTTAATGTACCACTTTGGATCACAACTACACCTAAAATTTTGGGGGGAAGAGAGAGAGATAACTAAAAACAAACTATTCTAAGGGATCTAATACACCAAATAAGATGACTAATTCTAACTATTAGCATGTTACACATGATAACAAAAGACTAACTAGACATACACTCCTTCAATTTGTATCTTCTTGCATCAATGTTACAATATGAGGTTATGGATGAATGTGCAACACTAGGAGGACTAGATAAGAGGACTTTAATGGCACTAGTGAATAGACTAACTCACTCAATCCTTGACATGTCCTAGAACACTTCATATAATCTAAAAAAGAAGCTTTCCAACTGCAAATAGGATGAAAGAATGAGATAACATGCTAAGGAATCCATATTCTTCAATAAGAAAGATCCAACATTCAAGAAAAAACCACTATGAAAAGTCATGAAGAGGTATAAAATTAGTAGTGTTATTAATCAAATGGTATGTAAATGAGCAAGGATTCACCATACTTAGGTGGTACATAAATTATAATGGCTAAAATGGCTGGTTCTTTTAGAACTTGAGAGAGAGAGAGAGAGAGAGAGAGAGAGAGAGAGAGAGAGAGAGAGAGAGAGAGAGAGAGAGAGAGAGAGAGAGAGAGAGAGAGAAGTCCAAGGGTCAAAAGGACACTTGTCAATTTGATAAAATAATTTACTTCTGCATGAGAAGAGGATGTGGGATGAACCATGCAAGTTTAGGAAGAAAAAGTGTCCATACAAGGCATGAAACTCTTTTTTTAAATTATTTTTAGTAATCTAGTGTTTAGATCCTAAATAATAAGGGTCTATAATAATAGGAAAAATCTAGCTTAATAGGGAAAATATAGTTTTTAATAGGTAATTATGCAAGAGAAATAGAAATAAACTTATCTAGTTTCAAACTAAAATGGAGGACTCTGAAGCTAAAATTTGAAGAGTGGGACTAAGACATTGTCAAGAATCTAAATCTTGGTTCTATTTTTTGATTAGATAAGAGCACCAAAAATAGGACACCCTAGTGTTTAGTTCTATCGTAATTCCTAGTGCTATTCTATTGAGGATTTAAGCTTTCTAGGTTTTGTTCACTTGATCAATGTGAGCTTGTATACCAAATTTTAGGGGCTAAAAGTCACTAAATATTGTTGTAGGTATATTTAAATATTTAATACATGTATTCATCTACACACATGTAAAAAATGAATACATCAAAATTAAAAGGAGGAAAATTGGGTTAGGGGAAGAGTGATTACTTAATCAAGAATCCCTCTTGTTCTGATTGCTACCTACATTAACCCTCAAGATAGGGTCTTGTATCTGATGTAGTTATCCCTTAAGGAACATTCATAATCAATGTTCATGATAGATGAAAGAATTAATTTCACCTAGGCCCTTCCTTAATCAATCATTCAAGTTTATGTGTGATGCAGAGAAGCTGAGTTATACTATTGACTAATTCTTATTATGTCTAATGTGCCAAAGTAGTAAGTGTTAAATATAAAATGCATTGTGAAGTCCTTTATATAAGAGACTCATTATTTAAAATTTGGGAGTTATATTCACATTTGGCCAACATTGGAAAATTTAGGAATGAAAAAAATAAAAGGGGTAAGACTCATGTTGTAGGAAAAACTGATCATTGGAATCAAATTTACACATTGAAAATAGAATTAGAAACTAGACACCCTAGGTTTCAGTGTTGCAGTCTTAGTTGAGTGATATTATTTAAAGGGTCTGGGACATGGGGGGATGGAATAAACATCAAAAGAATAAACTGGGTTAGTAAGGGTTAAGTTTGGAAGGCTACAAATGACTAGGAAAGGTCAAAAAGGTGTCTAATGTATAACACAAGACCAAAGCAAATCAGACAAAAAGACATGGATAGATGTGAATAAGACTCATATTCTCCAGTCAAAGTTTCCTATGAAAATACATGATATGTGTGGTTTCCTAACCAATTTAGGATGTATACATTTTCCCCCTTTTAATATAGTGATGCAATTAAATGAAGTACTAGAGTAAAAGAAGGAAAGAAGATGCATACCTAAACCTACCTATGTGGAGATAAGTGTGCTAAAAAAGGGACCAACTTCCAAACTAGGGAAGTGGATGGAGAACTGAATAGTGCCTAGAGAAAGAAGGAATACTTGAAATGGATGCCCCATGTACTGAATCTAAGTAATGCCTAGAGAAAGAAAGAATCTCTAGAATAGAGGTCCCTATATTGAATCTACATAGTGATTGGAGAAAGAAGGAATCTCTATAATAGATACCCCCTGTATTAAATTTGAAAAAGAAATGAAAAATGATCAGAAGCTTGAAACTAATGCTTGCTCTCTATCTCATATAAAATCATGTAATCTAGAATGTGTGTATAGAATTTGTAAGCTATGAAGATCAAGATATGTCATGCCCCCGCTCTAAATAATATGAAATCGAAATGAGAAGTGATCAGAGGTCCAAAACCAATGTCTAGCCTCTGTCCTACACAAACTTCTAGGTCTGAGTTATGCTATGGACCAACCACTATAGATGATCATACGATCCAACCTAGTGACAACCTAGGTATGTTTTGGGTGTAATCTAAAAACTTTGATAAAATTTGTAAGAAGAAAATGACATGTCTTTCCATTCCAATATATATAATCTTAGATGTTGAAGAACATGATCATCTATGTCATGCCTCTAAATCTAGTATGTGAGTGATGTATATAAATAGTCTATAAATATGTATAACCACATGTGCCATGATCTATCATGCTATGTCCCATGTGCAAAACTAGAGATAAAATCAATGTGCTCTACATTATGCCTATAATCTACTATCTAGTCTTATAATTATGTCATATTATATGAAGTTGTATGTATGAGATGTGTAGTAATGTACATGCCCCCAAATTTGGTATCTGATTATGTATCAATGTCACTATGAGTCCATATAATTTAAACCATTATATCTAAATAGTTTGTGTATTTTTAAACTAATAGTGTATCCCTCTAGATGTCTAAGTGATGCTAAGTGACTCAAATAAATTAAATCACTATATAATCCTAACCAAACTAAGTTGAGTAATGCTAATAATCTAAATTATAGAGGTGTAAAAACCATGTTGAGTGACCCATTGTAGTTTAAATCACTATATAATCTTGACCAATATGTACTAAGTCTAATAATTTTCCTATTAGAGGTGTGAGAATCAAAGTGTATTTACCTATAAGAGTGGATAGGGATACTACATAATTTTTAGAGATTGTAGGAAAGATGCCCCCTTTTGGGGAGAGGGATGAGATCTATGATAGAGGAAGTTGAGCTAAAAGTGATGACTAGTGCCTTATGAATAGTAAAAAGGTTTGTATAGTTTGAATTGATTGAGAAGTTGTTTGTTTGATTGGTAAGATTTGAACTATTGGGATTGGAATATGTATTTGATTGGTTAGTATCAAAGCTTGTATGTAGGTATAGTAGAGATGTAGAAATGTTTGTGTGATAGGCAAATGAGGTAGTAATGGATCAAATGGATTGAAAAGTTTGATTGATTGATTAAGTTGACTTGTTTGAATGTTTTAATCAAGTGTTTTTTATTAGTAAATACCAATTTATATGTTAAGGTACCAAAGAGGTATAGGAATGTGTGTATGCCATAGTAGGCAAATAACGTAATGAGAGAGAGAGAGGGTTATGTCATGTTTAAGGTATCATTGTCATGATTTTGTTGAATTAAATAGTTTATAAAATAGAGCCATGGGGCTCTAGTTATGGGTAAAATATTGTTTTGATTTTTAAATAAAAAATTTGGTTGATATAGGAATTTTGATTTGACTTTGGGTTCATTTGTGTAGTGACTAGTTTTAGATAATGAAGCTCTAAAGTGAAAAATTCCTAGGAGATGATCACCTTCTATGACTCATTTTGAGTAGTTGGTAGCCCAAATTTAGGTTGGTAGAGAAATTAGCCTGGTGAGTAAGATTAAAACTTGATTCTTACCTATTTAGAAGCCTATTTTGGATACTTTTGATTTGTTTTAAATAGTCTAGGAAAGTTTTTATTAATTTTAGTGCTATTGTCTTGGAGTCAATGTTGCTATCTAAGACACAACACTGTTGTCCAGCACTAGTGTCCTTCTATAGCATTATTTTCCAATGTGGATGTTTTTTTCAATTTTTTAGTTTTTCTTGCTTTTGTACTTCTTAACTATTCTTATTGACATGGTTTTCTAACATAGTATATTTTATGGTGTTTTTAGGGTGAGGCATAGATGAGAGAGTTCCATAGAGGCCAAGTGATGGAGACATTAAGAATGTTTTCCTTGTCAGCTAATAAGAGAGCCATGATATATAGAGAAAGATTGGGCCATGTATGTGACCTAGATATGATGAAGTGGGATAGGTATTTGATCACCACCTTATGTGAGAGGTGGAATAAAGACACTTGTACATTCTAGCTTCTTATAGGGGAGATCACTATGACCCTAGAGGATATGTATTAGATTTTGTATTTTTTGATTAATTGGTGATGGGTGACATTATAGGATGATATGGGTGTTGATGTCATTGATCATGCATCCTTATATTTTGTAGGTGTGCCTTCAGATGTAAATCAGAGAGGTGGTGATAGTGATGTATTACTATTGGTCATTATGTAGTTGAGTGTTCCATGCCTATAAAAGTGATTAGCCATATTATTGGCTTCATTTGTTGTAGTGGATGGTAGCATAGTTTTTTATTACTTACAAGATACATAGGCTGGTTCATAATTTTAAGATGTATGGTACTGTGTTCTCATGGTGTAGGACTATGCTTTCCCATTTATATAGAGATTTATATAGATTTATGTAAGAGGTATTTAGTGGTGGTGTCGATGCAACTACTTTATTACATTATTGGGCTTATGAGAACATAGTTGTTGTGCAATTAATTAGATTGTTGAGGGTGACTTGGGCATATCTATAGCCATTTAGTGAGTGATGGATGAGTGATTTGGCTATCCAATCTCTTGGGATAGATCAATTTAGGAGGATGCTAGACATATTGGTGGACCAAGATATCATATGGAGGCCCTATAGAGGACTCCTTGGATGGCTTGAGGATGGAGAGTATCTATAGTACATGAGGGCTAGTTGTTGGTTACATGATAATTGGGCTAGAGTATATGAACATTTTTAGTATGAGCACATGACTATGAATTTTAGAGTTCAATAGGATGTCCCTCTTACATCATGGGTATGATTGAGGAGTGCATGGGAACTAGTGAGATTAGGGGATTATGCGAGACTTAATAAGGTAGAGTTGGAATTGTTATCCTTGGATGCATAATATGTGACTATAGATATTCATGATGTAGATAATGTGGGATGTACTAAGGCATATACTACATGGTGGGTTGGGCATCAATGGGCTCCAATATATCTTATTGATGGAGTGGATGTTTCCTACATATGAGGATCTCGAGCTGATCCAGATGATGGGACATAGTTAGTGATTGTATTTGAATTGTACATAAGTTTGTGTTATATTAGTTTAGATTTGAAAGTATATATCTAATGTAGTGTTTTACTTCTTATGTGTGTAGGTGGGATGGGAGCTACATAAGATGAGGCACCTATTGGGGTGGGGGAGGGGAGATAATGAGTTTCTAAGAGATCATCATTGAGTTGACACTTTGAGAGCTCACGTGGCATGCTCTTGATGATGTGGTGGATGAGGGTTTGATATTGTGAGTGATGGTTATAACTAATGTTTATGCTCATTTGTTTGATAGGGATGATATGGCTACAACTACATATGTTAGGGCAATAGGAGAGAGAGAGATGAGAGAGAGAGAGAGAGAGAGAGAGAGAGAGAGAGAGAGAGAGAGAGAGAGAGAGAGAGAGAGAGAGAGAGAGAGAGAGAGAGAGAGAGAATCTTAGAGCTGAGTTAGATAGGCATAGGATGCCTCCCTCTCATTGTGACATGGTGAGCATGAAGATTATGGATGATTATATTGATATTCAATAGAGATATTCAGACTTGCATGAGGAGCATGGTCAGCTATTGGAGTGGTATAGTCAGTATAAGAGGCACTTGAGAGCTCAAGGATGTGTGAGGTCATTGACTGCTCGACATGATTATGGGACTAGTACTAGAGGAGAGAGTGAGATTGATAGTGTTGGATTGATGCCCATTCATGATTAATTGTACCTTGACATGATGTATTGTTTTGAAAACATCACAATATATATATGGATACTTGTTTTATGTTGATGACTATTTTATTACATTATTAGATTTGAAGTGTGTTTGTATACTGGTATATTCATTGCAAATGTTTGAAAATGGTCGATTTGGCATTAATGTTTAGATTGTATATGTTTGGTAACTAGAATATATTATTTAAATTATTTGTTGATGAGTTGAAGTGTGATGTTAGGTTTAGATTTGTAAGCAAAAATTTGTTGGTTTTTATAGTTTGTAAATTGTTTGGATAAACTAAGCTAGGTTTAACATTTGGAAATTATTTGGATAAGTTTATTGGGTTTAATAGTGGCCAAATAGGATTTGGTAAGATTTGGATTTTGATATTTTGGTTTGAGATTGGTAAATTATTTGAATGAGTTGATTGGGTTTAATATTGGTAAAGCATTTGGATAGGTTGAGTTGGTAAGATTCGGATTTTTGATAGGCTAGTATTTGGATAGGACAGTTGTTAGGAATTAGGAATATTAGTTTTTAATACAGGGATGTAAGATAGCACTGTGTACATATTACTTTCTTGAGAGTGAATCAAGAATAAAAAAGGGTAGCTAGACCTTTAGCTCCATCAATACCCTGTTAAGTGAAGTTTACAAACTAAAACTAGTATGACTACACATTGTATTATTTTATACTATATCACTATCTAAACCCTATCATTCAACTAAAAATTTGCCCATACTACTCATGATGTGTGGGAATGTGCTCTGTATTTGATACTATCTACTGAGTGATAACTATTATTATGTGTGAAGATTCTACAAAGTTTAAATTTATTGGTCATGCAGTTGAAACTAGATTTTATGGAAGAGGCTCATCTATTGACAATCTTAGTGGATTTATATGTGAAATAACACCCTATAGCCTCTGCTATGATGTATATGACTGAGAAATAAATCAAGATAGAACTTTGACATGTGATGGGGAATCATCTAATCTTAACTGTAGTGGGTTGTTATGTGAGATAAGACCATAAAAAATCTACTTGTAGTGAATATTTCTCATGAGTGGTACTCTATTATTGTGCCTATGACTCTGCTAGATATGTATATGTAACTACACTAGGTATCTCCTAGACTATGATGCTATATATAGGTTGTTGCTGATATACTAGTTTTCAAACCTTATAAGGTGGTGAAATAGGAGATCTCCTATGAGATTCAATCTAAAAAATTGCATTATGCTCATGATGAGTGACTAATGATTCCTATAAAGGAATGTCTTAGGATGACTCAGTCATGGAGGAATGAGGTTTAGGGTTCCATAATAGAGGATATCTCTATGCCCCCTAACTATAAAAATCTACTTGTGAATATTTTCTCATGAGTGGTACTCTATTATTATGCCTATGACTCTGCTAGATATGTATATGTAACTACACTAGGTATCTCCTAGACTGTGATGTTATATGTAGGTTGTTGCTGATATACTAGTTTCCAAACCTTATAAGGTGGTGAAATAGGAGATCTCCTATGAGATTCAATCTAAAAAATTGCATTATGCTCATGATGAGTGACTAATGATTCCTATAAAGGAATGTCTTAGGATGACTCAGTCATGGAGGAATAAGGTGTAGGGTTCCATAATGGAGGATATCTCTATGCCCCCTATGTGAATGATATGATACCATTATGAACACATATTGTAATGCAATCTATGAGTCCAAAATAGTCATTATCTCTATGTCCACAAATATGATGATAATGGAAAAAAGGTCAATGTGGCTATCTATGTAAGAGACGTGGATCTCATCAATGAGTAGAAGATAATGTGATGAACCTCCTATATAATAGTGTTGTTAATATGGAAGATGGATTATCTAACTCTGAATCAAATTATAGTGGTGCTTTGCTATTATTTTCTATAGTGTAGACTACAGGTTGTGCTTTAGAAGTTGGCTATTTGTTCTTGACAAGTTTTTTTTGATGTGGTCTCTTATCTTGTTTTAGGACATGGTGAATGCTAAGTGCTAAGAGCTATATTTAAAGACGTTGTAAAATATAGAGTGATATGAGCAACTTAATCTACCTCAATTAATCCCAATTTATTTTCTAGAGATAGAACTATATAACACAAGTGTCTAAAAGAAGACTTTGTTTGATATAGTAGATGCTCAAGTAGAGGTTGGTGAAGCCCCTTAATAAAAATATGTTTAATATCTAGATCTATTGGTTTATATATCAATATTAAAATATGACCCTTGAATATTAAGATATACTCACTAACCAGATTTGAATAATTTTGATGTAATGTGGCAAGTTTCTCATATGTAACATAAGGGCCCATGTTTACAATGTAATATATGAGAAATGCCTCCTCTAAGTCATCATATTTGTGAAATGAACCACCGATGAGTAGATGAAAAAAACCAATTCTATGCTTCCCCCACTAATGTCTACTAGAATAACTTAAGTAGAATCAATGGGCTTGCCTGAGATGATAGAGCCTTCCAAAATTATTGAACGTGTACAAATGGATCTCTAGTTCCATCAAAGTGAGGTAATGATGGTATCTAGAAATGCTTAGGTAATGAATATTTTATGAATGTATTCAAAACAAGTTTACCATTTAGATCATTGGCATCCATCCAAGACTTATAATTTTTATTTTCCATTGTGAGGATATGTACTTGGTGTTGTAATTCACCAACTGTATGAATCAGTGAAATAATCACTTTGGAAAGGATATTAGTATCTTGAAATGGTTCATTTAATCTTTGAATTTGATTTTTAATTTTAACCATGGGAATGCTACATTTTGTAATTAGATCATAAAGAGTGGGTGTGCTCACTTAAACCTTGGGAGTAATGGTAACTTGGACCTTACTAGAGGAATGTAGGATACCATTCTCTTTGGGTGAAGAGTAAGAATTGGGTTCTACTATAGTGAGGGGTGGCTTGGAAGATTCATTTGTATCTTTGTGTTTTTGTGAATCACATAATTATTTAGTAGTGGATGTGTTATTAACATTAAAATGTGTATTATTTGAAATAGAATCGTGAATAAAAGTAGGAGCAACATTTTGAAATTCATTAGGTTTGAAAGGAGTCAGAGAAGAGGTAGAAACATGAGATGCATTTTCTTCTTCGATATATGCATAATAGTCATCATTATTCCATGAATTATCACAATCTAATTTTTTTTCATTTGAAATAGTATAATTTGAAGTATCATTTTGATATTCACTTTCATTATCATATTTATTTGGATGTTCACTATCATACTCATTATCACTTCCATCATTTCTAGGGAGAGGTATAAGAGAAGAATTTAATTCCTTTCTAATATGCAATAAATTATCATTTGAAATTGGAATATCATGTTTATCTTTGCTATCCATGGATGAAGTGTATGAATTTTCTTCATTTTCAATATGAAAAGTACGAGTAAGAGAGTTATCATTTGAACATTCATGAGATGCATCATTTGAACTATGCTTTGGTAATTTGATTATATTTCATTTATATTTTTGTATTTTGAACATAGTAGTATCAAAAGAGAGAGAGAGAGAGAGAGAGAGAGAGAGAGAGATTAGGTTCACATGGAAGAAAATTTTCACCTATTATAGGTTCATTTGGAAGTACATGAATAATTTATTCATTTTGTGCATTGTGCATCAGAGAATGAGGTGCGAAGTATTTTTCCCATTTATCAAAAGTATTTTCTTTCGAAGAAGGGATGAAAGAGATAGGTTTTAGAAGAGAATATGCATCTATTTTTATTCACTATCACTTTCATATGCATGATAATATTCATCATTGTAACAATAGTAATTATGTTCATTGTAAATAAAATCATTTTCCACATTTTTAGCTAATGTGCAATTTTGCAAATTTATCCACTCATTATCATAATTATGTGAAAAATTAATAAATTTGTCTATGGGATGAGAGGGAAGAAGTGCCTTAGTGGCCATTTTATTTATTTCACCAAAAATAATATGAAGTAATATTAATCAAATAAATTCAATAATAACTACTAACATGGAAATTTTGAAAACACTTGTGACTATCTAAACATTTGCAAAAATTTTGAAATTAATTTCTAAAAATTACAAGGATGAATTGTTTGAAGGTGGAATCTAGGGTTTTGTGCTAGGGTTTTAGAATTTTTGGAAATTATGGCTATAATTTAAATTTTAAAATTAATTTAAATAAGATAATTGCACAAAAATTGATACAAAAATCAAAACTTTGAAATTGAATTTTTGTACAAAATAACTATTAATTTAGAAATTTTGAAAATATTTTTGGCACACTAAACAATTTTCAAAAATTTTGAAATTAATTTCTAAAATTTGTAAGGGAGGGAAACTTGGGGTTTGAGGACCTAGTTTGGAAATCTAGGGTTTTGAGCTAGGGTTTTAGAATTTTTTAAAAATTATGCAATGATTTTAAATTCTAAAAATTATTTGAAATAGGAAAATGCATAAAAATTTATACAAAAATTAGAATTTTGGAATTTAAATTTTTGCACAAGAAACTACTAATTTTGAAAATTTTAATTTATTTTTGACAAGGTAATCAATTTGCAAAAATTCTAAAATAGTTTTCTAAAATTTGCAAGAAAAGGCTTGGTGTGTGATGACCTAGTTTTAAAATCTAGGGTTTTGAGCTAGGATTTTAGAATTTTTTAAAATTATGCAATAATTTTAAATTCTAAAAATTATCTTGAATAATAAAAATGCTCAAAAATTAATACAAAAATCAGAATTTTGGAAATTAATTTTTTGTACAAAATAATGAAGGAAGAACCCTAAATGTAGCTAGGGTTTTAGGTTTGTTCAAAGTAAGTGAGGTTCACCAAATGTTTTATTATTTTTGATAATCTAGTATTTAGATCCTAAATAATAAGGGTCTAGAATAATAGGAAATTTCTAGCTTAATAGGGAAAAATATAGATTTTAATATGTAATTATGTAAGAGAAATAGAAATAAATATATCTAGTTTTAGACTGAAATGAAGGACTCTAAAGCTAGAATCTGAAGAGCAAGACTAAGATAGTGTCAAGAATCTAAATTTGGGTTCTATTTTCTAATTGGATAGGATAACTAGAAATAGGACACCCTAGTGTCTAGTGTTATAGTCTATCTTTATGCTATTGTCTTAAGGATCTAAGATTTTTGGGTTTTGTTCACTTGGTCAATGTGTGTTTGTGTACCAAAATTTAGGGGCTAGAAGTCATCAGAGCTTGTTGTAGGTATTTATAAGTATTTAATACCTTTATTCATCTACACACATGAAAACAATGAATACATGAAAATCAAAAGGGGGAAAAACTAGGTTTGGGGAAGAATGATCACATAATCAATAACCCCTATTGTTCTGATTACTACCTACATTAACCCTCAAGATAGGGTCTCAGATCTGATGTAGTTCTTCCTTAGAGAACATGCATAATCAATGTGCATGATATATGAATGAATGAATATTTCCCTAGGCCCTTCCTTGATCAAGATGCAAGTCTATGTGTGATGTAGAGACACTGAGCTATACTATTGATTAATTTTTATTATGTTTAATGTGATAGAATAGTAAGTTCTATATATAAAATGCCTTGTCAATTCCTTTATATAGGAGACTAATTATATTTAATTTGGGATTTTTATTCCTATGAAAACATATTAATGAAGTAAATAAAAGGGGTAAGAGTCATCTTACAGGAGAAACTGACCATTGGAATCAATTTTACACTTGGACAATAATGATAGAAACTAGATACCTTAGGTTTCAGTGTTGTAATCCTATTTGGGAACTATTTTCTAGAGGGTTCAAGACATATGGGTATGGAACAAGAATAAAATGAGTAACCTATGGAAGGGTTAATTCTAAAAGGCTATGAATGACTAGGAATGATCAAAAGGTGTCTAGGGTATAAAATAAGACTAAGGCAAATCAAACAAAAATACATGGCTAGATGTGAATAAGACTCATATTATCCATTTAGAGTCTCATATGAAATTAATATGAAAATACATGATATGTGTGGTTTATTGACCATTTTAGGGTGTATCCATCTTACAAAGTGGAATAAAACTCCTTATTCTAGCTAAAAAAAACTACCTTCATGATTAGCCCTATTTGAACATATAAAAAATAATTAGGGACATGTCTAATGATTTTAATGAAGGGTAATGGTTTTATTAATTCCTCTCCATACCATGGTTATATTCTTGGTCATCTAGAATCATATAGGAATGAACCATCATCATTTGCAGTCTAAAACACTCTTCTTTCATGCACCCTACACACTTGGCCTCAAATTTGGAATAAATTTTACATGAAAATCCATGGGATGGAGTGTATGAAAATTTTAGATACACTCCATGGACTTATAATCAGTAGGAACACCTTAAAATTAGCTCAATTGAAGTTTTCCACCGTTCTCACTAGCTTGTCCACTATGCCAATTTTGACTGGTTGGGATGAGATGAGAGATATTATTTAAACACTTAGGATCTGATATAAAGTGATAAATGTCCATAAGGATTTATTAAAAGTCGTAATATTTCCCCCAAAATTTATTTCATCTCTTAAAAACCTCTTGTAGCCTACAAAACACATAATATAGTCCAAAGTACCCTATATGTGCAATCATGTATAATCAAAAAGAACAGGCAGTATATTTAGGGAGTATCCTACAATTTATAATCATCATCCTAGTAAAATTAGTCCATTATAGTGTCTATTCTACTCCATTTCTCCAAACTAGTCACTGGTAAGGGTTTGTAAGGGTTTTATCTTATTTCAATCTTAAGGTTCATTCATAAAGATGGGATGTCCAAATTGAAAACAAATTACACAAATTCATATTTTAATACCTTAATCAACATATATAAACGTATTTTTTCCCATTCAAATCATCAAGAGAGATATGAACACATGAAATCAACTTATCGAGATTCTCTTTCCCTTTCCTATAAGTCTGAGTAGCTTTTGAGCTTAAAATTGGACTATCTACAACCTATCTACCATATACAAGATTTATCACATATATTTTATCCCCATATTAATGTTTCAATCCATTTTAATTCTCATCTCATGCTATAATTTTGAATTACCCCACATTTGGCCTTGGCCTAAACCTTATTTAATAGGCCTGAGTTGGCCTTTAGCTCAAAAAATGGTTTTTATGGATTCCCATACAATTTTGAGGTTTTAACACACCTAATTACACCATAAGAAAATATTTAAATCTATTTTAGTGTTTTTATAATAATATAAATGAATGTAACCTTTCATTTGGGCAAAAGACCTCACCATGCACAATAAGCCTATTTACAACTTTTGTAGGTTTAGACCTCTAAGATGGGATTATTCCTTATATTCAAGATTTTTTTAAAAATAAGTTTAATTAAAATAAACACACATTTACTCAATGTATAAACATATCTTACCTCACATGGCCATCTCTACCTTCCAAAAGTGTAGGTTTGTGTACCTAGGGAAGTGCCCTCTATCTGAGACAAAATAGGGGCATTTCCCTTATTTATCCAAAAAAAAGGTAATGGAGAGGATTATATAAGTGTTTATGATGTTATATTAAATATTTTTATCTTTTATCAAGGCTCTAGACCCCCTAACTTCCCCATGATCCAAGACAGACTCTTTTAAAGGCAGATTGTATGTGCAGGGTTTCTATAAGGGCTATGAGTTACTTGTTTGGGATCCTTCCTTACTTATTTTTCATGAAAAGATATTATGGGGACAATAAAGGTCATTATTAATGTTTCAAAATACTCTCTAACACTTCAAACTCCCAATATACTCTTTATAGCCCTATCTCAGTCATGACTATGTACACCAACTCCTAACTGTGTTTTACACTTTCCTTCCTCAAGGATGACCCTTATACATTATTTTTAAATAAATAGACCCTAAAATTATGTTAAAAACATTATTTATACTTCATAAGATCTTTTTTAAATGACTTATATCCATTTTCATCTTATTCATGCCATTCTTACACCAAACCACTACCTCTATGTTCACTGTTTATGACAGTCAACTGTAGTTGACTTATTTTGGAGAAAAAGGGTGTGCTAATACACATTTAATATATAAAGTTATGATATAATTCAATTTATTAAATTTATATAGTAACTTGTTGTTTTTTGGATCCATTTATCTCATATTTTATAGGTATAGACCTTATCAAAACACTCCCTCTCTGCTCACCATTTGGTCCAAACTGTGACTTGCTCTTTGGAACCCTACATGTAGGTGACCATATATAGTTTAGATAGGATCTAATGATTATATATCTATTTTTAAACTAATGAAATAATTTATATTATATTTTAACTTCTATCCTCCCTTTATTTACTACTCACAATCAAAAAACAACACTTCTCTATTCATTATTAGTCTTAGATAACATAGTCAACTGTGTTGGGGAAAATGAAACCCTGTAGGTCTTCTTTTATCTACTTGGATTTTTATTATGATTTTTGGAGAATCTCATTTAATATTGTCATTCACCTATCACTTTTTCATACTTATATTTTTGAATCTAGTAATTTGACTCAAGAGAGGATGGTTAGTATGGTGTTAGTTTCAAAATGAAAACAAAATGAAAGAAACAAACTAACTAGTATAAGATCTCTAGGCATAGATACTAGGGAGAGATTAGTTAGTAAAAAAATTAAAAACACAACAAAAAATTAAGTAACAAAACACAATAATTCCTTCACCTTCCTTGGATGCTCCAAATGCCTTTGTAGTAGTGTCTTGCTCAGTTTTGTGCTCATGAAGTCCTTAGCAATAGAAGCTTGGCTACCTCCATCTCTCCTTGGCACCTTTGGATTGTGGCTTGGATTGGATAGGAATCTATTTTTCATGGTAACACTAATTTATTTAATTTTTTAATTAATTCTACATTATAACTTTGCATAATCATGTCTTAGAATTGATGTGATAATGCCTCCTATTTATAGATTTTTGAGAATGTCTAGAATTAACCTGAACCATCCATCATGACATTGAGATGTGTGCTTGTAGATTAATTCAATTTTTTGAAATAATTTTATAATAGGCTCATCAATAGTTGGGATACAGGAGAAATTAAGAGGCATGGAGGGCTTTGATGAGGCATGGAGGGCATAAATCCTGATATTTATGACATTTATAGCCTAGGGATGTCTTCCCAAGAAATGAGGTCACCTAATGATGCAGATATTCAATATCCATTTCCAAAAATAAGTACTCAACAAGTTTCCATGGAATTATTGATTAGGATATAATTTGGGTTAATTAAATTCTAAGCATGATTAAGCACTTTGTGCACAAATTACTCAAATTTATTAGAATACCTTGTTACTGGTCTAAAATTTGATTGGATTAGAATTGGAAGTCACTATCAAATGCATTGGATGCATTATCCCATTTATGATGATACCAACAACAAATAATGAAGGCACTTATCTTGTACAAAATATTTGATAGGAAATAAAAATTCAAATCACCTAGGTGCAAAGTTTTCATTTTGACTTGAAATGATCTGATCAAAGTTAGTTGGCCCATAAATTATATTACCCTATTTAGGGATACCCTGGCCAAAATCAGCACTTGAATATGTCAATTTCACATCATTTATCATGTTTTAGTGTCTTTAGGCTAAATTATACATTTTGGGTATAAATTGGTCAAAAGGCTAGTTGGAGGTTATCAGTGGCTAGTTTTAGGTGTTTACAGTTTTCCCTTATTTGGGAAGATGTTGCAAACCATAGGCAAAGCAATGTCTTCTCAAATAATGAGATATGTTCTATATGCCAAAAATAAGGTGATGGCTGAATAACAAAGCTCTAAATGGTTTTGGGAAGCCTATGATTATTCCCCCTTGAGGGAGTGGCCATCACATTTGGTGATGGGTGGTCCCTTGAAAAGAAATAAGAAGAAAGGTGGAAATTAACTTGTGGTTGAGATTAATCCAGATTAGAAAAATGCTTCCATGCATTGATGTAAAAAGGATGCTAGTTTGCCCAAAGGTGGTTATAATTAAGAATAAAAGTCAAAATAATGATTTACCCATAGGTGGTTATAATCATTAAGAGGACCTAAATTGATTAAAGATGATTGTGGCCTAGTTAGGGTTGATTAACAATCATAACTCAAAGATATAACCTAGAATAAAAATTAAAGAGGAGTGGGTGTAAAGTGATGAAATAGATGAATAAAAGCATAAGATTGATCATTGTAAATGATTCAATTGTACCTATCAATAAGAATTTGCTCATCTTGATTAACAATTATTCAACTAGAATGGTCAAATGAGTTAATTTGATTAAGGGTGGGATGGGAGGATGTTCCAAGGTATGAAGGAGAAACTTTTGTAGTTCAATTGATTGTAAACCTTCATGAAGCTGATTTTTATTGTAGCATGTGATAGTAGGCATCATGATAGAATGCCATGAATACTTGGTTGAAATATGCATAAGGATTTACTCCTGATCTAATAAACACTAAAAATAATGCACCAATGATAAAAAGCATGATGACAATGTTAACAGATGAATATGGATGGACTCACAAATAATATTTTCAAGGAATCACCTAATGAACACATATAGACTTAGTCAAGGAAACAGTGATGAAACTAAACAAATAGGTAAGAGAACAAACAAACAAACAAATAAACTAATAAACAACCTAAAATAAATAAACAAATATAAATCCTGAAAACAAAAGCAAAAGAAAGAATCCTAATAATGAAAATACCCCAATAAGGTGGATCAATGATAACTGACTAGGATTAGATAGGACAAATATTTTTGGATTTTGAAATATTATTAATGTTTTTGGAATTTTTAGGTATCTTAATTCATTATATAATGACAAGATACTTGCTTGCAAAATGGTGAAAGCATTTGGCTTAGGTTACTCGTAAAATGGTGAGAGCATATGGAAATGGGGACTAAGGTGATATCAACCTGAGATTAACATGACCCACATAATCTTGAAATGACCTCAAGTCATATTAATTATATCCACACAAAAGGTGAATAAAAACCAACTAGATCCCAACAAGTTCTCAAATTTGGCAAATGGTCAATCAAATGAAAATATTAATGGCAAGGTGATGCAGCAATGCATGATAGACAAGTGTTTCCCCTAGTTTTTTCCATAGGTGGTTATAACTAAGATACAATGGCATAGGCCAATGATAATAATTTACCCATAGGTATTTATAATTAGTACCAAGACTATTAAAACACTGATTTGCCCATAGGTGGTTATAAGTAGGCTCACATAAACAAATTTGATAGGATGAAATATATCTTACCAAATCAACTGTCACACTAATTTTATAGATTGTCATTATAAACATAACTTTGATTAATTATTAAAACTTGATTGTAATCCCTCGACAAAAGGTGTGGGAAGAACCAAAGTAACCAAGATCAAAATAGGATTGGATAAGATGACTAAAAATAGGCTTTGGTCTAGATAGGAATGGAATGATAGGATGGATTGGCATTTGCTAAGGATAATTATGGGTGTTAATAAATTGTATAAAATGGTAAGAGGGTTACCCCCAGATGATGGGGTAAATGGTTTGGATCTACAATATTGGTAAATATGCATATATAACAATGGCAATGGTATGACAATGAAAAGGTATGGTACATGTTTTTATCCTTGGTATGGTTTTTATTCCTATTATTCCTATTGATGGGGAGATGCACACCCTAATCAATAAATGACACAAATAAAATACCCAATCATGTTAATTATTATCCAACACCTCATTTGAATAACTACTTTGTCAAGAACTACCTATAGATTTTGTTGTCAAGAATGCTTTTATGATCTTCATGGTCATTGATTCTAATTCTATCAAGCATTGAGACAAGGTATCATTATAGCCTCTACAAAAGAAATTGTGGCCATGGATGGTAAAAAAAGATAAATAATAGATGGTAGGTTTGATTATGAAATGGAATGGTAGATGATACTAGAAAGGGTAATGGTGGGGAGACAGTGAAGATTAGGATGTTCAGTCACACTTAATGTTGCTAATGCCATATTCAACATAACTTTGGTTGTGGTGGGACTGATGACTTATTCTCTCGATATGACCATCAGATTTTTATGTTTTTTTGGGCCTAAGAGTAGCTACCATTTGTTTAGGATATAGATAGGAAGCTATTTTGAATTGATATTTGATTTTGTCTTCATCCAATAGTGAAGAAATTTTGTGCGCAGTTATTGGTTCTTGAATGAGGTTTTCACCAATGAAGTTACCTTGATAGTCATGTAGTGCTTCTAAGAAGGTTTCACTAAGGAATGTTTAATTTTGACTTTGATTATCTTCTATTTATTTGAAAAAAGATTAACTAGAAGATGTTGAGTTCTAATTTTGATTATCCCCTCGTGCCTCTAAAAAGGTTTCACTAAGAGAGTGTTTTTCTATTATATGAATATGGTCTTGACCTCCTTGCTCTTCTTCAACTGCTATGTTTCCATGGATGAAGTTTAACAAAGTGTGATTCTGTTGATCCCAATTGACACTTGTGAGAGATGGAATGTTAATGATATGGCTATTTTGGTTGATGGTAATGGCATGTGGAATGATAATGGAATAGGTGTTAGCATCACAATATTTATAGAAGATACTAAGAAAACTTATGTTGAAGCTGAAGTACTCATCCTTAAAAACCATAATGATCATAAATGTATTAAAATTGATCTACAAGTCATGTGTAAGTAATGTTGTAATAGCCATGAACATATTCTTCTTATAAATCTGATTTTGACTCAAGGGACTCTATATATGATGTTGAGATTGATGTTAATTCAGATTATGATGCTAAATATGATGTTGGCTTAATAATATAACTTGACTCTAACTCTGATTCTTCATCTAACAGGTACTAATTTACAATGATGTCTTGTTGAATATTTGGTTTTAGACAAGTAACAACCTATGATGGCATAATGGGCTCCATAAAAACTAGTTTGTCAAAGTGAAACTCCTCTAGCATGGGAAATAGGTCAAGAGAAAACTCCTTAGAGATTGGCTTGTCAATGGTAGGATATTAAAAAATAGGCATATGGTTAAGGTAATTATTTGTCTAAAGGTGGTTATAATCATTAAGAAGTGACTTGATAAAGACTGGCTCATCAGTGTGAGACTCCTTGGTAATGGGTATAGGGTCAATAGGTAATTCATCATAGGCTGATTTATCACAAGTGGTTGGTTCAATAAAAACATCTTAGATTGGTTGGTTTTCTTGGATTTAGTTTCCAATTAGTTGGAAAATAATAGTTTTGAACATAGCTTGTTCTTTGAATGATTGGATGGGTTGAGGTTTGGATGGGATGACTTGTGGTTGGATAATGGTAAGGCCTTGGGGAACATGATTTCTTAAATGAGCCAAAGTAAAAAGTCTTGAGATGGTAAAAATAGGGCATTATGGGGATTTATTGCTCACACAAGCTAAAGGAATAGGTCTTAGAATGATGAAGGGGTGTTATGGAGCTTGATTTCTTACACAAACCAAAGGACGAGGTCTTGCTATAGAAATGGTTGGGTGTTGTAGAGCTTAGTTTCTCACACAAACCAAAGGATGATGTATTGGTATGGGAATGGTGACATTGTGGTCTTGGAATAGAAATGGTATGATGTGGTGGATCTTGATTACTTGCATAAGCCAAAGCATCTAAGTCTTCCTCATAAACCATATCATCCTAGTCGTGAGTTGGCTCATAAGCTAGTTTCTTGACTGTGTTCCATGTACTGATTATTATAAAGAGGGTATAGATATGTATCCCAAATAACATTATCTATAGTTGGATCTTCAAATTCCTCCTCACAAGCCTTTTCATACCAATCCAAGTCTTGATTTAGATTTTTTGGATTTTGATTATGTTCACCATATGAGTATTATAGGGAAAATAATAAAACTCCTTAGAAAATATTTCTCTATAGGGGTTTGTAGTGGGATTTTGTGCAGCCCTTCTATCATAAGTTAGATTGTATGTGACTCCACCATAAGTGTATCTAGACATATCTACATAAATGATGAAACATCTGAAATAAAAAGGCTTAGAGTTTTACAAACTCTGAAAAACTATCCAAAGGACAACTGGTTCAAACTTGGTCTAACTTGGTCAAAAGGTGGATTTGTATCTCTAATATGGTTTGAAAGTGGAGTTGTATCTCCAAAATGATTTTTTATAAGAATTAGCATAAAACATCCTAACATCAAATTTCTAATGTTAAATGTCATATGCATAAAAGTTCAAACATCTGAATAAAAACTAGCATGTCAAAGGTCTAGGTTAAAGCGTTCCAAACAAAGTCTAAAATAGGAAAGGAAAAAGTTGAGTGGCTAGGTCTTTTGTCCAAACATGGATTCAAAAGCTAGGATCAAACAAAAAGGCATGTGCTAGGAATTTTGGCCAAATGGCATCAAAATTTAGACTTAAAATAAAGGTTGATGTGATTTGATTTAATCTAACAAGTTTGGAAACAACTTTAACATAGACTTGACACATGGAATCAAACATAAACATGATCAATTGGTATAAGGCATAAGACAAAAGGATCTTTGAGAAATGTTATGTTCTCCCAAATAAAGGCACAAATAATGATGAGGATAGGCATTAAACAAATAAACCATCAATAGTTTTAAAATTTGTGTAATCAATTTATTGAAGTTATGCTACCCAAAATAGAAATATCTATGTATCAACCCCATGAACTAAGGCCTGAATATAAATCAATCAATGTTTGAATCTAAAATTGACAAGGCCAATTGAAAACTCAATGTTGAAGACTAGGATTTGATCAAATGAGCTAGACAAGATTGGACAACATGATGGCATAAGATAAAGGTCTAAATGGTTGATGTGACATGGTGTGAAACAAATGGTTTTTAGCACAAGGTGAAATAAGTATTGAAATAAATTGAGTATCCTAATGGCATAAACATGCTCGAATGATGTGATCTATGTTATCTTTCAAAGAATCAAAAGGCCCAAAATGTTTTGACATGATTTGGGTAGTATAACACTACCCTCCTCAACTCAAATATCATACACACAAAAAAGTTTCAATTTTTTCAAAAGACTCTGACAAAATGATTTTAACATGATTTGGGTAGCATAACACTACCCTCCTCAATTCAAATGATATACACAAAAACAAGTTTAGAAAAAAATTCAAGGCATAACTATGGTGTAAAATGGCTAGAATAACACCTCTTTAGACAAAAGAGTGATGTATAGATAAATTGGTTTCGACATGGCCTATACATTAAAAGAAAAGTTCTAGTCTCAAAACATACCAAGCAAAAATGACCAAAATACTCTTAAGTATAACCGTCCAAATCCTAGCAAGGGTATGTCAATGTGGGGTTGACTAAACTAATTAGTTTTTAATCATTCTATGGGAATTAATTTCAAAATCACTTTCACATCAAATAATGAAAAATAGAAGCATGTAAATTAGGTAACCACGGCATTGTCTAGTTGTAAAAAGGTCTTGTCCTTTTTACAAACACTATATCCTGATGTTCGCTCAGTGTAGTGCAATGTCCAAATTTAGATACATCCCATGTGTAACTCTAAAGGAGTAAGTGAAGTCAATGCTAGGAGATGAAACCCCAGGTTAAAGCTTCCCTAAAGAACTTGTGGGAGGTGATGAAGTCCCCCTCATAAGCCAAGTTTGCATAAAAATAAAGAAAGCATGAAATAGAAAGACTTTAGGGTCATTTTTAAGGTCACCCAAACTTTGATGATTTTTTAGATAGTGCTTTAGATGAATTTCTTTATAAGCGTTAGAATAAGATACTTGCAATAGGAATGACACTTTTGATTCCAAGGGTTCCCTAAAGGGGATGAATGGAAGAACATACACACAACATCCCTCTTTTTTACAACAAAAAAAAATAAAAAATCTAAACAACCAAGTAAATACAAAAATATTTGAAAATATAAGTTCATTTTGAATCCCAAATGGAAAATGGTTTGGTTTTCATTTGACCCCTTGGTCTTAGTTGCAAACTTTGAAAACATTCACCATAAACATCTAAAATTTGTCTTTTTAATAAACACCAAAACAAGGCTCCTAATTAATTTTTAGGCATGACAAAGGTGATTTAAACATGTTTTTAACAAATTTCAAGCTTGGTCCTACAAAAAAAATGTTAGCATGTCCTTAGCCTTGAAGCTGTTTTAGGTTTGAAATAATGAACTGTAAAAAAAAGAGCTCTCAAGTTTGTGTTTTAAGAAAAACATAGTGATCAATTTCAGTTATATAACCAATGATGGTTAAATTTTATAACTAATGATGGTTATCTAATTGTCATTGATTATACCAATGTGACTAATTACATGTATCCAACTGATGTTAATTAAGTTATCCAATTGATGTCAATCTTAATAGCTGACGTTGGTTACTATGTAAACCTGTAGAAAATAAAAAATGGAAAAATAAAGTTAGAAAATACATTTTCACAAGTTAATGGTCCAAATAAATATTTTAAAGCTAAAAAATTATCTTCTTCATGTGTGGGATGCATCTAGTCCCACCAAGCATGCCATATGTGATTCTAGGAATTTGACTTAAGAGGGGATGGTTAGTATGGTGTTAGTTTCAAAATGAAAACAAACTAAAAGAAACACACTAACTAGCATAACATCTCTAGTCCTAGACACTAGGGAGAACTTAGTTAACAAAAATAAATGACAAACACAAATAAAAAGTAAGGAATAAAACACAAGAATTCCTTCACCTTCCTTGGATGCTCCAAATGCCTTTGTAGTAGTGGCTTGCTTAGTTTTGTGCTCATAGAGTCCTTGGCAATGGAAGCTTGGCTACCTCCATCTCTCCTTGACACCTTTGGATTGTGGCTTGGCTTGGCTTGGAATTAATGTGTCATGGTAACACTAATTTATTTAAGCTTTGTAATCAATTCTACATTATAACTTTGCATAATCATGTCTTATAAATGATGTGATAAGGCCTTCTATTTATAGATTTTTGAGAATGTCTAGAATCAACTTGAACCATCCATATTGAGATTGAGATGTGTGGTTGAGAATTAATTCAACTTTTGGAATTAAGTTTATAATAGGCTCATCAATATTTGGGTAGAAGAGTAATTAAGAGGCATGGAGGGCTTTGATGAGGCATGGAGGGCATGAATCTTGATATTGTTAGGTTGTGGAGCTAAAAGCTTCACTGATGCAAACATGGAAGAGGTTGTTGAATTATAGAGAAACTGACGTTAGTAGCACAACCAATGTCGGTCATCTTTAGTGTTCATAGTAACCGACATCGGTTATGGGTTGGCCGACATCAGTCAGACAGGGAACCGACGTTGGTAGCGTGTGTGTGCATGCATTTGCATGTGCTTCCAGAACTGGTCTTATTTTAGATGGACAATTTATTTGCATGTAAAAGACTAATTTTAGTCTTGAGTCTATGTTTCTAATTATTGTAATTAGAGTTCTAATTATTATTTTCATGGGATCTATATAATAGACTCATGGGGTTGTATTGTATTCAAGGACAAGAAAGAGATCCTTCCAATTGTAAGATCTAGGTTTGTAGGTGTGCAAAACCAGGTTGATCTACAGGTGTTGCAAGATTAGGTTAGATCTACATGGTAAGTATGATTATTTGATTTGCATGTTGTTGTAAGTTTAAGGGAGATCTACTTGGATTACTTTGAGTACTTGTGTACTGGCAGTATTATTACTGACTGGTGGAGGTGAACAACAACTCTGTGTTTGAGTTGTTTGTTGTGACCATAATTGAGAGAGAGAACTCTTGAAGGAGAATTACTAGGAGCCCTAGAGTTTTAGGAAGCCTCAGAGGTATGGGAAGAGTGTGGCATCTTCTTTATTGTATTTTCTTTCTGGATGAGTTGAATATAAGATTGTATTGTCTCTAAAATTTTGTGTTGTTTCTGATTTCTAGTTACTTGTTACTTCTGGTTAAATTTCGTGTTTAGTTGCTTATACAAAGGTAATCAATTATGCTCCTAATCCTGAAAAAGTGGTATACAAAGTGGTAATCAATTTTTAGGATTAGGAGCACAATTGATTACCTTGTATAAGCAGCTAAACACAGAATTTAACTAGAAGTAATAAGTAACTAGAAATAAAAAACAACACAGAATATGAGAGACAATACCCAATTGTATTAATACTCTTCTAGAAGGAAATACAATGAAGAGATGCCACACTCTTCCCACACCTCTGAGGCTTCCCACACCTCTAGGGCTCCCAGTAATTCTCCTTCAAGGGTTCTCTCTCTCAATTATGGTCAC
Source organism: Torreya grandis (assembly GCA_037957365.1). Lineage (NCBI taxonomy): Eukaryota > Viridiplantae > Streptophyta > Pinopsida > Cupressales > Taxaceae > Torreya > Torreya grandis. The sequence continues at coordinate 574,001 of JARHVA010003528.1, forward strand.
AACAAACAACTCAAACACAGAGTTGTTCATCTCCACCAGTTAGTAACAATACTACCAGTACACAAGTACTCAAAGTACTCCAAGTAGATCTCCCTTAAACTTGCAACAACCTGCAAATCAAATGATCTTACTTACCATGCAGATCTAACTTGATTTTGCAACACCTATAGATCAACCTGGTTTTTCACACCTGCAAACCTAGATCTTACAATCGGAAGGATCTCTTCCTTGTCCTTGATTACAATACAACCCTATGAGTCTATTATATAGATCCCATGTAAAAAATAATTAGACTTCTAATTACAATAATTAAAAATGCAGACTCAAGACTAAAATTAGTCTTTTACATGCAAACAAATTGTCTGTCTAAAATAAGACTAGTTCTGGAAGTGCATGCAAACACATGCACACACATGCTATCAACATTGGTTCCCTATCTGACTGATGTCAGCCAACCCATAACCAACATCAGTTACTATGAAAACTGAAGATGACTAATGTTGGTTGTGATGTTGACATCAATTTCTTTATAACTCAACAACCTCCTCCATGTTTGTATCAGTGAAGCTTTTAACTCCACAACCTAACAATCTCCCACTTGGAGATAAATAGCTGCACCTATACCTATACCTGTACATCATCTAATTTTGTTTCCTGGCCTGTATCTCTCTTCAAGATCAATCTTGAAGACCAACCACCACACATCCTATGGTGCTACACTTGTCATTCAAGTCCCCTGCCATATCCAAAGTGTTTGACCCTACATAACATGTTAACCTACTGTTGGTCCCTCTCAGATACCTGAGAATCCACTGAACTACTTTCTAGTGCTTCTTTCTCGAATTGGCCATGAACTCACTGACAACACCCACTGCTTGGGCAAACTTAGGTTTAGCACACATGTACTTAACCTCATCATGTGAATTAGGACACTATTCTGTGAACTCTCCATCCATAGGTGTGCTAATCAGTTTTGCATCCTACATCTTGAACCTTGCCACTACCTTATTCACACAATCATCCTAAGACAACATCAACCTATGATCTTCCTTGTCTTTAGGAATAATCATGCCAAAGAATTTCACTGCTTCCAAATTCTTCATGACATACCTCTGAACTAACTTTACCTTTAGCTCAGTAACTCCCTGCATGTGTGACCCTGCAACAAGCATACACACAACATACAATAACAAGATAATGTAGCTAATATTATCCAACCTGGTAAAGAAAACACAATGGTCACATTGACATTGACTAAAGCCATGCTTTGTCAAACACTTGTCAAACCTCCATTGTCTTGTAGCTTGCTTAAGACCATATACCCTAGCCTTCCATCTCACGTGTCCATTCTCTCTCTTCTTTAACCTAGGAATCCATTCATCTTTTAGTGCTTTCTCTCCAGCTAGAAACTCTACCGAATCTCCCATTTGGTTCTCATCCAGGGAATCAACATCCTCATTCATGCCGTGCTCCCATTGTTTCCTAGATTCTACCTACTCTACTTCTTTAAAACTTCCTAGTTCTTGACCATCAGTGAGCAACAAGTAGTCTAAAGAAGGGGAATAACAAATTTGAGGCTTAATTACACTTTCATTCCTCCTTATGGGCATTTGAGACCCCTTGATAGCTTGTTATCTACCCAAAATCCATTTTTTGGTCGACCCTGGTCTGCACCCGACCAATTTTGATCCCACCTGATCGTCAATGCTGGTTCCCTGATCGACGTCAGTGTCCATCTAGTCACCAACACTAGTTCCCTAACCTACATCGGTCACCACCTACCCAACACCACCTACTATGATTTGCACATGACCGACATTGGTACCTACTTGTTTGACATCGGTTACACTTGAATGACGGTGGTAACTATGTTTTCTTGTGAGTGATGACTTTTTACCTATGAGCTTACCTTGGATCATAACCCTATCCAAATTGCCCTGCTCAAAATTATTCATCCCCTATGACTGATCTCTATCCATCATCTTCTCCTAGAAAATCAAGGCTTTCTTGTTCTTGTAAAAAACATCAAATTTCCTCTTTATGAAATAAACCTGATCCTTTCTTGTAGCATGTGTTTTAAGAAACCTCACTTTCTTCTATTACTTATAGAAATCTCGATCTATGCTTTCCAGATCTGAAATCTTACCCTTTGACTCAAGAACATGCATCCCCTTCTTATTCATGTGACCAAGCCTATAGAGCCACATCTTTGAATCTATAGCTGAAGTAGATAAACCAGAAGGAGAATTAGTAATACAAGTATATAGATAGAGATTACCTACTTTCTTACCTCTTGATAAAATAAGTGCACCCTTGATAACTTTCTAAGAGTCCACTGTGAGAGTTACCGTGCATCCCTCATCACCTAACTTTCCTATAGAAATCAAGTTCCACTTTAGGACTAGGACATGCATGACTTCCTTCAACACCCATGTGTTGCCCATTTGCAATTTTAGCTACACTTTTCCTTTGCCAACCATTTGATAAGGCTTACCATCCCCTAAATAAATCTCTCCAAAGTCTCCTTAGACATATTTATGGAAAAATTCTCTATTTGGGGTTGCATGGAAAAAGGCACTAGAATCTAACACCCAAGATTCCACTTTATCTAAGAAACATACAAGAGCATCTTGTGCAACAATATCTGCAACATGTGCTTCTTCATTTCCTTCATGCTGATCTTCAACCAACCTACAATTTTTCTTTATGTGCCCTGCCTTTCCATAATTCCAATAGATTAGCTTGCCATACCTAGATTTGGATCTCCTACCTATCTTTGACCTTGATTTCCCTTGCTCGATCTTCTCTCTTTGCCTTCCCCTCCTTTCAACACTTAAAGCATTCCCTGATGATTCACCTATGCTTTTCCTATGAATTTCTTCATTCAAGATTACACTAACAACATCATCAACTTTCAAAATATTTGAAGCAGACGCAGTATTACTAACTACCATTACCAAACTATCTCAACTTTTAGGTAATGAGCATAAGATTAAGAGAGCCTTAATTTCATCATCAAAAACAATATTGATTGAAACTAACTGGTTTACCAAACCATGGAAATCACTAAGATGACTATGTACAGATCCACCTTCCAATATTTACAAATTAAATAATTGCTTCATAAGAAATACCTTATTTGAAGCTGAGGGTTTTTCATATAAATTTGTCAAAGATCCCATTAACTCTACCATTGTCTTAGCCTATGATAAGTTGGAAATCATAGACGATGCTAGGCTCAACCTTATAGATCCTAGAGCCTTCCAATCAAGAACCTTCCATTCTTCATCTTTCATATCTATGGGCTTGCTTGTAACCCCACCCAACGGTAAGTACAGATCTCTCTAATACAGATAATCTTCTATTTGCATCCTCCATAATTGATAATTATTGCCGTTAAACTTCTCCATTCTTAGCTTACTTTCTTCTGCCATTGCTATACTCCCACTCAATCGAAAACCCCTGAGAGTGACCTGTAATCAAACACAAACCTACTCTGAACCAGGCTCTGTGAACCTACAACCCTAGCTCTGATACCACTTTGTCAGGATTAGGAGCACAATTGATTACCTTGTATAAGAAACTAAACATGGAATTTAACCAGAAGTAATAAGTAACTAGAAATCAAAAACAAAATAGAATATGAGAGACAATACCCAATTGTATTAATACTCTTCCAGAAGGAAATATAATGAAGAGATGCCACACTCTTCTCACACCTCTAGGGCATACAAATATTCTCCTTCAAGAGTTCACTCTCTCAGTTATGGTCACAACAAATAACTCAAACATAGAGTTATTGTTCACCTCCACTAGTCAGTAACAATACTGCCAATCCACTAGTAAGTGACAATCAACTCAACCATTGTTGCCTACTTCTAGTCCACCAAGTACTCCACATACTCCAAGTCTGAGTACACCACGTACTCTAAGTATATCTCACCTGATCTTGCTACCTATTGTGTTGTTAATCTCTTTGATCTTGTTGCCACCTGCAGATCAACCTAGTTTTGCAAACCTGCAAACCTAGATCTCGCACAAACATACACCTACAAATCAATCGACCTTACTTACCATGTAGATCTAACCTGATCTTGTTATACCACAGATCAACCTAGCCTTTCACACTTTCTGACCTAGATCATACACACATGAATAACCCTTATCCTTACCTCACCAAGTCCTTATGATTCTCCATAGATAGAACTTTGATTCTATAGAACCGATTCTACAAGAATCCTTGAGAGTCTACCACTTTACAATACAGTCCATGGGTCTCTTAAATAGATCCCATACAAACAATAATTAGACTTCTAATTACAATAATTAGAACCACAGCTCTAAGACTAAAATTAGCCTTTACATGCAAACAACTGGTTCGTTAAACAAACTATTTGTGAAACTTGTAGTTTTGGAACCGCACAAGCGATCGACGTCAGTCACTATCTGTCTAGAGATGACTGATGTCAGCTGATCCCTAACCGATGTTGGTAGCTTCTTGTCCACCTCTGACCGATGTTGATTGGCCTGATCGATGTTGGTGACTGTGACACTCAACAACCTCCTCCATGTTTGCATATAGTGAAGCTTTTAGCTCCACAACCTAACAGATATTTGTGGAATTTATGGCCTAGGGATGTCTTCCCAAGAATTGAGGTTACCTAATGATGTAGATATTCAATATCCATTTCCAAAAATAAGTATTCAAAAATTTTCCATGGAATTCTTGATTGGGATATAATTTGGGTTAATTAAATTCTAAGCATGATTAAGCACTTTGTGCACAAATTACTCAAATTAATCAGAATGCCTTGTTATTAGTCCAAAATTTGATTGGATTGGAATTGGAAGTCACTGTTAGATGTGTTGGATGCGTTATCCCATTTAGGATGTTACGAACAATAGATAATGAAGGCACTTATCTTGTGTAAAATATTTTATAGGAAAGAGCAATCCAAAGCACCTAGGTGTAAAATTGGCATTTTGAATCGAAATGATCTAATCAAAGTTAGCTAGCCCATAAATTACATTGTCCCATTTAGGGATATTCTAGCCAAAATCGGTACTTGAATATGTCAGTTCCACATTGTTTATCATGTTTTAGTGTTTTTAGGCCAAATTGTGCATTTTGGGTAGAAATTGATTAAAATCCTAGTTGGAGGTTATCAATGTCCATTCTTAGGTGTCTACAATATTCAATATAGATAGGCTAAAACATCACATATCTACCATGCTTTAGCCATTATTTGCATACCCTATTATAGGTGAACATTTTGGGAATTAGGCCTTGAAAGCATGCTTAGGACCTATTTATATCTTATAAAATCATTTGATAGGTGTTTAAGCTTATTCATATATATTTAGGTTGATTTCATGTTAAGAAATGTAACCTTTCAATTCTCTTCCCCTCATAATCAACTATAGTTGACTATGTGAGCCTTGTAGGTGCCTTTCATCATTGAAACTTGCATCAAAGTTCTATGAAAACCATTTGAGGTCTTTTAAGTTACCTTCTATCAACTAGTCATTGGTATATCCATGCTCAAACCTTCTCAAAAATATTTTTTTATGTCTTCTTACCTTTCTTGACTTAAAATACTATGTGTTCCTCTTTTAGGCTTGGCTTTAGATGCTCATTAGGCTCGTGTACAGATTGTTTGTACCTTGGTGAATGCAAAATGCCCTTTATGCTCTTCAATGATGCTTTTCATGGCAAGTTGTGTCTATTAGCATAATTGGACCATCCCACCATACTAGTATGTATTTAAACTCATTTCATTAGTTTGGGATATCAACTTGGCTCCCATTGTTGTAGACATCACTAAGTGATTTCAGTATTTAAAAGGCAACTTGGGATTTCTTGAAAATCAATCTCTCTAACTTAACAACCTATTTTATTTTGTAAAATGATACACCTATGTGGGATATTAAAAACAAATTTACTTGGAGGATATATAAACTCAATTCAATCATAGATAAGGACACCCAAAAAAGGTCTAGACCTTTATTTTGATAGTTTTCGGAAAATGTCCCAAAGTGCCACAAATTGCTTAGAAAGTCTCCTTGAGGCTCCAATAGCATCCAATATTGTTTAAAATATTATAAATTTTGTTAAATAACGTTCAAACCCTCCAAATTCCATATAATTTTCAAATCACACATTTCATACTTTCCCAAGTAGTGGCAGACTATACAACTATTTTAGATGACCATTTTATGTGTTACTTATTATCTTGGCTCTTGAAGTGGATCTTGGACTTGGATTTAGAATTGGATATGAATAAAATAAATTTATTGACAATAATACATCAATTAAATTCATTTTGGAACCAAATCACAAAAGAAAACTTCAACAATTGGAAAACATGATTGCAATTTCACTCTTCTCCTTACAAACTAAGTAATTTGAGCTATAAAATCCTTTCCAAATGTGAAACAAATCATGGATAACATGAGATAAAGGATTAAAAATAATATAGAACTAATATTATCAATTTTATTATATGAACTGACCTAAACAAGAGCAAAACTTTGAGGGTGCACAGATTAGCAAGAAAAAAAACATAGTCAACTTCATGAGAATGGATCATAAATCAAGAGCCACCATTATTAAAAAAATATTTTAATTTAAATGAAGGTATCTAAGTTTAATTTCATCTCCCCAAGGTGTTTTATCTAAAACCTCACTTGCTATCCATACCAAGTACAAACCTGAAGAGTGGTTTTGTGTGCCTAAAAGGGTGAAAAAGGAGAGGAATGGTTTTAGGCTGAAAATGGAATGTAAAAATAATTTAAAACATAGAAATAAGTTTTAGGAAGATGAGGGGACATTCGATGATCTTCTCCCATGTGATATACTTCTCCACAGGTTGTACAAGTGCCAAACTCACCTTTTTTCCCAAGAAAACTAATCTTTCTTTTGAAGTACATGCCACTTTTAGTTACCAACAGTTGATTAAGACATGTTAGGACAAATTTAATGTGGCATAACCTTTTATAACCTTCAAACTTCCCAATTAATCTATATAACTCATTAAATGCCCCTTTTTTACCTCAAAATGACTAAAATGACTAAGGACCAAGGTTAATATAACATTAAATGACATTAATTAACATATAAAACACCTTGTAACACATGTATTAGACCCCTTAAACACCTAAAATTCATTTTTTTACTTATGGGGTCCCAATTTGACCTATATGGTTAAATTTTATCAACAATACCCTCAATAGCTTTTAGAAAAGAATTATCAATGCTTACCTTAGATTATCTATCACTTTCTTCATGGATGATGTATGTGCCAAGGTTAGTTTATTTAATGAAAGTGTATGGATCATGTCCATAAGTGTCCTCACCATACTCATCTAGGAAAGGGTTAGAGATACCTTCAATATTGGAGGATGTTTCATCATCCATAGTAGACTCTTCTTGATCATTGAAAGTATAATTAAGATTAGAGCTTACCTCCACATATGGATCAATATGAAACTTAGTCAATGGTTATTTCATAATAGTTACCTTTGTTATATACCATGTATATAAGGCCAATAAGGACTAATTAGTTGAGAGATATTCTCATAACTTGGCTATAAAGTCCCTTGAGAGGCAGATAACAAAGTGAGTAGGTAGATCAACCACTAATATATCTTGAAGGATAGAAAATCTTGGACAATCATGAAAGAAAAATCTCAAACCTTTGACTAGTCTATATGAATTAGCTAATGTCCCATCAAATTTTAACAATCCCTTGTTATATGGCTCATATTTTAAACATAATTTATCTACCACAAGATTGGGCATAATTAAGGTACTTGCCCCATTATCCACAATGTGGTTGTGAATAAGGCTATCTCCCACAATGAGAGTATGGTATAAGGGTGGGGTATTTTTATATTTTTAATATATTTCAAGAATGTGAGTGGGAGTACTAGTGAGTGAAACATCACCATGTCTTTATAGTTGAGGGCTGATGTGGATTTAGGATAGCTACTCTTGAAGAAGCTCTATTTGACTGGGCATGTGAAATACTTCCTAAATAGAGATACTAGTTTTTTCACTCTTCAAAGAATAAAAAATATTCAAATTAGGAACACTCACCTTTTCTTGTTTCCTTGAAGGCAAAGAAGTTCCTTGAGTTTGAGATAATGGATCACTTTAAGTCACCCTTCAAACTATATACACATAATATTTTCAAGCTGTTATTGAATACTGATACTTCATATCTTGCAAGAACTTGTCAAGTCTCAATCTCTTTGAGTGCATGCCTTAAGGGGTGCACTACAAAAGGGGTGGGTAGACCATTAGTGATTCATAAGATTGTTATTCATTTTTCCACTTGTTATCTACACACTAGCTCCCTAAAATCATGAACCTTAGGCTTGTTCTTCTCTTTCCTATCCATTTTAATCATTATCATGATTTATTCACTCATTTATTGCCTTATTACCCTTTTTACCTATTAAGTACACTAGGTTGACTTGGTCAATCTAGTGTATTCTAGGGACATCTTTGCTATTTTGACTTGTTAGTATCCTGGTTGACTTAACATAGACTTTAGGCATTAGCCCAAGAATGTACTAGGTTAACCCAATCAACCTAGTACATCCAACATGTCTAAATGGTTTTTAGGCAAGATTATATATATATATATACACACACACATATATATATACACATATACATATATATATAAATATATATATATATATATAAGGTCATTCTCACCATTTAGAAGAGAAGAATAATTATGTATAGAAGTGTGAATAAATATCTACTTATTAACAATTCTACTTGAGGAATAAAGCTTTAGGGTTTAATACTTTATTTGGAGCTCTGATCTTGTCTTGCAGAGAAGTATTTTAGATGCTTAGGTAGATCATGTGGCCTAGAGCTGACTTATCTTGATTATCCTTACAAGCCATAATAATCTCTTACAAATCACCTTGGCCAAGGGAGAGGTTGAGACTCGGTAGGTTCATCTTCAAAGGTAAGTATTCCTAACTTTATTTCTCCTTTATAAGAGTAGCTAGATAATGTAGTATGTATTCTTCTCTTCCATGTATTAAGATTATGTATACATTGATGTGAGTATATGTCTCATATGTATGTTTAGTTTATTTGTTATTTATTTGTTTTGTTTTAACCCCCACTTTGTGTCACAAGCTTTGGTGAAAACTAGATTAGTTTAATTTTCTTGTTATTAAAATACTTTACTTTATTTTTTATTAGCATAAGTGAATATTAAATTATAGGGATATTTTAGGGTTTTTGTGTGATTATGTTAGACTGTAAGCTTTGGAACACTTCTTATCATGATGTGTTGTGACAATTGATACAATTGATCCCCTAATCAATTCTAGTGGATCCACATATTGTTCATGCTCTCACTTAACAAGTGTATACCCAATTAGAAGTGTAGGTGTGCTCTATATTATCTGATCTGGGATTAATTCATTGTACATCATGCATTTCCAATTACATACATTTTAGTGAACCCAACATGAATCAAACCCTTATTATATTTGTTCACTTTTATTCATTATTTTGTCATCATTTCTATCATATATTTTGAAATTATAGTTTGATTTCATTGACCTAGTTTTATTTTTCTTTATACATAGGAATAGGTAACTAGATCAACTAGCTTGACCTAGTATAGGTTTTTAGCACTTTTTAGAATACCAATTCAACCTACTAGGTCTACCCAATCAACCTAGTGTATTTGTAGTCACTTTATATCAAATTTTGTATAGCCCAATCAATCAAATCAACCTAATATAGATTCTAATTTCCAAACTTTAGATCATCCTACTAGGTTGACCAACTTGGCCTAGTACATTTCCAAACCTCTAGTCCAACCAACTAGGTCAACCAGGTTAACCTAGTACATTTTCAACACTTTTTTAACATATTATTGTATTGCTTGGTCAACTAGTTTGACCCAGTTTGTAGGTTTTGGATCAATAATTTATATCTCTAAACCATCAAGGTCACTTTATATTCTTCTATATCTCTTTGTTTTTATACTTTATTTTCAAGTTTTTAGCCTTCAAAACTACCTCTACACATCTAACTAGATTGACCCTATAGACCTAGTTCTATGCCCTGTTTATTATTTGAAATAACTAGGTCGACCTGGTCAAACAAGTATGTTTTCCAGACACTATTTTCAATAGTACTATCTTGACACTCTCAATCTAGTTTTATTTTTTGTGTATATAGTGTTTTCACTATACCTTGTTTCAAAGTTGGAATTCACCTTATATGTTAATCACATCTTTCATTTCATCTATTTACATGCTTAAATTAGTTCACATAGTCTAACTAAGAGATATTAATTAACCACTTAGTTACACTATTTCTATTTTATGCACACACATCCAAATCACTTAACATAAAAAAACATTTTAACATTTTACTACCTAAGCCAACCTACTTAGATTTCATCACCAAGGGGGAAGTTGACTTGATACTTTAGTCAAGTATAAATCATGGTTAATGTTATATTTTGGCTAATTACCTAACACCCTTATCATTGTAGTGTGTGAAGTGAAGGGGTAGGCCCCAATAACAAGCCTGTATCATTTCCACTACAATCCCTTTCATCCTAAACTCACTTGAAACCATCCATATATTTTTATTTAGTACCTTATTTATAGATAAATTTCTATCATTTAAAATCATTCTTAATAATCTAACATTCTATGTTGACCAATTAGGTAGCTTTATTTTCTAAGTTATTTACTTGCTCTTTGCTCAATTGTGTGTGCAAGAACTTGTACTAGCTCATATTAGTGAAATATTTTTTATTTGGGTGCATCAATTACATTGACTAACATCAATTAAATTGATTTTTTGCTTAATTTCAGCATTTAATTTCTTAGATTAACTACAAATTATCTTTCTTTGTTTTCACAAATTAATTATCCACTATTTCTTTTTCCTGTTTACTATGCTAGGTCAATTAGGTTGACCTGACATATTTTCTAGCCCCTATACACTACACTAGCTCAACCTAGTTGACCTAGTATTGTTTTCATACTTTTTCCCCTTTTTTACTAGTCTATGTTATCTGTACTAGGTTGATCTTGTGGACCTAATTCAGTTTCATAGACCTATTTTTTACACTAGGTCAACTAGGTCGACCTAGTTCAGTTACAGTCACTTTTTGATTCCTTGTTTATCTCATATTTCCTTTCCTCCTTTCATCATAGAATATATTTTTGGTGACAACCTAAAAAATCAATCATCAAATATGATGTAATTCACCAATCCTAATAAGATCTCTCATAGACAAAGTAGGGTTCCTTTCAAGAATTCTAGGAATGTCCATATTGTAATCTATACAATGAATTATGGGAATCCTCATAATACCTCTTTTTCAACATAACCCTATCTTATTTTAATATAATAGCATTTATAAAATACTCCACAAATGCTTTTCTTCATCATGTAATTCCCTCAACATAGAGGGAAAGACCCTTCTACCATATATAACCTCATGATTAGCCATCAAGTTAAATAGCCTCATTCTCCTACTTCCACTTTCTCAATTAGATTTATGGGTATTTATTTCTTTACTTTTCAACCTCTCCCTTCAACATTAATTATTTATTATGCTATGACATATTATTCTTTAACTTCTACCTCCATGCCTAATATCTCAACTAATATGGTTGGTTTTACATCTAGTGGGTCTCTCATAAGATCTACTATCCTTAATCCATCCACTAGTTCATTATTTAGTACCCAAGGTAATAATTCTTCTAGTGATTATTCATCTCAACCATTTACTAATCCATATTTTGATTCACAAGCAAATTTTTCCACTAGTGCTTCAAATTCTCATAGCTCTTCTCAAACTCATGTTAACACTAATAGTGGTACCCAAGCCACTAATACTAACTCAAACACAAACACTACTTATAATAACACTAATCAAAGTCATCAACTATTATTAAAAACTCTCAATAAAATGAACACATTTCAAACTCATAACACAAATAAAATGATGAGAATTCAAAATCACCTTCTTAATCTTCAAACACAACTCTAACCAATGGCTTGGGGCACACATAACCAAAGTATTCCTCCTCCACTTCTTCAAAATTCTCAAGTTAATCTCATTCCTAAACCTCCATTAGTCAACAAAGTTATCAAGAATTTAAAAAATGAACCTCTTACTACTTAAATTGTTAACATTAATATCAGAGGTATAACACCTACCATCTCTTATAATGGATCAACTGATCCTACTCTTCATCTTAAAACATTTGGAAATATTTATAAGGATTGGGTAAAATTAAACACATTTTTTGCTACCAAAATCCTTGACAAAACCTTCATAGGTGATTCCTTGGATTGGTATATTCAACTTAGATCTCATTCCATTACTAGTTTGGAGGCTTTAATGAATACCTTAGTATAAGAATTCAAAACTAGTGATCTTTCAGAAAACACTTTGGTCCATTTCATCAATTGCAAACAAAATGAAAATGAGACCTCTCAAAACTTTGTTAAATGATTTAATACTTTATCAAATAAGTGTGAACATAACACAGTAGATGGAAATCACTTTCATCACTTTAAAAATGATTTATTTCCTAAATGTAATATCGAGTCTATACCCTTTCTCCATGTACCTTGGAAGAGGCCATTGATCAAGCTAAATGATAAGATTTCCTTGTGCATCAATTCAATCCACCCCAAAGTTACTTAAAAACAAAAACCAAAATATTACCAAAGATGGTGTTACCAATTCATATGATAACAGTTAAAATGTTTAAGCTATCATTCCTACCCCTTCTTAAGAACTAGCTCCTTATCAAAAACATACTAGTCCTCATTTCTCACCACCAAACATCATTAATGTCCATAAAACTCTTTCCTTATCTGAATTTATTAAGTGTCTACCTAGTCCTCTCCCTCAATATATTAACCCTAATCATCCTATGAAAACCCGGTATGATCCTATCAAGTTTTGTTGGTTTCATGCTAGGTGGGGTCACTCTCATGAGACTTGTAGACAATTTCATAATTTAGCTATGGATTTTATTCTTGGTCTTAATTTTGATCATGATGCTATCACTCATAAGTGTCAACAATATTATTAATTTACTTTCAATGAATACAAAACTCATGATAAAACCCAAGCCTTGAATCAAGAAAATGCTCATTTAGCTATTTACAAAGATCATTTACCTAATCATCAACCTATTCAAGAAAACCAAGACAAGCCCACCTCTTCCTCCATTAATGTAGAAAGTCTTGTTGAACCTACTTCCTAATAAAATGTGGTTAAGATGACTAATATGTGAAGGGCAGTAGTTTTCATCAATTCCTAACCTATCTACACCCCATCTCCTTCTAAAACATTTCATGTTATCCAAGATTCTTCTCCAACTCATTTAAACGAGTTAGGGCAAGAATATATTATAACCTTTGATGATGATCCAGTTTATTATTCTCCCTTGGATAACACATCTCATTCTATTTTTACTATTCTTCTATCATATTCTAGTAACAATGATAATCAACCTTATATTAACACTTATTCTACTTCTCAAGATTAATCTAAACCAACTACTTATTCATCACTGAATGATTTACAACCTTATTCTAATCTTTCTCATTCTTATCAACATAAATTTCAATGATCTTCATTTCTTCCTTTCAAAGACCTCTTTAACCATTATGCACCTCTATCTAACAATATTCTCATGGCTTATGAGTGGGATCCCATTGTAGAACTCACTAATCTCCCATCTAAATTTCCATTTCTTGAGCTTATGAGATCTCCCCACCATCAGAACCATCTTATGAAACAATTATTTGAGATGAATGTCCCTCATCTTTCCTTATCTAGTTATGAGGATAGTATCTTATAACAATATGAAAATATGTCCATTAATGTTGATAAAACTATTAACACTTCTCTTTCTTTGAAATTTATAATCACATCTATGATTCTCGATGAGATTTTACTTCATGTAGATGGTCCTCCCTTATTTAATAGTATCCAAATAGGTGATATCCAAGTCAAATAAGCATTGATTGACAAGGTTTTTATCACTTGTGTTACTTTTCTTGATTTCATTAAAACCCTTGGATATTCAGAATGTAATCTTAACTCTACACATAAAACCTACCAAGGATATGATAGAAGGAAAATGCCTCCTCTTAGGTGTGTGTGGCTTCCCATTATTGTCCCACCTATTATCATTCATGTAAAGGTGATCACCTTTAATTTCTCTCTTTATTACAACATTTTGCTTGGTACGCTATGGACTCATCATATGCAAGTTATCACTTCTTCTACCTGCTAATGTGTTAAATTCCCTTATAATGGAATCATTTAAAGGATTCAAGGGGATACTAACCCTTAGAATTTTGAGCAATTCCAAGATAATGGTGTTTTTAAGATTCCTACTCTTGAGCCTTTACCTAGTATTCCACTCTATGAATCACAACTTTTTAACTTTCTTGTCAACTCAACTAGAGGCTATAATGGGCATATTGAGATAATTGGTAGCATTCCTCCCAACCTTTTAGACTCTGATGATGATGAACCTGATGATATTAACTTAAAGATCAAAACTTCAAATCTTATGCCTCATCTCATCTCACAACTTCTAGCCTCTTTGAGACCTTGTTCTTGCAAACCACCTTGTGATGACATTCCCATAGTCTTATCAAAAATTAGGCATTATATTCATCATTCTTCTTATAATGACAAAGTTATTAAAAATTGTGGCATTGATCTTCATATGCCAAATTATGATGATGGCTATTCTTTAGATGATACTTTATTAGGTGGCCTTGTCCAAGCCTATGATGTCAAGATTATACATTATTATTCTTCTTTATTTGAGTCTTTTCATGAATATTCTCATTTTCTAACATTTATAGTTCTTGATTCTTTCATTTTTCCTCTTTATCATAGAGTAGAGTTGGTGCCACCACCTCCAATTTTTTAGGAGCCCCGTAGGACTATGCTCATAGATTCTGCTATGATTAGACCTTACCATTTTTTTGGATTCCCTGACTCCCATCATTGGTTCACTCTTGAGGTTAGTGTAATCCTTGTTAGACCTTATATTGATACCACTCCTCCCATAGTGAAATCTATGTTGTCAGAACTAGTTATTATTGATTCTTCCACTATTGATGAACCTAATTTTACTTCTTCCATTAGTACTCCTTTTATTCAGCCTACTTTTATTCCTTCTCCCTTACCACCTTATTTTGGTGATGGCTTACTTACTTTTCCCAAGATGGATCCTTTTCCCACCAAATGGGATGATGATCCATCTCCTTATTCATCCACGCCTATTACACCTTTTCCCATGAGTATTTATCTTAAGAATACTCATAACAGTATTTTTTACTTCCATGGGATAGATAATCACTCTTCTACCCATTATTGTAAGTTAAAATACTATTTTGATACCTTGTTTCCTTCTTACCTATCAATAGACACTACCATACCTTCTCCAAATATTCTTCCTAAACATATACCCATGTATGGTAATATGTATTATCTATGGCACTAATGTGGTGCACATCAAATTGATAATTGTCATATCCTTCAACAACATCTTAAGGATCATATTATCATTATTATTGGACCTTTTAACATTCCTCCCATAGGTCATTCTTGTAATAAGGATCCTCCTCCCATAAATACACCTCCTATGGTCCATTCACCACCTTCTATTCCTCTACTTGTGGTTCTTTCTCCACCCATGGACCCTCTTCCACCCATGGATTCTTCTCCATCAATGATTCTAGCATTTCCCATACATATCATTCCCACATATTATCCTAACCATCCTCTACCCAATTCCCCTCCTCATTATGATCCAATGAGTATTCCTACTTTTTTAGTTGAAGAGATTAGCAAAGAAGTATTTGCCTAATATTCAACAAAGATTGATGAGACATTAGTAGAAGTTCATATCCATCTTCATAGAGATTTATCTAATGTCTTAGATAATGTGTGTGGATCTATTTACCTATATTTATGAGCACATTCATGGTGCTTTCTCATTTACATTTAGATTGGACAGGTGCTTTAATCTTATTTTTATCTATTTTTTATTATATCATTTGACATTATGTCAAATTATTTCTTATCTTCTATCATGTTGTCCCTTCTTGTTGTACTATAGTTAGTTTTGATTATTTATATTTCATATATACGTGTCTTTTATTTATGTTTGCTTTCTTTTCCTTTAGATTTATTATTAAAACACTTCTCTTATATCTTCATGATTTTTTTCTCTCTTATCTTTAATTTTCATAGATAGTTGTCATGGTGACTTTGTCATATCTACCCTATCATGTTTTTGGTTATTATCTCCTTTTAATATGTGATCAGTTAGTAAATAATATTTCTCATTACTATTTCCTTTCACCTATCCTCATTTGTATCTCTTTTTTCCTTCTTCCTTTTACACAAACTAAGCATATACATGGTTGAGACTTGAGATCACATACTTGTTCATTGTCAATCCTAAGTGTCATAGTTATTCTTTTATCTTAGGTTACTTATCTTCCCTTATCCTTAGCCTATAGCTAATTCATGTGTATGACTATATCTCTCATGTTTGGTTTCCCAAATATGTATGGCGGAGGAATCTTAAAAATCCTTCAAAGAAAATTTGAAATCCAAATCATTTAAACAAAAGGAAATGATATCAAAAGGCAAATATATTCTCAAAAGTCAAAACACACTAAAAGACATGATTCAAAGCACATATCCTTCTTTTAGTCAAAGCTCAAACTCCACAGTTGGCCTCATGATAGAACAGAGGTCCCTTAGAGTGCAATAGGCTATTATATCAGAAGAAGAGAATTAAACAAAAATATCTTAGTGCTACCTACTTTCTCATGCTATTACCCAATATTTGTAGTAGACCGATGGCTCTGTAAGGGGTCCTAAAGAGTGAGGAACAAATAGTGGGCAGGTAGGTCCATTTTACTTTTATTTGTACCAGTCTACCTTCATGAGTTGATCTTAGTAGCACACTTATCTACCCAAAAATATTTGTGTCTATAATGGAATAGGTTTATTTTGTACATATATGACCACTAGTCACTTAGTGTCTTCTCATGTCTTTAGTATGCTTCTTTTCTCCTAAGGTATTCTCATAAGATGCCTAAATATTTGATTTTTACATTCCCTTTCCTCATATTTCCTCTTTCAAAATATTTTTTAGCTTTCTAATCACTCCCCATGGGATTTCATTTGTGAGTTACTTTGTAAGATCATGGATAGGACTAGAAATTCCTCATAAATTACCACCTTTTCCATCCTATTATCCACATCCTTGATTTATTAGTATTAATACTTATACTTACCAATGTTGTTTTGGTACCCCTTGGGATTTATTTTGTGAGTTTTAGTGTAAGATCATGGATAGGACCTGACCTTCCTCATAAAACAACAACAAAAAAATCCAATAAACAAGTTACCATCTAAATTACATGTGTCAAGTAAGAGATAATATTTGATTGATTATGAGGTTACATGTCATTTGAAATACTTCTCATCTTGATATTTAGTATGTTTTATGTTTACTTCATTTTTATTTTGCCTTTTATTTTCTTATTTTCTGAGTGCATGTAAGATTATAACCATTTATTGAATTTCTCATACTTCCTAGCTTGAATTAGTATGATAAATTTAAGACCATTTTTTTGCAAATTTTGTTTCTCTTTTATACTTCCCATCATGAAATAGTATAATTGATTGACTTAATTTTAATTTGTTTTTATTACCATTCATTCCATTTTCATCCCTTCCATTTTATTACTTTATTTTTCATACTTCCCAATGTGATATTTAGTCTAATTTTACTTGTTTTAATTTGGTGAAAAAATATTTCACATTGGTTTAAAAATAAATCCCCCTTTTACCATCTTGCTGGCCATTTTTTTGGTTCTTTATACTTAGTCATTTTTTCATGTTATTACACATGTCCCAGCTTGAATTAATGTGTAGTACATTTTTGATTGATTGTATTTTTTCATGTATTTTTACCTATTTCTTGTTAAAATATGCATGTGTTATCCATAATGCTAAAAAATAAACCACATCACATATATTTTCTATAGCATATACAATAAAGCTAAATACATGTGCTAGAAATAAATATATCCAAAACATCCACAACCTCAACCATAATGAACAAATACAATCATCATAAATATAACATACAAAACCAACACCAATAAGCCAGAATGATACATCATGTATATATTTCAAGAGTTTGTTGCAATATATACAACCATATACAAAGCCTCAACACTAGGGTTGGGCTCCATCATGTCTATCTCATGACCTAACAACATTGCCTAATGAGGCCTCAATATAACTCCTCTAAACAATAAACTATAATAAGGTAGTCTAAGCTCTTAATCCCTCTACCTATCCTTGTAGATGTGTTATTTTTACCTATACATATACCAACTTGATCTAGGTAATTGCATGTGCATGCATCAGTTGGGTCTACATCACTACATATGCCTACATCATCTATGTTACTATATCTTGATGCATAGCTCTCTCATCAGCTAGGGCATACCAAAACTTCCTCTCTCATACACCCATTGTTATTGGTGGTTGTGCCCTCTCTATGTATCTGTATCTACCTCAATCCTCTCTTGCTAGTCTGAACTAGCTCGCCTAAGCTAGGGTTGATGATACACTTAGATCCTCCAGTGTCATGAGATTGTACAACTATATAGTCTCATATAGGACATCATGGAGTGATCCCATAATTAGGGACCCTCATTTCTCCTCTTCATCCTTAGGTAAACCTACAAAACCAATCCAAATGGATATTAAATCACTATCATATCTCATAATATCTATCTATCTACCAAATAAGAACTTAAGAAACAATAATCATACTTTTTCTTACCTATTTATGTCTCAGATCTTATGATATTTCCATCCACATGATCACCTAGCCCAATCTCCCCATCTGTTTAACCTCCTATTACCTCCTTTATAGGTCACCTCCTTAACTCAAACCCAATTGCCATGGCTTTCATCCATATCATCCTCCATCTAAGTGGTCTCTCTATCCTCTCCTCTAGCTCCTCTTTTGAATCACTAAGGATGATGATGGTCTCCACTCTCTCCTCTTATCTCAGTCACTATTGTGTCATTAGTGGCCATATCTCATCTCTCTATGGAGATGGTGGTGGTACATTTCGTATTTTTCTCTTAACTCCTCTTTCTCTACCCCTTATTATACTTGACTAGTCCATGGTCACTCCTAGTATGGCCTTAAAGTCAGTCTCACTATCAATGGTTTTATTTTTCTTTACCCTCATGGCTCTCTCACATGTTAAGTCCATTGATTAAGCATGAGTATCAATGTTGATAGATGAGGTAGACCCATCTACCTTGGCACCCATACCATATGGTGTGGCTCTCTCCACCATATATAGTGCCCTATTACCTTTCTCATCTCTAGCACTAGTCCAAAAATGTGTCAACTCTCCCAAGTAGTTTGTAGTTGCTCATATGGTCACCACACTATGTTAGTTCATCTCACCATCTTTAGCACTGTCATGTTTGACCCATGCTACTTGGTCTTCCTTCTATCTCTTCCCTTGAGGTGACCTATTATTGACTACATGGGGCAACCCAGTTGATTGATACATAGTAAATATCTCATATATCTATGTTGTTAGTAGTATGATTAGTCCCATGGTCTTGTGTCCTTTAAATCACATCTCAAATAGATCATGAACAATTTGGACCCAAATGATAGATCTTAGATCATATAACACTCCCTCTTCTAACATCATCCTGCTCAAGGATATCACATATAGTAGTACCTTATCATCCAACTTATGATAGAGCACTTGTGTCATAAGGCCTATCACTACCTTTTAGAGATCTAAAATCTATGATATATACGCATCATCCATACTCACTCTCTACCTTGGTAATATCATCTCTAAGCCTGTAACCCACATGGCTAAGGTTCCCCTCTCCTCTATGCTATCTAGTATCCCTATAGTCACTAGTGGTCCTATTAGGGGTATTTCAAAGATGGCATGGACATATTCTAGTGTGATAGCCACCTTTATCACATCCCCATCCAACTCCTATCTGAAGGTGTTGGTTAATGGTTCCCAACAAATAAGGAACATGGACAAAACATATTCACTTAGGGGGATCCTAAACATCCTCTATATGTCCTAGACTTATGGCTACTAGTCTATCTTTGTCTCCATCTATCAATCTCTCTAACAAATCTAGTAACCAAGACACATATAGCAATCTTTAGAACCATATCCATCTCTACAATCAAGAAACAACAAAGGATGTATTAGTTCCTTTATGCCATTTATAATCATAATACATTCTTTATACATTATATCTTTAATAAAAAACAAGAACAATCTATTCATTTTTATCCTATTTTGGTCCCTCTTGCCTTTATTTGGTCATTTTGGGCCATTCTTGCCCTCTTTTAGTTTTCTGCCTACTTTTATGTGCTTATTTTGGCTCTTTGGTCAACCTAATTTAACCAAAATTTCCTTATTTTTTTTTAATCCTAAATTTCTTATTTTTCCTCTTATATTCTTTTCCCTAGTGTTCAGGTTCCATTTTGGCCCTTATAGACTAACTGGACACCTTTTCACTTAGTCTCAATTGATAGAATACACTAGGTCAACCTACACCTATTAGGTCAACCATATGGATTTTTAGCTTGATTCAACCTACTATGTTGACCTAGTTGACCTAGTAGGTTCAGTGTGCCAACCTAGTGTATTTTATTAAAAAATTGTCTTTTCTTTTGCTTTCTCCTTGTTTCCTTCCAACCCATTTCCCATATTCCTATATATTACCCTTAGGACCTAATTTTTTTCATTTTTGATATGTATAAATTATTAAATCAAAATCTACTCAAAATTTAATTAAACCAATACAAATTTCAAAAATTGGTTCGGGATTCTTGGTTGCATACGTATAGTGCACCTGATCTAACTCTTAGGGTTCTCTCTCTCCTATCATGTCATTCCCTCACCATCTTAGCTTGTTTTTTATCTAGATATCTTTTTCTCCTTTATTAAAAATAAAAATAACAAATTAATTTCTCTTTTCCTATTTAATACCACTTTTTCAAAATTCTAATTATTTTTCTTTAGATTCCTTATTTTGCTCATATCTTTGTTTCTACTCATCCATTTTTCAAACTATAAAATGAGTTAGATTCATGATGGCATAGTAATTATTTTCCACTATCATATCACTATCTTCAAAATTTTTTGACTTTGGGCTATTTTTTTCACTAACTTCTACATGTTTGTTTAGTGTGCTTTACATTAGATGCCTTTACTTTCTTATTGTCTTCTTCTTTATCTACAATACTAAGGTAACTTAAAGGTATATATTTTTAAATTTAGTCCTTTCATTTATCTTATTTTTCTTCCTAATTCACTATACTTAGCATTAGAATTGTGTGTTATCATGTTCTATCTCTAAAGCACCATCCCATGTTGTACTTATGTGACACATGATGAGCTTGGGCTGGGACATATGTATAATAGTATTTTTAAACTTTTATTGATTATTGAAACTTCGTATCTTAAAATAACCTATCATGTCTCAAACACTTTGAGTGCATGCCTTAAGGGGTACACTAAGACCATCGATGCTTCATAATATTGTTGTTCCTTTTGCCATTTATTATCTACACACTAACTCCCTAAAACCATGAGCCCTAGGCTTGTTATTCTCTTTCATATCCATTCTAGTTATTATCATGATTTATTCCTTCATTGCTTTCCTTATTACCCTTTTTCCCTATTTAGTCAACCTAGTGTATTCTAAGGACATCTTTGCTATTTTGACTTGTTAGCATCTCGGCTGACCCTAACACAAAATTTAGGCATTAGCCCAAAAATGTACTAGGTCAACCTGATCAACCTAGTAAAACCAACCTATTTGAATGGTTTTTAGTCAAGATAATACTATATATACAAGTCCATTTACCACCATTTAAAAGAATAAAATAATTAGGTGAATAAGTGTGAATGAACATTTCTTTATTGACCATTCTATTTGAGGAATAAAGCTTTAGGGTTTAATAATTTATTTAGATATCTAATCTTGTCTTATGGAGAAGTATATTATATCCTTAGGTGGGTCATGTATCCTAGAGATAATTTATCTTGGTTATCCTTACAAGACACAATAACCTCTTACGAAGCACCTTAGCCAAGGGAGAAGTTGAGACTCGATAGGTTCATCTTCAAATGTAAGTATTCCTAACTTTATTTCTCATTTGTAAGAGTAGATACATAATTTAGTATGTATTCTTCTCTTCCATGTATTAGGATTCCATATACATTGACAAGAGTATATGTATCCTATGCATGTTTAGTTTAGTTGTTGTTTATTTATTTTATTCTAACCCCCTATTTGTGCCACAAGATTTGGTGCACACTAGATTAATTTACTTTTATTTTTATTAGATTAATTTACTTTCTTATTTATTAGCATAAGTGAATATCAAATCATAGGGATATTTTAGGGTTGTTATGTGATTTTTTAGACAATAGGCTTTACAACCCTTCTTAGCATGATGTGTTGTGACAATTGATACAAGTGATCCCCTAATCAGGTCTAGTGAATCCCCATATTGGTAATACTCTCACTTAACAAGTGTATACCCAATTGGAAGTGTAGGTGTGCTCTATATTATATAATCCAAGATTAATTAATTATGCTTCATGCAATTTTGATTACATACATAAACATTCTAATTAGAGAGGTGTAGATGTTTTAGGGACTATCACACTTTCACTTACACCTTGATACTTTGTAGGAGGGTTACCTAGACTTGTTTAAACACCATGAATATATCCTAAAGGCCTCATTTTTTATATTGTATTATCTATAATAGAGGCTTCTTGGTTAATAAAAAATGTGTCTTCCACTTGAGAGTTTATCAATTTCACTCCTTGGGTTTACCATCCTTGATTTGTTTTTATTTGAAAGAAAATCTCATATTCTACTCTCGATTGAGGAGTATCTCCTAATTGAGCTACCAAAGCTTTATGTCCAACTTAATTGGCATACATATACTATCCTTGCTTCCATTATTCTCCTTGGACTAATTTACTATGGAATATAGCCATATTTATTATGTTAAAGGTAGAGGTTGTGTTATATACATTAGGTGGCTTATTGAAGTTAGGCTAGCCTTGACCTCTACTTTGACCATATTACTAAGGTAGGAACCTATTTAATTTGTGAGGATAGGGATAGGGGTTTTGGTTATCTCCAAATTATATATGTAGTTGCTTAATATGATATTCTAAGGCCTTGTGCCTTACATCTAAATCAATGGTATCTTCTACCTTCTTTAGGGTATCTCTAGACTTGGTATGTACATTTGGTATTAGAGAAAAACTTGGAGTAGTAGCAAACATATTGGGAAAAAGAGGCATGAAGAATTTTAGAGGGATTTTACCTACTTTTATTAGACAATTATTAGCTCTAATGGCTATGTCATAATCTCCAACTAAGGTGTAACCACCCATGGACTACAACATGATGGCTATGTCATTTCTAATAGCCCTAAGGTATATAGGGAAAATAAAGATTGTAGGTGGTCTCATGGGAAGAGGTATCCTATACCAAATAATTTAAAATATCTCACTAAATTCATACATAGTATCCTTAAGACCTCTTTGAATCACATTAAACTAACGAATGTGTGATGTGTGATCACTTTTGTCTTCAAACCTTTGGGTTAGCAATTCTCCAAACTCATCTCAAGTGGTGATACATCCTCTCGATGATGTCCATTACCAGTCAATGGATTTCCCCTTAAGAGATATGGTAAGTAACATAATTTCAATGTTAAATTTAATGAAATTATGAAATCTATAAAAGTTAGAGATGTCCCTAATCTACTCACTTGGGGTGACATTACCTTTCCCATTAAAAGTGGGAACACCCTTGGTATCATTAGGAGGAATATCATCATATGAATTGAGGTGTATATGATTTTTAGTGTTAAATTATGGGAAGGCATGATGCCTATCCATGTTTTCCTCAAGTTCCTCTTCACTTTATTGATCTTTTTGGATTAAAAAGTCTTCTTTCTCTTCAAAGGTCAAGATAAGTAGAGAGTATTTAGCTTCAAGAGGAAGTTTAGGCTAAGTGGGTTTATGGGATTATTACCTCTACTAGTAGCTAACCTAATAAGGACCATTTAGTATGAATAAAAAATTTGTAAAAATTGGTATATAACTAGATATTACCTTGAATGGAGTCACCAAATGCTAATGAGGACACCATATGTAGTTGTGATGTTGTCAAGAACAACATTTACCTTAACAAGATGTAATTGAGATAATAATCCCATCGAGTGTGCCAGAATTATTGCCACTCAATATTGCACCCTAGAGATGGTTGTTCAAGCCTAACCTATATTGAGTGAAACATTGGATTACCTCTATTCCTATGGGTTACCTATATCAAAGGTAAACCTCTAGGTTTAAGGGATACCTCCATAGATTAGACTTTTTATAGATTATCACCTACACTACTTGCTTGCTTGGATGAAAATATATATAAGGAAACATTAATGTAAACTACTCTAATGAGGTGATACAATAGAATGATATCCACTAGACTACCATACACATTCACTATGAAATATGACTCATAACATTAGTCTCAACATCTTAAATTTCTCTAATATCTATATTTCAAACATGGAGGTGATATGCATTATACTACTCAAGGTGAGTGAAAATGAGGTAAAATTTTAGACATTAATGCTAATATTTATTCTTATAGGTATACAAATACACTAAGCTAAAATTCAACTGACCTGTTAGAGGGAGAACTACTTGCATCAAACATAGAAGAGTAAAGATAAGGCAAGGATAGATATTTATCACTAGACACTTCACTATGCACCACTTTACATATTTAAAAAAAAGATTGTGAACTCAAAACTAGATTTTAAATATTTATTCCAAAGGTAAATACAGTATTCAAACTAGCAGGGCTTCACCATACCATGTGTGGATTTGATTACAAAAGCCAAAATGGCTTACATTTATATAGGATATGTTAAGATAGTGAAGGGAAGTGGAAAGGTCACAAGGAAAAGTGTCAAGTTATGAGAACTAGTTACATTGAAGGATAATGAATTAGAAAAGAGGTTAGGATGCTATCATGGACTAGTGTCTACTTGAAGTTCATCATTCTTCTTCAAGTTGGCATAGATACATCAAATAGACTTCTTGAAACTTCCTTCATGATGAAGCATCACTTAACCACTTGAAATTAAACTAAGAAGTCTTGAAACATATTCAATAGCTTATTGAGGTTGGAAATAAGATGTAAAAGGCATCAGATACCTTCCTAACTGATAGCCTTCCACATGACATTTGTATTCACTATCTACAGTCACCTACTAGTCCTTTTGGCTTCCATATTCACATTTTTCATCAAGGTGGCTACAAGTTACTTTAGGAAATCCATGGAAGAGGTGTTAGGATTCCTGTTTAGAAACCCTTTTACTTCCACTTCATCAATTAGACCTTAAAAAGATCCACTATCAAACTTCTCATCTTCTCACCAGGTAGTCACTTCTCGTTTTCATTATCTATCTAAGACTGCATATAGTGAACAAATTGGTAGAGAGGTTTTCATGATTATCTAGGTGACTAGTGAATATAGGGAGTTATATTAAGTCTCTATTGACCTAATTAAATCTTTCTCACCTATTCATTATATTATATACCTATATAACACCCAAACACTTGCAACAAACCTTAAAATAGGTTTATCAGTATAAGTGATAGTATAAACTAGTTGGGTGGGAAGGAGCATGGGAGAGTGATATAAAATTTTTAAAAACTTTCATGACTAATTGACTCAATTTTAGTGTATATTCTTTCATATTTTACCCATCAGGTCTTAAACAAGGTTTTAGGAGGGTTTTGAGCTATTTGGGTTCTTAACAATGGTTCATAAAAACCAAATGCTTAACTTCTAAATAAATACCATTGAGATCAAGTATAGAACCACCTTTAAATAATTTTATCTCTTTATGACACCATGTAATGTTTTCTTATAGTTATGAGCATTTGAAATGGGTCTCTTGAGTTCCTTCTATGCATCATGAGTAGGTCTGATATAGTCTTAGGCCAAATTGACAATTATTGTGATGTCCTTTATAGATCAATTATGCTAATCAACCTTACACTTCAATTTGAAGTATATTAATTATATAGGAAATGTCATATGGTCTTTTAAGTGAACTTTATTATCATTAGGGTTCATGCTCAGTTTGGGCCTAAAAGGCTTAGACTATGTTATTAAGCAAATGGTCACCTGTAGAGGTTTCTAGTGACTATAGATGATTATATGGGTTCATTTATCTTCATATAAATCTCTCAACTCATTTATAAGTGCCTATTTATTCTCTTTTTCCTCTATTCTTTATTCATGTGCTCTACCTATAGTCATCTTACTCCTGGAGTTCCCTTTATCTGAGATAAATTATAGGGTATTTCCCCTATTTACTATCTTGACTGAGATTATGGATGGATAGAATAGGTATTGATGACATTTTAAACAAAAATTCATGGTTACATCACCATCATATAGTACTTAATACTTTAAATCTCTCATGACTGGCTTACTAAACCTAATGAATGTGCAAGGTCTAGAACATCAAATTGAGTTTTGAGTTAAAAAATTACTTCTTTCCTACTTACTTACTCTAAGAATCATATGAAGTTGATGCTACCATTATGATATTGGTATTAACCATGTTTAATCGAACACACACCTCTGTGTTATTCAATAACCTTTCACTAGCATTTGCTAGTTTGTGACTACAGTAGACTATAAACACTCATCTCAAGAAAATAAGATTCTTTTAGGTGTTCATTAGGGCCTAAGTACTATGTCTCTCTTTTGGTTCCAACCTAAATAACATTGGGTCTTTTCTCACTTGAATAAACAACTAGACCTGCAAACCATTCTTCTTGTCGCGCACCATCAACACACTATGCGTTTATAAACTAACTATAGATGAAAATTTTGGAGAATTCAAAGACTCTTATAGGTGATTATCAATTTTAGATCCCTATACCTCAAATTCATTCATCCCTTATTGAGGTCAATAAGACCATTACATACCTACATGAGCTCTTCTCATTCCAAGAGACCATATTCTCACTCACCTCTATAGGTCACTACAATTTGGGTTGCTTTTAGTCATTTCAACATAGTGTTTAGTAAGTGTTTCAATTCAAAACCTACCTGAATTAAAAACCAATCAAATATCATTCTCTCTTGGTCAAAAAACCACTTTCCTATGTCAATATATTAACCATATAGTTGGGATACAAGATAGAATTTATTAATCCCATCTAAACTTTAAGGCACTTCACCATGAGATGACATAGTGTATGAGAAAAACTTGATTCAAAGAAGTTAAGGTAAATGGTCTCAATTGCAACTTTCCAAACCTAAGAGAAAGGACTTAGGTATGTCTACAATGTAATAGATTTAACATTGTCACAATGATTATTTATATGATTTTAGCCCTGATGGAAGTTCTGAAATTAGTTCAAACATTTACCATTCAACATTACTCTGCTTATTTTGGATTGAACTTAGGCCACTATTAGAAAGTACTTGTAGGTACTACTATAGATAGGACTATGTGTAGTGAATTGGTTATCAAAACCAATATCTAACTCTTTAAACATGTAAATATTATTTTTTCCACTTTAAGAGTCCCTTCACAACCTTAAAACTTTCTTGTTTCTTGACCATGGCTGATCAAGGCTTAGTTTCTCTTAACTGTAGGTGACAGTCATAAGGAAAGTTAAGCGTGTGAAATTATGGCTATGTCTTAGACCTTTTAGTCCATCAATTCCACTTTTTAGACACAAAATTCAAAGGATGAACTAGTAACCATGCTATGTTATGTTGGAAGAAACATCACCTTTGTTCTAACGACCAATGCAGGAAGGTAAGACTTTGTCACTGATGAAAAACTATCTATAGAATTCTAATGGAGTTTTTCACTAGAAAAATGAGAGTGATCCTACCAAATTCTTCACCTTCACCTATGTAAACTAAAATTAAACCTTGTGATAAGGATTCTCATACTCCTCAAGATTAATTAGAACACTTGACTTGCTCATATCAATGCAAAAAAAGAAGGAAAAATGAGGTGTTGGGGATGTGCAAGCAGTTTTGAAAATCTAACCTTCCTAGTAATGATTCACAAAGCACAAATAACCAAACCTATGACTATTGACATGAATTATAAATATAAATTGAATAATACCATCCACCAAGTTCAAATTCTCTAAATCACCTCCTCCTATCTATACCAAGTTAAAATTAGTTGACCCTTTTGACTTGTCTAGGAGAGTGATGGGAAAGAGAGGTTAGGTTTTACCATTTTTGAGCCTATCAAAGATACCTAAGCATGGAAGTGAATTTAGGGGACCTAAATAGACACTTTTGAAGTCTTTCCATGTGTCATAATTATTTTTTAGGTTATATAAGTACCTAAAACTACATGATCTTCTCTTTTCCATATTGAACATGTAATTGTCAATTCAAAACTACCATCTCTGACATGCACCTAACATATAAGACATTGGATATTATTTTGAAACACTTTTCTTATTGTATAAACTATAAAAGATCATGTTATGACCCAAAATGTGGCCTAAGATGACATAGGATTAACTATACAAATATGACAAAGCTAAAACATAATATTTGATCTCATCAAAGACCATTTCAACCTAGGAGACCCTATAAAAAGTTTGTAAAATATATGTGGTTGATTAATTTAACTTGGGTTCAAATTAGTCAACACAACCCTAATTAAAAAACCCTAACCCTAAACACTCTCAAGGTTTATATCTTTTTTTATTTATGCTTAGATTTTAGTTCCAAAATACCAATTTTTCTTTGATATTTATTTTTCATCTTTCTTAGACTAATATTATTCAAAGGATCAAAATATAGAATTTTTTTTTTGCCTACTTTCCAAACTATAATGGTAGAATTCATCAATAGATTTAATGACACAAATATGAAAAAATTACAATATTTTATGTCCAAACATATAGATATACAATATGACTTCATAACTATTATTTAGGAATAACTCCAAAAAATAAACAATGGTCAATCTTCAAATCCCTCAGCTAATAAAATTATTACACCTAAAGTGGGGCTAACTTATCTATCATAACCTAAGCTTTTAAGTCAATAACCTTTAGTGATAACTACCTCTTATGGATAGTTCCTCCATTCTATATGTACAATCCCTTATGCGTGAGATTCATAATCTATAGGTTAAGGTGTTACATCTTAAGAAGGGAGACACTAGGACATCAAATGACTTAGATTATAATATTATCTTAAAAACACCTTTGGAACATCACATAATGAAAACTCCCTTTCCATCTAATTTCATGGCACTAATATTACATTATATGATGGCAAGGGTGACCCAAAACATCATCTTAGATATTTCCATGAAACATATTTGGACTACATGTCAAATGATTGGCTTCCCATGAAGTTGTTTACATGAAATTTAAAGGATTATGCCCTAAACTAGTTTTATGATGTACCAAATCAATCTATCATAGAATTCATTCCTTTGGTTTACATGTTTTTAGCACCCTTCTCCATCAAAATCAATGACACGATATCATACACTGAAGTGACATAGATTAAATAAAAGTTAAATGAACCTATTATAATGATACAAGACTATATTATCCAAATTGACTAGCCCCATGCTATACATAAAGAAGACATATTTAAATAAAGTATTTTACCAATATTAAACAAATCTATCTTGTTTAATAAGTTTCCTACATTCACGGATTTATTCCATAAATTAAAAGAAAGAGAGGTCAAACTTATATCAATGAGAAAACTCAAGTATACCAATGGATTAGAATAAACTATTAAGAGTTAAAATAAGCCTCCATATAAGGTAAGGGATAGTAATAACAAGAGTGATCAAAAGGCCACAATAAATTTAGCTTTTGAGCTATCTCCTAGATTTATTTTATCCACTCCCTAGTGCCAAATCTTTAGCAACCTTCCAGAGTCACTAGCATGGGTTTTAAAGTAACTCTTAGAATATAATGTCATATCTCTCCATCCCATTAAATAAGTTGATACAACATGGAATATTCTAGATAACTATGATTCTATCTCATGATAAAAGTATCATAGGTACTAGGCCATATAATAAATAGATGCATAAACTTAAAACATAAGATACAAAATTTGATTGAGGCTAACATTATTAATGTGGGCACACCCACAGAGGAACTAAAAGCATAACAAACTAAAGATAAGGCATTAAATATATTATTAGAGACATTTATAAAAAACATAATGAATGATTTAGGGATCACATCAAGTGTTTACTACACATATAAGGAATTTACACTACAAAATTCATATCATACTATTATAAATGAGGCACACCCATTTCACAACATTATTAGCATGTGTCATTCTACAGTTCCACCTAGACCACTCATCACATTCTCAAAGTAAAATATTGTCAATGATGATTGTTGTCACTTGGATTTTAACCCTTTGATGAGATGGAAAATCTCTCCTCATCCAAGTGGCACAATGGAAACACATCTAGGCTTGTGGGTAGCCTATAGATGAGGTGAATCTCTAGATAGGGATAGCTCCCTTGATGTACCACTTTAGATTGTAACTACACCTAAACTTTGAGGGTGAAAAGGGAGAGATAAAACTGAATTAAAATTATTATAAGGGAGGTTATACACCAAATATCTTGATGAATTACAACCAACAACATGTCACACATGAGCGCAAAATATAAACTAAACATACACTTCTCCAATCTACATCTTCTCACATAAATGTTACATTATGAGGTTATGGATGAATGTGAAAATATAGGAGGACTATACAAGAGACCTATGAGGTAAATAATGAATTGAATAACCCACCCAATCCTTCAAATTTACTATAACACTTCACATTCCCTACAAGAAGAAGCTTTCCAACTGCAAATAGGATGCAAGAATGAGACAACATGCTAAGGAATTTATAGTCTTTGCTAAGAAAGATCCAAAATTCAAGTAAAACACACTAATAATAATGAATATGTAAAAACAAATAGTATTTTTTATCAAATGGTATTCAAATTATTTAGGCTTTGCCATACGCAGGTGGAGCATTTATTACAATGGCCAAAATGGCCAGTTTTGACAAAACTTGAGAGAGAGAGAGAGATAGAGGAGAAAAGAGAATTCTAAGGGTCATAATGACACTTTTAAATATAAGATAATTAGTTAATTATGCATGAAAAAATTATTTGGGATGAACCATGAAAGGTAAGGAAGCCTAAGTGTCTATCCAAGCTATCAAACTCTTGCAAAGTGGCATGAAACTCTTTGTTTTAGCTCAAAAAAACTACCTTCATGATAATCCCAATTTGAACATACTAAAAATGATTAGAGATATGTATGATGATTGGAATTAAGGTTAAGGTTTGAATAAATGGATATCCATGCATTGGTTTTCAGTTTGGTCAGTTGAAATCACCTAAAAAGGAGCTATCATCATCTTTTATCAAGAAAACTCCTCTTTCATGCACCCTACACACTTGGCCTCAAATTTGGATTCATTTTATCATGATAATATATGGGATGGAGAGGATGAAACCTTTTAAAACCCTTCATGGACTTAGAGGCATCAGTAATGCTTTAAAATTAGCTCACATGAAGTTTTCCACCCTTCTCACTAGCTTGTCCACTAAGCTAGTTTTGACAAGCTGAGATAATATAGAGTTATAAAAACTATAAATATTCCATCCAAACTTTATTTCATCTTCATAATTCTCTTGTATCCTATAAAACAAATAAAATAGTCAAAAATATCCTATTTTGCACCCTATCTGTACAAGTTCATATAGATAAAAGATATGGGATGGAGATTGAGTGAGTCCATTACAAGTTATAATCACTATTATTAGCAAAATATACCATTATGATAGCTATCAAAATCCATTTCCTCCATTGGGTCAATAATCAAGGTTTGTAATAGTTTTTGATAGTTTTGACTCTTAAGCTTTGTTCATATAAGTTTCACATTCAACTTGAAAAAAAATATCACTAATTTGATTTTAAATGACCTTAATAATTTTATTAAACTCCTTTGGACCCATGCATATCCTCCTAGAAGATATGAGCATTTGAAACTCTCCTATCAAGTTCTTTTCCCCATTCCAACAGGTTTAATGTTTTTTATGGTCCAAAAAGTGGCTTCTTTATGTTCTCTTTGCCTTCAAAAATCTTGGTAACCTCTATATTGGCCACAAAAACATTCTCTAATAGGTTTAAATTCTCACTTCATGTGGAAAGTGAAAGTGATCATCCATTTGGGGTCTATACCAAAACCTTACCCTTAAGCTTTACTTCAACCTTTGTAAGTTTGTTCATCCAACTGAGCTTATTTACATTCCACCAACTTAATTAATTCATTTATGACCCTATTAATATGGTACAATAAGTTATAAAACATACCTAGGACTAAAAGTATAAATGATCTCCCATTTGGGAACTAGGCCTAATCCTTGTTTACTAGGTCTACCTACATAATCGAAGGTTTAAGATATTCTATTTAGCTTAACTCTTTATTTATTGATTTATCATCTTTGCATATGTGTCATTAAACTTTATACACCTTTATTCAAGATTAAGTCAATCCTTGGTCCATCTTATTCTCTCATTTTTCAATGTTGTAGGCTTTGTACATAAGGGGAAGTACCCCCTATTTGAGATAAAATATGGAGTACTTCCCATATTTACTCACAACAAATAGCTATTGGAGAGGCTTATTTAAGTGTTAAGGACCCTCTCCACAAAATTACATCCCTTGGTCATGTTGTTAAACCTTTCTTCTCCCTCCATTTCTAAGATAAACTATATGAAAGTTGATTGTGCAGGGTTTATACTTTGTACTATATACTACTACCTTGTATATCTCTCTCTTTAACTCATTAATCATGCTTCTATATACCCTTCCTACACCTTGCATAGCCTATACTGAGATTCCTATTTCACTTTGAATTCCCTTTATAATCTTATCTATAGGTGTGTGTATGTGCTTTGAGACCTGGTCATAATGTGGAGAGACTCTCCCTAAAGCATGAGAACCATTTAATAACCTCTCATCCATTGTACTCACCTTAAATGCTCTTTAGGTTCAAAACTGAGTCCTTCCCTCCTAGACTAAGACATCCTACCTATGATTCTTATAGGTGTATATTTGGCTTTAGTTTAGCCTAGTTATGATGTTTTAATACATAATTTGTATCCCCTGAGGTCTCATAACATCAATGTATATCTAAAATTAGTTTGAGTTTCCTAAACAGTACTTAAAAACTCATGCCAAATCATTACCTATATACCCTACTTATCTAACCCTTGTAGGTGATCATTAGCTCATTTAAAATTGATCATGATATCTAACGACCTCCCTTGAACTCATTTTAGGTCAAAAAATACATGTGTGTACTATAATTCACCTTAGATTCACTTTGAATGAGCCAAGACATCATTAAACCCTTACTTGAGTCACTAAATACCTTTCAACTATAGGTGCTTGTTTTTTCCATAGAAGGACACTTGTAGGTGTCTATGAGGACTAAAATTATACATTATAATATCATGATAATGGTATTCATACTATTTTTATATCATTAAATGCATTTAAACCTTCTATCCATGAAAATATGTTCATTGTTGCTCCTTTATGTCAAAATTCCATTCACAACTATAAGCCTATAGAGGCTAATGAAGTATTTTAGTTTATTTTAAGATAACTTTAAGGTCTCAAACAACATCTTTACACTTTCTCTCTTGATCTCATCCTTGCTATGTCTCTTGTCTATACTAGAGGCAACATGGTCCACCTCTTTAGATGCTTTGGAACACTTTGTAAGCATGTTGTAATAGGTCTACAAAAACCCCTTGGAGCTCTATTTTGTCATTTTAGGGAATGTTTCCCTAAACTCATTTTCTTGCCCTTTGAACCTAGCTTACCTTTCTATTTTTCCATAAAATACTCCAAGAAGGTCTATAATGTTTAATTCACCTACTAGAATTCAAAATAAGGCTCTTTTCATGATTCCAATATCCATACAAGAGTTATCAAAATTCTATGATACACCTGTAAATGGGCATTCTTACCATAGCCAATGAAGTGGACTGAATAGTCTACAAAATAGTTATCTTGGTGAACACTTCATATTCTCTCATCAAGAATTCCAATGCATACTAGGAATCTTATAAAGTTGAAATTTATGTCAAGGTTCCATTTCTCAACATGACATTAGCAATGTCTCTATAGGTGTGTAATATACTATTATATAGGTAGGGCATGGAATGGAGCAAAATAAACATGTTGGTGAGTAACATAAAAATAAATAAAAATAATTTACAATCTATTAAGTACATTATTTCCACCAAGAAAACCTTAAAACAAGTTCCAACACACTATTCTAACCTGAAAGTCTCTTGTACACATCTGGAATAAAGCAAATAGGGTGTTTAATGACTGATTTAAAATGGTGGATGAGATTTTGACCAAATTTATACTTTTACAAAGCATCCAAGTGTAATATACTCATATATTTATGGCTTGGATAACTAACACACTTTTATTACAACTCCATGGATAGGATAAACAAACTTATATAGGTGATTGCAAGTAAAATTGGGCAAAGAGTTGACAATGGTGAATGACAAAATGGGAATTTGATGAAAGCATGATATGGTGGAACCAAACATTGAAATAGGTGATAAAATGATGTATATAAATATGTAACACCATATTAAACTCACATGAAATCTCTGTAGAAGACCAACATTTTGGAACAAGGTAGAATTGACTAAAACTTCATAATGGTGACACCTTCCTATGGCATGGACTAACCTGCTCATAAAAATATTATGAAACATGAAAATAAGAATTTATACCATCTAATAAGGTATTTAACATCCCCTAGAGTCAATCTCACCAACTATTTCATATGGATTTGACCAAAATGGAGTAAAACCTATAGGGTTCATGAAATAACTAATAGAAAAGTATAGTAAAATTCATAAGGATGGTTCATGAAGAAAAATAAACCATTATTCAAAATATATATATATTTAAATGAAGTTATATGAGTTTATTACAACCTCATTGAAGTATTTGACTTGAAACCTCTTCAACTATCTGCACTGATGAAAAACCTAAAAGTCACTTATATATGTCTAAGAAAGTAAGAAAATAGTAGAATGGTTTTACCTTTAAAATGTCACTTCCAAAGCATAAAAAACATTTATATTAGTTATATTATGATATTTTAATATTTGGCACACTTCCCCATGGGTCATAAAAATGCCATTTTCTCTCTTTTTTAGTTATTTCTTAGATTTCAATTAGGTTACCTATAATATTATGATGTAAATGACATCCTTGCTATTTAAACTAAACTTTTAGATACTTATAAGGAAAATAGGACACTTGGGAACCTTGGTAACTATTCCACTTGAATTTATAACCCCTAAAAGCCCACTAAATGACCCAAAATGTCAAATTGACTAATATGACTAAGACCAAGGCTAGGATGATGTTAAATAACATCAAAAACATATAATACACCCCATAAAAATATATTAAACCCTATAAAACATATAAAAATTATGTTTTAATGTATAGGGCTCCCAATTTGACCTAAAATTCAAATTTTTTAAACAATGATATAGATTTACATGCACTCTTTATACAAGCATACATAGATCATCATCATATCTAGAGTGTTATAATTAACAATGGGTCAAACATTAACATGTACACTATGATAATTTTATATAATTTGGGGTACTCAAAGAAATATATATTCCCTATAAACATAGTCATTAGTGGTTTCAGTGGTCTCATTCAAAGATTCATCAGGGAGATTATGTTTCTATTTAGGATGTACCAACACATATAGCCACTCAGTTCCTAATAGTACCCAGTGTAGGCATGTTTGATATGTTATTAGGTAGGCCATGGTTATAATAGCTATAATCCATCCCATCCATAGTTCACATATGCTTCAAGTACATACACATAAATTAGATGGTCAAAGTTGAGAGTTTCCCATATGAGTGTCCTCTACCCATCCCATAGGTAGTTACAACATAGTCACCAATTATAACTCCACCATAGTTAATAGATATTGCACAATTATTAGTTATAGATCAAAGTATAATTCCTATGCATACATCATATATTTTAGTATATCTACCAATGCAAGTGAGGTCTACTCCTACGTATCAACATATACATAAACTC
This sequence comes from Torreya grandis, assembly GCA_037957365.1. Lineage (NCBI taxonomy): Eukaryota > Viridiplantae > Streptophyta > Pinopsida > Cupressales > Taxaceae > Torreya > Torreya grandis. Next base: position 610,438 of record JARHVA010003528.1, read on the forward strand.
TCCCATAGAGACCATTATTATAGATACCCCTATGCCGGAGGTATGTCACAGATTCTAAGGGACCTTCCTACAATCAATTTATGTTGCAATCAATATTAGTAGGTTATCATTGTTCTTATCACAAGGCACCTATGTTACCTACAACTTCTTTTACTAGATGGGTTTCTAAGATTCCTATAGTTCATAAGGCACTATAGTCAATGCCATAAATTTGTAACACCACTATACATATAGATACAAACATAGATTACTAGCTACAATAGATTATGGGATCAAAATCTTCCTTCCACACAACATGCATGATCATATTTACCTTATTTGACATATGGCATAGTGATAATGAGTCTCCCATGAGACTCATAGGTTAGTATGGTTCCTACCCACTTGTACATACTTTTTTCTCTCTTTCTTCTTGTACTTTGTTTATTTTATTTTTCTTGTACATAGCTTATATATAGAAAATAAAAAAATAATATAACATTCCAAAATAAAATTAAAAAACATTTAAATATTTATGTAGAAAACACAAAAAATATAGATTATATGCATTGTTATGTTTAGATTCCTTATTTTTTCTAGGCATTGCATATGATAGCTAGCTTAGTATAGCCAATTTTATCATACATACATGCTTCACTTATTATTGTTGAGTGCTTATAGATTGATCACAGGTTTCAAGTCCACTACAATAATCTAGACTTTCTATCATCTACCCACTAGGGGCATATACACTGATCTAGGTTTATTCATTTGATACATCTACCCACTTGGGGGCATCTGATACATAGTTTCTATTATCGGGTTCTATCCTTACATTACTTATATTTTAGTTTTTACATTTATATATCTTTATATTGATCGTTTCTACTCATACTCAATTTTTTGTTGACTATCACTACTTTAGACTTAACATATGTACATCGTATCTCTTACATATATTTTTACTATATTCATGCATGCCTTCATTTATAGCTTTTTTAGATTAGACTTGATTATATTATCTATGTTTATTTAATTTGACGGCATTTGAATATGCCACTGTTATTTGGATCTACACCATTTATATTCATTTATGCCTTGTACATGTGACCATGTCTCGTGTGTGTGCTTTCTTTATTATATATATAGACATTTGAACATGCCATTCGATGTGTCTTTAAGATAACTTGCATGTGTCTTTCATATGTTAATATTTGAACATGTCCTTGTATATTTTCTTTTCTTAGATTTACTAACATGTACCCATGTCCCTTGTATTGTCTCCCTTTGGCCTATTTTTCATGCCTCATGTGTTTTTTATTTATGATTTATTTCATGCATCATGGCCATGACACTTATATTTGCTTGTTACACACACTAGCTTTTAATGCCAGGAGGGATTTCATGAATCTACCCTTCCTACTTGGGTGTTGTTTGGATGTCATGCTCCATCCTCCTCGGTAGTTACTTAGATTTTTTGTTATTCACATTAATTACATCTATCTTGATACCTTTGTGTAATGATAGACATAACATATATCTTACATTGCATACTTATCCTTAGATTCTATTACATTCCAATGTTATGTTTTCACATTGTATGCAATTATCACATAATTATCATATATGCTCTAGATAACACATTTTGTAGAGTTTTTTATTTTGAGGATAGTTATTTCATAGATTTATAAAATACTGTAAAAAGAGGGGGCATTCACCAAGTTTTGCCACAAAGATTAGGCTCTTACATTACATTCACCAAACATTTTTTAGCATGCATGCTTAGTTTCAAAAAATTAGACATAGGTAAAACACAATAAAAAATAGGGACTAAAAAATAATTACAGTGACTCAAATTTTAGACATGAAAAACATTAACACCTAGATAGGAACACTAGAATCACATGGTGATACTTTCCAAGACATGGTGATACTATCCAATAGCCCCAATTTTAGGGAAGTTTAAATTAGACAAGATAATACACTAGGTATAGTATAAGGTTACATAGATACATCTATAAGTTTGATAGTTATTCTTATATTTTGCTCATATTCACACTAATTTAGCTCATATTCATATCAATTACTCATATTAGGGGCATCATGCATAGCATGGTCATTCCCTTTTTAAAGATACTCATATATAATCATTACAAATCAATCTAGAATTGGTATAACCAAATATTAGATTAGGGGCATGTGCATGGCATGTTATTTCCATATGCTCAGTTACACATAGGTTAATTGAATATAATGTCAAACTCCATGTCATTATCTATACTATATACACTTGACATCATATTATAGGTTTTCACCAGTTTCATGCCTTACTCCATCTATAGTGGTTGGCATTATTACATGGCCTAATGCCAGCTAATATATGTGAGTGGATGTAGAGTTGACATACATAGTTAGATATACCCATTTAGATACTTACAATAATTTTCATAGTTTAGTTCAAGATGAATCTACTACATATGAGTGGGTAATGATGGAATCATAGCCTACTTGAGTTCTTGAGCCACCCACATGACAGGATTAGACACACTTTTAGTCTAATCCAAGTTATTCATAGTTCATGATCTACCAAACATGGGTGTACAATGATAGAGTCAAAACCAGATTGAGTTCTTGAGCCACCCATATATGAGGATTAAGAAAAGTATCAACTCAATCCAAGATATTCAAATATTTTATAAATATATACACATACATACATAGGTCATCACCATATTCATGCATTGGTTTACATATCCAACAAGGTGTATTCATTCCTTTCCTCTTTCCAATCTATTTACTCAATTACTTATTTATTTAACATAGTCTTTTACTTTTGATATCTCTTAAGGACTAATTTATGTAAATTTCATTATTGGTCATGATTTAGATCATGTTTCACATACCCAAACCCAGATTCACATACTCAAACTTAGATACATGGGCTTCCATTTCTAGGTAAGTCTAGGTATGTTTCTTTTTCCTTTATACTAGTCTTTTCACTTTTTTGCATTTTTAACATAAAGGGGGAGTAAATGTAATCACCTAAAAGTGGTATTTAAGTGCTAATAGTGATACTTAAGACAACCTATGCTTAGATTAACCCTAAACCTATTTTAGAGCCTTTTATCACACTTTTTAAACCTTTTGTAAAGACCACAAACATCTCTATTTAGCTGAAACACAATCTCAGACCCTCATTCCTATATCTTGTCTCTTCATGCCCAACAATCTGCCAGTTGGACATTAGCACCACACTAAGGACACTATAGCCACATAGAACTAGTGTCCCCAAAATGGTGATAATTTACCTTGTCCTGACTCTCCCAAATGGATATATTTTAAAAATTTATACCCTCTTAAGGTTGGCCTAAGCATATTTTATTATCTACACAATCTACAAAACACTATAAATACATGGATTTTTAGACCTCTATACACTAGATGGAAATATATGCAAAATACCTATTCAAACAAGAATGAAGTTGAACAAAATCAAGTTTATTAATTCTTATTTTTCCTTACTTATGGATACTACCATATACAACTACCTTAAGCCAATTTTTTTTATATTTTTAGTCTCAAGAACACTCAATGAATTTAATACCACTATCATTCCATAATCACTTTAACTTGTACTAAAACTTAGGTGGGGAGAACTACCTTGGGCTTGATCCCTCCTTAGAATATTTGTATGTATGTAACTCTCTTCATAACATGGTTTGAGGATGTCCAACCTATCCTAATAATGAACACACATTTTAATCTCATGCCCTACTTGCAAGGAGTATAAGGGTCAGCACTATAAATAACTATTATAACCAGAACATATATTTTTAGAATTCATGCATGTAGTAATATAACCCAAATATATAGGCACATGTGTACTTAGAATTTAGGAATAGACCTACATAGAGGACACTGGCACCATTTCCAAGACACTAGATCCACATGTCACTACTATCCAAGTGTGGTGCCATGGAGAGCATCTGACATATGGATTTGGTTGATAACACTCATATCTATTTATATCTCAGTTTTAAGCAACTAAATCATCTATGTCAAGTGTTTTCTAGATAAGTCTTTATTTTCACATATTTATTACTATTTTTAGAAAGTCAAAATTTATGAAAAATTAGTGTTTATTTATTGTATTTTATTTCATTGATTTATACTACTCATCCCTTTAATCAAACATAGAATTTAAACTAGTAAAACCCTAAAATGTTAAAACATATTGAATAATGTAATATGACCCCATATTAGTTCATTAACCATGAGGAAGCATTGATCACTAGTCCATATTAGTTTTAAGTATGGAGAACATCATCTTGGGATTTTAGCTCCAACCACATACCAATGTTCTCCCACACCCATCCCCATTAGGAGTAGCCCTTCCATTCATGAAGGGTTACATATTGATGATGGGAGCATATAAAACCATACGAAATACAATGTGAATGTAAAATCACTATTACATGTATCTAATCATATAGACCATATGTCTCTATCTAATATGACTTTAGACAAACATGTGAAAAATAAATTACAATATAAAAATAATGTATACAATTATAACATAACTTT